>CM053791.1:384768371-385993371 GCA_028749045.1 Cupressus sempervirens
TAAGTGGAATAACAAAATATTCTTCCAACTTGTACAAAATTATAAGAATGACAGAAATCAAGTTAGATTATAATTTTCCTCTCTTCATTTTCTTCATTTCAAGAGTTTTTCTCATTTCATTGTAAAGGACTAAAAATAGAATAAAACTATAGAACTTTTGTTTGGCTTTATGGTGGCTTTACTTTTGTTTCGATCTAAATTTTAATCATATTTACCTATTTATAAAAGATTCATACTTCCCTCTATTATCACATTATATACTAGATAAATTGATTAGCTATCATTACATTAAAAGCATTGTTAACTTTTTATAATATAATAATAACTATGAGATATTTCTAAGTATTTTATAATTGTAGTGGTAAATTTGAATTAGATAAGTTAATTTGTATTTTGTTTTAGATTTATCTTCAATGTACATATTTTAGTTATAAAATTTTGTAAAAATATATGATTAAGCCTAGAGGCTTTCTATAGTGGAAGCATTCATCAATGCAAACATTTTGACATTTAAAATAAATTTGACCTTCATAATGACTATTTTATGAAATGATAAAATATTAAATTAATAACTACAATTAATGTACACACAAATAAAAAGAGCATGATAACCAATCATCCCATTATTTCTTTAAATACAAAATAATTTTAAATTTTCCTTCTCAAATCATTCTAGCATTTGTGTTGTTGTATATCACACATAGTATGGACAATAATTAAAGAGCAAGTGGGAGAATCATAATAGAAATTTAAAAATCATAAATTTGATTTTCAATACTAAATACAATGCATTATCTTCATTTTTTTAGTTGATTTTTGAAAAATATATAATAGTAACATACCTCAACAATCTAATAAAACCTTCAATTTAGAAAGAAAAATTAAGATTTTTTAATTATAATAATGAAAAATGTTTGAAAATTAGAAAGCATATGAAGAAACTAAATAAACAACAAATTACAATAATTTTAAAACTTGTTTTTAAGAAAAAATACCAAAAGAAAAATAAAGAAATAAAGTCCAAAAATTGGCCAACAACTTTTTTATATGAATTATTTATTTATTTTTTCAATAGTTTCATATCAAAAATGATATTTTTAACTATAATAGTAACATCATTTTTAGTGATCAATAAATAATAAAATATTTAATGTAGGGTAAAAAATGTTTACCTTCATTGTATTTTTTTTGAATGTTTAGTAGTTTCTAACATATGGAATAACATATATTTTTATATATGTTAAGGAAATTGTCTTTGTCGCTAAATTAAACTTTTGCATTTTGGAAATAAGAGACAAACGTGGCCGTACAAATGACAAGTGAGTAATTATGAATTAAGGAAATTGTCTTTTCGTAATTATGGAAACTCGTTGCAAGCTTCGAATCGCTCTCCAAAAGGAAGTAGATAGATCTTATGGATTGGGATGTCAAAAATTGATGAGGAGAGAAAATTAGGTTTTTTAATACCCATGAATCTCATAATAAGATGTTATGGGATTCTGGAGCACATCATACACGAGTCTGTAATTTTGATCCCTATTTCCTCAAAGGATTTAAGCAAGAGAGTAGCCACAGAAAATTTGAAAGTGATAAAGTTCTGATGTGTATTTTTGAGGAAGAGAGGTTAGATAGTGGAGGAATTGAAATGGGAGGTGATCTGAATCGGTTGGAACCAATGAGATTAGAGAACTTCAAGGATAGGATGGTGACTTGGTATCTTCTGAAAGAAGCGGGTTTTTTGCCCTATATGATGTCCATGGCTGGGTACGATGAAAATTGTGCGTTGCAATTTGTGAATAATTGGAATGATAGGAAGGTTACAATCAATGACATTACATTTCAAGTCATGGCAGAGGTAATTGCCATGGCAACATGACTCACAGTGAAGGGCAAAAAATGGAAGAAAGTCACTAAAGTCTCGGATGAGGCTAGATGAATAACTTCTTTGTAGAGAATGAGGAGCCGATTCACTACAGAGGAGGGTTTAAAAGGGATAAGTTATCTGAGCCTTGGGATGATGTGTGTCTAGTCCTAATGAAGTATCTCACATTGGAAGGTAGGTTTGGAGTGTGCTATTATTATCATTTTCCTTTGTTGAATCACTTTAGAAATAGGGATTTCATTTCCATTATATTTTTCCTTCCACATTCACTTGAGGATATGATTAATGATATTAGGGAAAAAAAGAGTAAAGGCTTAAACTTCACCATTATTCATCAGGGGTTAATTTTTCGTCTGTATCAGTTCCACTTAGCTTTGTGTCCCCCCAGAGAGGTTGTAGTGGAAAACCCCCACCTTAGTTCGATTTCCCCCTCGAGCTCCAATACTGGGACGAAAATCTATACTCCTAGGCCATCTCCTAGCAAGGATACTAAGAAAAAGAAAAAAATCTGACATAGCCCTAGAACAAAAGGGAAACAAGAAAATTAAAGTTGATAAGGTGGTTGAGGTTGTTGGAGAGGATATTGGGGGAAAAGCAAGAAGAAGGTCTGGTAGGTTAGCTCAGTCCCAGGCTAGGGTTAAGCAGAAGTCCATCAGATACCCTGTTGAGGAAGTTGAAGAAGATAGCTCAGGCAATAACAGTGATAGAAGGGAGGAGGAAAATATTTCCAACTCCAAAAAGGATGAAGATAATGAGGAGGGGGAAAAAAGTTTCAATTCTGGGAACATTTTGATGGATGATACTCAAACTCAAGTGTCAGATGACAAAGAAAGGAATACTGAGACAACCCATGTTTCATCCAACTTCTCTCTTAAACCTAGTACTTTTTGTGATGAGATGAGCAAAAAGGATGATTCCCCAATTACCATTTCTTCCCCTGTTAAGGAAAATTCAAAGATCTCCTCTAACCCATGGGTGCTGTAGGATAAACCATAGGGATAGAAAATGAAGGAGGTTGCTGCAAAGAAGGTCAAGGAGCATAACGAGGAGACTGAGGTGGTGGAGGAGCATTACATGAACTTGGAGGAAAGGGTCAAAGCTTTGGAGGAGGGGTTTTTCACCTTCTCCAAGTTTGGACTTAAAGTTACTCATGCTGTTGCTACTACCCTCCAATTGCTGGCATAGGAGAAGGAGGAAGCTGGCTTGGACATGGAGGACAACAAATTACTCTTCAAGTTTCTTGCTGATGACAGGGCCTAGATTCTACTTCATGCAAGGGGAAAAGGGAAAAAAGAAATCTAAGTCTTTTTTAGTTCTGTTTAGTTATGGGGATCTAAGGATCCAAAGACTTTATATACTTTTATGGTAGTTATGGTTTTGCTGGTAATCAGCTGTATTTAAGATTTTATTAGGCCTGGGTGCCTTTATGGACTATGTGGTTAGTAGCAAGGTTGTTTCCTTTCTGGTTCTAGCTTTCTGGTTTATGGTATAAGTCTCTGCCTGCTGGTACTCCTATTCTATTTGTCTATTTTTGTTACTGGCTGGTAATGTGCTGGTTACCAGCCTTTTGACTGTTAAGGGCCGACCCCCTTGTTTTTGGTCGCTTTTAATTTCAAAAACATATATTTTATTACAATACTATATCTAATATAATTTAATTTTTTATACACCATCTATATCTTAAACTAAAAGTCAATGCTAATACTAATATTAACATCACCTAATTAGTATAAAAAAAATATATTAGATATCTTGATTACAAATTTTATATTTTTGAAATTGGATATGTCTCGGCTTATTTTATACAAAATTTTAATTAAAATTTTAGATATGCTAGTTATATTACATTTTAGTTCATAACTTGATTCTTGTTTATCTTTGTTTCATTGATTGTACTAATAATTTATACATGCTCTACTTTGAAATTTATAATTATGTAAAATATCTCAAAGACTCCTTGCTTAAGAATAAATTTTTTATGTTGTCAACATAAGTAAGTAATAGGTATCAAAATTAACTAAAAACAAAATAAGCTGTAAGATTTCTCCTTAAAAATATCTTTTGTGGATAACAAACAATGTATGCTAGCATGGAGAAAGAAAGTAGGCATGAGAGTGAGACAAGATTAAATAGGAGAATGCATAAGAGGATGGGGGCCATAATGTGTGTGCTTGTTCAATTGCTTCTTCCTTAAGTTTTTAGCATGTGTTGATTTCTTCCAACATAGTGTGTAGCTCTTTTTGTATTTTGTTCACTTATGTGTTCTTTATTCCTTTGTGATATTGGTTATATTTGCATGTAATTGTCATTTTGATCTATCTAATCCTAACATTGTGATCATATTAGTTGTGTTAACTGTTATAGTGAGCTTTGTAAAATTTTGTCAAACTTGTATGAACTCTAAGTAAGATTGGATGAGATGTAATGGTCTTTGGTGTTCATGGTATCTTTTTGTAGCCTATTGCTTAGATTGTATTTCCATTTTTTGATAATAGATTTCATGGTTTTCTCCTTTTACTAGTTTTCAACAACAATAGTTGTTATCTTAGTTGTGTTCTCTTTTTGTGGAATGCCTTGGAATTTTTTTGAAGCTAAAATTACTAATACTTGTATTGATATCCCTTTTGGCCTATTATTTTAGAGCTTTTGTGTTAATGTGACTCATGCTTTTGTCATAATTAGAGGTGTGGTAGGTTGTGCAAGTTTCATTTTTCCTATGAAGTATTTTTCTATATGTTTTCACTATTCAATATGATTGTGATGCTCCATGTCTTGGAGGGGCTCAAGAAATGTTTTGTTTGGCCAATGTCACCTTGCATGTCTCTTGCCACACACCAAACACCCAAAAGCCCTCAACTTACTTTAGATTCACTGTCAAAGTTAGTTTTGATTCATCTTCTATCCACCTTCTCTCATTTAGCATTATCTCTTGCACCACCCTTTTGATTAACCCTTGAAATCCCATTATTGGGTGAGATTTTTTATCTATTATTTAAGTAGTCATATCCAAGATATATATATATATATATATATATATATATAAGTTTTTCAAGCTACAAAATCAATATTCCCAAGGCCTATAGAGTAAAAATAACAAGATGTTAAGGGTCCAATATATTAGTGTTGACATGGTTGAGGAAACAAGTGCATTGACATCATGATTAACTCTAGTACACTTGTGCTACCATTATATGAACTATAATATCATATCAAAGATACCACTAGTAACCATTTATCCCCACATTAAACACTTGTTCTCTATTCCTAGTTATTCCAATTTTGTTTTGTGTACTTTTTTACCCCTTCGTATCAAATTATTTTTTAGTATTTATTTCATGTTAGAAGACTACCACTTTATGCCAAATAATAATTTTTTTAGTTGAAATATTTATTAAGATTAATTCTAATGAGTATAAGAATGATCTTTAAAGTTGAAATATTTAATTTTCAAACTAAAGCTTTTTTCCCATTCTATTTCATATTATGAGTGGATCTTGCACAAATTTCACCCATGCAAACCTTTTATCTAAAAACATATCAAATATATAGAGATCACATAATAAAAAATAATTCATAACTTATTTCTAAATAGAAATTTTGTAATGCCTGCCCCTTAATGGTAGTTCTAGCAACAATATCTAGAAGTCCCCAATGATTTCTAATAGTATTCAAGGGTGAGGATTTCATTAAATTTGTACGTAATTATAATTTACAAGTCCCCAATATTTATAATTGTCATGTCCACAAATTTTAATGTAATTTTTTAATTTAATTAATTAATTAAATGGTCCTAGAATTTAAATAATATAAGGACCTTCAATTAGTTAATGTAATTAACTAATATGGGGTCTAGGTTAATATTTGGATTTGTGGCTCTGATTGATTTAATATATCTCAGACATATTTTTATTTTAATATTTGTTGGTAAGTGTTGCCATTGGGTATCTTTGTACACCCTCAAAAATGTTTTCCCTGATGGTTATTCAAGCACGACTTGTAGGTAGTGGTAGAGATGTGATTTGGCTTATTATTTTTCTACTACAAATTCTAGTTGGGATTCTCTATTGTTCGCCATTTTGGAAGTGAAAGATCTTCTCTAATTGGCTTGTCTAGTTTCTATGAGATTCAACCCTCACCTTATTTTGTTGTATGTAATACTTTTCTCAGATCTGGCAAATCGGAGCACCATCTTTTGGAAAATATTAATTGATGGATTATTCAAGTTCAATCTGCATTCTTGTTTGGCTATATCTAACAAATTCGGAGCTATAAGTTTATGGTTGCATGATTGGGCATCCTTCCCTCTATCCATGCAACATTGGCTAGTTTCCTTCCTCCTACTATACATACGACTCTGCCTTCATTTTGTACCCTATCTCATCACCATTTAAACTCCCTCATGTCATCATTCATCCTCCAAACACTATTCTATGTTATTTATATTTAAACATACGGCTTGTCCTATTTCTACTGTATGACCTCCCTTGGACTATCATATGATCTTCCCTTGACTACTGCACAACATGGGCAACTGACGCTGTACAACACAGGAAACTAAGGCCACACAACATGGGCAACTGAGGCCACACTACATAGGCAATTGAGGTGACTAAGGTCGTGCAACATAGGCTGTAGCTATGCAACACAAGCAAATATAGTCACGCAACATGAGCAACTGAGCCCACACAACATGGGCAACTGAGGCAGTGCAACACAAGAAACCATGGCGACATAGAATAGACAATTGTGGTCACACAACATAGGCAACTATGGCCATGTAGCATGGATAACTGTAGTCATGCAACATGGACAACAAAGATTGCACAACATAGGCAATAACTGAGGCCGTATAACATGGGTTGTGGCTGCACAACATGGGCAACTGTGGTCGTGTAGCACTGGCAATTATGGTTGCGCAACATGGGAAATTGAGGCCACACAACACAAGAAACTAAGGTCATGCAACATGGGCAAGTAAAGCTACACAATACAGGGAACTAATGTTGTGTAGCATGGACAACCCAATACTACTAGGAATGAAAAATTACAGTGGTATCAAAGAAGAAACTATTCGAGAGAATCTCTAAAACTATTTAGAAAATTTTTTAAACTTTCAAGAACATTACCGAAACCATTCAAGAACATTACAGTGGTATTAGAGCTGGCGATCTTGCCAGCCTACTAGGATGATTGAAAGATTTTGGTATTTGGATCATACTATGGCATCAGATGATGATGGAGAGTGGTGTTGAAAGCACCATAAAAAATTGGTAAAGAGCTCAGTGAGGGTATTGATCTTTCATTAGATATATTAGATGTTTTTTGTGTTAGGTGAACCAATAACCTTCAAGATTTATATAGAGAATTCTCTTGCCAATTAAGTAGATCTTATATCAATCTAGGCTTTTGAGACACCATGACAAGGATTAAATATTGGCAGTTGCAACATATCTTAGCGAGATCCTGAGAATTTTGGCTCCTAAAGCACCATATGATGATAACACCATGATAGAGATATTGCAATTAATAGTTGACAGCTTTTAGAGTCTCAATGACTTCAATAGTGACCCTTTCGGTAGGAGATCTATAATATTGGATAATTGTGAAAATTTTGAAGTAACCTTCTCTTAGATCTTGAGTTAGAAAATTTGGTCCATGATATGTTTCATCACTTCTTGGTCACCATCAAGGAAGACCATGATATTAAGATTTCAGTTTTTAGGGAGAGTTTTATGATTTTGTGCATTGAAGAGATGGATGAGATATCTGATGGGGACACAACCAAAGAATAGAATGGAACCAATAGAAAAGGGAAAACTATATTAACTAAGAAAATAAGCTAGTACAAACAGTGCAGAGGAAATAAACTTCAAACATGCCCTAAGGGCTTACAATAGCATAAATCTGGAGATGATTTCTCCTTTTAGTACCTCCTCTCAAACTCCACTCTGAACTGTCTTTTACAATGCTAGAAATCTCCTTAACTAGACCCCAGAGGGTTAAGGACTAGGAGTACATTCTAGAAAGTGCTAGTAGGCATCCACCAACCAAATAGAAGGTTCCGGAAGCTGCGTTAGAAGTCGGTGCAAATCTAGAAGAATCCAAAAACGGTAACTGAAATTTTCAAGAGGCATAACTTTTGAACCGTAGCTCCGATTGATGAATTGTTTACATTTTTGGAAAGCTCTCAAAGTGATCTATAGCCCTATGGACAAGATCCACTCGTCCCCCATTTTTTGACCCTTTTTGAGGTCATTTAATGCCCCTAACCTGACTTCAAAGCATTCTTAGGAGGTCTCCAAAACTCGAAAAACTGCAATAACTTTCAAATCGTGGGGCCTTTTGACCTGATTCTTTTTCTGGAATGCTCTAATTCACAATTACATTCATTTGACCAATTCACACCTTCTAGGTCACCAAAATGATGGCCAAATTGCATGCTCCTATTTTTTTGAGATTTTTAAACACACTGATAGTGGAACTGTGAGAGTTGGAACCTTTATTTGACCCAAATGGGTATCCAAAAATGAAAAGACATGAAACATAAACTAAGTCTAAGTACATTTTTTTGGGTGACACAGGATTGCCCTTATACCTCTAGATGCTCCTGCATCAGACACCCAGGGTAGATTGAAAAGTAACCCTGTCACTTTATGGATGGTAGAGGAAATCCCAAATGGGAAACCTCAGCTGCTGAAATCCAAGTTGAGTCCTCGATCGGTCGTCCTTTCCATTTGACCAAATACTCTTCATATTGCCTATTTCTGGTACTCCTACCCACATGATGATCTAGAATGTCTTCTATCTCCTCCTTCTTAGAAGCAGGAATTGGACATGGCTCTAACACCAGCTCATCATCTGCACCATCATCATGATACTCTGTTAAATTTGCAATGTTGAAAATGGGAGAAATGTGAATACCATCTGGAAGCTCCACTTCATATGCATTTCCTGAGTCATGTTTCTTCAAAATTTTGCAAGGGCCAAATTTCTTCATTTTTAGCTTGTTGTAAGTACCGATTGGAAATCTTTCTTTTCGTAAGTGCACCATGACTAGATCCCCTACTTGGAATTCCTTATGTCTTCTCCTTTGATCAGCCCTAGCTTTATACTCTTGATTCATCTTGGTAATGTGTGCTTGAACCTCCTCATGTAGGTGCTTGATATGTTCAAAAAATTCTTCCGCTTCAGCACTTGTCCTCTCCCCTTGCTCTATGTTCCTCAATTCTGGTGCAGTCCTTGGGCTATTCCCATATACAATTTGGAATGGTGATTTTCTAGTACTCCTATTTATAGAGTTATTGTAGGCAAACTCTACTTGTGGTAGAATCAAATCCCATCCCTTGGGCTTATCCCCAACTAAACATCTTAGCAAGTTGCCCAAACTTCTATTTACCACTTCTGTTTGACCATCAGTCTACGGGTGATGCGTGGAACTGAATTTTAGGTCTGTTCTCAACTTCTTCCACAATGTCCTCCAAAAATACCCCACAAATTTAGTATCTCTGTCAGAAACTATGCTCCTTGGAAGACCATGTAGTCCTACCACCTCTTTGAAAAACAAGTCTGCAATATGGACAAAATCATGATTTTTGTGGCATGTAATGAAATGTGCCATTTTGGAGAACCTATCAACCACCATGAATACTGAGTCATTACCCCTTTGTGTCCTTGGAAATACAAGAACAAAATCCATACTTATGTCCTCCCATGGCCTTGATGGAACAAGCAACGGCTGATATAGACCAGTATTGTGACTAAACCCCTTGGCAACTTGACAAACTTGGCAACTTTGTACGAACTTCTTCACATCCTGTGAAATTTGAGTCAAAAAATAATTTTCTCTAAGAATGGAAATGGTCTTATCTCAACCAAAATGTCCTGCCATCCCTCCACTGTATTTCTCCTTAATCAGATTTTCCCTCATGTAACTCCTTGGAATGCACAATTGACTACCTTTGAACAACATGCCATCCTGAATCAAATAATCTAACCACTTGGTTCTATCTATAGCAACAGTCTCTTTACAAGCTTTCCATGCTTCAACAAAATAAGGATCCTCGAGGTACAAATTCTTGAGTTCATCAAACCCAACTACTTCAACCTGCATTACTGTAAGTAGTGACTGTCTCCTACTTAGTGCATCTGCAACTTTGTTAGATTTTCCACTTCTATGCTTCAACATAAATGTATAACTCTGCAAGAATTCTACCCACTTCATATGCCTCTGATTCAATTTACCTTGGCTATTTAGGTACTGTAATGCCTGATGATCAGTATACAAAACAAATTCCTTTGGCAATAAATAGTGCCTCCATTTCTTTAAGGCTTGAACTATTGCATAGAACTCTTGATCATAAACATAATACTTCTTCTTTGCATCATTCAATTTTTCACTAAAATATGCAATAGGCTTACCTTCTTGGCTTAATACACCCCCAATAGCACTGCCACTAGCATCACAATCCACTTGGAACACTTTTCTAAAATTTGGAAGTGCCAACACAGGCTGTTCTGTCACTTCTTCTTCAGCAATTCAAAACTTCTCGCAGCTGCTGCAGTCCATTTGAACTCTTTTTTATCCCCTCTTATTGTATCAGTTAGGGGTGCACATATGCCACTGAAATTCTTAATAAATTTCTTGTAAAAACTAACCAGACCATGAAATGATCTTACCTCAGTAGCAGACCTCGAAGTAGGCCATTCCAAGATGGCTTTTACCTTCTCTAGATCCATTTTGAGACCTTTAGGTGATATAACAAACCCCAAATAGACTAACTCCCTTTTTGCAAAGATACACTTCTTGAGATTAATTAACAGTTTCTCTTCCATTAGCCTTTCAAGGACACTATGAATATGCAGTAAATGTTCTTCCAAAGTCTTGCTGAAAATTAAAATATCATCCAAATAGACAATAAATTTTTTTCCCAAGAACTTCTTAAGTACCTCATTCATGAGCCGCATGAAGGTGCTTGGGGCATTCGTCAATCCAAAGGGCATGACTAACCACTCATAAAGACCCTCCTTGGTCTTGAAGGCTATTTTCCACTCATCTCCTTCTCGAATCCATATCTGATGATAGCCACTCTTCAGATCTATCTTTGTGAAGTACTGAGCTCCACTCAAGCAGTCCATAAGATCATCCATCCTTGGCAAAGGAAACCGGTACTTGATGGTTATCCTATTTATAGCTCGAGAATCTGTACACATCCTCCACTCTCCATCCTTCTTTGGTGCAAGTACTGTAGGTACTGCCATGGACTCAGGCTCTCTCGAATCAAGCCCTTCCTCAACAGCTCCTGAACCTGTCTATTTAGCTCCTCTGTTTCAGTAGGAGTCATCTTGTGAGCAGCCTTGTTAGGCAAACTAGCTCCTGGAATCAGATCTATCTGATGACTAATTTACCTTACTGGTGGCAATCCATCTGGAACATTATCAGAGATAATATCTCCAAATTCCCCAAGTAAATCTGAAACTTCAAATGGTATTTCACTACTACCTTCTTTATCTTTTCTAGGAATCAAAGCATACCACATATGCTGATGTTTCATGCCATCTAAAAACTTTCTCCCATCAACAAGAAAAATCCTAGCACTGCTACATACCTTTTCACCTTCCTTTTTCATGGGCTTCAATTTGTGGCGAACTCCATCCTTTGTCAGAGAGTATGTGTTTGCATGTCCATCATGTATTGCATGTCTATCAAACTACCATGGTCTACCCAACAATAGATGGCAAACATCCATCGAAATAACATCACAGAGAACTTTATCATGGTAACTCCCAATTTTGAATTTTACTAAACATTGTTCACTTACCAGGACCTTATGATCATCTTTTACCCAAGAAATCCGATAGGGTTGGGGATGTTTCTCCCTCTTGAGCTTCAGCTTAGAGACCATCTCTTCTGATACCAGGTTATCAGTGCTACCACCATCAATGATCACGTCACAACATTTATCCTCACACTTGCATCTGGTATGGAACAAACTCCTCCATTGTCCTAGTTCATTCTCACCACTTAGTATGACTCTTTCATTTACCAAGGTCTCTCCTCTTTCTGCATCCTCTGAATGTGATGATTGTGCATCCTCATCCACATGAGCAACCCTAGCTTGGCCCTCAGCTCTCCTATCTGTCCTTCCTTGTCATTGAGGGCATTCAAAGGCACAATGACCTTCTTCATTGCAATGGAAACAGGTACCACAGAAGCCTCCTCTTCCTTGTCCACGTCCTCTACCTCATCCTCTCTGATTTCCAAAGTCTTGGTCATGGGAGCGGTTGAAACCCTCATTCCTCTGGTTCCTACTAGTACCCTCATCTTCATTTTTCTTTTGAGTTTCATTGCGGCCTCCAGATGGTCTACCGCTTCCCCTTCCTCCTTGACCACACCCTCTTTGTCTTCCTTCAAACCTTTTATTCAGCTTCTCTTCAACTCATAGGGAAAACTAGTATGCCTCTTCAACGCTGGTCATTCTTACTAGACTTAATTCCTCCTGGATGCTAGGTCTCAACCCATTGATATAATGAGAAACCTTCTCCTTATTTGCTTTTGCATGCCCCACTCTAATCAAGAGTCGGTAAAATTCCTCTATATATTCTTGGACTGATCTTCCTGCTTTCTTTCACCCATGCATCTTCTTAAACAAATCAAGCTCATAGTCCACAAGAATGAACTGCTTCTTCAATTTGTCCACCATGCCATCCCATCTTGTGATCTTCTCCTTTCCTCTTCTATTTCCTTCCAGTTGAACCTCTTGCCACTAGATTTTGGCATGGCCTTTGCAAACTTAACCCTATCTGGGTCCCTTATATCCTCATACTCAAAGTATTCTTCCAGTTCATTGATCCAATCGATCAACTCATCTGGTTTCAGATTTCTTGAAAATACACCCACTTCAATTGTAGGTCTTTTCCCAAACTTAGTAATGGCCCTAAAAAGCCTTTCCTCTACAGGATTCAGAACTTTCCCATCAACTTCCTCTTCTGGTCCCATTACTTCTTCTTCATTGTCATCCTCACTGTTGTCACCTACGGCAACATTTGCTCCTCTACGAAGCTCCTCTTGCAATGCTTGTACTTGCCTCTGGAGGGCTCTAACCTCCTCAGGATTAATAGCTCTAGCCCTTCTACCATGCTCTCTTCGTGGAGGCATCTTCTAACTCGAACCCACAACCACACAGTCCTGGTGCAAACTGCCTCACAATCGGCGCTTTGTCTACACACTCAGGAAAACCTGCTCTGATACCACTTGATGGGGACACAACCCAAGAACAGAATGGAACCAACAAAAAAGGGAAAACTATATTAACTGAGAAAATAATCTAGTACAAACAGTGCAGAGAAAATAAACTTCAAACATGCCCTAAGGGCTTACAATAGCATAAATCTGGAGATGATTTCTCCTTTTAGTACCTCCTCTCAAACTCCACTCTGAACTGTCTTTTGCAATGCCAGAAATCTCCTTAAATAGACCCCAGAGGGTTAAGGACTAGGAGTACATTCTAGAAAGTGCTAGTAGGCATCCACTGACCAAATAGAAGGTTCCGAAAGCTGCGTTAGAAGTTGGTGCAAATCTAGAAGAATCTAGAAACGGTAACTGAACTTCTGGGAGACATAACTTTTGAACCGTAGCTCTGATTGACGAACTGTTTACATTTTTGGAAAGCTCTCAAAGTGCTCTATAGCCCTATGGACAAGCTTCACTCATCCCCCATTTTTTGACCCTTTTTGAGGTCATTTAATGCACCTAACCTAACTTTGAAGCATTCTTAGGAGGTCTCCAAAACTCGAAAAACTGTAATAACTTTCAAACCGTGGGGGCTTTTGACGTGATTCTTTTTTTGGAATGCTCTAATTCACAATTACATTCATCTGGCCAATTCGCACCTTCTAGGTCACCAAAATGATGGCCAAATTGCATGCTCCTATTTTTTCAAGATTTTTAAACACACTGATAGTGGAACTATGAGAGTTGGAACCTTTATTTGACCCAAATGGGTATCCAAAAATGAAAAGACATGAAACAAAAACTAAGTCTAAGTACATTTTTTTGGGTGACACAGGATTGCCCTTATACCTCTAGATGCTCCTACATCAGACACCCAGGGTAGATTGAAAAGTGACCCTGTCACTTTATGGATGGTAGAGGAAATCCCAAATGGGAAACCTCAACTACTGAAATCCAAGTTGAGTCCTCGATCGGTCGTCCTTTCCATTTGACCAAATACTCTTCATACTGCTTGTTTCTGATACTCCTACCCACACGATGATCTAGAATGTCTTCTATCTCCTCCTTCTTAGAAGTAGGAATTGGACATGGCTCTAACACCAGCTCATCATCTGCACCATCATCATGATACTCTGTTAAATCTACAATGTTGAAAATGGGAGAAATGTGAATACCATCTGGAAGCTCCACTTCATATGCATTTCCTGAGTCATGTTTCTTCAAAATTTTGCAAGGGCCAAATTTCTTCATTTTTAGCTTGTTGTAAGTGCCGGTTGGAAATCTTTCTTTTCGTAAGTGCACCATGACTAGATCCCCTACTTGGAATTCCTTATGTCTTCTCCTTTGATCATCCCTAGCTTTATACTCTTGATTCATCTTGGTAATGTGTGCTTGAACCTCCTCATGTAGGTGCTTGATATGTTCAAAAAATTCTTCCGCTTCAGCACTTGTCCTCTCCCCTTGCTCTATCTTCCTTAATTCTGGTGCAGTCCTTGGGCTATTCCCATATACAATTTGGAATGGTGATTTTCCAGTACTCCTATTTATAGAGTTATTGTAGGAAAACTCTGCTTGTGGTAGAATCAAATCCCATCCCTTGGGCTTATCCCCATCTAAACATCTTAGCAAGTTGCCCAAACTTCTATTTACCACTTCTGTTTGACCATCAGTCTACAGGTGATGCATGGAACTGAATTTTAGGTCTGTTCTCAACTTCTTCCACAATGTCCTCCAGAAATACCCCACAAATTTAGTATCTCTGTCAGAAACTATGCTCCTTGGAAGACCATGTAGTCTTACCACCTCTTTGAAAAACAAGTCTGCAATATGGACAGCATCATGATTTTTGTGGCATGGAATGAAATGTGCCATTTTGGAGAACCTATCAACCACCACGAATACTGATTCATTACCCCTTTGTGTCTATGCTTTGTGTCTATCACCGAAGCTACGTCCATCATTGTGGTCTTGTTCATCACTGAGGTTGTATATCTTGGATATGACAACTTAAATAATAGATTAAAAAATTTCACCCAAGAATAGGATTTCAAGGGTTAATCAAAAGGGTGGTGCAAGAGATAATGTTGAATGAGAGAAGGTGGATAGAAGATGAATCAAAAGTAACTTTGACGATGAATCTAAAGTAAGTTGAGGGCCTTTGGGTGTTTGGTGTGTGTCAAGAGACATGCAAGGTGACATTGGCCAAACAAAATGTTTCATGAGCCCCTCCAAGACATGGAGCATCACAATCATATTGAATAGTGAAAACATATAGAAAAATACTTCATAGGAAAAATGAAACTTGCATGACCTACCACATCTCTAATTATGGAAAAAGCATGAGTTACATTAACACAAGAGCTCTAAAATAATAGGTCAAAAGGGATTACAATACGAGTACTAGTAATTTTAGCTTCAAAAAAATTCCAAGGCATTCCACAAAAAGAGAACATAACTAAGATAAAAACTATTGTTGTTGAAAATTAGTAAAAGGAGAAAACCATGAAATCCATTGTCAAAAAATGGAAATATGATCCAAGAAATAGGCTACAACAAGATACCATGAACACCAAAGACCATTACATCTCATCCAATCTGATGCAGAGTTCATACAAGTTTGATAAGATTTTACCAAGTTCACTATAGGGCATGTGCACCGAGTGGTTCTTGATCCTCTTCGAAAGTCAATTCTTCATTATTTCTTTGCAATTTTCTTTGCTCACATAGTAATTTCATTTTATCTCTTTTAATTGCCAAATCTCTCTCCCTATCTTCATTTGTTTGAGTTTTTTGTTTCTTCCTTGGTATGATGATGATTTCTACATGTTAAATTATTCAAACATCTGAATTACTTAAAATGTGTAAATTACAAATTATTCAAATACATATAAAAATTATAATTATTTGAATGAATACACAATATATATCAAACGACTTGTCAAATTTCTAACCATTTTGAAATAACATTTCATTCAAACATACAAATTTCAATGAATTCACTATATATTAAACATGTCAAATTATAATCAAATTTGTATTTATATATCAACAAACAATATTTAAAATAGAATGCACTAACCTTTTCTATACAAGGAATATTCAAGAAGTCTTCAAATCATGTATCCAATGATTGAATATGGTGTTTGCTAGCTTCCAAAAATATTCTTTGCAAAAAATCTCTCTCACTCTCCCATCATCTAATCTCACTCTCTCTCTCCCATCCTGTACAAGCTCTCTCTGCCACCACCTACTCACTCTCACACTCTCTCTGATCCCCTACTCTATCTCTCTTACACACAAACACTCCCATCCCCCCTTTCTCTCTCCCTCTCCCACTCCCTCTCTCACCACCTACTTTCTCTCCCCCATCCCCTACTCTCTCTCTACTCTCCCATCCCCTACTCTCTCACACTCTCATAGTCTCTCCCATCCCCTACTTTGTCTCTTTTACACACATTCCCATTCCCTCTCTCTCTCACTCCCTCTCCCACCACCTACTTTCTCTCCCTCATCGCCGTACTCTCTCTCTCTTTGCCACCCCCTACTCTCTCTCACACTCTCACACTCTCCCATCCCCTACTCTCTCTCTTTCATAGAAACACACACTCTTATCCCCCCAATCTCTTCTCTCCCATCCCCTACTCTCTACATCTGTCACACACACTCCCATCCCCCCTATCTCTCTCCCTCTCCCTCTCCCACTCCCTCTCCTACAACATACTATCTCCCTCTCTCTCAAGTTCTCTCTCTTCCTCTCTACTCTCTCTCTCTCTCCCATCCCTTACTCTCACTCTCTCTCTCCTATCCCCTACTCTCTCTCACACTCTCCCATCCCCTAATCTCACTCTCTCTCTCTCTGACATCCTGTACGAGCTCTCTCTGCCACCACCTACTCTCTCTCACACTCTCACACTCTCTCCCATCCCCTACTCTATCTCTCTTACACACACACACACACTCCCATCCCCCCCTCTCTCTCTCCTCTCCCATCCCCTAATCTCTATATTTGTCACACACACTCCTATCCCCCCTCTCTCTCCCTCTCCCACTCCCTCTTGCACTGCCTACTCTCTCTCTCTCTCTCTCTCTCTCTCTCTCTCTCTCTCTCTCCCCCATCCCCTACTCTCACTCTCTCTTTTCCATCCCCTACTCTCTCTCACACTCTCTCCCATCCCCTACTCTCTCTCTCTCTCTCTCACCCCCATCCCATATGAGCTCTCTCTACCACCTCCTACTCTCTCTCAAACTCTCACACTCTCTCCCATCTCCTACTCTATCTCTCTTATAAATAAATACACATTCCTATTCCCCCCCTCTCTCTCTTGCAATCCCTCTCCCACTGCCTACTCTCTCCCATCCCCTACTCTATCTCTCTTACACACTTCCATTCCACCTCTCTCTCCCTCCCACTCCCTCTCCCATCGCCTACTCTCTCTCTCTCTCTCTCTCTCTCTCTCTCTCTCTCTCTCTCTCTCTCTCTCTCTCCCTCTCTCTCCCATCCCTCTTCCATTTCCTACTCTCTCTATCTCTCTCTCCCCTCTCTCATTCCCTACTCTCTCTCTTTCACACACACACACACACACACACCCATCCCCCCAGTCTCCTCTCCCATCCCATACTTTTTCTCTCACTCGCTCTCCCTCTCCCACCGCCTACTCTCTCTCTTTCTCTCTCTCTCTCTCTCACACACACACACACACACTCTCTCTCTCTCTCTCTCTGCTACCCCCTACTCTCTCTTACATTTTCACAATCTCTCCTATCCCCTACTCTCTCTCTCTTTCTCTCTTACACACATTTCTATCCCCCCTCTCTCTCCCTCTCCCACTCCCTCTCCCATTGCCTACTCTCTCTTCCATCCCCTACTCTCTCTTGAGCTACTCTGTCTTCCCCCTCTCCCATTCCATACTCTCTCTCTTTCACACACATGCACTCCCATCCCCCTCTCTCTTGCTCTTCCCGTCCCACTCTGTCTCCCATCACCTACTCTCTCTCTCTCTCCCCTATCCCCTACTCTCAATCTCTCTCTCCCAACCTGTACTCTCTCTCACACTTCCTCTCTCTCTCTCCCCCATCTCACACTCTCTCTTTGCCACCCCTACTCTCTCTCACATCCTGTACTCTCTCTGTCACCCCTACTCTCTCACACTTCCTCTCTCTCCCATCCTATACTCTCTTTTCCACCCCTACTCTTTCTCATTTTCTCTCTCCCATCTTGTACTCTCTCCAATCCTCTACTTTCTCTCTATCTCTTTGTCTCTCTCTCACACACATCATTCCCCTACCCCCCCCACCTTGCTCTCTTTTGCTATTTGTTTGTAATTTAGGTCTCAATAGTGTGTGCGCACTATAGCGGGCACACACTACTAAGAATTCAATGCTTTTAATAGCGTGTGTGCGCTATAGGGTGCATGCACTATTGAAAGCTTTCTGTTAAACCCAAGCCTAAGGCTTGGTTTTGCCTTGGAGATCTAACCCAAAGGTTTGGAGTTTATAAATAGGTCTGAGATGTGTTTTCTAGCAAACATACCAAAAATGATTGATTTTTCTTGTGTGCTCCCCTTCAAGATTCCCTGTGGTTGGGTATCGATAAGATCAGGTTACATAGCATTATAGGTCTTTGTGTTAGCTATATAACCATATAATTTATTTTTAATTTGAACTATTTCAAGTCTTTCATCTATAATTTATTTTGTATGTATGTTCATTTTTTGTCAAAATCCACCATGTACTAATTGGGCTATAGATTTTAGCTCGTTCATCGAATTTTGCAACAACTTAGTTTTTTAGAAAGTAGACTCCATTCTACATATTTTAAAAAAAAAAAGTTTTGATTTTAGATTAGTTTTCATTTATTTCTAGGGGGAGCACACAGATACTTCACATTTTTGGGATGTGTCTAGTTAAAAAATTCATTTAAAAAAAATACACATTATAAAATTATCCAAAAAATCTAGGATAAACTACATAATATTAAGTAACTTTTGACTAGAGCGATTAAAGAATTTCAAAAAAAAAAGTTAAAATTGTAGCGGGGCCACACTTTGTATTGTGTTATGTTTTTTTGGAATAAATAGAACATCTTTTTGTGGCCCCCTTTTTTGAGGACCTAAAACTAAACCATTTTGAAAAAAAATTAGTAGTTTAGAAACTAGATTCAAAGAACTACGACTTTTGTTTTCATCATATCTTAAAGTTTTGAGCGTAACTATCTTCAAATTCTTGTTGAAGTTCAAAATTTACAAATTTCAGAAAAAAGGTGTCCACTTATACCCCCCTTTTGGCACCACAACTTGGTGCACTTACCCTATAACAGTTGACACAACTAATATAATCACAATGTTAGGATTAGATAGATCAAAATGAAAATTACATGCAAATATAACCAATGTCACAAAGGAATAAAGAACACATAAGTGAACAAAATATACAAAGAGCTACACACTATGTTGGAAGAAATCAACACGTGCTAAAAACTTAAGGAAGAAGAAATTGAACAAGCACACACATTATGGCCCCCATCCTCTTATGCATTCTCCTAATTAATCTTGTCTCACCCTCATGCCTACTTTCTTTCTCCATGCTACCATACATTGTTTTTCATCTGTCATGCCCGCAATATATGGGCAAATCACACACACAAATTTATTTTATATTTTAAAATTCAGATAACCATAGGTACTTTGAAGATAGATACATTTTCACCATCGAAATAAAAGGTCACAACTCAGTTTGAAACATAGTGTAAAATAGATAGTTTGGATGAATTGAACGTTTCTTAGGAAATCAAAATCCAAGTACTATAGTCCTAACCCCTACAATGGTTTCAATGATTCTTTAATTTATTACCTCCTAAGGAAGACACTAGATTATCACAACACTAATTCGATACGTTTAAACTAACATGCTAACTGAATGACATCTATCTCTTAATTACCTAATCTTGTGTTTAGATACAATTTAATTACAAGTATTATACCACTAACCCTAAAAATAATCTAATTAACTAGACCCCTTCATTAACTTGATAACTTGAATGTCATTACGATTTTAATCATTTAACATTAAGAGAATTTGAAACTCTAAAAGATCAATTCATTTTAACTATTCAACCAAGCTAACTACGTTTAAAACTTTAATCACAAATCTAAACTAACCTTTAATATACATAACCTAGAGATATACATTACTATCGATAATACTATCTACATTTTAATTTAAAAATTACCTCTAACATTCTATAACAATCTAAAATTGGAGACTAGAATTAATTCAAATAAATATATAAGTTAAGCTAACTTTATTCCACTATTTCAAATTGAAAACCCACATTAAAATGCCCATATTACGATTAATCTAACCAATTCACAATAATATAGAACTAAATAATAATATAGAATAAAATTCAAATATAACAAGAGTTAACTTAAACAAACAACCTAATTTAAAATTAATTTATAACATTAACTTAGAAACTCCAACTAACTTAATACTGTCCTAAGTTAACACTAACTTAGAATACTAACTATTTTCAAAAAATATATATAATAACTATTGATCTAACCCCTCTATAATACTAATCTTTTTAAATCTGACAAAAGAATCTAACTATAGCCCCAACACTCTAACCTAGCCTAGGCTACCTACTAGCCAAGTGCCTAGCCACCACTTGGCTTCCCTTTCATAATGCCTCACGCTCCCCCATGAGACCTCACGCTGCCCAAGGACTGCTTGGGGCAGACTTGCCTCCCCTTGCGTGCAGTGTGATTGATTGAGGAAAAAGCAAGCGCAGAGGGGGGAAAGAATATGGGAATAAGGTTGCCAAGGATATCTTTAATAGCAAAAACTTAATTTGTTTCCCCTTTTTGAGATGACAAGGTCATCGAGTGACATCAACATAGTACACAAGGTGGTAGGTGATGGATGAAGTCCACGCCTAGCCTTCCAAAGGATGCAAAAGTGAGAGGTGAAAAACAAGGGAGTGCATTCAAGTGGGTGACATTTCAATTTTTTTTAAAATTTCATTTATTAAATAAGAAGATTTGAGACCCTAAGCAAGTACCTTACCCTTTGTCACATTGAGTTTAATGCTAAGGTATTTAACTTGCGCCTAATTTGGCAGAGGTGATTTGAAACTTGATTTGGTGAAGGCTAGATGGCTAAGAGAGTAAATGCAAAAAATTTTATGGTTGAGGGGGAGGGCAATAAGAAATGCATTAAGATATTTTATTTTTTTGAATTTATTTAAGTTATATTGTTTAATGAATTAGCAATGATTTTAATTGAAATTCAAGAGGAATAATTTAGGGAATATTCTTCGTGAACTTGGGGGGGATTAAAATTTCCTCCATACATTTTCCAAAGAGCTTTTTGCTCCTCGAGGTGCACATTTATTTTTGAAGCCAATTTTTTCTAAGTGATGATATATCTTGTTTCTTGCCATATATATATATATATATATATATATATATATATATATATATATATATATATATATATATATATATATATATATATATATATATATATATATATATATATATATATTTTAAGAGTGAATACTACCCCAATGGCAACATAGATTTTCCTATGAACAATATACTAATACAAGGATTTAAATAGGGTTATTTCTTTCTTTTCTCCTACCATTCATGTTTTATCAATCATCCTATAACAAGGTGTATGTTCCTTTAAATTCAAAGTTCAAAGTGATGCATAATTCTTAATCAAATTTGATTGTGTCAATTATGAAATTCAACAAGGAGAGAATTAACTTCATTATCCACAATGTATGATTTCATTTCCTCTTAATACTTAAAACATCAAATAGGGAACTTCATCATATCAAATTTCTCTTCATTAACATAATTGAAAACTTGAAAATTCACAATTCAAAGACATTATCTATCAATCTATTTTCTCACATACATATGCAAAATTTGAAATCACATGAGAGCAATACAAGGAGGCTTTCATAATATTTTTTTTCTCTATTATTCATCCTAGTTCAAGGTTCCATCGAGAAATAACCAGTAAGAAAACTTGATGTCTTTGCCAATACATCAAATTCAAATACATTTTACATAACATTACAATTCAAATGAATCCTCTTTTAAATCCTTCACAAGTGCTTTCTTCCAATATCTTCAATTCTTCAAAGAAAACAAGGAGAAGGCAAGAGCTGACCCGAGGTGAAACATCACAACATCAAGAATAATTCAAGCATACACCCCAACCTGATTTTACACAATAGGTCCAAACATAGAACCTGACCAGGGGGGAGGTGGATTTTCCCAATGGGAGACGTCAATCACCATACCATAGCATAGCCCTTTTGGGGCTAAAACTTCAAGATCTTTCATTCTTCTACAAGGCCCTTTCGAGGCTATTTCCACAAGGATTTTCATTCCTTTTCATATTCAAGAATTCACAATATCAAACAAGGTATGTGATGACAAGTAGGGGCCCATACACCCTACCTTCTTTCCCTCTTCTCACCATGAAAGGAGACTCTTCACCATTGAGGTCCAACTAAGGCCCTACCCCTGTACATGGCCACTTCTTCCCTATCCAAGGGTGAGTATGTCAAAACAATCCCCATGAAATCCCCTCAAAAACAACTCATCAAGACAAGCATAAGAATGCATCAAGAACAAACAAAAATCCCTCCAAATCAATCCCAACACACAAGCAAGCAAAACAAAGAACAACACAATACCTTATGCAAGATTCAAGCATGAACAACATGAAGAACAAATCCAAAAGAGTGAAGAACTCCTACCTTCAAATTTTTTTATGGTAAAATGGTAAGTTGAGAAGAGCTTTTCCCTTTCTTCCTTCAATCTTAAAACTTTCTCTAAAACTAGAGATTGAGTAACAAAAACCAAAACTACTCCAAAATGCCTCTATGTATGATCCTTAACTCAACTAGGCTTCAAGTAACCTCAAGATGGAGTTTTGAGTCCAACTCAAGTAGAAGACAATCAATTTTTGCAATCAACCAAAAATAGGGTTTTTGAGTGACCCTAAAAGTCAACCAAGGAGGCTAAAGGGGTGGAAAGTACTCGCAACCCATACCCTTACCCCTAGGGTACTTAAATTTAATGTTTTTAAGCCTTAAAGACTTAATAGGAAAAAAAAAAGGCTAGGGGAATAGTAAGACCAAATAATAACCTTTACAGATAGACAATGCAAAGATGACACAAATTAACAAGGGGGTTCAATTCCATCTTTCCATTGGGTTTCCCGGCTAAATTTCCTGCACACTCATTGCACACATCATTAGTTCAAGAAACACATGTGTATATATGTGAAAATACGCTTTTGAGAAATTCATGTAAATTAAAACATCCATTTTCTATAGATCAATTGTTCATCTCATTTTATTCATTAAAATTCGAAAAATCAAAGTGTTAGTTCTACATTCATTCACTTCATCATCATACATGTTTATAAAGCATTAAATGACGAAATCAAATATCTGAAAGTAAAGCATCACACATCATAAAATAGCATAATAATGTTCAGTGCATCAAAGTGTCCTGACATATCGAGTCATGAGTATCAAAATAATAATGTATCATCTATGCTATGATGGGTCGAGGCGAGGCCTCACAAAGGTGAGGCCTCACAAATCAAAACATGAATCTTTCATTTAAGAAAACCCTTTCTTATTTCTATACACCTTTAATCATTAGAAATTACATAATCAACGTAACTTTATTCATTAATTTAGATTAAAATACTAGAATAATCATCATTAGGCATGCACTTAATTAAACATCACAAACATCATTAATAAAGAAAAATGAACTATCTGAAAGCATACAACTTAATCATCGAGGTACCAAAATTGACAACCTCATTGTTAGGTGAAAATACCTTGCATCATTGTTTGTAACAATTAATGTTTTAAACAGTCAAGGTGATGTAATAGTTTGTGAATCCCTAAGTATTAAAACATGGATATGTCAACTACTCTAAATTTCACTAGGACATGCACAATATAAGCATTACTTCATATCTATTTCTAATCTCCTATAACGGTTTTAACAAAGCATTCATATTTGATAAGTACATACGAGGAGGGTCCTTACATTATCCACAAAAGATATTTTTAAGGACAAATCTAAAAGTTACAACTTATTTTGTTTTTAGTTAATTTTGATACCTATTACTTACTTATGTTAACAACATAAAAAATTTATTCTCAAGCAAGGAGTCTTTGAGGTATTTTACATAATTATAAATTTTAAAGTAGACCATGTATGAATTATTAGTACAATAAATGAAACAAAGATAAACAAGAATCAAGTTATGAACTAAAATGTAATATAACTAGCATATCTAAAATTTCAATTAAAATTTTATATAAAATAAGCCGAGAGATATCCAATTTCAAAAATATAAAATTTGTAATCAAGATATCTAATTTTATTTTTTTATACTAATTAGGTGATGTTAATATTAGTATTAGGATTGACTTTTAGTTTAAGATATAGATGGTGTATAAAAAATTAAATTATATTAGATATAGTATTGTAATAAAAATATATGTTATTTCATATGTTAGAAACTACTAAACATTCAAAAAAAATAAAATGAAGGTAAACTTTTTAACCCTACATTAAATATTTTATTATTTATTGATCACTAAAAATGATGTTACTTGTTATAGTTAAAAATATCATTTTTGATACGAAACTATCAAAAAAATAAATAAAGAAATTCATATAAAAAAATTGTTGGCCAATTTTTGGACTTTATTTCTTTATTTTTCTTTTGGTATTTTTTCTTAAAAACAAGTTTTAAAATTATTGTAATTTGTTGTTTATTTAGTTTCTTCATATGCTTTCTAATTTTCAAACATTTTTCATTATTATAATTAAAAAATCTTAATTTTTCTTTCTAAATTGAAGGTTTTATTAGATTGTTGAGGTATGTTACTATTATATATTTTTCAAAAATCAACTAAAAAATGAAAATAATGCATTGTATTTAGTATTGAAAATCAAATTTATGATTTTTTAAATTTCTATTATGATTCTCCCACCTGCTCTTTAATTATAGTCCATACTATGTGTAATATACAACAACACAAATGCTAGAATGATTTGAGAAGGAAAATTTAGAATTATTTTGTATTTAAAGAAATAATGGGATGATTGGTTATCATGCTCTTTCTATTTGTGCGTACATTAATTGTAGTTATTAATTTAATATTTTATCATTTCATAAAACGGTCATTATGGTGGTCAATTTTTTTTTAAATGTCAAAATGTTTGCATTGATGAGTGCTTCCATTGTAGAAAGCCTCTAGGCTTAATCATATATTTTTACAAAATTTTATAACTAAAATATGTACATTGAAGATAAATCTAAAACAAAATACAAATTAACTTATCTAATTCAAATTTACTACTACAATTATAAAATACTTGGAAATATCTCATAGTTATTATTATATTATAAAAAGTTAACAATGCTTTTAATTTAATGATAGCTAATCAATTCATCTAGTATATTATGTGATAATAGAGGGAAGTATGAATCTTTTATAAATAGGTAAATATGATTAAAATTGAGATCGAAACAAAAGTAAAGCCACCATAAAGCCAAACAAAAGTTCTATAGTTTAATTTTTATTCTATTTTTAGTCCTTTACAATGAAATGAGAAAAACTCTTGAAATGAAGAAAATGAAGAGAGGGAAATTATAATCTAACCAGATTTCTGTCATTCTTATAATTTTGTACAAGCTGAAAGAATATATTGTTATTCCACTTGAATGTGTTACAACCAAAGCTGTTTGAATTCATTTTAGTGAGTTGAAAGAACAGATGAAGCAACATCAATCTTTCAAAGAAAAAAAAGGCAATCAATACATACACACTGTGTTATAAAACAATATCTTCTATTTTTTGTTATTGTAGAATACTGTGTTTTCACTCATCATAATTTATATGAATGTTTTTAACTCTCCAATTACAAAGATGCCCAGAAAATGAAGAGTCAAAAATGAAATAAATAAGCAGAGAAGAAAGAATGATTAAATGTAGATGTTGTCAA
The DNA here is from genome assembly GCA_028749045.1 of Cupressus sempervirens. Lineage (NCBI taxonomy): Eukaryota > Viridiplantae > Streptophyta > Pinopsida > Cupressales > Cupressaceae > Cupressus > Cupressus sempervirens. The sequence goes on from CM053791.1 coordinate 384,794,551, forward strand.
TAAAACCCTCATAGTATACTGTCAAGAACACTCCTATAAAAATAGGTTGAATGCAATCAAAACTGAAATAATTAGTACACATTGTTTCTGCTTGCAAAAATCACCAGCAGTACAATGATCGATGGTTCTTAATTGCGTAGCTTAACAACAATCAAACAATCTTCTAGAATTTGGGAGCCAGTCATTTTTTTAAACAAAGAAATCATATCTACTACTTTGGCAAGTTTTTCAAAAGATGAGAAGAATGATATGAAAGGACATGAAACTTCAACATGATATTATGTTTTACATCAACAAATTTTTTTTGAAATAATATTTTATAATAAAAACATATATTAAAGCTCCCAGTAAAGATTGAACATCATTTGATAGATTTTGGTAGGTTTGCGTTTGGGAGAAACATTTAGGATGATGGGCTCTCTCATCTCAACAGATTGAATATTGATCTACTTCATACAATCATAACCATAGTGAAATTGATTTATTATTCTACTACACAACGACCATTCCTGCCCTCGTACTCCAATGCCATCTCTGACTTTATAGTACAATTTTAAAAACAAATCAAAATCAATGTATTTTGCATCAGTTCATTTCAAACATTATGTCAAGAAAACACTCTCAACTTTAGTTGCAAAAATCACCAGTAGCGCTATGCAAAGGTCGCCAAGACGTCTCCACCCAAATCTCTGCTTTTCCTTCGCGTAGCTTAACAACAATCAAAATGTGGGGGGTAGAAGTACTTTTAATAGATTGGGCGAGAGCAATTCAAAATTGAATTTTAAACTTAACCGTGATAGCGACAGTCTGTTGGAGGGCTAGAGATTAACAAGCAAATGGAAATTAGAATGCAAACAAAAAGTTGAGATAGTCTTGTGATTGCACGAAAAACAAAATAACTCTGCACAATACGGAATGACTATGTACGATTTGTATGTATGGGCTTGAGCGGCACGACATACCCAGCCATGTCAAAATAACTGGCTGGGTAGCCATTGTCCTTTGGACACCCAAGGAAGGAGTAGATGAAAAGGTCCCATCTCCTTGGAAAAAGCAAAAAGTTGGGTCACGTGGCCTAGAATTCCAAGAAGATTTTTGCATGGGGCTTGGAAAATAGATTGAATTGGATTGCTGCCATGTTTTGTAATTACATGTACCTAGGCCTTGGTAAGGAAAAAAAAAGGGGTAGCATAAAGTGAAAACATAGGGTAGTAGGTATAAGTTGTAGTGAATAATTAGTAGCTGGTTATAGGAATAATGTCATAGTTAAATTAGGAGGATTAATAGTTAGGTTGGGTGGTTAGTAAATTATTACATGGTTTATAGGATTTATTTATGTATTATCTAATTCAAATAATAGAAAGTACTTAGAAATTAGTGTAGTAATGATTTAAGCTAGTAAGTGTGTAGTGGCTTAAAAATTAAGTTAGTATTGAAGGTTACATCTTAATAGTAATAGGAGGTGGTTTTAGTTGATGCTTGGTAGTAAATTTAGTTAGCAACATTACAAGTTAGTTAACATTATCATGGACTTGGATAGTGGATTGTTAAGGGGTAAGAACTAGTAGAGTGTAGATTATTGTTAAGTTTTATATAGAGTTATTTTCATTTATGTCTTAATTGTCAAAAAAGGGTTATATACGTATATCATATATTGGTTATATATGTGCACCTAATTTGTGCATAACAATTTTCCTAACTCAATAAATAAATTGTATTAGAATTATATTAAAAATATTAAGTCATGAATATTTTGTCACATAATGGTGTTAGAGATATGAATGAACCCTAAGATATCCTTTATGTTTTTCAACCCTCATTTAGCAATACATTATAATAGCATACTATCCAAATAAAAAATGACATAACCTATGGATACAACGAACTACCTTGAGTGAGTTTAATCACCCATAGTTAAGTGATCAATACGAATTAGGTTGTAACTTACAAGCCTGAGTTAAATAGTGCATGACACATTCCAAAATTAGTGGATACTTATAATATGTAGCTAATCGAATTACAACATACATTGGGATAACATATACATATGCATCACGTAATGTGATCATACTAATGCCACTCAAATAACAATATAGGAAAAAATCTTATTGATGGGAGTAAAATGAGAGGTAATACTTTATGAAATGTTACTAAGGACTTAGGGAAAATCGTCTAAGTTAACATTGGTGAATGATTTGAATTTTTAGACATTGAACTGCTTCTTATACATAAATGAGTTGGATTATATACAAAAGGTGCATTGATCTAATATTGACAATAATCATGGTGCATAATTCTTGTAACCTATAACTTCAGTAAGTATGCATTTAACATAAGACTACCCTAAGATTCAAGTTCATACTTAATTGAAGACCAAGACAAGATAACTAGTAAACCCTAAGGTATACTATCATTGACAACATAATAAGATGTTTTCTTTTCATCTAGCTGTGGTCTTGCATCAAAACAATGCTGCCCGATTTCTCTATGCAGTATAGACATGAACTGCCTACCAACCAAGTGTGAACCACTTCTGTTAGGAGGCTAAGGGTTCTGATGACCCTATAAATATAACTATTAGGTATTTTCCTTCGAACTCCTAACCTTGTGTCAATATGTAGTTTCATCTTTTTTTTTGTAAGTATATGTTTCAAAGTGTAATGAAGCTAAAATAGATAATAATAACAAAAAAAAAATAAAAATAAAAAATAAAATTGTTGTGATCTTTCCTTGTAAGTTTTGGGCATGACAAATATTTGATAGAATTTACTCATTTTAGAGTTTTTTTTGGGTTACTAATTAAGCGTGGCTCGTACTCTTACCACTTTTATATAAAAGGGACTTGACAAGCTAATAAATGGACATAAATTTCCTTATGAATATATGGTGAATGAAAAATTCATCACCTAATAGATTTCATATGATATTATGGAAACTTTACAATGCGGGTTGAAAGTGACTATTCTCAAACTTCTCCATTGGAGTGGGGTTGCATTTGCATTGCCTAGTCCAAGGTATATTTTAGTGGCTAATATTCATAAATTGGCTAATTTTAGCAAATTTTTGGCTAGTAATTTGGCTAATAATTTAAGATTTGTGTAATGCCCCGCCAAGGGATTCGAAGAATTAACCTAGAATTTCACTAAGTTTAGTAGAATTTTTTATTTTTTTTATAATAGTAAACATCACATATAACTTATGCACAATAACGGAAGCAATAGTAATGTCCATCTGAAATTAAACATAACATAAATAATAGATTACATTCTTTAAGATCCCTTAATGTTGAATTACATACATGAATCCATCTAGTACAACATCCTCATGAAATAATAATGATAAGTCCAATGTTTATACATTACATTTCAAATACTCAATCATCCACTGTACATGTCATAGGGTATGACAAGCTCAAAAGAATATACATACATAGAATAAGGTATCTCATCCTATTCTAATCCATGATACATCAAAGTAGAGATAATCAAATCATACACATGATACATCATCATAGAAAACATATACATCCATCATAAAGATCAAACATAATAAACTAAGTGCACGGTTCCTCCCAACTATCAATAGCATCATTGGACCATCGTGGATCCTAGCCATCCCTGCGTGCGTAACATTCCAAATCACCGAAGAGATCATCGATATTACATAGTAGGAATGTCACTCCTAATAAATACAACATCATATGTAGAAGTAATCTAACATGCAAATAAAAGCATAAGATAACATCATCTAACATATGCTAATCATCAATGAAAAAGGATACATATCCACCATCATGAAGGACGCATCAGCCATGATGTCTCAATAAATCTCAAAATGATAAGAGTAGAAAATACACTACCACCTGACCACGTGGTACCTAAGTGGTCCACTCCCACCATGCTAAGGAGATAATCTCAAGTCCCAAACAGGCTATCAAAATCATATAGCACATATCTCCATAAGTCCAGGAATCCTAAAAGTATACTAACTCAAAGGTTCCAAACACAAAATCTGACATCTAATCCCAGAGGCACACAATGACATGTAGAAACCTACTATGCAAGCGAGAAAGTTTCATCGCAATTATCACATACAAGTTACCTTGGCAGTTAGCTAAACTCCACGGGTCCATACTGATTTCATGCGACCACTAGTATCCTCTCATAGTGACGAGGCATACTACGAAATGCAAGGTCGCAACCATGCATCTCACTACTCCCATCCTAGCCTGTATAAGCACTCAAGGCATGGGCGAGAACAAAACACTTACCTTTTTAGGTTCATTCAGTTAGTCTTAGGTGTGAATGTTATCACTTATTAATCCAACTTACAATGAGTTACCCTGGCAGCCTCTTAGGGCCCCAACCCCCATTGCAAGCCATTTCCTGTCACTACATGCAGATATCCTACCCTAATGCTCATGGACTCATAAATCTCAAAATTACAAAAGATAATCCATAAAATCATCAAATATGCATAAAAGCATCAAATCTCTATGAGCTAACATCCATAGAAAATCATGAACACAACAGCTCTCTATTGGCAACTGAAGTATCACTGATAATCAAATATCCAATGGTTCTCAATCACCAAAAAATATATATCTCAATCATACTGATCGAAGACTCCAAAAATGGTTGAATCAAACATATCACATCATGACATCATCAAAAATAAATCCACATTTTAGTCCCATCATGGCGACTAGAAAAATAACCAAGGATAACTGATCGATGACCTAAAATAATGGTTAAGTCAAGTGTCTCATACATAAGAATCTCAACTATAACAATCAGTAATCACAACCAATACATAGATCATTCCATCACATAACCATGGTTGGGTTTATAAAGATCGAGATTAAAACATCATCATGTCACCACAATCACATAACCCCCAAGCCTCTGGTAGACGTCCTATACTGGTCAACACTAGTCAACCCAAAATCCAAAACAATAGCATAAAGAATACACAATGTAGACACAAGTTTTGGTTTTACAACTTGAATGTAGAGATCTCAGTTTAAGTTTCCAAGTCTGAAGAATGAATGGAGGAACACATATATTGTTTTGAATAAAAGTTTTCCTTATTAGAACTAAAAAAAAATGCATTTTCCAATTAATAAAATTTGTTTGATACATTCCCCACCCAACTATCAATTCCTTATTTAATAATTTAAAACATTTAAATTATTAAATAGTTGAAAATTATTAAAGAGTCACCTTTACGAAAATAAACCATCAATATAAGCCATTGATCAAATAATAACTTAAATTTATAAATAATATATTTACATATTACATATATACATACATATATATATATATACATGCATACATATGTAAATATGTTTTCATTAAATCAAATTAACAATTTCGATTGACACCATATGAAAATCGATTGTATATAAATGTTTTGACATAAACGTTATTATTTTTTTTGCATATCATTAACATCAATAAAAATCTCCCCCCAACTCATGCTGCGGTACGCAGTACTTGCAGTCACAGGCACTGCGCCGACAACGGGTACATAGTACTCCTGTCGCCATAGAACTGCAACGAAAGGTCTCTACCTTCCGCTGGCGCGGGGAACGAAACGTGCCCACGACATATAATATATAATATACTTTGTTCCATGCGATATGAATCGCAATGCGAATTAATAAATTTTCTACTGCGATTTTATTAATTGCTCTATATATATATATATTCAAATTTCATAATAGATCCATAATAAATGTATACATATGCATATATATAAATATATATTTATATATATATGTATATGTATGCAGATCTGAATATATAACCATGTATATTTTTTTTGTTTTTCCACAAAGATTATATCTACAATTAAGAATAAGATATTTGAATATAAGGTTCTCAAATTAAATTAATCTACCCACATTGAGAATGCATATAAATATGAAACTTCTCAGAAGACATATGGAAGACACAAAGAAGACAGGGAATGCATGATGCAAAAATAGCATAAGTAAAATCACAAGAATCTACCTGAATTCTAATGCTAAATCTCTCTTCCTCAGAAAATCCACAGAGCAAACACCTCCCCTCTTCAGAATTCTCGAGCCCTCCAATGCTCCAATTGCTCTCCCAATGCTATCTCTAAGCTTCTATGAATGCCTAAATATAAAGAGTTTTCAGGAAACATCTAGAATGCTTCTAGAAACAGCTGGAAGGTGTCACCAACTAAGCATGGGTCTTTTCCAACCTTCAAGATGAGCCATAGGGTTGTAGACACCATGTGCTTAATTGATGCACTAACTCCCGTGTTGTTGACACTTGAGAAATAGAGAAGTGCGTTCATTCCCATGCAAGCTTATAACTCCAATTCACTTTTTATATAATTTTTATTTAAATATTTATAACTTTCATTTTAACTTTTATTATTATTATTTATTTATTACTTTATTATTATTTTATTATTATTATTAATTTTAATTTCTAATTTTCTTTTATTTAATTCATTTTCCTCAATAATTCACATTTAATTAATTACAATCAAAATATCAAATAACATGATATTTTATATTAATTTCTCAAATAATTAATTTATTAATTAAATCTATTTATTAAGACTTAATTAATAGAAAATTCACCATAGACTTCCAAGATAAAATATGAAAACCCATCATAGAGCAAATCACTCAAAATTAGTCTAAAGGGTTAAAAATCACGAATCATGTCATCCGACACATTCGACAGGTAAAATATCCAGATACTTGTCCTACCTCACTAGGACAATTGGCTTAAAGGTTTGGGATTTGGACTTGAGAATTTATCTCCCTTCTCTTATCATTGAGATAGTATAATAGGGTACGCTCATCCTAGCAATTCAGGGAAGTCGATACTCGGTACCTGCAACCTGTAGAAAAACCATGCATGTACATACAATATATAATGCTAAGCTAAACAGACAATGGCAGGAAGTGGTGCATCGTATAGATCCCGACTAAGCAGGTGACTACGACTCCCTTTCTTAACCACATCAAAAATGCCATACAATAAGAAAACATGTGCACCATACACATGCAAGTATGGGGTAAGTATCCATAATAAAACACACAAGACAATAACCATCAACTAATTATCAACAATAGCTGAAAACAGTATAATGATCATCATGTATGCATGAAATGTAAAATTTAAATGATCTCATCATATAACCACTAAATCCATAACATAATGTCTGATAGTGTCAAAACAATACCACTAATCCATCAACATAAGACTAGTCTATCATAGTCTGATAATAATAACAATGTCCAGAAAAGATGTGAATGAGGGTAGGCACTACATCCACCCCCCTTGGGTTAGGCTTACTCCTGGAAGCCTACAAAAAAGTAGGGATATAACTCCCTCAATCTAGCTGCATCCTCCCAAGTAGCTGAAGAATCATCAGTAGGGTCCCATTGGACCCTTACTTGCTCGATGGTTTGACCCCTGAGGGTCAACTCCCGCTGCTCCAGAATACGAACCGGTCCAAAGCTAGCTACCTGTCCTCTAACTGCAACACATTGCAATCAAGAACATGTACAATATTAGGGATATACTGTCGAAATACTGAAACATGGAAAACATCATGAATGTGAGCTAGGTTGGGGTGTAGAGCAAGACGGTAAGCAACCGGGCCAATCCTCTCTAGAATCTCGAAATGTCCCACAAAGCGAGGTGCTAGCTTAGAACCCTTTCCATATCAGATCGGACTCTTTCGCGGTCACACTCTCAAGAAAACTTTATCACCCACAACAAACTGCTTATCAATCCTATGAGCATTGACGTACTTCTTCTGCCTATCCTGTGTCGTAGTCAAGTGCTCACGGATACGCACTACCTATTGCTCCATATCACGAAGCATCTCAGGACCCAATAGGATGCGATCCTCAAGACTGTCCCAACTCAATGGTGTACGACAAGGACGTTTATATAATGCCTGAAATGGTGCCATACCAATAGAACTATGATATCCGTTTTTGTAAGCAAACTCCACTAAGTAGAGATAATCCTCCTAATGTGTCTACCTATCCATCACATACATCTGTAACATATCCTCCAAAACCTGATTCACCCTCTTTGTCTGACCATTAGTCTCTGGATGATATGCTGAACTGAAGTTTAACTGCGCTTTGAGCTCATGCTGCAGCGATGTCCAGAATGCGGATGTGAATACAGGATCCCTGTCAGAAATGATCTTTCTAGGAATACCATGTAACCTCACAATATCACGCATAAAGACATTAGCTACAGAAGCTGCTGTGTAGGAAGACCTAATCGGTGAAAAATGTGCCACCTTAGTCAACCGATCAACGGTGACCATGATAGCATTATGACGTCAAAATGTCACAGGTAATCCCATAATAAAATCTATGGAGATGATATCCCACTTCCAAGAAGAAATGAGATTAGGCTGCAAAAGTCCAGTCGGGTGCTGATGTTCTGCCTTAACTCTCTGACACTCAAGGCACCTAGCAACAAAATCAGCAATATCTTACTTCATCCCAGACCAAAAGAACAAATGTCTCAAATTAGCATGCATCTTCTTGACACCTGGATGTGCTGAGTAAGGTGTACGATGGGCTTCTGCCAGTATCAAGGTGCGAAGCTCATCTGAAAATGGCACATAAATCCTCCCCAACTATCTCAAAAGACCATCTGACTCTCAAATGTAACCTACAAACTTACCTTCCAAAGATCTTCCTGAATCAATCTCTCTTCATACTTCCTGATACCAGGAATCCATAGGAAGTGCCTGAAGAATCTGACTCCTCAAATCCACACTAAGAGTCATCGATGATATCACATGTCTCCTACGACTCAAAGCATCCACCACCACATTCTCCTTACCCTGAATGTACTTAACCTCAAAATCATACTTGCATAGAAACTCCATCCATTGCCTCTGGCGAGCATTCAAATTAGGCTGAGTAAAAATGTATTGAAGACTACGATGATCACTATGTAGCTCAAATCTATGCCCCAACAAGAAATGTCTCCACCTTGTCAAAGCATGAACTACTGCTACTAACTCAAGATCATGTGTAGGATAATTTAACTCATGATCCTTAAGCTTGCATGATTCATACGCAATCACTCGTCCATTCTGCATCAATACTGCCCCAATCCCTTCAAGAGAAGCATCTGTACATACCGTGAAATCACCTTCTGGATCAGGTACAGCTAGAATCGATGCACTGGTCAAAAGCTCCTTGAGCTTTTGGAAAGCTTCCTCACATTTCTTTGTCCATACGAACTTCTTTCCTTTCCTTTGAAGAGAAGTGATAGGATGTGCTATCCTAGAGAAGTTCTGGACAAATCTGCGATAATAACCAGCTAAACCCATGAAACTACGAATCTTTGACACATTAATCAGTGTCGACCAATCTATTATCGCCTGAATCTTTGCAGGATCCGCTGAAAAACCATTACCTGAAATAACATGCCCTAAATACTGAATCTTCGATTTGAAGAATTCACACTTAGCTGCATTAGCATAAAGCTGATTGTCCCTTAAACACTGCAATACCAACCGCAGGTGTTCCTCATGCTCCTTCTGAGTCTTAGAATATATCAATATATCATCAAGAAACATGAGTACAAACATGTCCAGATAAGATCGAAACACACCATTCATCAAACTCATGAAAACCGATGGAGCATTAGTCAATCCAAAAGGTACTACTGTGAACTCATAATGCCCATAATGAGTTTGAAAAGCAGTCTTGTGAATATCTTCTTCCTTAATGCGAAGCTGGTGGTATCCTGACTTAAGGTCAATCTTGGAGAATACTGTAGCTCCCTTGATCTGATCGAATAAGTCATCAATCCTAGGTAAAGGATACCTGTTCTTAATAGTCACCTTATTCAACTGTCTATAGTCGATACAAAGGCGCAAAGAAACATCTTTCTTCTTCACAAAGAGCACTGGAGCTCTCCATGGTGATACACTAGGTCAAATGCTCCCTTTGGCCAGAAGTTCCTCTAGCTGAAGACATAGCTCACCCAATTCCTGAGTAGTCATGCGATAAGGAGCTTTAGAGATAGGCTCTGCTCTAGGAATCAAATCAATACTAAAGTCAATGCCCTCTTTGGAGGCATGCCTGGAATCTCACTTGGAAAAACATCTGCGTACTCCTACAAAATCGGGTGATCTAAAGTCTTCCTCATGGAATCTTCTCCATCAAGATCATTTACCATAACAACAAATAGCTGACATCCCTTACGAAAACTTCACTTCAATTGCATAGCAGAAATCATCCGCAAAGATATAGGCTTCAGTTTCCCAACTATCTTCACATCATTCCCTTGGTCATCTTGGCACCTAATAATCTTCTTCCTACAATCTATACTGGCTCTATGAGATCCAAGCCAGTCCATGCCTAAAACCACATCATAGGAACCAAAGGGTATGACTCAAAGATCCACTGCCATATCAAAGCTTCCTAAACTAAGCCCACACTTATGAACTATAGAATCTGTGGAGACCTTAATGCTTGAGGCTAGTTCCACTTGCCAACCACGATCTTGCTTCACCGCATCCAGCTTACACTTAGAAACTATAGATGGTGAAATAAATGAATCTGTAGCTCCTGAGTCAAACAATACTGAAAGAGATATACCTCTAATAGCACCTGTGGTCTCAACCACTATTCCTTGATGATCTGCCTGACGCTAATCAACTGCTACAAAAAATCTATGAGCTCTACCTGCATCACCCACTGTAGGCTCTGAAACGGTAGGTCTAGGTCCTAAAAACTGAGGTGCTCATTGAGGACACTGAGCTGCATAATGTCCAATCTAACCACATGAAAAACATTCCATATTTCTACCAGAACCTCTTCCCATAGGTGGTACATTTGATTGTTGGTGACTGTTCCTGCTCACAAAAGACTGGCTACTCTGAGCTGGCTGATTGGTCTGATTCTGTTTATTGTGTTGAGAATTGTAGTTGTTCTTGGTGTTGGAACCTTTGCCACCGCCTTGAGCTTGAGAATTCGAGCCTGTCTGTTGAGACTACTGCTGATACTGTTTTCCCTTAGAGAAAGAAAACTTCTTGTTACCACCTAAATTGTAGTTGCTTTTAGATCCTGATGCTGCTAGCGCTCCTACAAAACCACCTTGACCAAGATTGACATTTTTCTCAACAAGGATAGCTCGATGCACCACATCCTTGAGGGTTTTTGGCTCAAACACCTTAACTCCCCCAATAATACGATTATTCAAACCCCTAATAAAATGTTGTGTCGACTGAGCTGAATTTTCACTGAACCCTGAAAAAGGCATAAGCTCATAAAACTTACGCTCATACTCGGTCACTGACAAAGTGTACTGTCTGAGATTATGAAATTCATCAACCCTTTGTTTTTTCCATTCCTTTGGTAGGAATCGTTCATGAAAACTCTCTAGGAATAATTCCCATGTAACACTGCTCATATCGATTCCCAACTTCTCCTCTATCATTCACCAAGTGGCCCCAAAATTCTCTAGATTAGCGATCGCAAACCTTGCCTTAACATTGCTATCGAACTCCTGCATGACAAAAATCCTGTTGAGAGAAATAAGCCACTGCTCGGCCACATAACCAGAACCTTGCCCATTGAAAGGCTTAACCTTGGATCTTGAAAGATCCTTCATCTGAGTGGACACAATGGACCTCTGACGTTCCTTCTGAGGACTTCTAGATCTGGGTCTATGCTCTTGTTCTGTCTGATGCACTTTAGGCTGTTCTTGAATAGGAGGTAAACGTTCTAGAATAGTCTACATCATCTGCCTCAAACTGACCTCTTCAGACTCAGCTTGGTCCTCTCTATGGCTCTCTTCCTGCTGCCTACTAGAGTGCTCTTCCCTGCTCTCTACATGAGCCGATCCCTCATGGGCAGACTCATGGACACTGATAGTTCTGCCATGACCATGGCCTCTACCATAGCCTCTACCACGACCTCTAATAGAAGACCTAGTCCCAGATACCATCCTACAACAGTACAAGGTACTAAGTTCAATTCTATGTCTAGGTTTAAGTTAAAATTTTTAGTTTTGAAACTAAGTGTTGAAGAATGAAAATATTCAAGTAACATTTTGAGTCCTATTTCAATTCACCTAGATCAAGTTTGGAAAGTTACACTTAATAGTTCAAAGTTCTAGTTGTTCCAAAATACCCAGAGCTCCCAATGTAGAAACTTGGGCTCTGATACCAAATGTAATGCCCTGTCAAGGGATCCAAAGAATTAACCTAGAATTTCACTAAGTTACTAGCATTTTTTTTTTTTTATAATAGTAAACATAACATATAACTTATGCACAATGAAGAAAGCAATAGTAATGTCCATCTGAAATTAAACATAACATAAATAATAGATTACATTCTTTAAGATCCCTTAATGTTGAATTACATACATGAATCCATCTAGTACAACATCCTCATGAAATAATAATGATAAGTCCAATGTTTATACATTACATTTTAAATACTCAATCATCCACTGTACATGTCATAGGGTATGACAAGCTCAAAAGAATATACATACATAGAATAAGGTACATCATCCTATTCTAATCCATGATACATCAAAGTAGAGATAATCACATGATACACATGATACATCATCATAGAAAACATATACATCCATCATAAAGATCAAACATAATAAACTAAGTGCACGGTTCCTCCCAACCGTCAATAGCATCATTAGACCATCGTGGATCCTAGCCATCCCTCCATGCGTAACATTCCAAATCACCGAAGAGATCATCGGTATTACATAGTAGGAATGTCACTCCTAATAAATACAACATCATATGTAGAAGTAATCTAACATGAAAATAAAAGCATAAGATAACATCATCTAACATATGCTAATCATCAATGAAAAAGGATACATATCCACCATCATGAAGGACGCATCAACCACGATGTCTCAATAAATCTCAAAATGATAAGAGTGAAAAATACACTACCACCCGACCACGTGGTACCTAAGTGGTCCACTCCCACCATGCTAAGGAGATAATCTCAAGTCCCAAACAGGCTATCAAAATCATATAGCACATATCTCTATAAGTCTAGGAATCCTAAAAGTATACTAACTCAAAGGTTCCAAACACAAAATCTGACATCTAATCCCAGAGGCACACAATGACATGTAGGAACCTACTATGCAAGCGAAAAAGTGTCATCGCAATTATCATGTACAAGTTACCCTGGAAGTTAGCTAAACTTCACGGGTCCATACTGATTTCATGCGGCCACTAGTATCCTCTCATATTGACGAGGCATACTACAGAATGCAAGGTCGCAACCATGCATCTCACTACTCCCATCCTAGCCTGTACAAGCACTCAAGGCATGGGCGAGAACAAAACACTTATCTTTTTAGGTTCATTCAGTTAGTATTAGGTGTGAATGTTATCACTTATTAATCCAACTTACAATGAGTTACCCTGGCAGCCTCTTAGGGCCCCGACCCCCATTGCAAGCCACTTTCCGTCACTACATGCAGATATCCTACCCTAATGCTCATGGACTCATAAATCTCAAAATTATGAAAGATAATCCATAAAATCATCAAATATGCATAAAAGCATCAAATCTCCATGAGCTAACATCCATAGAAAATCATGAACACAATAGCTCTCTATTGGCAACTGAAGTATCACTATTAATCAAATATCCAATGGTTCTCAATCACCAAAAAATATATATCTCAATCATACTGATTGAAGACTCCAAAAATGGTTGAATCAAACATGTCACATCATGACATCATCAAAAATAAATCCACATTTCAGTCCCATCATGGAGACTAGGAAAATAACCAAGGATAACTGATCGATGACCAAAAATAATGGTTAAGTCAAGTGTCTCATACATAAGAATCTCAACTGTAACAATCAGTAATCACAACCAATACATAGATCATTCCATCACATAACCATGGTTGGGTTTATAAAGATTGAGATTAAAACATCATCATGTCACCACAATCACATAACCCCCAAGCCTCTAGTAGACGTCCTATACTGGTCAACACTAGTCAACCCAAAACCCAAAACAATAGCATAAAGAATACACAATGTAGACACAAGTTTTGGTTTTACAACTTGAATGTAGAGATCTCAGTTTAAGTTTCCAAGTCTGAAGAATGAATGAATGAACACATATATTGTTTTGAATAAAATTTTTCCTTATTAGAACTAAAAAAAAATCCATTTTCTAATTAATAACATTTGTTTGATACATTCCCCACCCAACTATCAATTCCTTATTTAATAATTTAAAACATTTAAATTATTAAATAGTTGAAAATATTAAAGAGTCACCTTTATGAAAATAAACCATCAATATAAGTCATTGATCAAATAATAACTTAAATTTATAAATAACATATTTACATATTACATATACATATACATATATATATACATATGTAATTACGTTTTCATTAAATCGAATTAACAATTTCGATTGACACCATATGAGAATCGATTGTATATAAATGTTTTAACATAAACGTTATTATTTTTTTTGCATATCATTAACATCAATTAAAACCCCCCCCCAACTCATGCTGCAGTACGCAGTACCTACGGTCGCAGGCACTACGCCGACAGCGGGTACATAGTACCCCTGTCGCCGTAGACCTGCGACAGCAGGTCTCTGCCTTTCGCCGGCGCGGGAAACGAAACGTGCCCACGACATATAATATATAATATACTTTGTTCCATGCGATATGAATCGCGATGCGAATTAATAAATTTTCCACTGCGATTTTATTAATCGCTCAATTCGGTGCATCATATATAAATATACATAGGTATATATATATATGTATGTATGTATGTATGTATGTATGTATTCGGATTTCATAATAGATCCATAATAAATGTATACATATGCATATATATAAATATGTATTTATATATATATGTATATGTATGCAGATCTGAATATATAACCATGCATGTTTTTTTTGTTTTTTCACAAAGATTTTATCTGCAATTAAGAATAAGATATTTGCATATAAGGTTCTCCAATTAAATTAATCTACCCACATTGAGAATGCATATAAATATGAAATTTCTCAGAAGACATATGGAAGACACGAAGAAGACAGGGAATGCATGATGCAAAAATAGCATAAGTAAAATCACAAGAATCTACCCGAATTCTGATGCTAAATCGCTCTTCCTCAGAAAATCCATAGAGCAAACTCCTCCCTTCTTCAGAATTCTCGAGCCCTCCAATGCTCCAATTGCTCTCCCAATGCTATCTCTAAGCTTTTATGAATGCCTGAATATAAAGAGCTTTCAGGAAACATCTAGAATGCTTCTAGAAACAGCTGGAAGGTGTCACCAACTAAGCATGGGTCTTTTCCAACCTTCAAGATGAGCCATAAGGTTATAGACACCATGTGCTTAATTGATGCACTAACCCCCGTGTTGTTGACACTTGAGAAATAGAGAAGTGCGTTAATTCCCATGCAAGCTTATAACTCCAATTCACTTTTTATATAATTTTTATTTAAATATTTATAACTTTCATTTTAGCTTTTATAACTTTTATTATTATTATTTATTTATTACTTTATTATTATTTTATTATTATTATTAATTTTAATTTCTAATTTTCTTTTATTTAATTCATTTTCCTCAATAATTCACATTTAATTAATTACAATCAAAATATCAAATAACATGATATTTTATATTAATTTCTCAAATAATTAATTTATTAATTAAATCTATTTATTAAGACTTAATTAATAGAAAATTCACCATAGACTTCCAAGATAAAATATGAAAACCCATCATAGAGCAAATCACTCAAAATCAGTCTAAAGGGTTAAAAATCACGAATCATGTCATCTGACACATTCGGCGGGTAAAATATTCAGATACTTGTCCTACCTCACTAGGACAATTGGCTTAAAGGTTTGGGATTTGGACTTGAGAATTTATCTCCCTTCTCTTATCATTGAGATAGTATAATAGGGTACGCTCATCTTGGCAATTCAGGGAAGTCGATACCCGGTACTTGCAACCTGCAGAAAAATTATGCATATACATACAATATATATAATGCTAAGCTAAATAGACAATGGCAGGAAGTGGTGCATCGTGTAGATCCCGACTAAGCATGTGACTACGACTCCCTTCCTTAACCACATCAGAAACACCATACAATAAGAAAACACGCACACCATACACATGCAAGTATGGAGTAAGTATCCATAATAAAACACACGAGACAATAACCATCAACTAATCATCAACAATAGTTGAAAACAGTATAATGATCATCATGTATGCATGAAATGTAAAATCTAAATGATCTCATCATATAACCACTGAATCCATAACATAATGTCTGATAGTGTCAAAACAATACCACTAATCCATCAACATAAGACTAGTCTATCATAGTCTGATAATAATAACGATGTTCAGAAAAGATGTGAACGAGGGTAGGCACTACAATTTGATACAACCTAAATTGCCATAGTTTTATAAAATTTAGTTCTAGAATATTTAAAATTGCTCACTAATTTATTTTATCGAAAAAATTTAACTCAGATATTCGTCACAATATTTGATACATGATTAGATTTGAGTCGCCTAAATATTATATATTATTGGAGAAATTAAAGTGAACTAACCAATTATTATCATAATTATTAGTTACTTTAAGTATATATCATCAATATTTAAGTTTAACTATTGATTTAAAGTATATGTAACGATCCTCATAATATTCCATGAGGTAAAACAATGTTCAATTTTGATTTGTACTATTCCATAGTGATTAATGGACTTTCTATTATTATTGAGATTCATCAATATTTTATATAGAAGAATTATGATTTGAAAATAATTACCAATATTAATCATAATTAGAATAAAAAATTGAGAGATTGACCAATAAAAATAATTTTATTTTTTCAAAATAATGAAAGATTTGTCAAGATTTTATATCTTGTTTTAGAAGCGACTTTCTTAAAGTTTTTAACTGTTGCCGACCGTTTATGTGCATCTCTCTCTAATTGGCCCAAATGAGGAGTTAACCACCGAGGACACCAAGTATTTAATATTGTTTTCTAGATCTCCTTTCAATATCGTTGATGTTGGGGCTACTTACTATGCCTTCTATTCAATGTCGCCTGTCTTGTAATTATCGGAAATTTTCCAACAAAAGCTAGCAATTCAGGCAGGTTGGACGGTCTCGGGTGGAGCAGAGGCCTCTTGCTCTGGCCATGGCTACGTCTTCGTTGATACTTTTCAAGGTGAAACTCTCAGTTTTTGTTCTTTACCTTCGGATTGTTCATTTCCCTGATGTCCATCCACAAAAATTAAGATCCTTGAGCGAATTCCTTCATAAAAGTCTAGCGCTTTACAATCCTAAAGCTCTGAAATTTTGAATAAAAAAATAACTGATAAAATATGAACTAAAAAGAGTATCTTCAAATTAGATCCTCAGTATGGAAGATTTCATTTACTTCACCCTAAATGACTTTTTATTCAACATGTGTATTTTTCTCATTTGTTCGCTCTATTTCGCTTCCAACTCTTCATTGTAGAAATTTTTAACTGAATTACTCTTCCTAAACTCTAGAAATTTGAAATTTGAAGAATATGCATGCATCATTTTTCTATAATGCAGTGGAGACCCTATTTGGATCGCAAATGCTGAAGTGGGAGCAACCGTTGTGCTCGCCTGATATTGGATGTGATAGCCAGAGATCAGTGGTCGCCCCTAAATTAGAGAGAGATTCGTGCTCCTTCATCCTCTCATAGGGAATGCCATTACGGATGGAAGGGATGTGCTGCTCAGTATAGGTTCAGGGAAGCTCCTCAATGCCGCCATTAATAGCCTTTCTCCCACATAAGTTTCAAATCCAACCAAAGTTGTAGCAGCTACGCTCTTTTACTCGGTAATTTCACAATCTGTTTTCTCATTTAGTAAACCCTTAATTGCAACACTTGGGGGTTTTCTTTCTTTCTATTTTGTGTCAAGATCTACGGGGAATTGAAAACCTACACATGAATCGGAAAATTTCAAAAAATAGGGAATTTTATCGAGCATTTCTTTTGAAATTTTCAGTAAATGATAGTGTGCAGGGCTACAAAGTTGAGACAAAATTATTTGATTCAGGGGACAATTTATGGATGGGAGACGCGAGGGATTTGACAGAACAAACAAAACCCCTCAGTTCAACAACATCTCCAAACAATGAAGACACTCATCTGGATGAGGCCATGTTGAGAGGGGAGAAACAGTATATGATCATGCCTATCACTGGCCTCATTTCACTGCAATCTCTCACCTGACGGATGAGGATATAATGCTTTTCATGCTCTCTAATACTAATCTTTGTAGAATGAGCCCATCTGCTGAAAATTTCATATTTCATCCTGTTCAAATCTATGGAAGATTTTATTTGATTTCATATACATCGTATTTCACCCTGTTCGTATCTCTGAAAGATTTGATTTGATTGCACTTGATTGCACTTGGTTTGATCGGATCCATGATTTTTCTGATGACTAAAAGCATTTTTCGGATCCATTTTAAAAACTATCATCAAAACATTACAGGAAAAATATAGCAAATCCTACAATCTATTTACAACAAATTAAGAAGCGGTCCATTCGAAATTTATAAAGGAAAAAAGTAGGCGTAGAATATGATAACTAGGTAGAGAATAAGAGCACATGAAACAATGAACTTCAATAATTTACATCAAACTTATCGCCTTGGAGACAAGAGCCCCAACACTACCTCATTCCCCTCTCCCCAGAACTACTAACTCTAGAATCCAAACTATTTCCCAATTTCACCAGTTCATCCAACCCTTTGTCAGGTGAATAATTTACAAATTTAATTTCAATCTAAAAATGGTCATGGTTGACAAATGGGTATGCTTATCCAAGACCGAAAGAGTTTTTTGCTAGATGGGAGCCACTATCAATTGATGGAAAGTCTAATGATAGCGCTAAATAAGTCTTCTTGAGAACATTGATCAAAAAATAAAATTTGGGTAGGCCAATCTATGAGTCTCGATCCTATCAGATCCATGCTTCAGTTGGCTTTGAAAGGATCTATCCCTCCATCAAATGTGGATTTCATTTATTTTCCTCTTGTGTTGAAATAATATATTGCAATTTGAAATTGGTTACATATTAGTTACAATAACCGACATCAATAAAAAGTTCAAATTAAATTGTAAACTATTCACTAAATTTCACTTGGCTTTGAAAGGATCTATCCATCCATCAAATGTGGATTTCATTTATTTTCCTCTTATGTTGAAATAATATATTGCAATTTGAAATTGGTTACATATTCATTACAATAACCCATGTCAATAAAGAGTTCAAATTAAATTGTAAACTATTTCCTAATTTTTTTTACAATGGCTTGAGTTTCTATCACAAACCATATTCTGTTTTACCAAAATTTTTAATCATTTTCTTGCCACATGGATATTATAAAAATTATATTATGTTTAAAAAAAAAAACCTAGTTATTTTGTTTTGCCTCGTGGGACAAATAGATTAGGTCAGTTGTGAAGAACGAAGGTAGTTAAAAAGATTGGGGGAAAAAGAGGAGGGTGGTTGCTGCTGAAGAGGAACAAGAAACCTGATCATAACTATCTTGGGGGATATGATGAACACCTTTCTGAGCACCCCTGTCACAACTGAGCTCATTTAGAAGATGTTGGAAGAGAACATAAAGTTGATACTAGCAATTTTGGACAATCAGAGCCTCGACAGGCTACAAGAAATAGCCACGTACCAAGCAAGATTGCAAAACAATCTAATGTATTTGGCAACCATTGTAGATGCCCAGTCTACTCAGACACTACCAATTTCTTCAAATCTTAGGAAAGTAGAAGGAAGCTAAAAGTGCCCCAACATAAATTCAACAATGTTGAATTTGAATTCGAACTCGACAAGCAAAGAGAATTGGCAACCTGAAACCATCATCATCAAAGACATAGAACCTCAGACAAACCCATCATGATTTTGTTGTGAAGTAGGTTGTCATGGTGTAAGAAAGGGAGAGAAATGCTTTCCTCGATGTTGAAGTCAAGCCTGAAATTGCCTCTCCTTCCACCATTGAGCCTCTTGATGAAGCCTATCAACATTGCGGTAAAGTTTGTGCTGAGCATGCCAAGACCTTCCATTTAGGTATTTATCATCATCCTTTTAGTTTTTCCTGTATTTTTGTCATTTTGGTCTCAAATTTTGTTGTCTTGAATGTGTTCTTGTGGGTTCTTTGTATGATTGAGTAGAAGCTTTCATGCCATCAAATTTAGTTTGATACCATGTTCAAGATTCTTGGAACATATGTATTTAGGGGTTGTATGGAATATTGAGGACTTTCTATTTTTTGAGAAATGTAAATTTGATTGTACAATTAAATTCTGAAAGTGAGATCCACATGTATGATAAAAAGTAAAAATTTGACCGTTTTCACACAAGGCACCATGAGAGAGAAATATATGGGTGAGTTGTTGTCACAATAATTCCTCATTGGGATGCCTATGAAGATTGTACAACCTATGTAGTTAATCAGCTTGTGTGTTTTGGAGTGTTTAAATCTTGGTAAGGAAGCATACCTGTAGCATCTAGATATACATTTCTTTTCCTCAACCTTTCCCAATTCATTCTATTCAAGTATGGTCTCTACCTCAAAACCATTCACACTGAGCACAAGAAAAGCTGAAACCAAACATTTTGTGGCATAAGACTTAATCAACCTCATTTCAAGAATCTCATTATCCACTGGTATTTGGAAACATTTAAGAACAAGATCAATGAACATTGTGCAATGTAAAATTTTGAGTGTGATGTAATGGAAGTGTGTTGAGAGGGTTTCTTTGAGTAAAAATATTTCTTGTATAAAAACAATACTTGTTTGGGATTATTCTTTATTTTAAAAAAATTATACCAGAATGAGTCAATTAAAAACCTCAATATTTTTTTATTGTTGAACAAAAATAGATGATTCTTTTAAACTTGAAGATGTTTGAAAATAAGAGAATAAGCTCCTTGTTTTAGTCTTCATATTGAGTCATTCTTATGTGCAGTTGAATGGCCATGTGAAGTAGATCTTGTCTACCACACCATTAGTTAAGATGTTGCTTAGCTCCTTTAATTCGATACTTAAACCTGGTTAGCATTAAATTATCTTCTAGATGTTAAAATTGGTACCAGACTTAAAGGCATAGATTTGAATGTATGCACTGAGCTATGCAATAACTATTTGCTCCCTCAACATTAAGAATTATTGAGGCCTAGTGAAATTGGAAACTAATGTTTTATCAACACCTCCTATAACCTTATTGAATTTTGATCGTACTTTTGGTGGTTTTGGCTAAGTATGTAACTTTCTTTGATCTTGAGTTGGCTATTAAATATAGTTTGGGTGCTTAGGAGTTCCCTTGGAAAATTAATATTTATTTTTAGCATGACCTTATTAACTATGTTAAGAAACTGGTAACTAATGGAAGGTTGTTGACCTTTAAATTATCATATTACATAGATGTGGTCATTTTAGGATGCATTTGTGACATTTTTAGACAAAGTCATTATTGCATTTTTCCTTGCTTCCTACATTAAATTTAAAATCTATAAACTCTAGAAGAGAATATGATCTCTTGATGAATTGAAAGTAATGGTGTCATTCTTATTACTTAATAAACATCTTGTGTATTTATGTTTTATGAGGGGAATTCAAGATAGGATAACATACTAGGAATATTTATTGATGGAGAAAGAGTTTTATTGTTAGCTATGTGATTGGCTTAATATATGCATATTTATAACATGTGTTAATAGAGAATTGATGGTAGTACTTGTATTAAATTTGGAGGTTGGATTACATTTCTTGCTTGAGATGAGCTAATATGATGTAATTAATTGATCCATGATTAATGGACTTTATGGTTTTATCCTTGTATGTGGATGGGTATATGGAACTTAATGATGGATAAATCTTGTTATTTTTTACTTACTATAAATGATGGAGAAGGGACTATGAAAATGAAGTGATGACTAAGAAAATGTTGTTTAGTTATCTAGTTGACCAATTAATGTTCTTGACATTATTTGTGTAGCACGATTCCATTGCTCCTTTAAGTTTTACTTGTTTAGACTATCTCATTGACGAGCTGGGTATCTTTAATGTTAGGAAAGATTTTGGGAAAGCTTAATAACTTCATGGTAGGGTGGTAAAGCACTCCTACAATATTCTCACCCTTGTGTTCTTAGACAGGTTTTGGATCTCATTTCAACTTGATCGTCATGGTTAGACCACCTGGTATCTAGTATCTGGTATTAGTAACCTGGTAACGAATTTATGGTTTCTTTTAAATTTGAGCATATATGTATATGTATATGTATCATTTTTGTTAACATTAATGATAGTTAATCAACTAATGTTGACTGGTCAATATTAAAAAGACTTTAACTCTCGTTGAACTTTTCTCATTTTATGGAGATGGCTGATGTTGCATTGGTTTTGCAGGGGCAGTCCTTACATATGGTATCAGAGCTCTTGGTTCCACACTTGGGCCTTGAGTTCACCATGCTAGACAATCAACTGTAAGTCAACTAGCTTACTTTAGGTTGTATGAGTGGATGACATGGGTTGCATGTTGTGCCTCTTAGCTATGATTACTTTGACATAGAAGGATATGATGTTCCTTATGCATGTCATGATTGTGAGATAAAAATTGCATTCCTTTAAAGATTGTCAAAATGGAAAGTTTATGGAATGATTGGTAAATTGTGTAGCTCATATGTTTATGATTATATTTATTTTAAACCATGTGATGGTATAATGCGCATATTAGAGTATTAAATTTGAACTATTGAGATAGTCAAAGGATGGTTGACTTTTTCACTATGAGAGCCTATCAAATGAAGATTTTTCTTGTGATAGCAATGTAAAATGTCTTTTTATTATGTAAATGATGTGTGATGTACATGTGGTGCAAGAATTCATTTCTATTCTATGCCAGATTCATGAGGTTCATTGAATAACCTAATATAATAAGTAAGAAGAACATGGATTTCATTTGCAAAAGTATTGCATGTTTCATTATGCACTTAAAAATGTGAGATTATCAAGATAAATTGCATGTGATGCCTAAGAAATTTGGTTATGTTCTTAATGACCCTTGGGCACAAGGTGTCGTTAAACATCTACTTCCTCTTGGTAATTAGTGAGAGTCATTGTGCTTTAAGTGAATTGGATTTTTTGTTTTATTATGTTTGGTTTCATGAACTTGGATGTTATGAAGAACTAGCTTGAAATTTTATGTTCTTTGTGACCTCCGAGCACCAATTTCTTATGTGACCTATTTACCGTGACTCTTGTTCACTTTTATTTTGGTTTTGTATCTCCTTTTTGGACTTTGATTTGAGAATTATGAATCTTGTTTTCAAGATTTCTTTGATGTTGAGGTGGCTAGGGTGTGTGTGCGTTTTTTTTTTTTTTTTTTTTGATGATGCTAGTCCTTTGATTTGGAAGTGATGTCATCCATGATGTTCATTGTGGAGTATTGATAGGATGTATAAGAGAGTAGCTTGTGAAGAACATGCCACTCTTATATGTGAAGAACAATCATATATGTGATAAATTAGTTTCAAAAGTAATCAAATAGCCATGATATGATGATTGTACCCTATAAAAGGAATAATCATAAGTGTTCTCTTTAATAAAATCATAGTTTGTTGAACATCTTGTTGTAGAGCAGCATTGAGATGTGTACTCTCCTTCATGGCTGGGTATAATGTAGCAATTATGGGAAAGATAGATGGATACTTCATGTTTAGTTTATCTACCAGTTCTATAGAATGGATACATGCTGTTCTTATTTCTTCTATTGTTAAATCTAGCTTTATAAAGTGCTTGGCCAAGCCATTTATTTTCCAGATAATGCATATATGTATATGGTTATGCTTATTTGGTTTTACTACATATGTGTAGATGTGTAGTTTATTTTTATTCCCTGCTACATTCCATGATTAGGCTACTAGGAACATGGTTGCATTGTAGTGTGTTTCACGGGTGCACCAGACCCATTTGATTTATCTTGTTTTGGGAAGCTAGGCTTCTCATGCCAAGGTTGAGGAATTCTTCGTGTTAGGAAGAATCCCAAGGGAGGTTTCACTCCATGGTTGGCGAGGTTAAAGCACCTCAAACCATATTTTATGTGATGATTTAATCGCGTGAAGGTCATACATCACAACACATGCTTATATGTTGGTTAAGAACACTATGGTGACAAGATGGGCTTGAGCGCCTAAGATCACTAAATTGATAAAATTTGGATTTACTGATCCTTGCAAGTAATTGGTGAGCATACTTAGATGATTTACTCAATGTTGCTGATCATATGGTAGATGACATTGCACTTGTATGATGTGCTTATTATTCCATGTTGGACGCATAGGTCGACATTTTTGTATGATGCCCATTTAGGTATGATGTTTTAAATTAAACTTCATATATTTATTAAATCATGCACTTTGATAGATGGATTCCTTGGATAATGTCACTCTCAAATGGAAAATTATTTTCTAACCTATGATTATGGCGAGTGAAATAATTTTTGATTATACAACTAGGGTTTTACTTGCTCATTTATGTGTTTTTACAATTAATTATATGGCAATTACTTAGCAAGACATAGTTCTTACATATGATGAAATATAGTTTGACATGTAGGTCAACTTATTTAGTATATTCATGTGATGATATGTTGTGCTTGACAATTTGGTTGATAATTGGTTTATGAAATGTAATTATTGTTATACGTATCATTTCGACATGTAAGTTGGAAAGTAGAATGAAGTTGCAAAATTAATTGGAAGATATTGTATCTACTTGTTGACTCAAATATTTGTAGATGACTTTTGACTAACCTGATTTGACTTTCGGCCTAACTTGGCAAGTGTATGAAAATGTGGTCTTCCTATGGAAATACAAAAAAGGGTAATGTATAGATCCTTCTTTTATTTACTTTGATAATATTTTTACATTGGTGTTATATATGTGATGATCCACCACGCATGTGACGTCTACCTTATAGAAAGTTGTTGACTCCTTTTATTTAGTCAATTTGGTCAATGAATAAGGATCAATGATGTGGTCATCTTGAGTTATCTGTTGGACTCCTAGTCGATATGGTGTTCAACATAGACTTAGCTATTATGCACCCAACTTAGACCCTTTGGTCGACATGTGTGTTTGGGATTTGATAAAATTATGTATTGATGTAGAACTTGAATCAATGTTACTTGACACATTTGATTGTGTGACTTTCTATCATTGATTTTTTTGTTATATTGGTTAAATGCATGGAGCTATATGATGTAATTATGTGGTATGTCAACTTTAGCAAGCATTTAGATGCATAATGATGATTAAATGTTAATTATTACATTGATGATGTTACATGTGCATGTCGTATATTTCATGATAAATCAAATGATGATGAATTAGATGTAATGGGATTGCATTACTTGATTATGTTTTGTGGACACTGACCTAGTGATGCGGATGACTACTCACTTAGCGAGCACCACATATTAGATAGTACATTTGGTATGTATGGTAGATTATTTATGTTACTCATGCTCAAGATGTGATTAAAAGATGAGTAAGAAGTTGTAAATTTAAAGGAAAAATGTTGACTCCTAATATTTGAATTGATCTCCTTGAGATATTGATATTGTGAATGAACTAAAATCACTATGAGCACATGTGCATAAGTATGGCAGGAAGTGGATATGAAGTACCTATTAGTGGGTTCAAATCCATGTGTCCCAAGGTATGATAACTAAGCACAAGTATGTGTTTGATATCATAAAATTTTAAGGTAATATGTTACTTGAATTTTGAGAATCATAGAAATAAGGAAGTATTTGAGTAGATGTTCCATTTGATAGTTGATTTGATTTATGATACATGATGGATTGACATTTGGTGTTGCTCCTGTAATGCAACAGAGGGAATGCCACATTATAAGAAAGGGGGAATATTTTCGGAGAGAGGTAGCATAACCTTGTAAAACTATAGATTGGTAATGGAATTCACACACTCACGTTGGTAATGCTCTTGAGATGATTACTTATACATGTGCTTCTATATAATGTATATTATTTTCTCTCAATTTATTACAAATATGCACTTATATTGTCTTTAAAAGATTATTTCCATGAGATTGTATGTAGATTTTATCAAAATGCATTCAAATGAAATGTAGATTTCATATAAGGAAAAGAAAAGTTGACCTTATTATAGTAGCTGAAAATCAATACTTTTATATAGAACTGAATGCAGATGCATGTGTTATTGTGTAAATGGAAGTTAGATCTTGATCATGTATATTCATTTCCTTGTGTGTGTGTGTGTGTGTGTGTGTGGGTATGATTTTGAAATCTTATATATATCTGCATCAGGACGATGCATTCTCTAAATGGGGAAGGATGTCACAACCCATATTTTGTTTTACTGAATTTTTTAATCATTTTCTTGCCACATGGATATTATAAAAACTATATTATGTTTATTTAAAAAAAGAAGAGGGTTTTTTTTTTTTTTCCCTTGTGGGACAAATAGATTAGATTAGTTGTGAAGAATAGAGGTAGTTAAAGAGATTGGGGGGAAAAGAGGAGGGTGGTTGTTGCCGAAGTGGAACAAGAAGCTTGATCATAACTATCTTAGGGGATATGATTAACACCTTTTCGAGTGCCCTTGTCACAACTGAGCTCATTCAAATGATGTTGGAAGAGAACATAAAGTTGATATTAGCAATTTTGGACAATCAGAGCCTCAACAGGCTACAAGAAATAGCCACGTACCATGCAAAATTGCAGAACAATCTCATGTACTTGGTAGCCATTGCAGATGCTTAGTCTACTTAGACTCTACTAGTTTCTTCAAATCTTACTGAAGTAGAAGGAAGTTAAAAGTGCCCCAGCATAAATTCAACAACGCAAATTTGAATTCAAACTCGACAAGAAAAGATAATTGGCAACCTGAAACCATCATCATCAAAGACACAGAACCTCAGATAAACCTGTCACGATGTTGTTGTAAAGCAGGCTATCATGGTGTAAGAAAGGGAGAGAAATGCTTTCCTTGATGTTGAAGTCAAGCCTGGAATTGCATCTCCTTCCACCATTGAGCTTCTTGATGAAGCTTATCAATGTTGTCATGAAGTTTGTGTTGAGTATGCCAAGCCCTTCCATTTAGGTATTTCTCATCATCCTTTTAGTTTTTTTCCCTATTTTTGTCATTTTGGGCCCAGATTTTGTTGTCTTGAATGTGTTCTTGTGGGTTCTTTGTATGATTGAGTAGAAGTTTTCATGCCTTCGAATCTAGTTTGATACCATGTTCAAGATTCTTGGAACATTTGTATTTAGGGGTTGTATGGAATATTGAAGACTTTCTATCTTTTGAGAAATGTAAATTGATTGTATGATTAAATTCTGAAAGTGAGATCCACATGCATGATAAAAAGTGAAAATTTAAGTGTTGTCACACAAGGCACCATGAGAGAGAAATATATGGGTGAGTTATTGTCACAATAATTCCCCATTGGGATGCCTATGAAGATTGTGCAGCCTATGTAGTTAATCAACCTGTATGTTTCGGAGTGTCTAAATCTTGGTAAGGAACCATACCTGTAGTGTCTAGATATACATTTCTTTTCTTCAACCTTTCCCAATTCATTCTATTCAAGTATGGTCTCTATATCAAAACCATTCACATTGAGCACAAGAAAAGTCAAAACCAAACATTTTGTGGCATAAGATTCAATCAACCAGAATCTTGTTATCCACTGGTATTTGGAAACATTTAAGAATAAGATCAATGAACATTGTGCACTAAAATTTTGAGTGGGATGTAACAGAAGTGTGTTGAGAGGGTTTCTTTGAGTAAAAATATTTCTTGTATAAAAACATGACTTGTTTGAGATTATTCTTTATTTAAAACAAATTCTACCAGAATGAGTCAACTAGAAACCTCAATATTTTTTTATTGTTGAACAACAATAGATGATTCTTTTAACTCGAAGATGTTTGAAAATAAGAGAATAAGTTCATTGTTTTAGTCTTCATATTGAGTCATTCTTATGTGCAGTTGAATGGCCATTCAAAGGAGGTATTGTCTACCACACCACTGGTTAAGATGTTGCTTAACTCCTTTAATTAGATGCTTAAACCTAGTTAGCATTAAATTATCTTCAAGATGTTAAAACTAGTACTAGACTTAAAGGCATAGATTTGAATGTATGCACTGAGCTATGCAATAACTATTTTCTCTCTCAACATTAAGAATTATTGAAGCCTAGTGAAATTAGAAACTAATGTTTTATCAACACCTCCTATAACCTTATTGAATTTTGATCGTACTCTTGATGGTTTTGGCTAATTATGTAACCTTTCTTTGATCTTGAGTTGGCTGCTAAATATAGTTTGGGCACTTACGAGTTCCCTTATATTGATTTTTTACCATGACCTTATTGACTATGTTAAGAAACTAGTAACTCATGGAAGCTTGTTGACCTTTAAATTATCATATTACATAGATGTGGCCATTTCAAGATACATATGTGACATTTTTAGATAAAGGCATTATTGCATCTTTCCTTGCTCCCTACATTACATATAGAATCTATAAGTTGTGGAAGAGAATACGATCTGTTGATGATGGAAAGTAATGGTGTCATTCTTGTTACTTAATAAACATCTTGTGTATTTATGTTTTATGAGGGTTCAAGATAGGATAACATACTAGGAATATTTATTGATGGAGAAAGAGTTTCATTGTTAGCTATGCGATTGGCTTAATATATGCGTATTTATAACTTGTGTTGATAGAGAATTGATGGTAGTACTTGCATTCCTTTTTGGAGGTTGGATTAAATTTCTTGCTTGAAATGAGCTAAGATGCTGTAATTAATTGATCCATGATTAATGGACTTTATGGTTTTATTCTTGTATGTGGATGGGTATATGGAACTCAATGATGGATAAACCTTGTTATGTTTTACTTACTATAAATGATGGAGAAGGGACTGTGAAACTAAAGTGATAACTAAGAAAATGTTGTTTTGTTATTTGGTTGATTGATTAATGTTCTTGACATTATTTGTGTAGCATGATTCCATTAATCCTTTAAGTTTTACTTGTTTAGACTATCTTGTTGCTAGGCTGAGTATCTTTAATGCTAGGAAAATTTTTGGGGAAGCTTAATAGCTTTGTGGTAGGGTGGTAAAGCACTCCCACACTATTCTCGCCCTTGTGTTCTTAGACAGGTTCTAGAGCTCATTTCAACTTGATCGTCATGGTTAGACCACTTGGTATCTAGTATCTGGTATTAGGAACCTAGAAACGAATTTACGATTTTTTTAAAATTTGAGCATATATGTATATGTATCATTTTTGTTAACGTTAATGATAGTTAATCAACTAATGTTGACTGGTTAATATTCAAAAGACTTTGACTCTCATTGAACTTTCCTCATTTTATGGAGATGGCTGATGTGGCGTTGGTTTTGCAGGGGCAGTCCTTACAGTTTCACATATTTTTGGGTGTTACAGGGGTTTTCGGTCCTTCACAGATTTAAGATTATTTCCATATCAAGTAATATTTTTATGATATTTATTTATTTAAGAATTTAGATTCTATGTTAGATTTGAAGTCACTAGTTAAGATTATCTCAACTTTTTATATTGAAATTGTTTATAAATCTTGTGCTTATTCAAGAAACAATATGAGAATTACAAAATTATTCAAACTTAGACCAAAAGTCACAAGTTAGAATTTCACAAAGATGTCCCTTTTGGATTTGAACCAGGGTCTCCAAAATAAGAACTCAATGCTTCAACCAACTAAACTAAACCCCTTAGACAAATTATCTCAACTTCATTTTTGTTATCCTTAAATAACTTAAATAACATTTATATTCTTACTACTATATTAAAATTCCTAAACTCAAAATTAACTACATAAAAGATTTCTCAAATTAGTTTTTACCCTACTAGTCATAACATCACAAAGTTTTGATTGTCTTTCACTCTTACTCTACACCTAACTTTTTTCACCATTAGTGTGATAGAGCAGTATTAATTTTCAATTTGCAACATATTTTGTTTCAAGAAAAGTATAAGTATTCACAATTGTTTGGAAAATTTACATTCATTTTGGAAAATAATTCACATCAAAAAAATTAATGATTTATTCAATGGACTGAATATAAAATTCCATAAGAATAGCAAATTGCCAATATTTATCGAAAGGGTATAGAAAAATAAAATTCTTATTGAAATTGTGCTTGCGTCTCACAAATTACAAAAAATAATTTAACTTTTAAATGTTCACAGTTGATTCAAAAATTCATGAAATAGATTCAAAGTGGCTCCTTATGCAATAAAATTAGTAAAATCCCTGTAGATCACCATTTACATCATATGACAATTAAATCTTTGAAAAACCAGAATCTATGCCCTTTCTCCACAAATCCTCCGAATGAGCTAAATATCTTTGGGCATAATGGTGACATGCCAAGCTGGCATTTTTTTTTTTAAAGAATTACAATGATGATCTTAAGAATAATTGAGCAGAAGCTTTACTAGGTAAACTACAAACTAAAAATGTTATCTTAGTAGTCCATATTGTAGAATCTACTTTTAGCTAACCTGAAAGTGAAGAGATTCTTCTATCTTTTGTGCCTGATTTTTCTTCTCTACAGCTTGCAAAATATGTAAGTAAAGAAAACATAGACAATAAAATAGCTAATATGCAAAGCTTGAAGGAATGCTTCCATGTTAGTAATTTTGGTCTCTAGGTGTGAAGAAGAGGTGTTTAATTAAGCTTTCCTGAGGCACATTATTATTCGACATGTGATAGTGAAATTTGTAGAAAGCCCTGTAGATCTTCAAATTATCTCAATAGAATGATTGTGTCTTGTCTTGTCAATTAGTGTGATCTTAGATATGAAAGAAAAGCCAAACCGTATGAAGAACATCTCTACGAGGAGTGGAACATCTAAGAAAGCTAGCAAGCTAACACACAGAAACAAAGCTCTATTTGTTTGCAAGTTTTTTAAAAACTCATTTGTGATGCTTTCATGTAGGATTATGGTAATTTTTGTAATCTTTTAAAGTATAGCGAAGCACCAAAGTCTATAATAAGTCTTTATGTTAGATAACTGTCTGAGGGGGGTGTTGAATCCTAGCTATGCTCAGTTGTTTCATTGTTCCTTGAAATATTTCAACACCATGAAAATATCAATAATAATAATTTCAATACATTTAATCACTTGTAGAATCATTATTACTTTCTTTCAAACACTTTAATCCGAACTGTTATCAAATTGATCCTCACATTTTTGACTATCAGTAAATTTCCAGTTATAACATAGTGATATCTTAGTTATTACTGAGTTGCATTAAACTGTTAAAACTTGTAAAACATCTTGCAACACAAATAACATTCACACAATTTCAACACCAATATTTTTAATGTGGAAACCCTGTTAAGGGGAAACCACCTGAGACCAGCAACCCAAAAAAAATTAACTCTTCTGAAGTGATTTGTATTAGATGACTACTTTTTAAAAGTTTACATACACTTTGTTGAGGTGACCTTGTTAGAGAAATTCACCAAAAGATCATCTAGATCTTATCACTCACTGTCCTTGACTAAAAAGAATGGCCTAATTTAAAGGATTTACAAGCACCACTAGTTGAAGTTACCATATATGATTTCACAAACTTGTTAGGTCCACTTGGTACTTTAGATATTTTTTGATACAATGTTTTTTGCTGAACCAAAAAACCATACTAGATGCTAGACTGAAGTAATATCCAGAAGTACTCTTACGTTTAGTAGGACTGCCTGCCCAATTAGAATCAAAATATCCATGAATTTTGATGTTGACTTTATCATATTTGGTTCCCATACCAATAGTACCCTTTAGATATCTCAAAATGTATTTAGCTGCATGTAGATGTATCTTCTTTGGTGCACACATAAACTGACTCAAGGTGTTAGTAGCATAATATATATGTCAAGACAAGTATTCACCAAATACATTAAAGATCTAATAATATGCATGTAGTAAGTAGAATCTGTAGGTTCTGATTTGATCAAATCATCTTTCAACTTGTGTAGATTTACTTCCATAGGAGTAGTAGCTGGTTTACATTCCATCATTTCAAGTTTTATTAAAATGTCGACTGTATATTTTCCTTGGTTCAGAACAATGTAGTTATCCTATTGCCAGACTTCTAATTCAAGAAAGTAGTGAAGTAGACCTAAGTCTTTCATTTCAAACTTTTCAGTGAGTTATTGTTTGCATTTCTTTATGAGATGTTCCTCACCTATTATCAAAAAATTATCAACATATAACACAAGAATAATCATATCATCACCATCTATCTTGATGTATAAGTTAGGATCAACTTCATTTTTAGAATATCCCAACTTCATTAGATAGTTGTTTATCCTTTCATACCACACTCTAGGAGCCTATTTGAGACAATAAAGAGCTTTATTTAATTTACAAACATGAGTTTTTCTGTCATGAGTGTTGAATCCTTCTAGTTGCTCAATATAAACTTCTTCTTCAATTTTTCCATTTAGGAATGTTGTTTTGACATCCATTTGATGAACCTTCCATACCTTAGATGCTGCAATAGCCAAGATGGTTTTGACTAAAGTATATCTAGCAACTAGTGCAAATGTTTCTTCATAATCAATGTCTTCTTTCTATGAGAAACCCTGTGCTACAGATCTGGCTTTGTACTTTTCAATGTTGCCATTAGATGCGTGCTTAATTTTAAACAACCATTTGGAAGAAAGAACTGATTTATTTTTAGGTCTTGGTACAACATTCCATACATCATTTTTTAGTATAGAGTTATATTCTTCAATCATTACTTCTTTCCAAAACTGATTTGAAAGTGCTTCTTTAACATTAGAAGGTTCAATTCTTATAAGTTCAGTTAATAATGCAACATAACATGATTGATTTCTTGTTCTTTTGCTTTCTCAAATCACTTCATTAGGTTCAACCTAATTTTCTTCTATTATTTTCCTAGCCCAAAGTGGCCTCTTTTTATTGTTGACACTTTTAGAATCTTCATGATTAGAAATAGTGGAAGAGGATGGTTTAATATCATTCTCCCTCTCAATTTCTACTTGTTGATATTCATCTACTTCAAGAATAGAATTAGTAATAGATTCATCACTATTTTTAGAGATATTAAAGGCAACATCTTCTTCAAATTTCACATTTATGCTAATCTCAATTATTTTTTGACTTGGAATGAAGACCCTATATCCTTTTGTTGTTTCACTATATTTAATAAGTATCCCTTTCTTTCTGGAAGGTTCTAGTTTTGTTCTTTTCTCTTTAGGAATGTATATATAGATAGGACATCCAAATATTCTTAGATCACTTAGATCAGGTTTAATGCCCATAAATACTTCTTTCAGAGTTGTGTTCTCTAATACTAAGTGTGGACATCTATTTTGAATGTAGACAACAGTGTTAGAAGCTTCATCCCAAAAGGAAGTATGAAGGTTTTGATCGTGCATCATTGCTTTGGCGGATTCAATAATTGATCTATTTTTACATTCAACAACTCCATTCTATTGAGGATTATATGGTACAAAAAACTCCCTCTTAATCACAACAACAATGTAAAAGTTCTTGAAAATATCAGAGATCTATTCACCTCCATTGTCTAACCATAGAATTTTTATTTTCTATCCTAACTGATTTTCAACTAGGGCTTTGAACTCTTTGAATTTTAATAAAACTTAAGCTGATTTTTTCTATTTCAGAAAATAGATCCAAGTTCTTCTATAGTAATCATTAATAAAAAATACATAGAAGTACTCGTTAAGAGAAGGAAGAGACATAGAACTGCATAGGTTAGTGTGGATCCATTCAAGAATGGATTTAGATTTGTGAACACTTTTAGGAAATGATGTTGGGTGATGCGACGCGCTCCCCTGCCCACAGGTGGTTAATCATGTGGTGTTCCATGTTCACTAACAGTCATGGCTTTTGGTGCAACGGTAAATGGACCCTACAATTGGTATCAGAGCCTGGTTTTGGCCTGGTCATGGGTTCAAATCTCCCCGGTGCCATCCCGACCCGCGTAAGCACCTGGTATGCGCGTCAAGGGGGAGATTGTTGGGTGATGCGACGCGCTCCCCTGCCCATAGGTGGTTAATTATGTGGTGTTCCATGTTCACTAACAGTCATGGCTTTTGGTGCAACGACAAATGGGCCCTACAAATGATTGTTTAGTATTTTTTCCTAAAGCACATCCTTTGCAAATACTTAAGTGTTCAGTTTTGAGACTAGGTAAACCTTTTACAATTTTTCCTATGGATGATAATGCATGAAAGTGAAGGTGACATTGCCTCCTATGCCAAATTTTGGTGGAATTTGAAGTTTCATGACTAAGAGCTAGGTTTTGATTATTACAAAGTTTATATAGACTTCCATTTTTAAATCCAATGGAAATGACTTTCTTGATATTAGAGGTTTTTGGCCAAGATAAAACTTTTTCCTCTTGAAATGTGATTCTGAATCCTTGATCAAGAAGACCAAAAATAGAGACTAGGTTTCTCTTTATTCTCGGTACCTCTTAAACATTTTTGAGTTGTAGGGTAATTCCTCAATTTAGATAAATTGAATAGGAACCAATTCCTTTGATAGGATGAGTAGAGTTATCTCCAATGGTAACTTCTTCTAAGGCTTGTTCAGAGAAATTTTCAAATTTGTCTCTAAAATTGGTGATGTACCAAGATGCTCCACTATCTATGATCCACGTGTTGTGGTTTGTGTTTAATTCACTTGAAAGGGCTAAGTAAAAAGCATAGTTTTCTCTTTCATCTTTGTCTACACCATCTCCTTTGAT
This sequence comes from Cupressus sempervirens, assembly GCA_028749045.1. Taxonomy (NCBI): domain Eukaryota; kingdom Viridiplantae; phylum Streptophyta; class Pinopsida; order Cupressales; family Cupressaceae; genus Cupressus; species Cupressus sempervirens. The sequence continues at coordinate 384,829,530 of CM053791.1, forward strand.
TTCTACTAAGGCTGCTTGAATTTTCTTCTTTTTCAAGGTAGAAGTTATGGGAGTGACCAATATTATCACATTTAAAACATCTAAATTTGGACCAATCACATTGCTTATATGATTTTTTAGATTCCATTTTGTTGTATTTGAATTTTTTTTTCTTGTTTGATTTTACATGAAGTGCTGAATTTTTCCCTCTTGATTTGTAATTAGTTTTTGTGAGACTAATCTAGATTCGTCTTGTGTGCATTCATTCTTTATCAAATCAGATTTAGAGAGTTTGGATCTAGAGCTTAAACCTCAAATAAATGTTTCCCATGATAGAGGAAGACCTCTTGGTGATATCATGCAAAGTTCTTTGTCATCAACTTGATTTTCCATTGTTGCAAGTTGTTCTTTTAATTTAGAAATCCTTAGAAAGTATGAAGTAGTAGATTCTCCATTTTTCATCTTTATATATAGTAGATCTTGGTTTAGGGTTAATAATCTACTAGTATTGTTGATTTCAGATGTATCTCAAATAGTGGAGAATATCTCAAATACAGTCTTGAGACTGGGTATGGATGGAAGAATAAGATCTTTTATAGAATCTATTATAATTTTCATTGCTTTATTATTATGTCTTTTCCATGTTACTTTCTTTGGTTCATTTTTAGGCATGGATATATTTGTTTCAATATATTCCTTTAATTCCATTTCTTTTAATATTATCATTACTCTAAATTTTCATGAAAGAGAAATTAGATGCACCATCAAGCCTATCTTCTAGTCTCACATGATTCACCATTTTAATAATATAATTTAACTTTTGAAAACAATTATGAGATTTTTAGATTTTAATTCTGAGTAATAGCTTTTCTTATTAGAATAGCTTTTCTTATCTATTGATCTTTGACAGATAAAACTAGTACAAAAATATAGATGAATACTCTTACTTGTATAACTACAGAATCGATTTGATTCTCAAATGGTGGCTGTTTTGTGACTACTAATATTAAAATGATCTTCAATGATGTCTATTAATAATTTATACTGTAGAGTGCTTGTGATATTTATGTTTCAGCAAGAAGTGTGAAGGAGAGAGTTTATATTAATCTTGAAATGATAGTGCAGATCGTTGGACTTATTATGCCATGTATTGATGTATATCCATAGTAATCTACCTATCTATACATACAATGGTGAAGGTTCATGACCCCCATAGAGTCATGACTTTAAGTGGCCATTGGCCACGAAGAGTCATGCCTCTACGGTGACATGCCTAACAAACATTAGTTATTGTAAACCAATACTGCTTAACAGGCAACAATAACAAAATTCCATTGATATTATATCACTGCCATCGGCAATAACACAATGCCAATTTAAAGCAGCCTGTCAATTATATAATCTGCCAATAAGAATATCAATCGCATGTTTATTGTAATCATTAACAACTCATATGTGTGTGTGTGTGTGTGTGTGTGTGTGTGTGTGAGAGAGAGAGAGAGAGAGAGAGAGAGAGAGAGAGAGAGAGAGAGAGAGAGAGAGACCAATAATAATTATTAGATAAATATGATACCAATTTGCATGCGACTGATTACTTCTACAATACTTCTACAAACACTATACATCAACACTCTCTCTTAGCAAGGGAGAAGTAATATACCTTAGATTTCAAAATAGAATATCTGATTACTTTATCCGATCTAAACACTCTAAAATAATGACTAGTTAGATAATAAAAATCACCAAGCTATGAACACTATCATAACGTATATCATGATCTCTAATTGTCCAAAACAATATCTAGATTAATCATAATGAATATGTTATCTATGATCTCTAATTGCTTGAAGCAATATCTAGAGATGTCCATAGTAGTAACATAAAAATTTATTACTCATGATCTCTAATTGTTTGAAACAATATCTAGAGATGTCCATGGTAACAAATGAGTTTGTTATCTATGATCTCTAATTTTTCGAAGCAATATCTAGAGATGCCTATGATAATAGGCCTATCATTTGCAAGATCATCACCTTACGAACAATTAACTTCTAAATAAATATGTCCATGAAAGATTGTCACCTTTCATTACATATCTAATGGGGACTCACATGAATTGAAATGTTTAAAATTCAATATTCAATATTACAAATTAATCATACCAAGTTTTTCTCTAAAGTATTTCAACTTCACTTTAGCAAGACACTTGGTAAAAATATCAACTATTTGCTCATTAGTACCGATGTACGTCAATTGAATGATTCTTTGATTCACCATATCTTGAATGTAGTGATAAGGAATTTCAATATGTTTGGAGCAATTTTAGAAAACTAGATTGGTTGAAAGCTTGATGCAACTTTGATTATCACAATGAATCATAGTGGGCTTCAAAGGTCTTTCGAACAAATTTGCAAACAACTTCCAAGGCCATATCGCTTCGCTAGTACCCAAAGAAGATGCAATGTATTTTGCTTCAGTAGAACTTAATGCAACTAAAGTCTACTTTTTATTGGACCAAGAAACCATACTATATGTTAGACTAAAGCAATATCCAAAAGTACTCTTACATTCAGTAGGACTGCCCGTCCAATTAGAATCAAAATATCCATGAAGTTCAGTGTTGACTTTATCATATTTGATTCCCATACCAATAGTACCCTTTATATATCTCAAAATGTATTTAGCTGCATGTAGATGTATCTTCTTTGGTGCACACATAAACTGACTCAAGGTGTTAGTAGCATAATATATGTTAGGATGAGTATTCACCAAATACATTAAAGATCCAATAATCTGCATGTAGTAAGTAGAATCAGTAGGTTTCAATTTGATCATATCATCTTTCAACTTGTGTAGATTTACTTCCATAGAAATAGCAGCTAGTTTACATTTCATCATTCCAAACTTTGTTAAAATGTCAACTATATATTTTTCTTAATTCAGAAGAATGTAGTTATCCTGTTGCTAAACTTCTAATCCAAGAAAGTAGTGAAGTAGACCTAAGTCTTTCATTTCAAACTCTACAGTGAGTTCTTGGTTGCATTTCTGTATGAGATGTTCCTCACCTGTTATCAACAAATCATTCACATATAACACAAGAATAGTCATATCATCACCATCTATCTTGTAGCATAAGTTAGGATCAACTTCATTTTTAGAATATCCTAACTTTATTAGATAGTTTTCTATCCTTTCATACCACACTCTGGGAGTCTGTTTGAGACCATAAAGAGCTTTCTTTAATTTACAAATGTGAGTTTTTCTATCATGAGTGTTGAATCCTTCTGGTTGCTTGATATAAAATTTTTCTTCAATTTTGTCATTTAGGAATGTTATTTTGACATCCATTTGATGAACCTTCCATCCCTTGGATGATGCAATAGCCAAGATGGTTCTGACTGAAGTATATCTAGCGATTGGTGCAAATGTTTCTTCATAATCAATGCCTTCTTTCTGTGAGAAACCCCATGCTACAAATCTAGCTTTGTACTTTTCAATGCTGCCATCAATGCATGCTTAATTTTAAACAACCATTTGGAAGAAACAACTGATTTGTTTTTAGGTCTTTGTACAACATCCCATACATCATTTTTTAGTATAGAGTTATATTCTTCAATCATTGCTTCTTTCTAAATTTTTTTTGAAAGTGTTTCTTTAACATTAGAAGGTTCAGTTTTTATAAGTTCAGTTAATAATGCAATATAACATGATTGATTTCTTGTTCTATTGCTTTCTCAAATCACTTCATTAGGTTCAACCTATTCTTCTTCTATTATTTTCCTAGCCCAAAGTGGCCTCTTTTTATTGTTGACATTTTCAAAATCTTCATTATTAGACATAGTGTAAGAGGATGATTCAATATCATTCTCCCTCTCAATTTTTGCCTATTGATTTTCATCTACTTTAGGATTAGATTCAGTAATGGATTCATCACTATCTCTAGAGATATTAAAGGCAATATCTTCTTCAAATTTCACATCTCTGCTAATCTCAATTTTTCTTTGACTTGGAATGAAGACTCAAAATCCTTTTGTTGTTTCAATATATCCAATAAGTATCCTTTTCTTTCTGGAAGGTTCTAATTTTGTTCCTTTTCTCTTTAGGAATGTGTATATAGATAGGACATCCAAATATTCTTAGATGACTTAGATCAGGTTTAATGCTTGTAAGTACTTCTTTTGGAGTGGTGTTCTCTAATACTAATTGTGGACATCTGTTTTGAATGTAGACTATAGTGTTAGAAGCTTCAACCTAGAAGGAAGTATGAAGGTTTTGATCATGCATCATTGCTCTGGTAGATTCAACAATTGATCTATTTTTACATTAAATAATTCCATTCTATTGAGGATTATATGGTATAGAAAACTCCCTCTTAATCCCAACAACAATGCAAAAATTCTTTAAAATATTAGAGATGTATTCACCTCCATTGTCTGACTTTAGAAATTTTATTTTTTGTCCTAACTAATTTTCAACTAAAGCTTTGAACTCTTTGAATTTTGATAAAACTTCAGCTGATTCTTTCTATTTTAGAAAATAGATCCAATTTCTTCTAGAGTAATCATCAATAAAATTACATAAAAGAAGCACCCATTAAGGGAAATTAAAGACATAGGACCGTAAAGGACAGTGTGGATCAGCTCAAGAATGGATTTAGATTTGTGAACACTTTTAGAAAATGATTGTTTAGTATTTTTTCCTAAAGTACATCCTTTGAAAATACTTAAGTGATCAGTTTTGGGCCTAGGTCAACCTTTTACAAATTTTCCTATATATGATAATGCATGATAGTGAAGGTGACCTAGTCTATTATGCCAAATTTTAGTAGAATTTGAAGTTTCATGACTAAGAGCTAGGTTTTGATTATTACATAGTTTATACAAACTTCCATCTCTAAATCCAATGGAAATTGCTTTCTTGATATTAGATTTCTTTGGTCAAGATAGAGCTTTGTCCTCTTGGAATGTGATTTTGAATCCTTGATTAGCAAGACTAGAAATAGAGACTAGGTTTCTCTTTATTCCTGGTACATATAAACTATTTTTTAGTTGTAGGGTAATTCCTAAAGTTAGATAAATTGAACAAGAACTGAGTCCTTTGATAGAATGAGTAGAGTTATCTCCAATGGTAACTTCTTTTGAGGCTTGTTTAGAGAAAGTTTTAAATTTGTCTCTAAAATTGATGATGTGCCAAGATGGTCCATTGTCTATGATCCAAGTGGTGTGGTTTGAGTTTAATTAACTTGAAAGGGATAAGTAAAAAGCATATTTTTTCTTTCTTTATCTACACCCTCTCCTTTGATTTCTACTAAGGTTGCTTGAATTTTCTTCTTTTCAGGGCAGAAGTTATGGCAGTGACTAATTTTATCACATTTAAAACATCTAACTTTGGACCAATCACATTGCTTATATGATTTTTTAGATTCCATTTTGTTGTATTTAAATTTTCTTTTCTTGTTTGATTTTACATGAAGTGCTTGAATTTCTCCCTCTTGATTTGTACTTAGTCCTCTTGAGACTAATCTAGATTCTTCTTGTGTGCATTTATTCTTTAATAAATCAAATTTAGGGAGTTTGGGTCGAGAGCTTAAACCTCGAATAAATGTTTCCCATGATAGAGAAAGACCTCTTAGTGCTATCGTGCTGAGTTCTTTGTCATCAACTCAATTTTCCATTGTTAAAAGTTGATCTTTTAATTCAAAAATCCTTAGAAAGTATGAAGTAATAGATTCTCCATTTTTCATCTTTATATATAGTAGATCTTGTTTTAGGCTTAATAGTCTACCAATATTGTTGATTTCAAATGTATCTCGAATAGTGGAGAACATCTCAAATGTAGTCTTGAAATTGGATATGGATGGAAGAATATGATCTTTTATAGAATCTATTATAATTTTCATTGTTGCTTTATTATGTCTTTTCCACATTACTTTCTTATGTTCAATTTTAGGCATGGATATGTTTGTTTCAATATATTCCTCTAATTCCATTTCCCTTAATATTATCATTACTCTAATTTTCCATGATGAGAAATTATATGCACCGTCAAGCCTATCTTCTAGTCTCACATGATTCACCATTTTACTAATATCTTTTGAATTTTTTTTGAGATTTTTGAGATGTTAATTCTAATTAATAGATTTTCTTATCAGAATGGCTCTGATACCATGTTAGTTTTATAGATCTCTGATAGATAAAATTATTACAAATATATAGATGAATACTCTTACTTGTATAAGTGTAGAATTGATTTGATTCTCAAACGATGACTGTTCTATGTCTGCTAATATGACTAATCTTCAATGATGTCTACTAATAATCTATATTGTAGAGTGCTTGTGATATTTACCTTTTAGAAAGAAGTGTGAAGGAGAGAGTTTATAATAATCTTGAAATGATAGTGCAGATTGTTGGGATTTATTAGCCATGTATTGATGTATATCCACAACAATCTACTTATCTATATATACAATGGCGAAGGTTCATTACCCCCATAGAATCATGACTCTAGGTGGCCTTTGACTACAAAGAGTCATGCCTCTATGGTAGCATAACTAACAAACATTAGTTAGTGTAAACCAAAACTGCTTAGTAGTCTACAATAAAACAATGCCATCGATATTATATCACTACAATCAACAATAACATAATGCCAATATAAAGTAGTTTGTGAATTATATAATTTGCTGATAAGAATATCAATCGCATGTTTATGATAATCATTAACAACTCATATATGTGTGTGTGTGTGTGTGTGTGTGTGTGTGAGAGAGAGAGAGAGAGAGAGAGAGAGAGAGAGAGCAATAACAATTATCAGATAAATATGATACTGGTTTGCATATGATTGATTACTTCTACATACACTATACATCAACAAGGGTGTTGTATGCAAGAGTGCATAGCACCCATGCACACATACCAATGTGTATAGATGTACCTGAAGGTGATCAATGTGGATCTAGAAAGACCTAAACATTTATAGTCTCATAATCTCTCAAATTCAATAGCATGCAAAGATCTCAGAGAATGGAACCTAACACAACTTGAACAGGTGAAAAAGGACCTCAGATGTAGAAGTTATGCTCAGTCAAAATTTAGTCAAATTAGGTACAAAGGTCATAAAAAAGATGAAAAAAAAATCATCTCAAAAGCACTCAACAATGGATTTCAAATTAAAGAGCTCGTCAAAAGCTTTCTAACTATGTTCGTTTCATAAAAAATAGACTTCATATGTGAAAGTTATGCTTGTTTGAAGTTAGAGGAAAAAGGTTGAAAATGATGACATCAACACTGATGTCATGATCCCAATCAACCCAATGACATGGAAAATTAGCCCCATTTTGAAATTGAAAATGATTTTTTGAATATGATGATTATAATTTTTTCTTTAAAAAAAATCCAAACCCCAACATAAAATATGGATTAACAATAATCCCTAAAAATATTGGAATGGAATATATTCGAACCATTTTTACCATACATTTCAAACAAATATTTTTATTTGTTTGATTATTGAAAGGGGTGTTTTTGTTTAATGACTTGTAATTATAAAGGCCAAAATAGGGAGTTGTTTATTATTTATTATTTGGGGAAAATGTTTATTATGTTTTTTGATTTGGTTTCAGATGAAATAAGGAATATTTCATGTATAAAGGGGGGTCATTTTCCTTGTTAAATGATAGAGAGTTTAGAGGAGAAGTTTGGGAAGAATTAAATTCTTGGGAGAATTTTGTAATCCTTGAGAGGAATTTTGTAAGTGAGAATTTCTATAAGTACGAAGAATTGTTTAATTTCTTCAAGTACAAAAGAGAGAGATTGTCGAGGGATGTTTTTCCTAGCCACATTAATAAAGTGGTTCCCAAATTGAGAAGTAGACACAAAGATGTTGTCCCACTCAGACGAACTCTGTATCAAATTATTTGTGTCTCTTTATTCTCTTTCGTATTCTCTCATCCATTTAAGTTTCTTCTATTATTTTATCTATTATGTTATTAAGTGTTAAAGTTGTAATCTTCTTGTAATTTCAATGGCTTAAAGTACATACCACACAACTACTACCTAGATTAGGGACTAAGTCTGTATTTTGGATTAAATTATAAAATTTGTAAATCCTAGTTTATAGATTCAAATTGGTATCAAAGCCTATTTTGTAGAGAAATTGTAGGTGGTGAATGTTAACCAGGTTGAAGTTGAAACAAGGAGAAGGTGAATTTGTAGAGTTCAATCTAGAGATCAAAAAAAGAACTTTCTCATGAGTCATGGAATCTGAACAAAATCTTTCCACATTTGATGCATAAGCCTTCCAGAGAGCTTGTGTGGAGTTAAAAGCTTTAGTGGACATTCTTCTTCAAGAGAGGCATGAACGACAATTGAGAAAGGCAGTCAAGGCTACAAAGAAAGAAGAAGCCAAATCTTTGTCAAAAGATGACAAAGGCAAAGGAATAGGAGGTGGTAGTGAACCTCCTGAACCTTCATCCCCATCTTCTTCATCTTCTTCCTCATCCTCCTCTTCTTCTTCTAAGTTGTTTACTTCTTATAAAAAGAAACATGTGAAGACACCTTTCTTAAAAATTGATGTGAAGTTTGATTTGCTTGTATATAGTGGCGAATTGGATGCAAAAAAACTAGATAATTGGCTTAAGTAGATTGAAGTGTACTGCAAGGTTCAAAATATTTTGGATGATTCTTCTAGAATCCAGCTAGCTACTCTCAGAATGGGAGGTATTGCATTAGTCTGGTGGGAGAGTAAGATCCAGGATGATCTTGCTACAGATGGTAAAATCATTTCATCTTCGTATGAATTTACTTCTACTTTGAAGAACCAATTTTATCCTTTGGGTTATATGCAACAAGCCATTATGGACTAGCAAAATTTGAAGCAAGAAAAAGGCTAGTCTATACAAGAGTATACTTAGGTATTTAGGAAGAAGGGTTTAACTCTTGGAATTCCTCTTTATACACAAGATACTTTGTTAAAGTATATAGGTGGAATGCATTCTTATTTAAAACATACAATATTGATGTTTAGTCCTTCTAACTTTGATGAATTTTGTGTCCTAGCAACCCATATTGAAATAGGTGGAGGAAACACAAGTTTTAATTCAAAGAAGGAATTTGGTCCTCCTGAAAGCAACAAGATTGGCAAGAAAGAAACCAATGTGAAGAAAGAAGAAGGTGAAAATCCTACTTGTTCACATTGTCAAAAGAAAGGGCATGCAAATGCAAAATGTTGGAAACTATCCAGAGATAAACCAAAGTGGTTTAAGAAGGATCACAAAGGAAAACAAAAGACTACAACTGTTGTTCAAGATCTTGGATCAGATTCTTAGGAAGAAATCAAGATATCAGTTGTGGGATTGAAAGGTAAAGCTTTTGTTCATGTTCTACTTCCAAAAGTTGTGATGTTTCTAAAGATAGTAAAAGGTGTGAACTTTTTCATATAAAGGTAATTTCTAAGTACACTAAAACTGACACATTGATAGATAGTGGATCCCAAGTTAATTTAATTTTAGAGGAAGTTGTTAAACAATTGGGATTGGAAACTAAGCCACATAAGAGACCTTATGCTTTAGGTTGGGTGTAATAACATATTGCAAGTAACAAAGCAATGAAGGTTAAGATTTGCCATAACATCCAAATACATTGATGAGGTTTATTTTGATGTGGTTTAACTTGACATCTATGAGATTGTGTCGAGTATCCTGTACTTATATGATAGAAAAGCTATCTTATACAAGGAGCACAATAGGTATCATTTGTTGAAGGATGTGATTGAATACATTGTAAAGGCTCATGATATAAAGAATGAAGTGTCAATTGTAAATATAGCGCATTTGAAAATGATTGTAAATGCAAGCAGTAGACTGACTCTCATGTCTACCACAAAAAGTGAGGATCAAGTGCAAGTAGAATTAAGTCTTCAACTAGTGTTGTTAATAGAGGGTTTGAATGATTCATTTTCCAATGGTGTTCCTATGTAGAAAATCTAGAGAGTTGACACTTTTTCCATTTTATTAGTTTATTCAATGTTGTTGCTTCTTTTTCTACTAGTTGGTACTATGTGGGTGTTGGATGTAATGATGGATACTCATGGATGTATGGTAAATTGTGCCAATAATGCTATTTCATTTCTTATGATGTTTGTGATGAATCAAATATTCAAAATTCCATTAGGGTGCACAAGTGATACTAGACAAGTGAGGCGAACATGCCCTCACTTCTATTGTATGTAAAAATAGACTTTTGGAGGTCCAAAAGCTTCTCAGTGGGGATAAATAATCCAAGTGGATCTAGAAAGGCCTAAGCATTTATAGTCTCATAATCTCTCAAATTCAGCAACATGCAAACAACTTGGAGAATCGAACCTAATGCAACTTAAATGGGTGAAAAAGGAGCTTGGATACAGAAGTTATACTTAGTCAAACTAGGTACAGAGGCCATAAAAAAGATAAAAAAATTTATCTCAAAAGTGGTCAACAATGGATTTCAAATTAAAGAGCTCATCAAAACCTTTCTAACTACATTTATTTCATAAAAAATGGACTTCATATGTGAAAGTTATGCTTGTTTGAAGTTAGAGAGAAAAAGGTTGAAAATGATGATATCATCACTGATGTCATAATCCCAATCAGCCCAATGATATGGAAAATCAACCCCATTTTGAAAATGAAAGTGGTCTTTTGAATGTGATGATTGTATTTTTTTTTCTTTTAACAAAAAATCCAAACCCAAACATTAAATATGGATTAACAATAATCCCTAATAATATGAGAATGGAATCTATTCGAACCCTTTTTGCCATACATTTCAAAAAAATATTATTATTTGTTTGATTATTTAAACGAGTGTTTTCATTTGTATGGATTGTAATTATAAAGGCCAAAATAGGGAGTTATATTATTTGCAGAAAATGGTTATTATGTTTGTTATTTGGTTTTAGACCAAATAAGGAATATTTCATGTATAAAGGGGGGTCATTTTCCTTGGTAAAAGATAGAGAGTTTAGAGGAGAATTTTGGGAAGAATTAAATTCTTGGGAGAATTAAACTCTTGGGAGAATTTTGTAAGTGAGAGTTTCTCTAAGTATGAAGAATTGTTTAATTTGATCAAGTACGAAAGAGAGAGACTGTGAAGGCCTGAAAGCTTGGATGTTGTAAGAAGGCATTTTTTACCTAGCCACATTAATAAACTAGTCACCAAATTGAGAAGTGGACCCGAAGACGTAGTCCTGCTCAGACGAAATCTATTTCAAATTGTTTGTCTCTCTTTATTCTCTCATCCATTTAAGTTTCTTCTATTATTTTCTCTATTATGTAATTAAATGCATAGTTAAATTAAGTATTTAAGCTTTAACCTTCTTGTAGTTTCAATGGTTTAAAGAACATATCACACAACTACTTCTTGGATCAAGGACTAAATCTATATTTTGGATTAAGTTATAAAACTTATAAATCCTAGTTTATAGATTAGAAGGGAAGGCTTACCCCTCCATCTTTGTGTCCTTTTGTTTAGGTCGTTGAACTCCCCTTAAGGGGAGTTTCACCTAACCTTACTTTAGGACACTTTGACTATATGGTAAGCCTAACTCGCTAGTGGCCTATCTAAAACTATCTACCCTCTGAAACTTCTTGTCCTTCCATCCTCTAGTGAGGGGCCTAATGACCCCTTCCTTAGGACTTCAGGCCAATTTGTTTTAGAGATAGTGTGTGATTGGGGGGAGGGGGTGCTTTGAGGGAGTGGGTCCCCCAAAAAAGGAAACAATGAGGGGCTATCTTGGTGTTCTTCTATCTTTTGGTCAGGGGGTGGGAAGGCTTTCCTACAAACTTTAGGTCACTCAGACCTAGCTAGACAAACAAATTATTGAGGCCTACTTAATACCTTCCCTCCTTAGGTTGGGCTAGTATTGGGCCTCAGTACCTACCCTTAATAATTAAGTCTTGGGGGGACCCCCTGAGTGCCCCTGACATTCCTTCCCTTTCCATTTTTTCCTCAAAAAATTTTCAAAATCATACAAAAGATTTTATCAATAATAACTAGTAAATAACCAACAAATACTCAAAAAATGTTATTGCATTATAATGTTTTGTAATACAATAACAATCCAATCATAAAAATAGTGACAATATTCATATTGGATAACTAGATATGAACCTGAAATGCAATTGTGAACTCCTTCACAAATTCACCACAAATGATGAATCAAGGCTATGTCCAATCCAAAAAGAAGAACAAAAGGGTTTATGTCCTTGGATCCTCAATAGAAGATGAAGCTTCCTTAATTTCTCCAAGAGAAATGTCAAACTGAATCAATATCCAAGGATGTTAAAATGAACTCCTCATGCTTATTTTATACTAAAAAAAGCGACCCTTCGATTTCCTTCTGTTTTCCTTTCATCTTTCTTGTTATTGTCATCTTTAACCCATATTATAATATTAATTTGAATAGTTCATGAATTTTACTTCAAAATTCCTAATGTCCCAAAGGGGACATTACAAGTCCTCCCTCCTCAAGATTACTTATTCTCAAGCAATTGGTAGTAAAATCCCATATAAATATGCAAGTAGTGCTATAGCCCAATTTGGAAATTATTGCTACACCCATTTGTCACACTACTATAATAAAAAATGTTCCAAGTCTAAGAATGTATAGCAACTTGTCATAATCCTCAAAAGGTAAAGCACTCATCCTATCAAACCCTGAATCCCAAGCCACCCTAAGAAAAATGCTCTAATAAATTGTTGTACTACTTTGATTTAAGTAATAGGTCAAAAATTGTGAAGCCACTCACCAATACACTACTAAAGTAAAGCATCAATCATACTAATACCAGGAGCCCACATTATTATTCTATCATGATCATCATAAATGAGAAGATATAAGAATCTTGAGGAGTTATTAATAGTAGGCAACTCTCCATCTGTATGTGATTTCCCATGGAAATGCATACTAATCTCCATCATATCTGTCCATCCTGAACTATTCATGAAGGAATCAAATTGCTCAATAGCTAAAATCAATACTAAAGGTGCAGAGTGGCCATACATTTCTTTATTAGTCTGTAATACATCTAGGTACATCATTGTCATGAGTAAAGAAAGGATTAAGAATCCATTGCCTATGATCAAACTAAAACATCCATCAATTCTCAACCAAGATCTATTCAGTTGGTGAAACAAGGAGCTTAGCCAACTCATGTGTAAGTTCATCGAAGAAGGAGAAATAATGGTAAATATGAAAATCAAGTCACCACACCAATCATGTGAACAAAACTCACTACTAGGAATTGCAACCGAGTCCCACATACTCAAGTCAAGATTATTCTCATCAAAAAAATTAGAAAGATGTTTTCTATTCAGCTCAAGAAATGGATTATCAAATGTCCAGTCAACATCCACTTCAAACAAAGAATTGTCTACTAGCTTAATATGATCTAAAATTATGTTTTTTCATTTCTTAGGGAAGCTATCCAAGTCACAAGTTTGTTGAATGCTTTCAAATTCCTTAATCATTGTTTAGAAAATCTCATGCATTACTTTATCCTCATATTCCCTCATGAAGAGAAACCGGTGTATTATCTAATGCCTTCTAACCAAAATTAAGATCCTTGTTAAGCCTTTTAACCTCATCTTTTCCCCCCTCAATTACTTAACATATGTTCCAACAAATTGTAAGATATAATCTCTATCTAAAAGTAGACATAAGTAATCTAATTTAAAAGTATCAAGGGCTACTATAATACTTTTTAAATCAACAAGATCAGGATCACTTTCCATTCTATTTTGCCTTTTTCCATTTGTGCCTTCCTACAAAAATCCTTAATGATCCTATGAGTATTATCATAACACACTAAGGCTACAACAATCATATCTTTATCAACTTTCAACTATTCTTCCAAGGAATCATTGTTGTTGACATAAAGGTGAACTTGTCTATCAGTGACTCAACACTTGGTCAAATTGGTTATATTTCTATTGAGCTCTATAATTGGTACCAAGATTATCATTACTTTGCAATGTTAACCAAGTGATTTAGTTATTCCTAAGCTAAGTAATTAATTTGCAGTATTTGCCAAGCTACACAGTGTTTACCAAGCTTCAAAGACAAAGTTCAGTGCAAACCGAGTGATTTAGTGGAAGTGAAGAAGATCGTAGTGTTAAACAATCTCTATAGTGTTAACCAAGTTCAATAGTGTCTACCAAGATCACAGGGTTAACAAAGTGGATCTAGTGTTGACCGAGTCATGTAGTGTCAACCGAGTGATCCTTTTACTACCCAGTTTCTTAGAGTTCACCGAGTCACACAGTGTTGACTGAGTTCAAGCTACTTGGAAGTGATTAGTATGGATCAAGCTTCAAATTTAATTGATTGCTAAAGATTGCCTATTGTTGATAGTGTTTTCCATGTATTAGTACATCACTGAGTCTATCGTCAAAATGTGAGTTACAGTAGTTGGGCCAACTTTGTGAATTGTGATGAAATTGGTATTCAAGCTGACTCCAATATATTGTTATTTGGATTGATATATATGTAATATATTGTATCATATCCAAGTGTGTATAAAAATAAAATATGATGAGAAGAAGTGTAAATTAAGGAAGGCTACAAGAAGTATAAGAGACAACAAAGTATTATCTATCATAGTCAGGTGATTAGTGTAATTCAAGGAATCTCAACCAGCAAATTAGACTTGTCGATCAAAGATCAGTCATTGGTTCATCCTAATAGATCAACCATTGGTTCATCCTAACAGGTACATTAACCAAATCCTTTAACAAGGTGGACTTAATAGTATTTTATAAATCTCCTAACCAAGTGCATACTTCATTGTATGTTTGTAAATCCATTTACAAGGTGGATCTCATAGTCCTATTGCTCCTAATAGAGAAAATCAAAAGAAGTGGTTAATTATAAGCCTTAATAGGTTAACTTTATACTATAATACTAAAGCTTGTGGGTATCATCTCCACTCTAGTTTTAATTTCTAATTGGAAGGTTTCTAGGTCACCATATCTTTAGTCAAAGTGTTATGAATGTTTATTTTATTTCATTCTTTCATGCATGCAATTAGATCAAAATATTATATGAAGGATTAATTGGTGAAGTAAGATAAAGTTTTATTGGTTCTTTATTCACTCCTCCCCTCTTAGTAACCTTGCATACCTTATACTTCCAACAATTGTCACTATGAATTACATTTTCTAATTGGTCAACCAAAATACCATCATCCTTGAATAACATCTTAGTTAGTTCCTTTGAATCATAATCATGCACAAGTGAGCTGCTGATATAAGAAACACATGATTGATTATATGTCTCAAACTTCTCGTTTGATTGATTGGTCTACAAAAGCAAGGGTGTTGCTATGTCATTAAAAAATTATTTATGACATGAAGTTTTATAAAATTCTTTAGGCACATTCATCATGCTTGCACATTGAGTTTGAATATCCTTAAAAAATGCTTGTCAATTACAATATTTAAATTACCAATGTAAAGTTTTGAATGTCCCATACCTTTGGAAATAGTTGAATTTATGTCATCACCACTCATAACGTTACTAAGTGCAGGCTAAATGATGGAATTTATATCATCTCAATGTTGGTCTCTATTTTTTTGGTTATATCATCACCACATGCATGATCAATTATCTATGCTTGATGACATATGAAACATATATTCTCTCTCCTCATTTCATTCTTGCTCATTTTTGGAGATCCTACAACTTTTATGTTTTCTAAAAATAACTTATCTTCAGTCATAAGTCCCTTGAATATTTTCATATTATACTTAATTAGTCTCTTGGAAAATTTGTATGCAACCAAAGATACAATATGTTCTTTCCTCCAAATAGTCAACAATTTAGATCGAAAATTCTTGCATATTTCATTGTTTTCTTCAAGGATTAAGGGAATAATAGTATGTATGCAAGTCTTTGCATTATCTAGATGATGCTTCCTAATTTTAGTCAAGATGCATTGAAGTAATTGATGAATCAAATCATTTCAGTCAAGGTCAATCATAATGCTAAATGATATGACTTGTGACATAATTTTTAAGATATTGACTTGCATAACAAACATAAGGCCTTTCTCATCATGTAGTTCCTTGAAATATTTTCACGAATAGCTGCAAAAAAATTCTCAATACATTATCATTATAGGGTTCCATAGTTGTGGTTATCCATGTAATCTCAGAGAGGCACATAAACCATGCAAGTCTCACATATTTATGTGGGTGTTCTATAAACTTTTATTATAGTAGGAAAAGCATTGAGGTCCGCAATATCCAATTAAGAATTCTCCAATATGTCAAGTCTACTTTAAACAAAAATATTTTCAATTCCTCATTTTAGGAAGAAGGGCATCCAAGATTTCAAGGATTTCAATTGTAAGCAAATCATATAGAGCCAATTTCCCACATCCTATTCTTTTTGTAAGTTCCATAGCTGATTTCCATTGAATCTATTATTCAATTCTTGTGCTCAAAGAATTTACTTTTGAGATTCTCCATTTTACTACTCTCATATGGATATTTGCTAATTGTAGACCAAATAGTTTTTCTTACCACAAGCCTTAATTAATTATGTCTTATCAAATGTAATTTCTATTCTTTATAGTATGAGAAACAAGAATAGATAATCTATTTATGAAAACATGTAGAAGTAAATTCCCAACCTCTGGTTGGCAACCCAAAATTTAATTCTATAGCCTTGATGCAATTCGTCTCCTAGCATACATGTAATCACTGTACAATTTCAACAAGATTCTATATTCACAACTCCCCCAACTTACTAAGTAGGTGAATTTGGATGGTATTCTCCTTGTTAAAAAAATGATTACCCTGCTTTAGAAACTACAAAGCTGATGTAAATGAGTTAATAGTGATTAGTATACCAACGCAAAACAATTCTACAACAACCTTGAATTATTTGAAAAAGGCCACAAACTAAGAAATGATGCATATAAATTAAAGGGCTTACAACTCTCCCAATACCACCAAATTCCAAGAACTAAAGTTTTAGAAACAATTATATTTTTTCAAGCATTGAACTTCTTTTACTTATGCCCTAGAATGGTGCATAAACTTGGAAATCCTACAAAGATTCTCCTTATATCAATTATTTTAATCCAAAATAAAAATCTTGTCTCTTTATCAATTAACACATCTTAGAAATGCCCAAGAATTGTGTAGTGTGTGGATAGTCATCGTGTACAAAGCTGTATGTTCAAAACTTTCAACCCTTTAATCTTCAACCATGGTACCCAATTTGTTTGTATATAATAACAGAAATCTTGTTCCAAGAAGAATATAATGACACCTTACCTCCTTGAAGCCTAAACATATTGGAAGTATCTAGTGATAATGTCATAGATTCAAACGAAGACCCCAAAGACATTCAAAGAGAGGTTGATAACCAATTATATGTAAGAAATAAATCTCACAAGATTCTCTTCCTTCATTACCAAATTATTTTTTCTTAAGAGACTTAAAAATAACATCATGTACCAAAAATACTATCTCTCTTTTTTCATAGTGTTTAAAATAGTGGACATGGGGATATTATTTTAGAAACCTTTTTGTTATGTTAATAGAAAAGGAAACATCCAACATATCAACACTCAAAACACAAAAATCTTTCAATCATGCATTGAAACCTCTGAATCATTCTTTGCAATATTTTATCTATTATTTGATTCCTCTCTACAATGTACTCAATTCAACACCCCCAAGCAATCTAACCACATACGATTATATCGTATTATTTCTAGAAGATTTCAAACTACTCCTATTCTTGCATCAACCTAGTCCTCTTCCAAAGAAGAAGCTCCACAAGAATGTGAAGAGACCAGTACCCTTCACACTTGTAATGATATCCAATAGACCCTCCACAAAAAAACAAAAACCAATTACTGAATGTTATCAAGCTTCCAAAATAATTCACTAGTGAAACATAGAATTGATCGATAAATTAAATAATAATCTTGAATTTTTTGATGATATATAATTTATTTCCCTCTTTTCTTAATTTGAAATCTTTGATTAACCCAATTAATGCATGACTCGATGCCATAAAATGTTTTCGGTCATTTTATCTAGACTTAAGGGAAAACCATAGTTACACTTTTTTGGGGAACCCTCTGGGGGACAGTGGAATGGGGGGACAAGTTTCCAAGATGTACATAAGAGCCTTAATGATAGGGGGACTATTGCTGGAGACCAAGGTTTAAGGGTTTGGGGGGGTTGGGGGGGGGGGGGGTTTGGGGTTATATATACTATAAAAATGGTACTTAAAATGATAGCTATGAAAATATGTATTGCAATATATGATATAAAGACATGAAAGAGTAAATAATTGAACATTACATTGAATTAGAACATAAAAAATTGAATGTAAATAGTCAAATTAGAAAATAGTCAACATTGGGTCATTGACAAAGGTAGCAGAATCTAGTGGCGCTGTTGAGGACGAGAGAACATAGTCCCTAAGTTTCAGTGCATCCCCATGTCTGGGATGTGGGGAGAAAAAGGGGGCAACCCAACCTCATTTTACTATGGGGAAAACATGGAAAATATTAATTATTTCATACAACACAATAGGGTAAACTTTAAGAAAGCCACCTCCAAAAAAAGATATAAAATATTGGCGAATTTTTCATTATTTTGAAAAAACAAAATTATTTCTATTGGCGAATCTCTCAATTTTTTATTCTAAAGATGATTAATATTGGCAATTATTTTTGAATCATAACTTTTTTTTGCATAAAATATTGACAAATCTCAATAATAATAGGAAGTTCATTAATCACCATGGAATTTTACAAATCAAAATTGAACATTTTTTTACCTTGTGGAATATTATGAGAATCGTTACATATACTTTAAATCAATAGTGAAAAATAAATATTGGTGATATATCCCTAAAGTAACTAATAATTATGATAATTATTGGTTAGTTCAAATTAATTTCTCTAATAATATATTATATTTAGGTAACTCAAATACATTCATGTAACAAATATTGTGGCAAATATTTGAGTTTAAATTTTTTAATAAAATAAATTATTGAGCGATCTTAAATATTCTAGAACTGAATTTTATATAACTATGGCGATTTAGGTTGTATCAAATCTTAAATTATTAGCCAAATTACTAGCCAAAAAATTCTAAAATTAGCCAATTTATGAATATTAACCACTAAATTATACCCTACAACACAAATCATAGGCTCACTTTTTTTCAAAATAGTGCTAACGTGTTTTGTAAATTTCCAACATAATATATTCCTATTAAAAATATATATTCTAAATTTTTAAGTAAAGTGTGTTGGAAGGGGTCTAAGGACCTCTTAACATACATATAATGGTTTGAATGGGTCAAAAGGGGTTATAGATTATCCTATGATCCCTTTTGGCCCATTTGATCACATAAAATGTGTCTTAAGTGGTCCCCAGACCCCTAAACACACATACAATGGATCCAATGGGTAAAAAGTGAAATACAATACCCTATAACTCCTTTTGACCCATATGATCTCATAATGTGTGTTTTATAATGCCCACCCATGGTTTTTTTTTTTTTTTGTTTTGTTTGCCGAACTCTTTTAAGCCTATTTTAGGAAACAAATTCTGGTTCAAAAGTTTTGAGTCTCTGTGTACATGTCTATCTAAAATGGTGGAATTCAAGATTATATTTTCTTTCTAACCTTAGAATGGCTTGTTGTGATATTATAGTTGGTTCTGAATGTAGGGTTTACTGATTCAATGCTTTTTAACTTTATAATGACTTGTTATCAGATTTGAGCTAATTGTGAGTGAAGGGTTGACATATTCGATGATTGTAAGCTCAAAATGGTTTGTTATAAGATTGTAATTAATTCAGATTGAATAATTAACTGATTTGATGATTTGTAACCTCAAAATGCTTTGTAATGAGATTGTAGCTAATTTAGAGTCAAGGTTTGACCAGTTTAGCAACTTATAACCTCAAAATGGATTGTAAAAACATTTTAGTTGATTATGAGTGAAGAGTAGATTGATGCAATGATATGTGACATCATAATGTATTGTTATGATATTTTAGTTCATTTTGAGTGAAGAGTTGACTAATTCAGTGATCTATAAAATTAGAATGATTTGCTATGAGATTTTGGTTGACTCTGATTGAAAGGTTGATCAATTTAGTGATCTATATTGGAGTCACAAAAAAATGCATCTCAATGTAGATCATAAGTTTAGATTCTACCATTGGATTTTTCCAAAGTTTTGGACATATTTTTGGGGGCCAAATTGTGCTCATACTAATTGGTTAGATTTAAGAAACAAGTTTTGGTTCTAAATTTTTTGAGTCCCTATGTAAATGTCTATCTAGAATAGGAGAATTTAAGACATATTTTTCTTTCTAACCTTATAATGGCTTACTATGAGATCTTACATGGTTTTGAGTGTAGGGTTGACTAATTCAGTGATTTGTAACTTCAAAATGGCTTGTTATGAGATATGGGCTAATTGTCATTGAAGGGTTTGTTGTCCTGCATTTTGTCAACACAAAATGTAGATAACATTATAAAACTTTTCGATTTAGTTTCACATTTCTCTAAGTTTAGTTCATTATTTAATTGTTCAGTATTGATCAACCAATCAATTCCAATTGATATAATGAATTCTGTTACAGAAGGCTTTCATCAATTCTTTTTTTTTTTTTTTTTTTTTTGAGCCTATGCTTAATTTTTGGAGTCTTCAAATGCATTTTTCTCATTTTGAGCATGTGTTTATTGGATTTTGGTCATTTTTTTTTTCTCTAGTCATTGCTTTTAGTTTTCCTTTTGATTTGGTTTTTCTTAGGGCTTAATCAAAGTTGGAACTCAAAAGATATAACCATTTTAGTGCCCAAAAAGTGGACTCTCCAGGTGCAACTACACAAATTAAAAATATCATGTTATACTTTTAATTTGACATTCACTTTTTGAAAAATATAACATAAATTTACTCTAAGTTATGTTTTTAAGTAACTTTATCGTTTTGATTTTTCACATAAAGTAATTATAGTGCACCTTATGTTATATTTTTAAGTTGAGTTACTTTTTAATTTTTCACTTATGTGACTATATTAACTTTATAGTTTGATTTAATTTTTTATTTTTAAACCAAATGCTCTAGCAAATATTACTTTTAAAATGATATCTGCATATTATATTTTTAATATGATAGTGTAAATGTTATTTATGACTTATTTAAGTAATATTTTATTAAAAATTAAATTGACATGTGCTTATTTAAATCACTTAAGTTGTGCATCTCATTCTTTAGACCCATTTGCATATTTTAAAAATATGTGAATATATCTAGAGAGTGAGTTTTTGGTTTTAAAAGCATGGAAATGCCTTCGATTTAAAATATGCAATGACCTCCCAAGAATGATTCACGCATATTCCATATTTTTAAAACATACAATCCATCTCCTAGAGTGCATTCAACAAAAGACAATACATAAAGCATATTTTAAAACATGCACATGCATCTTGAGAACCCATTTTTGACCAAGATGCATGTTTTCAAAATATGTAAATAAACTCCAAGAGTGTGTTACGGCTTGGAGAAGCCAAATACATATTTTTAAAACATGTAGCACTCTAAGACTAAATTTGGACTTTTAACACATGTTATTGCCTCTTGAGAACCCTTTTTTTGACTTTTAGGGCAAAAATGACATCTAAGAACACGTTTTTGATGATTTTTCTTGGATTCTTCCATGAAATGACTTGAAATCTCATCCTCAAGAGGCATTTATGGATCCTTATATATTTCCATACATTTCACATCCCTATTCATGTGAAAAAAATTTCATTTCAAACTCATTTAGAGCCACATTTTGTGTTGAAAACAGATTGATACAAGCATGATAAATGTGTCTCAATCATTGTTTTGTCACTACTGTCAAACTTGTTATTTTGCTCGTAAGACAACTACTTATATGATTTAAGTACTATCACTTTTTTGATTGATGAAGTGGATTTGATTTTAAAAAAAAATTGTAACAAAAATACCTAAAGGAAAGGTTGAGTTATTATATACAAAAGAGTACAAGAATCAACTAAGACAATGATATCATAGTGCATTGATAATCTACTTAAGGTTGCAAAGGTTGGCTACACTAAGTAAGTTTAGAATAACAAGTTAAACTAAGTTTTTTTGCCAAGCTTGACTGAATGGATAGTACATGCCAAGAAAAGTCGATGCATGCCATGTAGAAAATCAGTTGGAGCCCAGTAAAAGTTCATTTTAGTGAATGTTGAGCAAAATAGTGGATTCCAAGTAAAGTTTAGTTGATGTCGAGCACTAGTAAACTTTAGTTCATGTTGAGTGATTTTTTAATGGATGTTAAGCAACACAGTATGTGCTGAACATCAAAAGCAAGTTAATGCCGAGTGCCAACATTATTAGAAAGATCGTTAATTTGATGGATTTGAGCTGATAAGTTTATTTTCTTGGATTGTGTGAACTAGGTGGAAGACAAGATTGATAATCTGGTGGCACAGAATTCATGGTAAACCATTTTGAGGTGAATTCAAAGAGGATTGAAGGAGAAGTTTCTAGAAGTATATGAAATTAGGGGTAGATTCATTTAATCCTACCTAATTTTTCCTAACCCTAAATTGGATGATGGAGAATGAACAACTAAAGATCTCAATTCTCTATTTATAGGGATGGCTGGTTAGAAGCAAGGGTTGTCATGTGCGAGAATCTAAGGAAGACAAGGAGTCAAGGGTATTGCTTAATCAAGTGACCTAAGTGAAGAGTTTGCATTGACATGTTAAGAAAGAAGGCTTAAGGGTATGAATGCTTGAAGGGTGAATAGGCTATTAGGACTAAAGTGTGTGAAATCCAAGTAGAATGGAGGATTGAAATAGAGATCTGTAATCTACAAATGGACTTGTAAGTTGTTATCAGATTAAGCCTTATTGTTACTCTCTAATAATTGTATCAGTCTAGGGAAAATCCTTTGGATTAGGATTGACCTAACAATCATTTCTAAATCCTTTAACTAGGTGACATTCCAAGTGAATGGTCTAAAGTTCTCTAACAAGGCTTACTCTTAACAAGGTGATTGAAATTCTTTAATAGGGTCACATTTAATAGTGTGTATTGTAACTTTTAACAGGGTTGGCCTTTCACAGGACATCACATCAAAATAGTGAAAAAGAGTGGCATGTTACTGGTGGTTTTTCCCAAATTTGGTTTCCACATAAATCATTGTGTCAAATGTGTTGCTAAATCTATTATGTTTTATGTACATTTCTACAAATTGATTTGATAACAACCTACAAGTTTTAAGTGATTGCATAATCTTATGGATGTATGCATGATGATAAATGTTTTATGGGTTCACCAAGATGAGAAAAGTTTTATTTATACATTTGGACCTTGAATAATTGATTCAGCCCCCTCTTAGTTATTTTAAAGAAGATCAACATTTTGGACATAAACACTGAGATTTGGGGCATTAGAATCTACATTTTTTCCAAAGGAAGGGTTGTTTCAGAGTTTTGATCATTACATATGACATTGGGGGTACGTGTTTGTTTTGTTCTTGTTTTCTTTCTTTTTTCTCTTTATTTTGAATAGGTTGCAAGTTCTTTCCCAACTTGAGCATTTCACTTTTCTTCATCTCATGCAAATGCAACATCTCATTCCACATCCATCATCGCATGTAATAACACTTCACATATCACTCTCCACATGCAATTACATGTATTTTCATCCAGCGTCTTCATGTACATGTAAATCTAATTCTCCATACCACTTTCATGCATCTCACTCTCTACACCCAATCGCGTGTAATGATTACATGTAAATTCCTTTACATGTAATTACATCTTAAGCACCCATTTTGATTAAAAGTTACTCTTTAAGAGTAAAAAACATAATTTGCATGCATTCCCATGTGCTTAGACTTTTTCATTCTTTAAAGTATCCATAAGAGCTCACTTTTCCATCCATCTTCCTAAGTACCATTTTAGCCCTTCAAATGCATTTTCCACATCACATTCAATTCATTGCATAAGTTCCATGAGTATCTAATCAATACTCCAAATATACTTTTTCTTATAGATTCATTTTGCCAATATTTTCATGGAGCTAGAATCTATATCTTCCAATGATGGATTCAATCTCATTAAAACTTTCATGTTGTAGCAAATCAAGATGTGCCAAAATTCTATGAAGAATGAATACATCAAGTGAAGAAGACATGTTTTGATTCTCAAGAAGCAACAATTTATTTGATCTTCATTTTCCCAATGGTTTTCAGAGAACTTGAGTTCATGTGGGAATGTGCCAAGGAAATTTCTTCAAAATAAAATAAAATTAAAGGTGCTAATGGAAAGTTATTCTAAGTTCACATCTGAAAATTGTCAAGAAGGTTTTCAAAGTGTCAAAGTTTCCAAAATGTACCAATCTACAAAGGAGAATTGATGGCAATGTGAGCAAGAAAATCTTGATCACATCAAGTTTTCAAATGACACTAGACAATTAATCAAAGAGAGTTAGAGGCTATCAAAAGATGCAACACTATGGTTGTCAAGGTAAATGCAGTGGCACAAAATATAGGAACTCCCAATCCTGTGATCAACTGGGATAACATCGCCAAGTACAAGGCCCTTTAGTTCAGCTTTCTTCTATCTTTCTTCTTCTTCTTCTTCTTTCATTTTTGTAATTGTAGAGGATGTATTACATGAAAATGTGTAATCACATGTAATACAACTTACATGTGTAATGATATGTAATCCAATAATTTCTCATATTATTTAGACCTGGTCAAAGTTGGTTGAGTTGCTCCCACTTTTTCTCAACTCTTTTTCCTATATAAAGGAGTGCCCTCTCATTGTAAAAATAATCTTTTGTTGTATGCAAAAAATATCTACCAGAGTTGTGCAAGCACAAATTTGATTATGTAGTATGAATTTGGGAGAAAAGTGAATAAAAGAAGCAATCAAATTCAAAGATTTGACTTGAAGTAATTGTGATAGAGAAAATTAGAAGCTTTGGCTGTAATTTGTACCTATTGTCTTTGATTCATGTTATTATTATGTGTTCAATAATAGATTATAGTGTTTTAAGAAGCAATCAGAGCTGAAGCTGTGACTAGGAGTGGTTGCGACAATACATAAACTATAGGAGCTTTGACTATAGCTTGTATTACCATCTCAAATTCATGAAAAATAGTTAGAATTACTTACTTCTAGAAGTCCTTGTGCCCCAGTGGTAGAGGTTATTCTTATAGAATAGGTTAAAATAGGACTTAGAGCCAAACTGGTACACTTTCAGCTAGCTTTTGAGTTAGTGTTGGTTTATTGATATCACCATTTACAAATTAAGATGGAAGTGTAGTTTGAGGTTGCATCTTGCCCATTACTTGCTTTGTGGGTAAGTGGATTCTTTCCTACAAGCTAAAAGGAATGACTATCGGTAGCACCCCTTATAAAATCTTTCAACTTCTTGCTTACTTGAGTTGATCCAAGGTATGGTGAGAAGGGGAGCCTTCCCTTTAAGGTAGGATAGAATCTATCTCACATATTATGGCTGGTCATCCTATTTTGTGACTAGATTTTACCCAAAATTGTGTAAAATATCCACCCAATAGGGTTGACTTATTTCATGATTTGTAACCTCAAACTAGTATATTATAAGATTATAGCTAATTATGGTTGAATGGTTGACTTGTTTGATGATATTTAACTTTAGAATGACTTGCACTAAGATTCTAGTAGATGTAGTGTCAAGGTTTAACTAATTTGACAACTTATAACCTCAAAATGGCTTGTAATAACTTTTTAACTAATTTTGAGTGAAGGGTTGTCTGATTCGATGATACATAACTTTAGAATGGCTTGTTATGAGATTGTAGCTCATTCTCAGTGAAGGGTTGACCAATTCAATGATCTGTAACCTCAAAATGAATTGCTATGAAATTTTGGCTTACTCTGATTGAACAATCCTTAAGTTTTAGGGTTTAGTGTTAGGCTTACAAGTTTAGGGTTTAGGGTATTGGGTTCACAATTTAGGGTTATAAGTTTAGCGTATAGTATTACAAATTTAGGGTTTAAGCTTACAAGTTTAGGGTTTAGGATAAAGGTTTGAGTTTTAAGGTTTAAAGTATGGGATTACAAGTTTAGGGTTTAGAGTTACAAGTTTAAGATTTAGGGTTTAGGGTATTGGATTTTTTGCTTATGGTTTATGGTTTATGGTTTATGGTTTAGAGTTACAACTTTAGGATTTAGAGTTTATGGTATTGGTTTTTTATTTATGGTTTTTGGTTTATAGTTCAGGGTTTAAAGTTTGGGGTTCAAGGTTAAATATTCAAGGTTTAAGGTATATGATTTAGGGTTTAGGGTTATAAGTTTAGGGTATAGGGTTACAAGTTTAGGGTTTACGTTTACAATTTTCGGATTTAGGGTATAAGGTTTAGGGTTTAGTGTAGAGGGTTACAAGTTTAGGGTTGAGGGTTACATGTCTTTAGGCTTTAGGGAATATAAAATAGGGTTTAGGCTTTAGGGTTACAAGTTTAGGTTTTATGATTTATGGTTTAGGGTTTAGGGTTTAGGCGTTAGGATTTCAAGTTTAGGGTTATAAGTTTAGGCTCCATTTGGTTGCAAGAATTGGGTGGGAATAAGAAAATCTAAATACTTGCATTCACCAATTGACATTTGTTTGCAAAACACAAATTTCGAATTAGAATTCTCCTATCCTTATTTGACCTCAAAATGAGCATAACAGAATTCCTAAAACAAGGTGGAATAAGAATATCTTATTCTTATTCTAGTTTTTAATAAACCCAATTTGATGGGTTGTCAGGTCTATGACTTTGTCGTTTGACTGTATTTTGCCACTTAAATGCATTTTTGGACTATTTTCTCCGTTCATCATAAGATATAAACTAGGTCAACATTATTTAACATTTAATGTGTTTTTTTTAAATGACAAAAAGGACTAATATCATACTTGATATCTTTTCTAAAATTTCATAAAATTATCTTTACAAATAAATCTTGTGTTTAGTCTTATAATTAAAACTATGTTGAAAGATGATTTAAATATCATATTAATGATCTAACTTATTTGTATTTTTTATTTTCTTAAATATATTTAAAAATAAAATGATTTTACTTTTTATCTTATACTCATTAAAATAATTTGATTTAATTTAGAATTAAATTTATAATATACAAAATACTATGTTCTTTGAATTTTGATGGATTTCAAAGGTTGTGGTATATTTCACTTATAAAGTCAATTTAAGAAATAAAATAAAGGCTAATTAAAATAATTTGGCTTTTAAAAATTAATAAAAATTCAATTTTTATAAATTAAAAACCTTGTTTGTTTAAAATATTATTGAACTAGAAATAATAATTTAATTATTAACATTTTAAAACAAAACTTATTCCAATTCCTATTTCAATTGTTGCAACCAAACATAGAATATGAATCTTTCAACTCCTCTCTAGGTGTACCAAACATGTCTAAATGATATTCCAAAAATTATTTTAAGAATGCATGAATACTAGAAGATAACTTATTCCAGCATAGATGAATGTTGCATTAAGTAATTCTTGCAGCCAAATAGGCCCATTTGGGTTTTAGGGTTTAGGATTTAGGGAATAGGGTTTAGGTTTTAGGGTTACAAGTTTAGGGTTTACAACTTACAATTTAGGATTTAAGGTATAGGTTTTTTGTTTAGTGTTTAGGGTGTACAACTTTTGGTTTGGGGACTAGAATTTAGGGTTTAGGTTTATAAGTTTAGGATATAGGGTTACAAGTTGGGTAAAGGGTATAGGGTTTAGGGTTTAGAGTTATAGGTTTAGGATTTATGGTTTAGGCTTTAGGGCATATGGTTACAAGTTTAGGGTTTAGTGTTTAGTATTACAAGTTTAGAGTTTAGGGTGTAGGGTTACAAGTTAAGGGTTTAGGGTTATAAGCTTAGGTTTTAACATTTGGGGTTTACAATAAAGGGTTTAGGGTTACATGTTAAGCTTTTAGGGTTTAGGGTTATAGGTTTAGAGTTTAAGGATTAGGGTTTAGGGTATAGAGTTAAGGGTTTACGGTTTAGGGGATAGGGTTGGGGGTTTAGGGTTTAGGATGGAAGGTTTAGGGTGTAGGGTTAAAATTTTAGGGTTTAGGGTATAAGGTTTAGGATAAGAAATATAGGGTTTACGATTATAGGTTTAAGCTTTATTCTTTAGGCTTTTGGATTTAGGGAATACAGAATAGGGTTACAAGTTTAGTGTTATAATTTTAGGATTTAGGATTGAGGTTTGAGGGTTTAGGGTTTACAATCATTATTTTAGGGTTTATATTTTAGAGTTTAGGGTTTATAGTTATTGGTTTAATGTTTAGGGTTTAGAGGCTACTCAAAGGTTAGAGATAACCAAATTGGTTAACTCTTCACTTAAAATAAGCTACAATCTCATAAGCTATTATGCGAATGTAGATCACCAAATTTATCAACCCTTTAATCAGAGTCAACTAGAATCTTATAAGAAGTCATTTAGAGGTTACAGATCATCGAATTGATCAACCCTTCACTCAAAATTAGCTATATTCTCATAAAAAACCATTCAAGGTATAAGATTTAGGGTTAAGGGTATTGAGTTTGCAGTTCAAGGTTTAGGTTTAAAGTTTAGGATTTAGGGATTAAGGTTTAGGCTTTAGGGTTACAAGTTTAGGGTTTAGGGTTTAGGGTTTAAGGATTTTGTTTTAGGGTAATAGGTTTAAGGTATAGGGTTACAAGTTTAGGGTTACAAATTTAAGGTTTAGTATTTGAGGTTTATTATAAAATGATTAGGTTTTAGGGTTTAAGGTTACAAGTTTAGGAGTTAGCATTTAGGGTTTAGGGTTATAGGTTTAGAGTTCAAGTTTTAGTGTCTAGAGTTTAGGGTTTAACAAATATGGTTTAGGGTTTATGGATATAAGTTTAGGGTTTATGATTTATGGTTTAGGGTTACAAGTTTAGGGTTTAGGGCTTAGGGTTTTTGGTTTAAGTTTTTGGTTTTAGGGTTATAGGTTGGGATATAGGATTACAAGTTTATGGTTTAGGGTTAAGGATTACAAGTTTAGGGTTTAGTGTTTGGGGAACTTATGATGAAGCATTTAGGGTTTAGGGTTACCAATTAGGGTTTATTATTTAAGGTTTATGGTTACTAGTTTAGAGTTTAGGGTTTAGGGTTTAGAGTTAACTATTTATGGTTTAGGGGATATGGTTGGGGTTGAAGATTTAGGGTTTAGGACTTAGGACTTTTGGTTTACGATTTTTATTTAGGGTTCAAGGTCTAGGGTATAGGGTTACAAGTTTAGAGTATAGGGTTTAATGTTTTTAGGGTTTAACCTTTAGGCCTTAGGGTAGAGGTTTTAAGGTTTAGGTATATTGTTTACTATTTTGGGTTTAGGGTTACATGTTTAAGTTATAGGGTTACACGTTTAGGGTATAGGGTTAAAAGCTTAAGGTTTAGGGTTTAGGGTATAAGGTTACAAGTTTAAGGTTACTGGTTTAGGATTGAGGATTTAGGGTTACAAGTTTAGGGTTTATAGTTTAAGGTGTAGGGTTACATGTTTAAGGTTTAGAGTTTAGGGTTAGGGTTATGAGTTTAAGGTTTAGGGTTTATGGTATAGGGCATATGGTTTAGGGTTAAGGGTATAGGGTAAATGGTTTAGGGTTAAGGGTATAGGGTATATGGTTTAGGGTTTATGGTTTTATAGTTTAGGGTTACAAGTATAGGGTATAGGGTATAAAGTTCAGGGTTTATGATTACATGTTTATGGTTTACATCTAAATATTTTCAAGAAGGTTTTCAAAGTGTCAAAGATTCCATAATGTACCAATCTACAAAGGAGAATTAACAACAACTTGAGTGAGAAAAGATTGATCACATTAATTTTTCAAATGACAATGGAGAATTAATCAAAAAGAGTTAGAGGCTATCAAAAGATGCAACACCATGGTTATCAAGGTAAATATAGTGGTACAAAATACATGAACACCTGATCCTATGATCATCAAGGATAACATCGCCAAGTAGAAGGCCTTTCATAATAATCCCTAGGATTTTTTCAATTCTCTTCCATCTTTCTTCGTCTTCTTCTTTCATGTTTTTGATTGAAGAGGATGTATTATATGAAAATGTGTAATTACATATAATATGACTTATATCAGTAATGACATGTAATCCAATAATATCACTTGTTAGTTAGACTGGGTCAAATTTGGTTGAGCTCCCACTTTTTCCTCCCTTTCCTCAACTTCTTTTTCTATATAAATGAGTGTCGTCTCATTGTAAAAATCATCTTTTGTTGTATGCAAAAAATCTCTGCCATACTTGTGCAAGCATAACTTTGATTGTGTAGTATGAATTTGAGAAAAAATAAATAAAAGAAGCAATTGGATTCAAAGCTCTCACTAGAAGTAATTGTGATAGAGAAAATTAGAAGCTTTGACTATAATTTGTGCTTATTGTCTTTGATTCATGTTATTATAATGTGTTCAATAATAGAGAAGAGTGATTTAAGAAGCAATTAGAGCTAAAGCTTTGGTTGGGAGTGGTTGTGGTAATATAAATACTAAGAGCTATGACTATAGCTTGTATTACCATCTCAATTTTATAAAAAATAGTTGGAATTCTCTACTTTTGGAAGTCTTTGTTCCCTAATGGTAGAGGTTATTCTTATAGAATAGGTTAAGCCATGACTTAGAGCCAAACTAGTACACTTTTAGCTAGCCTTTGAGTTAGTGTTGGTTTATCAGTATCACCATTTATAACATTAGATAGAAGTGTAGTTTGAGGTTTCATCTTTCTCATTACTTGCTCTGTGGGTAAGTGGATTCTTTCCTAAAAGCTAAAAGGAATGATTATTGGTATCGCCCCTTACAAAATCTTTCAACTTCTTGCTTACCTTGAGTTGATCCAAGTAATGGTGAGAAGGGGTAGCCTTCCCTTTAAGGTAGGAGAGAATTTGTCTCAGAGGATGTGGCTGGTCATCCTATTTTGCGATTGAATTTTACCTAAAATTGTCTATTGCAAAATATCCACCCAATAGGGTTGACTTATTCGGTGATCTGTAACCTCAGACTGGTTTATTGTAAGATGATAGATAATTCTAATTGAAAAATTGACTAATTTGATGATATGTAAGCTCAGAATGACTTGTGATGAGATTGTACTGGATGTAGTGTCAAGGTTTAACTAATTTGACAATCTGTAACCTCAGAGTGGCTTGTAATAAATTTTTAATTGATTTTGAGTGAAGGGTTGCCCAATTCAATGATACATAACCTCACAATGGCTTATTATGAGATTGTACCTCATTTTGAGTGAAGAATTAATCAATTCAATGATTTGTAAACTTAGCATGAATTGTTATGAGATTTTGGCTAACTCTGATTAAACGATCTTTAAGTTTTAGAGTTTAGGGTTAGGGTTACAAGTTTAGGGTTTATGGTATTAGGTTTATGATTTAGGGTTTAGGGTTATAAGTTTAGGGTATAGGGTTACAAGTTTAGGGTTTAGGGTTACAAGTTTAGGGTCTAGGGTAAAGGGTTTGAGTTTTAGGTTTTAGAGTATGGGATTATAGGTTTAGGGTTTGCAATTTACAATTCAAGGTTTAGGGTTACAAGTTTAGGCTCTAGTCTTTAAGCTTTAGAGTTATAAGTTTAGGATTTAGGGTTTAGGGTATTGGTGTTTATATTTAGGTTTAAGGTTTAGGGTTTAGAGTTTAGGGTCAAAAATTCAAGGTTAAGGGTATAGGGCTTTTTGTTTAGGGTTTAGAATTTAGGGTTATAAGTTTAGGGTATATGGTTATAGGTTTAGGGTTTAGCATTTATGTTTATAATTTTAGGATTCAGGGTATAAGGTTTAGGGTTTAGTGTGTAGGTTTAAAAGTTTAGGGTTAAGGGCTACGTGTCTTTAGGCTTTAGGGAATACAAAAATAGGGTTTAGGCTTTAGGGATATAAGTTTAGTTTGTATGATTTGGGGTTTAGGGTTTATGATTTA
This sequence comes from Cupressus sempervirens, assembly GCA_028749045.1. Lineage (NCBI taxonomy): Eukaryota > Viridiplantae > Streptophyta > Pinopsida > Cupressales > Cupressaceae > Cupressus > Cupressus sempervirens. Next base: position 384,861,547 of record CM053791.1, read on the forward strand.
AGGTTTAGGGTTACAAGTTTAGGTTTAGGGTATAGGATTTATAATTTACAATTTAGGGTTTAAGGTTATAGGTTTATGGTATAGGGTTACAAGTTTAGGGTTTAGGGTTTAGTGTTATAGGTTTAGGATTGAGGATTTAGGGTTTAGGGATAAGGGTTACATGTTTAGGGTTTAGAGTTAAGGGTTAAGGATTTAGGGTTACAAGTTTGAGGTTTAGGGTTTACAGTTCAAGGTTTACGGTTTAAGGTTTAGGGTTTAGGGTTATAGGTATAAGGTTTCCAGTTTAGGGTTTAGGGTTTAGTGTTACATGTTTAAAGTTTAGGGTTTAGTGTTTTATCTTTAAGTTTTAGGGTTTATGTTTAGGCTTACTAGTTTAGGGGTATTGGAGTATTGGAGTATAATTTAGGATTATAAGTTTAGTACAAGGTTACATGTTTAGGGTTTAGGGGAAAGGGTTTGGGTTTTAGGCTTTAGGGAATAAGGTTTAGGGTTACGAGTTTAGGGTTTAGGGTATAGGTTTTTTTGATTAGGGTTTTTCATTTAAGGTTTAAAGTATAGGGTTTTTGGTTTAGGGTTTAGAGTTTAGGGTTTAGGTTTATAAGTTTAATGTATAGGGTGACAAATTTGGGTTTTAGGGTTTAGGGTTTATGGTAAATTTTTTAGGGTTAAGGGTTAAAAGTTTAAGGTTTAGAGTTATAGGTTTTAAGATTTAGGGTTTAATTTTTAGGGTATATGTTTACAAATTTAAGGTTTAGGGTTACAAGTTTATACTTTAGAATATAGGGTTACAACTTCAGGGTTTAGGGTTATAAAGTTGAGGGTTTAGTGTTTAGGGGGTTTAGGGTTATAGGTTAAGGATTTAAGGTTTAGGGTTATAGGTTGAGAGTTTAGGGTTAAGGGTTTAGAGTTTAGAGTTCAAGGTTTAGGGTTTAGGGTATAATTTTTAAGGTTCAATATTTAGGGTTACAAATTTAGGGTTTAGGGTTACATGTTTAGGCTTTATAGATTAGGGAATAAGGTTATAGGTTTAGGGTTATAAGTTTAGGATTGAGGATTTAGGGTTTAGGGTTTACAATCACTGGTTTAGGGTTTAGGATTTAGAATTACTGGTTTAGGGTTTAGGTTTTAGAGTTTAGGGTTTCTAGTTTAATGTTTAGGGATTAGGCTTTAAGGTTACTAATTTAATGTTTAGTGAGATATCAATCTTAGGTATCTAGGTGTTCTATCTAGATCCTTAAAGGTTAAGCTCCGTTCTAGAGATAATCTTCTAAATGCTTTCAGTTTTAGGTATCTAGGTGTTCTATCTAGATCCTTGAAGATTACGCTTCATTCTGGAGATAATCTTCTAAATGCTGTCAATTTCAAGTATCGAGACGTTTTGTTTGGATCCTTAAAGATTACACTTCGTTCTGGAGATAGTCTTTTAAATGCTACCAATTTTAGGTATCTAGGTATTCTGCTTGGATTCCTTGGGATTAAGCTCTATTCTAGAGATAGTCCTTAAAAGCTTATTAATTGGTCTCCATGTAATCAACTTCGAAACCAATCTCATGTTCGCATCATGCTTTTTGATTATCTTTGAATTGAACATGCTGCTTGCACATTCATTCAAAGAGGGGAAAAATGTAATACCCCAAAATTGGCTCACTGCCATATCAACCAATTCTGGTCTATTTTTTATCAATCCTAAAGTCCTATTCCATTAGGAAAATTCTTATTCGACTACTCGCTACTTGACTTAATTGTCAGATGAAGAAAACCCTAATCTTCATTCATCATGCTTATTATTTAATTCCTATAGTATTTACTCATATTAGTCACATTAAACCTATTGATTAATATTTAATTTAATTACTAAGTATTTATACTTTAATTAAATTAAATTATATCTTAAGGCTAATGTACTATGGAATTAAATTTATTTAATTTAATAAATGTCCCTATTTTAATTAATTAAATGAAATTATTTAATTAAATGGAGTACTTACTTCTAATTAATTAAATAACTTCATTTAAATAATTAGGAATGGCTTCCCATTTAATTAAATATTAATTAGAAGTAAGTACTCCATTTAATTAAATAATTTTGTTTAATTAATTAAAATAGGCACATTTATTAAATTAAATAGATTTAATTCCATAGTACATTAGGCTTTAAGGTTAAGAGGCTACTCAAAGGTTAGAGATTACCAAGTTGGTTAAATCTTCACTTAAAACAACCTACAATCTCATAATAATCTATTATGCGAATGCATATCACCAAATTGAAGAACCCTATAATCAAAGTCAGTTAGAATCTTATAAGAAGTCATTGAGAGGTCATAGATCATCGAATCAATCAACCCTTCACTCAAAATTATTTATATTCTCATAACAAGCCATTTAGGGTATACAATTTAGGGTTAAGGGTATTGGGTTTGAGGTTTAAGGTTACAGGTTTAGGTTTAGGGTTTAAGGATTAAGATTTAGGGTTTAGGGTTACAAGTTTAGTGTTTAGGATTTAGGGCATAGGTATTTTGGTTTTGGTTAATAGGTTTAAGGTAAATGTTTACAAGTTTATGATTTATGGTTATAGGTTTAGGGTTTACAATAAAATATTTGGGTTTTAGGGTTTAGGGTTTAGGTTTACAAGTTTAGAGTTCAAGGTTTAGGGTTTAGGCTTTAGAAAATAGGGTTTAGGATTTATGGATATAAGTTTAGGGTTTACGATTTATGATTTAGGGTTTATGCATTAAGGTTACTATTTTAGGGTTTAGGGTGTTTGGTTTAAGGTTTAAAGCTCAGGGTTTAGGGTATAGGGTTTTTGGTTAAGATATTAAGATTTAGGGTTATAGGTTTAGGGTATAGGATTAAAAGTTTAGGGTATTAGGTTTAGGATTAAGGATTACAATTTTAGGGTTTAGTGTTTTAGGTTCATGATAAAACATTTAGGGTTTAGTGTTAACAATTTGGGGTTTAGGATTTAAGGTTTAGGGTTACAGGTTTAGAGTTTAGGCTTTAGGGTTTAGAGTTAAGGGTTTAAGGTTTAGGGGATAGGGTTGGGGGTTGAAGGTTTAGGTCTTAAGCATTTTGGTTTAGAATTTTTTAATTAGGGTTTAGGGTTTAGGTTTTAGGCATTATGCTTTAGGGTATAGGCTTTAATGTTTATGGTATATTTTTTACTATTTTGGGTATAGGGTTACAAGTTTAGGGTTAAAAGTTTAAGGTTTAGGGTTTAGGCTATAGGATTATACCTTTAGGGTTTAGGGTTAATGGGCTAGGATTGAGGGTTTAGGGTTTAGGGTTTAGAGTTTAGTGTGCGAGGTTACATGTTAGAGGTTTAGAGTTTAGGGTTAGGGTTACAGGTTTAGGGTTTAGGGTTTATGGTATAAGGTTTACGGTATAGGGTATATGGTTTAGGGTTTACGATTTAGGGTTACAAGTATAGGGTTTAGGGTATAGGGTATAAGGTTTGGGGTTTACAGTTACATGTTTATAGTTTATGTTTAGGGTTACATCTTTATTTTTTAGGGTTTAGGGTTAGGGTTACAAGATTAGGGTTTAGGGTATTATATTTATGGTTTATGATTTAGGGTTCAGGGTTATACATTTAAGGTATATGATTATGCATTTAGCATTTAAGGTTACAAGTTTAGGGTTTAGGATTTAGGGTTATAGGTTTATGATTTGGAATTTAGGGTTTAGGGTTACAAATTTGGGGTTTAGTGTTGGGTTTTATGATAAAGAGTTTAAGGTTTAGGCTTTAGGCTTAGCGTTTAGGGTTTGGGGTTACTAGCTTAGGGTTACAGGTATAGGATTAGGGTTATAAGATTAGGGTTAAGGGTTTAGGGTTACAAGTTGAGGATTGAGGGTTTAGGTTTAGGCTTTTGGATTTAGAGGCTACTTGAAGGTTAGGGATCACCAAATCAATTAAATCTTCACTTAAAATTAGCTACAATCTCATAATAAGCTATTACATGAATGTAGATCACCGAATTGATCAACCTTTCAATTAGAGTTAGCTAAAATCTTATAAGAAGTCTTTGAGAGGTTATAGTTCATCAAATCGATCAATCTTTTGCTTAAAATTATCTATATTCTCATAACAATCCATTTATGGTATACGATTTAGGGTTACAGGCATAGGGTTTGCAGTTTAAGGTAACATGTTTAGAGTTTAGGGTTCAAGGTTTAGGTTTTAGGCTTTAGTCTTTAAGATTATAAGTTTAGAGTTTAGGGTTTAGGGTATAGGATATAAGGATTTTGGTTTAGTGCTTTTTGTTTAGGGTAATAGGTTCAAGGTATAGGGTTACAAGTTTAGGGTTACTGGTTTAGGATTTAGGGTTTAGTCTTAGGGTTTAGGGTTACAGGTTTGGGGTTTATGCTTTAGGGTTTAGGGTTTAGGGTTTAGGCTATCACGAATAAGGTTTAGGGTTTAGGGATATAAGTTTAGGAGTTACAATTTATGGTTTAAGGTTTTAAGGTTTAGGGTTTGGGCTTTAGGGTTACAAGTTTAGGGTTTACAGTTTAGGGTAGGGTATAGGGTTTCTATTTACAATTTTTGGTTTATGTTTTAGGGTTTATAGTTTGTTGGTAAACATATTTGTCTTCGCATAAAACACTTACAAAATGACTCAAAATTTCCCAAACTTGAAGACAAAATAGAACCAACAGTTGGATTACATTACAACGAGATTATGCAAGCGTCCTCTAAATTTTTTGTGGATACAACTCCTTGATTAGATATGTAAAGAATAATATTAAGAAATTATTTTAACTTGAAAGCAAAGGCTTCCCTCAATATTCTTGGATAGTGGGAAAATAACTATAACATAAATGCAATGGAACAATCTACACATACGACAATAAGGAACATACAATCCTTCCACTTGCATATGCATTCATGAGGGATAAAGATAGACTAAATATATAAAATATGCACAATATATGAGCTCAGCAACAAAAAGATAATCCATAATTTAATCTTGGTTGAAGGATAAACAAACAAAGATTAATCCAAAGGATAGAATCTTCGAATAGTTTGTGGAATGTTTCATTCATTCGAAAATCTTTCCATTCTAAAACATCACCGATAATTCAAACATTTGTAGAAAGAATGAAAAAGAACTTTGAATTAAAACTAATAGCCCTAATTATAATAAAAAACTATCCCATGTACATTCTACATTTCCCTTCAAATGCAACACAGACTTTGCCCCCTTCAAAAAAATAAGAATCATTTTTATGTTGACTCCCTTACAATCTAAGGGATTTCAAAACTATTAAACAATTATGGTAACTGATTCTTGAGAATGAGAAACTTAATATTCTCTTTCCTCACACATTTCCAACATTATAAATATTGTTAATTGTTAATAATAATGGGAACATAAGACTCCTATAACATAGGTATGTCAATAGCTAGCATATAATTTGGTAATCGAAACTTAATCTTAAAATGACATCGAGGATGTCTATGACATAGAATTCACCCCTGTTAATAATCTCATCAAGTTCTATAGAAAATATGACCAAAATATAAGGGATTGTCCCTTAAATTGATATGTCGAATCAATAATCCACTATTAATGAATTCACAAGTGCAACACTTTTCTAGGAATGCTTATTCCTCTATGGCTTTATTGTCATGAAATAACTATGTCAAAGTTGGGCTTTTGGCAGTGATATTTCCTTGCATATACATGTTGACCATCATTGGACATGAGAGTTATGTTGAATAGTTAGCATACATCTTTGTAGTGATGAGTCCTCTAGTTGTCTAGTGACATTATGTGAAGTCACTCGGGTAATTCATGAAGAGGGGAGAGACAACAATTGGATGGGTCACCAAAAATAATGATTGAGGAAGCCTTCTGTGAGTACTATCTCAAAAAATCCCTCTCTCCACTAGAACAACTCTTGATACACACATTTCAAACTTTCTTATTGATTATGTATAGAGTTGATGTTTTGTAAATGGATGTCCCATTCTGTATTGACAATCATCATTGGGTTTGATGAATTGCCTTCATCATGTGAATACTGCTTCTTAGAGATACTGGATGAGTTAGATCATTACAATTATTTATTACTCATACATATTGAATGTCTTCATTTTCATCTATGTTGAATTGGGCTCTAGTGGACTACTCTTATTCTCAATGTTCCAAGTTGAAGCACATACTCATGACATGGTTTTTACATGTTGGGCTATGCACATGATTCCATCATTCAACTTCTCATGTGACTTAAGGTGCTCTCATTATGAATTAGCATGATTGACATCCATAAGGGCTTCCAATTTATTCAAAAGCTAGTAGGAGTGGGCTTGACTATTAGCTTGCACAAACTTCACCTCTTAATTCTCACTCTTGACATTTGGTCAAGTAGTTCACCTACACTATCGATGCTTCTAAGTAACAGTGCTCATAGAACCTAATAGCATGATCCTTTGTATTTATGGATGAGTTCACTTTCTCATATGGGTGGCATGTCTTGTTTGTACTTTTATGCTTCACTCAAATTTTATGCCCACATAGATTGTGATGGTCCAACGAATTCAATCAGTGCTCAGTGAAGTTTATTTTGATCAAGCCATCACACAGATGCAATTTTAGTTTCAATTATGAGCATGTATTTTTGAATAAAGTTTCCATGTAGACATCTATACTATGGGTAAAAGGGTATACTTAGACTACCCATGCTTGGACATGAACACACATTGCTTGGAAATGTGTGTGTACTCAAACAAATTCTCGACATTTGGAGGCCACTATGAAAAATTAAATTACGACCCTAAAAATTTTGCTTAGCAACAGCTAAAGTCGAGTGATAGTTTTTCTTAGCACAAATAGATATTGAGTGATAGGAGGGTGCTGAGTAAGCTCAACACAAGAGGAAGCTGAGTGAACTCAACATAGAAAGAGCAACTCATTACAAATATATGCTGAGTGATCTCAACAACAAGCAATGTCGAGTGAGCTCGATAGCCACTACAAAGTGATGCTCAATAGAAGAGGATGTTGAGTGAGCTCAGTAATAACTCTATAGAGAACTTAGTGAAAGCAAACAAAAAAGGACTTGGTAAAGACCAAACCAAGTGGGCTATATACCAAACTTACAACCTAGATTTTTTCACCATTAAAACCAAAGAGCCGAAGTATGAAACTTTCAAATATGAACTTATCAAATGCAAAATATTATGCAATGAAGAGAAAAAGAAGAATAATAGATTTTAGTATGCCTTCTTGCTTTCTATTCAAATATGATAAAAGTATTACAAAATTTGGGAGTATTTGGCTTCAACAAGAAAAACCCTAAAATCTACAAATTGATAAAAGCTAAGACTTTAAACTTGCAACTCTAATGGCTGCATACAACAATGCCTAGAGAAATCATTGCTTCACAGGGGAATCTCAATAAACAATGAACTTATAGAATGACAAGAGGAAACACATGCAACTATAGACATGAGAACAAACTTCCTTCTATCTTCTAAACTCTGATGACTAGATTTGCTGATTGATTTCCTTCTTTGTTCTAATGCTCTTGCACTTCTCTGCTTTGCAACTCTTCAACTAATTGAATGAATTAGATTCATTTCTTTTGTGTCCTTGCGAAAAATATTTTCCCTCTCATTTTTCAATTTTGAACTTACCTACCACATTCAATTTTTTTGACTATTGCAGGCCATTAGATGGTAGGTGGGCATTTGGCTCAAGGGGCAATTATTACACCTGAGATATTTCAACACTCCCCCTTTTTCCCAAGCCAAACAAAAAAAGGATCACTCCTGATCCAAATTAGTTACACCAAGACTCTCTCTTAGGTGTAGCTAAGATGAGATAGTGCTTGATAGTCTATCATTCATTCACTTGCTCGATAGAAGCTTGCAACTCGGTGATTGAACAAAACTTTTGTTACTCCTGACCTAGCTAGGTTGAGTCTGTGATTGACCTTGCTTGGTATGACCTGATTTCTTGTGACCCTTTTTATCTAAAATACTGATTGGATCTTTTACTTTCTTTCATTTGGAACTGCTCCAAATATAGCTTGATGATACAGTTCTAGATCCTCCTTTATGAATCTAATTGGAAATGGTGGAGTCACCCATTTCTTAAGTGACACAACCATTATTTGAACTATTCTGCTCGGTAGATTTAGGAATCCACTTTTGTCTCATCTATTTCTGAATGTTATCAGCTTTATCTTTCTTTTCATCTTAAATTCTTTCTATATTCATGCAATTCTTGGCTATATGACTGAGTTCAGTGCATGTATAACATCTTACTACTGTATCTCTTTTTCTCAAGTGATGGCTTGAACAGTCTTTGCCAATGTGTCCATATTCTCCACAATAATGACATCTACACTAGGTATTGTAATCCCATCCAAAGATTTTGTTAACAAGTTGTTCAACTAGATTGAATGATTTTGATCTGCATTGGAATGCCTTGTGACCATGCTTCTTGCATTTGTGACATTTGCCTTCAAATTTTGGTTTTTCCTTGCATTCATTAGCTTTGTGACCATGTTGATTGCAGTTGTAGCATTTTCCATTGAATTTTTCTTTTCCATTGCTCCAACATTTGTTTGATGTATGACCTAACTTACCACAGTAATTGCAAGTAGGTTTTTGATTCCTTTGAGCACCTTGTTTGGAAGATTCACCTTCTTCATTATATCCAAGTCCTGCTTTACCCTTTTGTCTATGAAGATTCTGCTCATTTTGTTGGTTTAATTGATTCATATCTTCTTGAGACTTCATCATTCTTTTAATGATTTTCTTTTTAGCATTTAGATCATTTTCCAATCTTTCACTAATTTGTCTTTCAGTGATTAAATCAATCCTTAGGCTTTCATTTTCAGATCTTAGATTCATGATTTCTTCATTTGCATTGGATAGTTGATTGATAAGACTTTGATTTGCATTGATACTTTCATTTGTCTCATTTTCAGATTTGTTTCTTTGTTCCAAGATTTCACATAGCCTAATTGATTGGATTTCTTGTTCTCTTTTAAGTTTTCTTACTTCTTCTTGTAGAGAGCCATTCTTTGCTAGGAGTTCCTTGATTGCCTCATTTTCTTCATTTGAGCTGCTTGATGTTAAAAGGTGTTCAATCTTTTCTTCAACATACTGATGGTCATTCATTTGTCTTGCAAGTTCATTCCTTATCTTTAGGGATTGAGAAAGATGCTCCTTTGCTTCTTTGAGTTGAGCCATGGCCATTTCTAGATCTAGCTTTTCATTTTCAATTGCTTTGTCAAGTTTGAATATCTCCATTTGTCCTCTAGATCTTTGCTCAAGCTGTCAAACTTTGTCCTGAGAACCACAATGCTCTGATACCAATTATTGAAAATAATCAAGACTAACTAGGTTAATGAGAGGGGAGGAGTGAATTAGTAACCTCAAAAAATTTAAATAAATTCAATACTTGATCCATACATCATTCATTCATCTAATCTACTGTATGCGTGAGAAAGATAAGCATTTGCAACACATGAACACATAATTTTGGTGACCCAAAAATCTTCCAAATAGAAAGTAAAATTGGGGTGGGGATGATACCCACAAAAGTTCATTACTATAGTATGAAGTTAGCCTGTTAGGGCTTACATTGATCACTTCTGATGATCTGCCCTGTTAAGAGCAATTTGGACTACTAGATCCACCTTGTTAGAGGATTTACAAACATACAATGAAGTATGCACTCTATTAGGAGATTTATACAAAGACTGTTAAGTCTACCTTGTTAAAGGATTTACAAAACTGATTCACCTATTAGGATGAAATAGTGGATCTACTTACAACTTGATTGCTGATTAGATCCTTGAAGTACAAATCACCTTTTGTGACTTATGAATCTTTTTTACTCCTTGTAGACCTTGTTGAATACTCTGCTCTACTCCTGATTCACTTTTTATCCTTCTCAAAGCATTACATGTTCATTCCTTTTTCATACTCATATATTGAAAATGATATAATACATTACATATATACCGTTCCAATAATTACAATTGCAAGGTCAGTCAAAACACAAGTGAACAAAATTTTACTGAGTCGACTAAACAGTAAAAAACTCAGGTTCTTCAAGTTGACTTGGTAACCTTCTGATACTTGACATCCACTACATTACTCAGCATCATCATGCACTCAGTAGAAGTAGAAGCTTGATCCATACTAATCACACAATGTAGCTTGGAACTCGGTAACCATTAGAGACTTGGTAAATATAGTATCACTCGGTAAAAACTAAATCCTTTGTTTACCTTGTTATCACTCGGTAAACACTATACTTCCATCACTCAATAAACACTGGCTTCCATCACATATACTGATGACTTAGTAGACATTGTGAAGCTTGGTGAATACTATATGCTTGGTAGATACTTCTAGACTGCACTCTCACTCGGTAGCTTCAAGAATGCTTAGTATGAACTACTTAAGTGATGAACCTACAAGGTAACCACTGAATGCTCGGTATACACTGCAGATTGAGTGATGAACTCGGTAATCATTTAGAATTGAATAAGTGTTGTCACTAATGAAAAATAAAATATAATTCCAATAGTCAAATATCCCAAAAAAAAATGCCCTAACTCACTATGGATGTGTGGCCTCAAAGCTTTGATACCACATGAAAAAATAAATTACAACCTTGAAAATTTTTCTTAGCAATAACTAATGGTGAGAGATAGTTTTACTCAGCACAAATGGATGCTAACTGACAGGAGGGTACTGAGGAAGCTTGACACAAGAGGAAACCAAGTGAACTTGACACAAAAAGGGGAACTTGACACAATATATGCTGAGTGAGCTTGGTAGCAAGCAATGTCGAGTGAGCTTGGTAGCCACTACAAAGTGGTGCTCAATAGAAGAGGATGCCAAGTGAGCTTGGTAATAACTGTAGAGAGAACTTAGTGAAAGAAAATGAAAAAGGACTTGGTAAAGACCAAATCGAGTGGGCTGTAAACCAAACTTACAACCTAGATTTTTCCACCATTAAAACCAGAGAGCTGAAGTATGAAGCTTTTAGATATGAACTTATTAAATGAAAAATATTATGCAATGAAGAGTAGAAGAAGAATAATAGATTTTGGTATGCCTTCTTGTTTGCTTTCTTTCTATTCAAAATATGATAAAACTATTACAAAATCTAGGAGTATTTATCTTTGTAACTCCCCGCCAAGGGATCCAAAGAATTACCCTAGAGTTTCACTAAGTTTGGTAACATTTTTTTTTTACATGAAAGTAAATACCATACATAACTTATTCACAATAACGGAAGCAATAGCAATGTCCATCTGAAAGTAAACATAACATACATAACAGATTACATTCTTTAAAGATCCCTTAACGTTGAATTACATACAAGAATCCATCTAGTACAACATCCACATTAAATAATAATGATAAGTCCAATGTTTAAACATTACATTTCCAAATGCTCAATCATCCACTGTACATGTCACAAGGTATGACAAGCTCAAAGAATATACATATGTGAAATAAGGTACATCATCCTATTCCAATCCATGATACATCAAAGTAGAGATAATCACATGATACATCATCATAGAAGACATATACATCCATCATAAGATCAAACATAATAAACTAAGTGCACGGTTCCTCCCAACCGTTAATAGCATCATTAGACGATCGTGGGCCCTAGCCATCCCTCCGTGCGTAACATCCCAAATCACCGAATCATCAGTACTAACATAGTAGGAATGTCACTCCTAATATATACAACATCATATGCAAATAAAAGCATAAGTTAACATCATCTAACATATGCTAATCATCAATGAAAGGATACATATCCACCATCATTAAGGATGCATCAGCCACGATGTCTCAATGAATCTCAAAATGATAAGAGTGGAAAATACACTACCACCCGACCGCGTGGTACCAAAGTGGTCCACTCCCACTGTGCTAAGGAGATAATCTCAAGTCCCAAATAGGCTGTCAAAATCACATAGCACATCTCTCTATAAGTCCAGGAATCCTAAAAGTATACTAACTCAAAGGTTCCAAACACAAAATCTGACATCTACTTCCCAGAGGCACACAATGAAATGTAGGAACCTACTATGCAAGCAAGAAAGTGTCATCGCATTTATCACATACAAGATACCCTGGTAGTTAGCTAAACTTGACGGGTCCATACTGATCTCATGTGGCCACTAGTATCCTCTCATACTGACAAGGCATACTATGGAATGCAAGGTCGCAACCATGCGTCTCACTACTCCCATCCTAGCCTGTACAAGCACTCAAGGCATGGGTGAGAACAAAACACTTATCTTTTTAGGTTCATTCAGTTAGTATTAGATGTGAATGTTATCACTTATTAATCCAACTTACAATGAGTTACCCTGACTGCCTCTTAGGACCTCGGCCCCCATTGCAAGCCACTTCCTGTCACTACATGCAGATATCCTACCCTAATGCTCATGGACTCATAAATCTCAAAATTACAAAAGATAATCCATAATTAAAATCATCAAATATGCATAAAAGCATCAAATCTCCATGAGCAAACATCCATAGAAAATCATGAACACAACAGCTCTCTATTGGCAACTGAAGTATCACTGATAATCAAAAGTATCCAATGGTTCTCAATAACCAAAATATATCTCAATCATACTGATCGAAGACTCCAAAAATGGTTGAGTCAAACATGTCACAGCATGACATCATCAAGAATAAATCCACATCTTAGTCCCATCATGGCGACTAGAAAATAATCAAGGATAACTGATCGATGGCCAAAATAATGGTTAGGTCAAGAGTCTCATAAATAAAAAATCTGAACTATAACAATCAGTATTCACATCCAATACATAGAGCATTCCATCACATAACCATGGTTGGGTTTATAAAGATCGAGATTAAAACATCATCATGACATCACAATCACAAAACCCCCAAGCCTTTGGTAGACGTCCTATAACTAGTCTCAGTTTACGTTTCCAAGTTTAGAGAAAGAATTAGAGGAACATCTTGTACGTTTTTCCATGTATTGTTTTTGGATGGATAAAAGTTTTCCTTTATAAAACTAAAATCCAATTTCCAATTACAACATTCTGTTGAAATCGTTCCCCACCAACTTTTAATTAAATTTCATATACTTTATATATTTTATAATTTAAAACTATTAATTAAATTTAAATAGTTAAATTATAAAATTACAAAAATTTTCATTATTATAAAAAAAGAGTTCTTAAATCTTTTATCAAATAATTTTAAATTTATTAATAACATATTTACATATTACATATATACATATATATATATATATATTTATATTTAAATATATATATACATACATATATAATATATAAATATTTATTATTATCGAATAACATCGATATTTATTATTATCGCATTTTATAAAATTGAATAACATCGAATTCGATTGAAACAAAATAACATATGAAAACCGATTATGATTTCATTTATATCAAATGTTAAAAGAACTTTTAAACAAGCATATATACGTGACCCGCGGATCGCAGGGTACACTGCGATCGCAGGTACACTATAGACCGCAAGTACTCTGTGGTACCACAGTCCGTTTGGCATTGCCACCGGCGGGGGTGAAAAAATCACGTCCCCTCCGCCCATTCACATTTTAAATTAAATTTTTTAAATGTTGCATTTTATTAAAATGCCTTCCTTGATCGCGATGCGTCATTCACTCGCTGTGAAATATGTGACATTCGGATTTTTAATGAAATATATATATGTATACATGCATATGTATATGTGTATATATATATATATATATATATATATATATATATATATATATATATACAAAATTTAATCAAATATCACAGTTTATAGACATATATATATATATATATATATATATATATATATATATGTATTCAGATTTGGAAATATAAATATATATATAAATTTTAGTTCTCAGAATTTTCCTATAAGTTTTTAAATCACAAAATTATCCAAATATTAATCTAATGGATTTGGCCACAATTTAAACCCTAGCCCCATCTTCCTTTCAGATCTATGCAAATAAAATTCTCAAATAAATTTTATTTGCCCATATTAAAAATGTATAAAAATATGAAATTCTTTAGAAGACATACAAAAGACACAAAGAAGACAGGGAATGCAAGATGCGAAAATAGCATAAGTAAAATCGCAAGAATCTACTCGGATTCTGATGCTAATTCGCTTCTTCCTCAGAAAACCTGCAGAGCAAGCTCCCTTCTTCAGAACTCTCGAATCCTCCAATGCTCCAATTGCACTCCAAACGCTATGTCTAAGCTTCTAGGGATGCCTGAATATAAAGAGATCTTAGGAAACCTCTAGAATGCTTCTAGAAACAGCTAGAAGGTGTCACCAACTAAGCATGGGTCTTTTCCAACCTTTTGATGAGTCATAGGGTTGTAGACACCATGTGCTTAATTGATGCACTAACCCCCGTGTTGTTGACACATGAGAAATAGGAAAGTGCATTAATTCCTATGCAAGCTTATAACTCCAATTTACTTTTTAAAATAATTTCTATTTAAATTTTATAACTTTCATTTTAATTTTTATAAATTTTATTATTATTATTTTATTTATTACTTTATTATTATTTTATAATTATTAATAATTTTAATTTACTAATTTTCTTTTATTTAATCCTTTTTCCTCAATTCATTCTCATTTAATTAATTATACCCAAAATATCAAAGATCATGATATTTTATTAATTTTTTCCAAAATAATTAATTTATTAATTAAATCTATTTATTAAGACTTAATTAATAGAAAATTCACCATAGACCTCCAAGATAAAATATGAAAACCCATCATAGAACAAATCATACAAAATTAGTCTAAAGGGTTAAAAATCACAAATTATGTCATCCGACACATTCGGTGGGTACTCAACTCTGATACTTGTCCTAACTCACAAGGACAAAAGGTTTTAGGGTTTGGGATTTAGACTTGAGAATTTATCTCCCTTCTCTTATCATTGAGATAGTATAATAGGGTACACTCATCCTGGCAATTCAAGGAAGTCGATACTCGATACTTGCAACCTGCAGAAAAACCATGCATGTACATACAATATATAATGCTAAGCTAAACAGACAATGGCAGGAAGTGGTGCATCATGTAGATCCCAACTAAGCAGGTGACTACGACTCCCTTCCTTAACCACATCAGAAATGCCATACAATAAGAAAACACACACACCATACACATGCAAGTATGGGGTAAGTATCCATAATAAAACACATGAGATAATAAACCATCTAACTAATCATCATTAATAACTGAAAACAATATAATGATCATCATGTATGCATGAAATGTACAATCTAAATGATCACATCATATAACCACTGAATCCATAACATAATGTCTGATAGTCTCAAAACAATACCACTAATCCATCATCATAATACTAGTCCATCAAAGTCTAATAATAATAGCAACAATAAGTCTAGAAAAGATGTGAATGAGGGTAGGCACTACATCCACCCCCCCTTGGATTAGGCTTACTCCTAGAAGCCTACAAACAAGTAGGGATATAACTCCTGTAATCTAGCTGCATCCTCCCAAGTAGCTGAAGAATCATCAATAGGGTCCCATTGGACCCTTACTTGCTTGATGGTTCGACCCCTGAGGGTCAACCCCTGCTGCTCCAGAATACGAAATGGCTCCAAAGCCAGCTGCCTGTCCTCTACCTGCAACACATTCCAATCAAGAACATGCACAATATCAGGAATATACTACCTAAGCATTGAAACATGGAAAACATCATGAATGCGAGCTAGGATGGGCGGTAGAGCAAGATGGTAAGCAACCGGGCCAATCCTCTCTAGAATCTCGAATGGTCCCACAAAATGAGGTGCTAGCTTAGAACACTTTTCGTACCAGATTGGACTCTTTCGCGGTTGCACTCTCAAGAAAACCTTATCACCCACAACAAACTGCTTATCTGTCCTATGAGCATCGGCATACTTCTTCTGCCTAACCTGTGCCGTAGTCAAATGCTGACAGATAAGCACTACTTGTTGCTCCATATCATGAAGCATCTCAAGACCCAATAGAATGCGATCCTCGAGGCTATCTCAACTCAATGGTGTACGACAAAGGACGTCCATATAATGCTTGAAAAGGTGCCATGCCAATAGAACTATGATACCCATTGTTGTAAGCAAACTCCACTAGGTAGAGATAGTCCTCCCAATGTGTCTGCCTATCCATCACATACATCCGTAACATATCCTCCAAAACCTGGTTCACCCTCTTTGTTTGACCATCAATCTTTGGATGATATGCCGAACTAAAGTTTAGCTGTGCTCCAAGCTCATGCTGCAATGATGTCCAGAATGCGGATGTGAATATAGGATCCCTGTTAGAAATGATCTTTTTAGGAATACCATGTAATATCACAATGTCACGCATGAAGACATTCGCTATAGAAGCTGCTGTGTAGGAAGACTTGATTGGTGAAAAATGTGCCACCTTAGTCAACCGATCAACGGTAACCATGATAGCATCATGACGTCAAACTGTCATAGGTAATCCTACTATAAAATCCATGGAGATGATATCTCATTTCCAAGAAGGAATGAGATTAGGCTGCAAAAGTCTAGCTGGGTGCTGATGTTCTACCTTGACTCTCTGACACTCAAGACACCTAGCCACAAAATCAACAATATCTCACTTCATCCCGGACCAAAAGAACAAATGTCTCAAATCAACATGTATCTTCTTGACACCTGGATGTGTTGAGTAAGGTGTACGATGGGCTTCTGCCAGAATCAAGGTGCGAAGCTCATCCAGTAATGGCACATAAATCCTCCCCAAATGTCTCAAAAGACCATCTGATTCTTGAATGTAACTTGTAAACTTACCTTCCAATGGTCCTCCTGAATCTATCTCTCTACACACTCCCTGATACCATGAATCCGTAGGAAGTGCCTGAAGAATCTGACTCCTCAAATCCACACTAAGAGTCATCGATGATACCACATGTCTCCTGCAACTCAAAGCATCTGCCACCACATTCTCCTTACCATGAATGTACTTAACCTCAAAATCATACTCGCATAGAAATTCTATCCATCGTCTCTGGCAAGCATTCAAATTAGGTTGAGTAAAAATGTACTGAAGACTACAATCATTGCTATGTAGCTCAAACCTATGCCCCAACAAGAAATGTCTCCATCTTGTCAAAGCATGAACTACTGCTACTAACTCAAGATCATGCATAGGGTAATTTAGCTCATGATCCTTGAGCTTGCGTGATTCATACACAATCACCCATCAATTCTGCATCAACACTGCTCCAATCCCTTCAAGAGAAGCATTTGTACACACCATGAAATCACCTTCTGGATCAGGTACAGCTAAAATGGGTGCACTGGTCAAAAGCTCCTTGAGCCTCTAAAAAGCTTCCTCACATTTCTCTGTCCACACAAACTTCTTACCTTTCCTCTAAACAGAAGTGATAGGATGTGCTATCCTAGAGAAGTTTTGGACAAATCTATGATAATAACTAGCTAGGCCCATGAAACTACAAATCTCTTACACATTAGTTGGTATCGGCCAACCTATTATCGCCTGAATCTTGGTAGGATCCACTGAAATACCATCACCTGAGATGACATGCCCTAAATACCAAATCTATAATTTGAAGAATTCACACTTAGCTACATTGGCATAAAGCTTATTGTCTCTTAAACACTGCAAAACCAACCGCAGGTGTTCCTCATGCTCCTTCTAAGTCTTAGAATATATCAATATGTCATCAAGAAACACGAGAACAAACCTATCAAGATATGATCAAAAAATACCATTCATCAAACTCATGAACACTGATGGAGCATTAGTTAAGCCAAAAGGTACCACTGTGAACTCATAATGCCCATAGCGAGTTCAAAAAGCGGTCTTGTGAATATCAGCTTCCTTGATGTGAAGCTGGTGGTATCCTGAGTTAAGGTCAATCTTGGAGAATACTGTAGCTCCCTTGATTTGATCAAATAAGTCATCAATCCTAGGCAAAGGATACCTATTCTTAATAGTCACCTTATTCAACTATCTGTAGTCAATACAAAGGTGCAAAGAATCGTCTTTCTTCTTCACAAAGAGCATTGGAGCTCCCCATGGTGATACACTAGGTTGAATGCTCCCTTTGGCTAGAAGTTCCTCTAGCTGAAGATGTAGCTCACCCAATTCCTGAGTAGTCATACAATAAGGAGCTTTAGAGATAGGCTCCGCTCCAGGAATCAGATCAATACTAAAATCAATGTCCCTCTTTGGAGGCATGCCTGGAATATCACTTGGAAAAAACATCTGTGTACTCCTGCAAAATTAGGTGATCTAAAGTCTTCCTCACAGGATCTTCCTCATCAAGATCATTTACCATAACAAAAAATATCGGACATTCCTTACGAAAACTTTGCTTCATTTGCATAGCAAAAATCATCTACAAAGATATAGGCCTTGGTATCCCAACTATCTTCACATCATTCCCTTGGTCATCTTGGCACAAAATAATCTTCTTCCTGCAATCTATACTGGCTCTATGAGATCCAAGCCAGTCCATGCCTAAAACCACATCATAGGAGCCAAGGGGTATGACTCGAAGATCCACTGTAGTATCAAAGCTTCCTAATCTAAGCCCACACTTATGAACTACAGAGTCTGTGTAGACCTTTATGCCTAAGGCTAGTTCCACTTGCCAACCATGATCTTGCTTCACCACATCCAACTTACACTTAGAAACTATAGATGGTGAAATAAATGAATCTGTAGCTCCTGAATCATAAGCCATTTGTTTTCCATGTGCTTTCAACATGATATTTCCCTTGTCTATTTCAAACTAAAAAACATCATACCCCAACAAGTCTGAAGGAAAAATAACATCATTTCCTATATGGCATTCAACCTTTGAAACAACTTTTGTATTTGAAAAATCTTTAGTACTCAAAGATAAAAACACCTCCAAAATATCTTTATCATTTTCCATTTGATCAAATACACATGATTTATCAAGAAAATCAATAAGATTAGAAAGATCAGTGCACATACCTTCACTAACTAAATAGAACAATTCAGGCATAATTCTACCTAAGTCATCTCCTTTGGGACTCCTTTGCTCAATGACTTCTGAAAACTTTTCAATAATTTCTACCTCATACAAAGAATCATTAAGAGGAACAACTAATGAAGATTGCAACTGTGATACCTCAACAATTTGGATATTTTTTATGTTATGATTTTACCCCATGTATACACTCCAAATTGTCAAAATCCAAGAAGCTTTCTTCATTCCTTTCCATTTTTGGATCTTCATAAAAGTGCACCAATTCTTTCTCAAGCAGTGAGAGTTGTATCTTTGATGTTTCATCTTTGCAAGGAGTATTTATTTGGCTGATTGATGATCCTTGGGGCCAAGACACTTCAATAAACGTATCTGAATGCTCTCTATCTTCTTGAGAAGTATTCATTTCATGCAAATTCTCAAAACCATAAGGTTGCTCCTCAAAGCATGAGTTTCCATTATTTTTAGTACAAGATTTATATTTTAGAGTTATAGAAGTTTGAAGCTTTTGATTGTCTATACTTATAGCAACAGGAGGGATTAAATTTTCAACATTGGAATTTTGAAGTTCTAAAATAATAAAATCAAATGGGGCACTTACATTTAAATTCATCAAATTTCCATCATTCTGATTATGGAAGCTTACTTCTATTTGCTTCATGTGAGGTTTAGACATTTCTTGCTGCACCTCTTGTTTATCCAAGACTGTATGATGGTCAAAAATATGGAGAAAGGTTTCCTCATCATCACCATCCAACTCTTCTTCAAGCTGTTACATCTTTCTCTTGTGTTCTTGGAGAACTTTTAGTTTATGAAATCTAATGCCAATACCTTGCCATAGATGAGAAGGTTTGTGACCATCTTTGGTATTAAAGTTTTCTTTTATAGCAAAAGATACACTCTCCTTATAGTGCTACCAGAAAATTTTCAACACTTTATCATTCATTTACATTATTTCTAAAATGGTGTGATCATATTTCTTGATTCTTGTGATCTTTTGATTTTTCATGGTCATTTCACAAAGTAGTTGGTCTTTCACATCCACCTCTAGTTCTTCCTCAAGAAACAACACTTTTCTCTTGTATGTTTTGAAATCCTTCAGTATGTGAAATCTATGGTATAAATTTCTCCACAACCGAGGAGAGTTGTGGTCCTCTTCAATGCTAAGATTGGTCTTCATGACAAGAGAAATAATTTCTTTAAAATAGTCTAAGAACTCATTTAAAACTCAACCACGTATTTGATAAAGTTCTAGCAGGGAAGGATTAGACCTTCTCTTCTCCATAATGTTAACATTCGACATGGCCTTTATATAAAGTCACCGATCTCCTGCACACAGAGATAATAATAGAACTAAGGAAACAATTATAAGTTTAGGATATAGGGTTACAAGTTTAGGGTTTAGGGGCTACTATGGTTAGAGATTGATAAATCATTTAACTCTTCACATAAAATTAGATATAGTCTCATAATAATCTATTTTAAGAATGTAGATCATTGAATCGATCAACCCTTTAATCATAGTAAGCTAGAATCTTATAAGAAGCCATTGAGAGGCTACATATCACTAAATTGGTCAATCCTTCACTCAAAATTAGCTATATTCTTATAACAAGTCATTTAGGGTATAGGGTTCATAGTTTAAGGTTACATGTTTCAAGTTTAAGGTTTAAGGTTTAGGGTATAGGTATAGGGTTTTTGGTTTAGGGTAAAAGGCTTAGGGCATAGGGTTACATGTTTAGGGTTATAATTTATATTTTAGTATTTGGGGTTGACAATAAAGGGTTTAGGGTTATAAGTTTAGGGTTTAAGGTTATAGGTTTAGGATTTAGGGTTTAGGGCTATAGGTTTAGAGTTTAGCATTTAGGGTTCAAGGTTTAGAGCTTAGGGTTTAGGATTTAGGATTTAAAAAATAGGGTTTAGGGTTTAGGGATATAAGTTTAGGGTTTACAATTTATGATTTGGAGTTACATGTTTAGGGTTTCAGGTTTAGGATTTGGAGTTACAAGTTCAGGGTTTAGGCTTTTTGATTACAAGTATAAGTTTTAGTGTTTCTGGTTTATGATAATTTAGCATTTAGGGTTTAGGGTTACTAGTTTAGGGTTATAGGTTTAAGGTTTAGGGTTAAAAGTTTAGAGTTAAGGGTTTAGGGTTTAGGGGATAAGGTTAGGGATTGAGGGTTTAAGGTTGCAAGTTTAGGGATTTTGGTTTAGGGTTTATTATTTAGGGTTAGGGTTATAAGTTTTGGGTATAGGGTTACAAGTTTAGGGTTTATGGTTTAAGGTTTAGGGTTTAGGGTTTAGGGTTTAGGTCTTAGGGCATATGATTTAAGGATTAGGATAAAGTGTTTACTATTTTGGGTTTATGGTCTAGGGTTACATGTTTAAGGTACAATGTTACAAGTTTAGGGTTTAGGGTTACATATTTAAGGTTTAGATTTTAGGGTTATAGGTTTAGGTTATAGGGTATAGGGTATAGGTATAGGGTATAACATATAATGTTTAGGGTTTATAGTTTAGGGTTACACACATAGGGTTTCAAGTTTAGGGTATAGGGTTACATGCTTGAGGTTTAGGGTATAGGGTATATGGTATAGGGTTACATTTTTAAGGTTACATCTTTAGGTTTTAGGGTTTAGAGCTAGGTTTACAAGATTAGAGTTTAGAGTATTATATTTATGGTTTAGGGTTTAGGGTTAAGGGTTTAGGATTTAGGGTTACATGTTTAGGATTGCGGATTTAGGGTTATAGGTTTAGGGTTTAGAATTTAGGATTTAGGGTTACAAATTTAGGGTTTAGTGTTTGGGGTTTAAGATAAAGGGTTTAGGGTTACAAGTTTAGGGTTTAGTGTTATAGGATTTAGGTTTTGGGTAAATGGATTAGGTATTAGGGTATATGATTATAAGTTTAGAGTTTAGAGCTACAAGTTGAGGATTGAGGATTGAGGATTTAGGGTTTAGGGTTTTTAAGTATAGGGTTTAGGGTTAAAGTGTTACATGTTTAAGGTTTAGGGTTTAGGTTTTAGTGTATAGGGTTTAGGATTGTAGGTTTAGGGTATAGGGTATAGGGTTACAAGTTAGGGTTTTTGGTTTTTTATTACTGGTTATTGGTTTAGGGTTCCATGTTTAGGGTTTAGGGTTACATGTTTAGGGTCTAGGGTTTAGGGTTTATTGCTCAAGGTTACATGTTTAGGGTATAGGGTTACACATTTAGGGCTTAGGGTTTAGGGTCTAATTGAAGGTTAGAGATGACTAATGAGGCTAATCTAAGGTTTATTTAGTCCATATTTTTATATGCTTTGATGGTCAAGACTTGAGAAATTTATTAGTTTTTGATGAACCTATGCAGACTATTTATAGTTATACTGTCATACATGTGCACTTTGGCATTTCTAAGGTTTGATTAATATGATATATATATATATATATATATATATATATATATATATATATATATATATATATATATATATATATATATATATATATATATATAATATGGTTACATAGAATGGAATAATGTATAGTTTTTTGTCTTCCATTGATTGGGTAGTTCTTTCTATAGCAATGTGATAAGAGAAAAGCTAATATGAGAAAACTTATTATGAATTTTATCTTGATTATGTCTTGTGATTTTTGTATGTGCACACTAATATTTTAAAGGAAAATGATGAGTCAATAATGGAAGAAGAGATTAGCATCAGAAGACAAAGTGTTGATAAGGAAATGGTTGACTATTTTGAGTTCATAATAATCCCATAACCTTTCAGTTATTAGTTATTGTTATTGGATAGGTCAAAGTGATTGTCAAATCATTATGGAATAGATCTAGAAGCCATGAACTCTTGAATTCATGTGCAAATTAAGTGCAACCCATTTCTACATTAAATGATGTTGTGTGTTATCAATCTTGTCATATCCCTGATGTTGAAGGATCCTAGATCTTAGGAGTTTTGTTTTATGTTAATTTTATAAATGAGTTGGAGTTTAGAATGTTGAGTTTGTTTATCAATGGGAAAATATCTTGTAATCCAATAGTAGTGATAAATACAATTCTATTGCTTCAATGTGTACTTATGTGTAGTTCATAATATAATGACATTTACACTTCTTAATCTTTGAGTTCTTATTTATTCATTCTTTTGTGGGGTCCCACATAGAAGTTGAATATAGTTCGTATCTAGGTAGGAATCAACCTTTCATTGCCATAGAAAAAAAGCATTTTAGAACTCTATTTCTCTTACAACCATATGGGTATAGGTAAATAGTTAGTTTCATATTTGTACCTTCATTTTTGAGTACTAGGTTAAATTGCCATTTCATTTCCTAGCTTAGTATTTATTTCAGCATTTTGTTGCAAGGTCACAATGACATATTAGACGAATTAGAGAATATACTTTATGGGCATCGTTTCAAGTTTACATCCCTGGTCAATAATTTAATGAGTTTTGTATGTCATTCTAGTACATTACCTAGCAATGATTGTATGCAGAGCCAATGTAAGAAAGATGTCCAATCCTTAGATATAGAGTCATTATATTGACCAACCATTTTTGGCATCAATTCTGAGGACACAAACTAATTATTAATTCATTTGAGTTACATAATTTTACTATTTTTTTAGTGTGAAGATTAGTATTATAGCCTTTGGAGGCATAATTTACACACACACACACACACACACATACACACACACACACACACACACACACACACACACACACACTTGAGGACTTGAGAAAGGAAGAGTTCATTGGTTTCAAGAGATCAATTCCTAGTATGTTCAAACTAATTTTATATTCAAATTTATAGCTTTCTATATGAGTAGATATCTCCAATTATTATGGTTAGTTAGCATACCCATCTCCATATTATGACAAAAATATATATCAAGATCTTTATTAGTCATATACACATAGTCAGGATGCTAGTTTTACTCCTCCAACAATAGTTTATCAGAATAATCAAGGTTGTTATCAAGCTCAAGATTCTAAGATTCAACATGAAATACAAGAGTTTAAAGAGACTAGAAAACAACATGAAAAATGAAGAGATATGTTGTAGGGTTTTAAAAACTAGATAAACGAGCCTAAGAAACAACAAAACTTTCAAGTATAGCTCAATGAGTGTTCCTATCAAGCTTAATTTCATGAGCAAGACATGTTAGCTCATCAAGAACATATCCATGAAGAAAAAATGAAATAAACTCATAAAATGAATAAAATATTTGGTAATAAAATGGCTCAAGAAGGAACCAATATGAAGATATTCTTGTTGAAAAAGAATATTAGTATGATGCACAAAAGTGGAAGTATGAGGAAATTTTTCAAAGAAATTTGAGATCACATGAGGAATTCCATGAGAAGGAGCTACAAGATCAAAATAATATAATTAAAAGGTTGGCTACCTCATATAAAAAAAGAAGCTCAGACAATAAATGGTGTTTCAAATCAATGTAAAGAAAGAAAAAATACAACCCCAAATGATCAACCAATCCAAAAGAATACATCTACTCAAGAGGAGGCTTAATCATCTTTAATGCTAGTTTAGATTTTTGATTAGCAATATGAAGTGAAAATAATAGAGTTTGAAAAGAATCTTGATGATCAAATTGTAGAACATAAGGCACATATACTAGTAAAACTTGTTGAGCAATATTCTTCCAAGATTATTATTCCAAATTTTGTACAGGAGCCCTTAAAGAAAGAGACTTATACTCAGATGTGGACATCCATGACAGATTTTAGGTGTGAGTAGGTTTCATCTTTTAATAAGTGTTTCAACACATATTTCAAAAAGTTATAATAGAAATACACAACTTCTCCCCTTTAACATCATCATAGAAATGTATACCTCAATAGCATAACATAAAATATACAAAAGAGGTAATGCTCTCTTGAGTAAAAGTGGTATGACACCTATATAATGATGATGAAGATAGACAGATGTGGACTTGTATGATGGATTACAAAAATTAGTGAAATGCCCTTTAGTTCTTATCAAAAGACAAAAGAATATGTTCCTATAGTCTCCCCCCATTTCTAAAAAGTAGAAAAATGTCAAGAAAGAAAAAGAGAAACTAGTAAGGAGAAGCCCTAGGGAGAAGCAAAATTTGTCTGTAGACAAAAAACAACCCAGGTCCATAGTTTATCCTAAATCTTTTAAGGCACTAGAACAAGAAATAAATGAACATGATAGTTAACAACAAGGTTTGTCAAATTTACCACCTAAGATTGAAATAAAAAAGATGAAGAATGTATAATAATTGAAGATGATTCTAGTTTTGATGAAGAAAAAATTATATTTTAGAGGATGAGTTCATCTTATCAAGAGCCCCAATTAATTAATGACTCTTTAAACTTAGAAAATGACAATGTGTCAGAGGAAGACATCCTTATGGAAGATGACATTCCAGAGTCACCTCTTGTAACATCAGGAGGAAAATTTTATGAAACAGATTTTGGGGTCAATATGAGTTTGGTAAATGAAGTGCTAGAAAAAATGCTCAAATAGGGCTTAGATGCATTGGCTTGGGTTGTCCAATAGTTTTATAAACTAGAGGAGATGAGAGTAGAGGAGACACACCATGTAAGGATTGAAATTCCAGTTAAACATGATATTATTGTTCCAAATACAATGAGAGGAGACCTTAGCATGAATACCAAGTTAGGTGCCTCCCCCTTTATAACATTACTCTCTATTATCTTTTAGTTGACCAATTAATTAACTTTGGAACAAGAACAATGGATGCAACAACAAAAAATGTTGAACCAAGTTATTGATAGTCATTTTCAGGATCTCTTGGAAAAGAATGAAGTAGAGCAGTTACAAACCAAGCTTACCAAGGTAACCTCAATGATATATGAACTTATGAGCTGTCATTCTCCATCCCCTATTTATGCATTATTCTTGACATAACAATTGTTGAATTATCAGATGACGTGTAATGAGGGACAAATATTCATCCTTGGTTGAGCCCTTTGATTTTTCACAAGATTTTTATAGTTCTCCTACAACAATACAAAACCTCAATGATACCTAAACTTATTAGCTATCATTCTCCATCCCTTATTTATGCATTATTCTTGACATAGCAATTGTTGAATTATCAGATGACGTGTAATTAGGGACAAATATTCATCCTTGGTTGAACCCTTTTATTTTTCACAAGATTTTCATAGTTCTCCTACAACAATACAAAATTTATTGTGTGAATTTTTGCTTCATAACCTTGCAGTACCTGACAATAGAGAATGAATCCCTTATTTTATGTTAGGGATATTCATTTAAGAGCCCTAATGTTATGGATCCAAAATTAAATGAATAGGGAAGTACATGCCAAGTCTTATAGGGAATCAAAGGAACAAATTCCCCTATACTTAAGGCATGAAGCTAGAGATCCTAAGACTAGTTATTATGATTGGTTAAAAAATTACCCCATCTAATATAGGAAGTCATTTGATTTATCCCCTAAAAAATGCAACATTTGATGGGTATGATAAATAGATGAGATAGAGCTACCTAGGTCTATAAAAATAATATAGTGGATATGTGCTAGTATGATTGAGGATCTTAGAAAAAAAGAGCCACATTCACCTTAACTTCATTTTGGCTAACAGACTAGCTCCTTGGTACATAATGTTAGGTAGGGTTTGAAAATGTTCTTGGATTCCTCTTACCTTCCTACCACCTATGCTTATTTCTCCTTTGTTGGGTAATGCTGAAAATCTAAATGATTATGACATGGAAGAGGTGGTAAGAAGATGGAAAAAACATAGAGACAAAAAGGGCTTTTACTAGAGCTTTGCAGAAGGAGGTACATGACAAAAGACTGCTACAAATTATAGAATGTTGGCTAGGTTAAAAAAAACTTCACATTTAATGGAGGACCAACAAAAAAAAAGTTGGGGGAGAATGATGAGGCCAATCTAAGGCTTATTTAGTCTATATATTTATATGCTTTGATGGTTAAGACTTGAGAACTTTATGATTTTTTGATGAACTTATTTAGACTATTTATAGTTATACTATTATACGTGTGCACTTTGAAATTTTTGAGATTAGATTATTATGCTATATATTATATGGTTACATAGAATGGAATGATGTATCTTTCTATCTTGCTTTGATTGGGTAGTTGTTCCTATAGCTATGTGATAAGAACAAAGATAATATGAGAAAACTTATTATGAATTTTATGTTAGATATGTATTGCAATTTTTGCATGTGCATGCTAATCTTTTGCAATAAAATTTAAAGTCAAAAATCAAAGAATAAGTCAACATCAGAAAACAAAGTGTTGATAAGGAATTGGTTGAATATTTTGAGTTCATAATGGTCCCATGACCTTTTAGTTATTAGTTATTGTTATGAGATGAGTCAAAGTGATTGTCAAACTATTATGGAGTAGATCAAGAAGCCATGAACTCCTAAATTTACATGTAAATGAAGTGCAACCTATTCTTGTATTAAATGATGTTGTGTTTTCAATCTTTTCATATCCCTAACTTTTGAGGATCCTAGATCTTAATGTTATAAATAAGCTAGAGTTTAGGTTCTTGAGTTTAGTTATCAATGGGAAACTCTCTTGTAATCCAAAAGTAGTGATAAATACAATTTTGTCTCTTCAATGTGTATTTATGAGTAGCTCATGAATAGAATTATATTTACAGTTCTTAATCTTTGAGTTTTTATTTATTCATTCTTCTATGGGGACCCACACAGAAGGTTAATATAGTTCATATATAGGTAAGAATCAACCTTTCATTTCCATAGAACAAAAGTATTTTAGAACTCTATTGCTTTTGCAACCGTATAATGATAGAACTATTGGTTGTTTCCTACAACATAAGTAAATAGTTAGTTTCATGTGTATAGCTTTATTTATGAGTACTAGGTTAAATTTCCATTTAATTTCCTATCTTAGTAGTTATTTCAGCATTTTTTTGCAAGGTAACAATGGCGTATATTAGATAAATTAGAGCTTACGCTTTGTAGGCATCATTTCAAGTTTACATCCTTGATCGATAATTTAATGAGTTTACTATGTCATTCTAGTACATTACCCAACACTAATTGTATGTAGAGACAATGTAAGAAGGATGTCCAATCCTTAGATACAAAGTCATTATATTGACCAACCAACTCTTCACATAAAATCAACTACAATCTCATAATAAGATATTCAGAGAATGTAGATCACTAAATTGATCAACCCTTCAATCAGAGTTAGCTAGAATCTTATACAAAGTCATTGAGAGGCTATAGATCATTGAATTGGTGAACCCTTCACTTAAAATGAGCTATTTTCTCATAACAAGCCATTAATGGTATAGGATTTAGGGTATAGGGTTCACAGTTTAATATTACAGGTTTAGAGTTTAGGTTTTAGGGTTTAGGGTTTGACATTTAGGCTTTAGGCTTTAGGGTTGAGGGTTTAGGTTATAGGGTATAGAGTTACATGTTTAGAGTTTAGAGTTTAGGGATTACAAATTCAGGATTTAGTGTTTGGGGTTTACAATAAAGAGTTTAGGGTTTAGGTTTACAAGTTTAGGGGTTAGGGCTTAGGGTTTGGGGTTACATGTTTAGGATTTAGGGTTTAGATTTATTTGTTTAGAGTTTAGGTTTTAGGGGATAGGGTTGGGGTTGGGTGCTTATGGTTTAGGGTTTAAGGTTTAGGGTATAAGGTTTATAGTTGATGATTTAGGGTTCAGTGTTTAGGGTTACACGTTTAGGGTATAGGGTTACAAGTTTAGGGTTATAGGTTTAGGAATTAAGATTTAGGTTTTACAATTTATGATTATTGGTTTAGATTTAAGAGTTTAGGGTTATGGGTTTAGGGTTTAGGGTTTAGGGTTTAAGGTTACAAGTTTAAGGTTTAGGGTTTAAGGTTTAAGGTTTAGGGTATAGCATTTAGGTTTAAGATTACAAGTTAGTATAGGGTTACAAGTTTAGGGTTTAGGTTTTAGGGCCTACTTGGAGGTTATAGATCACCAAATTAGTTAACTTATTCACTTAAAGTTAGCTACAATATTCTAATAAGCTATTCTAAGAATGTAGATCACTAAATCTATCAACCCTTCAGTTAGATTCATATAGAATTTTATAAGAATTCATTGAGAGTTTACAAATCACTAAATTGATCATCCCTTCAAAATTAGCTATATTCTCATAACAAGCCATTTAGGGCATAGGATTTAAGGTACATGGTTTAGGGTATAGGGCTTGCAGTTTAAGGTTACAAGTTTAGGGTTTAGGGTATAATATTTTTTGTTTAGGGTATAGGGTTACAATTTTAGGGTTTAGGATTTAGGGTTACAAGTTTAGGTTTTAGTGCTTGGGATTTATGATAAAGGGTTTAGGGTTTAGATTTAGGGTTACATGTTTAGGGTTTAAGGTTTAGGGTTACAGGTTTAGGATTTAGGGTTTAGGGTTCTAGGTTTAGATTTCATGGTTTAGGGTTTAGGGGATAGGGTTGGGGGTTAAGGGTTTCCAATTTATAGTTTAGGGTTATAGGTTTAGGATTCCTATTAAGGGTTTAGTGTGTACGGTTATAGGTTTAGGAGTTAGGGTATCAAATTTAGGGCTTTAGGTTTAGGGTCTAGGGTTATGAGTTTAGGCTTTAGGATTAGGGTTTAGGGTTTAAGGTTTAGAGTTTAGGGTTATAGGATTAGTGTTTTGGGTAAAGGGATTAGGGATTAGGGTTTATGGTTTATGGTTTAGGGTATAAGATTTAGGACCTATTTGTTTTATGGAATTGCACAAGTATTGGGATAATAGTAACCTGGTTTTCTCAAATTTGTTGTTTGGGTCCAAAATGGTAACCTGGTTTTCTCAACTTCTAGGTTTTTCTTTTTGAGGATTAGAAGGAAATTATAATGTAATAAATTTTCAAGTCCAATGACTTGTAACCTTATTTTTTCTCCTTCATACTATTCAAACTTACCATTTTACATCAATTTTTACCTGTGTATTCTATTCTTAACATTTTTGGTGCAGAAGAAGGTAATGATAAGTCATTTTCATTACTTATTCACTTAAAATTAGCTACAATATCATAATAAGTTATTCTAAGAATGTAGATCATGGAATTGGTCAACCCTTCAATTAAACTCAACTAGAATTTTATAAGAATTCATTGAGAGGTTACAAATCACCAAATTGATCATCCCTTAACTCAAAATTAGCTATACTATCTTAACAAACAATTTAGTGCATATGATATAGGGTTTATGGTTTAGGGTATAGGGTTTCTGGTTTAAGGTTATAGGTTTAGGGTTTAGGGTTAAGGTTTAGGATTTAGGCTTTAGGTTTACAAGTTTATGGTTTAGGGTTTAGGGTTTAGGGTATAGGATTAAAAGTTTAGGGTTTAGGATTACAAATTTAGGATTTAGTATTTGGGATTTATGATAAATGGTTTAGGGTTTAGGTTTGAAGGTTACAACTTTAGGATTTAAGGTTACATGTTTATGTTTAGGATTACAAGTGTAGTGTTTAGGGTTTATGGTTATGGGTTTAGAGTTCAAGGTTTAGAGTTTAGGGGATAAGATTGGGGGTTTAGGGTTTGTGGTTTGTGGTTATAGGTTTAGGATAAAGGGTTAAGGGTTTAGTTTGTAGGGTTACAGGTTTAGGGTGTAACATTTAGAGTTTTGGCTTAGGGTTTGGGTTTAGGATTTAGGGTTATAGGTTTAGGGTTTAGGGTTTAGGTAAAGGGATTAGGGTTTAGGTTTTATGATTTAGGGTATAAGTTTTAGGGCCCATTTGTTTTAAGGAATTGGGTGAATATTGGGATAGTGGTAACCTAGTTTTCTCAAATTTGTTGTTTGGGTCCAAAATGATAAAGTTGAATTAGAATTTAGAAATTCTAATTTTTCCCCAAAATGGGGTTTCCACTCTTCCACCTAGATAGGTTGAATTGAGGATTGAATTCTAGGTTGTTATTTTTGCAGATTAGAATGAGATTATAATGTAATAATGTTTCAAGTCCAGTGACTTATAGCCTAATTTTTTTCTCATTCATACTATTCGAACTTACCATTTTACTATTAGATTGTGGTGACTGATCAGGAAAGTACTGTAGATACTTCATAAATAGTGGGGTTCGGGGCATCGGCCCAAAATTTTTTTTTGGGTTGTGGCTGACATGGTAGCCGACATATTATGGCCGACATGTTATAACCCTAAAGTGGTTTAATACTTGTATAAAAGGGCTTAGGGTTGGGTATTTTTCATTATGTGTTGTGATGCAAAATTGGTTCTTGCGGCAGTATTGAGTTGTAAGGGATTACGGATTGTAATCACGTTGTAATCACTGGATTGTAATAAGATCAGACTTGCTATTTGGTGGACATAGCCCAGGTATTGGGTGAACCATGTTAAATCTTGGTGCCTTGTGTTCATTTTTGTGTGTTCTATTATTGGTTATATTTGCATGTAGTTTTTATTTCTGTCCATGGTTTATCCTAACATTTACATCATTTTTTACCTCTGTGCATTATATTCTTGACATTTTTGGTGCAGAAGTAGGTAATAATAAGTTATTTTCATTTATTATTATTATTGGTTTCTAATAGTACCCAGGTCTAAGCCATGACATCTCACTTGTATAGGTATTTGGCAATCTCCTTGCAGAGTGGTGATAGAGATTTCTATTTCAACATGTGTTTTTGAGTAAAATCTAGTTTTAATTATGCATGCTTAACTTCCCATGTTTTAAGTTTGTTTTCTCTATTAGAGGGCTACTAGACTTGCACATGAACTTAGACCATCGATGAAAGTATACACATTTGGTTTCATACCTAAACTCTCCATTTGGCACAAGAATTTGAGCACATCCTCACCATACCCATTATGTTTGTACCCTATGAAAACTTTAAATCATTCATTTCATTATAGGTAAATATGTGCATTTGTTTTTTGAGGGGCCTCCTTTAGATGTGATCATTGCAAAAAAATTTAAAATATGCAATGGTAATCAAGATGATTGACATCTCAAATTGCCTGCAAAATTTCCACAAATTTCATGTCTTATGTAGAATAACCTTACTCTAATAAAAAACTCTACCCAAACAATTTTTGTGCCCTAAAAAGGATATTTTACATTTTTCATTCTTAGTCATATCCCTGCAATCAGAACTAATCGATGGAGCTTATTTTATTCTCACCATATACAATGATAGAATTTATGACTATGGTTTCTTTCTAACCTTAGAATGGTTTTTTATGAGATTCTAGTTTGTTTTGAGTGTAGGGTTGACTCTGTAAGAATTTTCCTTAGAGAAAAATTCATCCAAGATCAAGAAGCACAATAACTAGCATAAAATAGACCAATAAAGTATGATCAGAATAACAATATGATATTCAATTCATTGTAATTGATTGCATAGTACACTAGAGGTGCCTATATATGAAGGCCTCTATGATGCATCTAGAATGTTTAGGAGTTAGCAATATGATAAGCCTCACAACTAGGCACATGTCCACCAGGAATGGGTTATCCTCCATTAAGGACATGAATTAGTGTGATGATGAAAGGATAAGCCTACAAAGGTGTGTCATGTAAAATTATGTTGTAGACACCATGTGCTTAATTAAGAATGTGAACAATTATGTTGTCAACATGACAACTTAGTTGATTATGTAAACTCTAGTGTTATAGACACCATGTGTTGAATTGGAGTTGCTTACTCTTATGTTGTCAACAAGACAACTCATATGAGTATGAAAACTCTTAGGTTTCTAACCCAATAAATAATAAAATAATGTATTTACCCTAAGTAAACTTAAGTAAAGTGCAAATAATAATTATTTACACTAACACCCCCCCTTAAGTGTAACTTAGGGAAATACACTTAAGCTCACAAAAGCTATAATAAAATGTATTATGGGTCCCAGATACTAGGCCATGTTAGGTACCCAAGTACAATGCAATGCTAAAATACAATAAAATGCAATCTCTCTACAAATAGAGAAAGAGGGAAAACCTCATGGGAAAAACCCTCCCCCTAAAAGAGAGATATGTACAATAAGAAAAGATGTATAAAGGGATGGAGTAATCAATATGCCTCCATTATGACATAAATCATCCATATACAATATAGAATCCCTCGATGAAATCCCCCCTTAGTGAAGGATCTCTGAATGATAAGTGTCTGAAGACAAAAGAAAATCCAATGCTGACAAACAATGTTTCTCACTTGAGGAAGAAGATACACCAAGTATAGGTGCAATTATGCTTCCCATTGTGGATAGGAAGATGGAAGAGGGATCCAAATGTAGTATGCAATGGATGCTACCTCTGAAGTCTACTCATATGTCAACAAGTCCTTGATGAATGAAGATGCCACAGATCAATCTAGTGGATGCCCTAAAGACGGTGGCAAGCAGGGTAACATGCCCATGTATGAAGCCAAATCAACCTCCAAAGATGATGAAGCATCTTGATATGAAGATAATAGAAGAGAAGCAATTGAGCCTCCCCTCAATGATGTAGGTACACCCATGATAGAAGCTCCTTGATGGCCAAAGAAGCTACACGATGAAAGCTGAATGATGGTCCTCTGTGTAGGAAGAAATGGTGCCATAGGTGTAGTAGAGAACTCTCCCTAACTAATATGAAGAATCCTAAGAAAATATGATATCTAAGGAAATTGGTATAAAATCTCCATAGACTAATATGTCTCCTCATAAGTGAAAGAGTCCTCCTCCAACTACTATAAAGAAGCCACAATCATGTCAAAAAAATCAAGTGGTTGAGGGTCTGAGCGTGCCCTTGCAATGAGTAAAGAAGTCTCCCACCAGAGAGAAGATTTATGTCATCGATGATATATCCCACATCTTCAATGTGAGACTCCATGAATAGCCCTGCAATGTCTAGAAGGAAGTCATCCTATGAAGCTAAAGTAAGAAGACATGGTAATACCCGCTACACTAAATCAGGAGCATTTGTGGTTGGAATTGGATGAATAGAATCAACAAGAGTATCAGGATGTGTGATCTCATATGAAGTTGGAGGTACCACAACTGGAGTGACTGAAGATAGAATGTGCTCTGGAAATGGAGGGACTTGAGGATCTCCATATGCTTCCCAAGAGTGATCCAAATGTCATGAGGAAAACTTGCCATACTAAGAGGAGTAAAAGTTTCCTCACTCATACTCTAATATAGAAAGCAAAGAAGTGTAGAAAGATGTCTCTAAGTAGGATTAGGTGGAAATATCTTAAAGGAGAGATAAGGAAACTCTTCCTAATGTTCTTTGAGATGATCAAGCATCAAAGCAATCCATTTGTGATAGTTCCTTGTTTTCCACTTTGGTCTTAAACCAGACTGACATATGTGACAAGACTCTGTGATTCCCCCAAAATGCAAAAATAATCAATTAACCCTCCTAATGTATGATTTGAAACTTTATAGGTAGTGTGATTATAATGGGCCACTTTTCCAAAATGGTCTGAGTAGACTTCTAATTTTTTAGTTTAACCTCCTCTTATAGTTTAAATCTGGAACTTTACAATGTAGCTTAGAAATACAATAATTTTGAAGCAATACAAGACAAAGAAAGGACCTAGTTCTAAAAGTGATATTTTTATCCACACAAGCCTATAATCTGATTGCAAATCTACAAAGTAGACAAAAAATTACACACTTTCAAAAATTGGAACTTGATTATGTGTCTAGATGAGCATATATTAAGCATTTGAAGTTGCAAAAATTGATATTTGTGAGTTGCACAAAAATTTATAAACAAAGATCTCAAACATTCTATACGAATGTGTAGATCATGAAATTCTACCCCAAAACAAAAAAAAAATTGGTTGAAAAAAGGAGTTCATATGAGGGGGATATCACTGTTTGAAAATCACCTTTGTTATTATTTTTCCTGAATCGCCACCGTTGCACCTCCAAAAATCAAATGACTCAAATTTTTACCTCAAATGTCTAGTTTTGGTAAAACAAAAGTTGATTTGGGGGTTTTTTGACCTTTTGAATATGATGCCAATATCTAATTTGCACTAGCAAGCTCTAATCTTCACTTGCAAAAAAATTCTCCTCTTTAGGCTTGATGGCCAAAAATTTTCCAAACAGAACATGCAGATTGAAAAATAATGTAGAGAAATTGCAGAGACTAAAATAATAAAATATGAAAAATCTAAAAATTAAATTTAGAGATTTGAAATGATCATACCAATTTTGCAAATTGGGCCTTCGGTTGCTAGTTTGCAAAAAAACTTTTGCCTCAGATTTGACTATGACCCAATATAGGCAAATTTATAGTCAATTTTCATTGAATCAATGCTTCAAATGCAATGTTGAGGTTTGCTTTGGCTCTAGACACTCCCAATATCTGTAAATACTTTGGATTTGAATCGCGGTGACCTCAAAGAGGTGAAGTAAGAATGGTCTCCAATGGCTATGAAATGATGCTCCTATGACTATAATACCATGTAAGAATTTGCTTTAGGGAAAAATTCACCCAAGACCAAGAAACACAATAACTAGCACAAAATAGACCAACAGAGTATGGTTAGAATAATAATATGATATTCAATTTATTGTAATTGATTGTATAGTACACTAGAGGTGCCTGTATATAAAGGCCTCTATGATGCATCTAGAATGTCCAAGAGTTAGTAATATGATAAGCCTCACAACTAAGCACATCTCCACTAGGAATGGGTTATCCTCCATTAAGCACAAGAGTTAGTGCAATGATGAGAGGATAAGCCTACAAAGGTGTGTCACATAAAATTATGTTGTAGACACCATGTGCTTAATTAAGAGTGAGAACAAATGTGTTGTCAACATGACAACTCAGTTGATTATGGAAACTCTAGTATTGTAGACACCATGTGCTCAATTGGTGTTGCTTACTCCTGTGTTGTCAACAAGACAACTCATATGAGTATGCAAACTCCTAGGTGTCTAACCTAATAAATAATAAAATAATACATTTATCCTAAGTAAACTTAAGTAAAGTGTAAATAATAATTATTTACACTAATAGATTCATTCAATAATTAATAACTTCATAATAGATTTTAATAATATTTTAGTTGATTCGAAGTGAATGGTTGACTAATTCGATGATATGTAACCTCTAAATAGATTATTATAAGATTGTAGTTGAGGCTGAGAGAATTATTCACTAAATTGGCGATTTGCAACCTTAGAATGACTTGTCATGAGATATGGATGACCCTGGTTTAATAGTTGATAGATTTGGTGATCTTAAACCTAAGAATACCTTATTATGAGATTATAGTTTGTTCTCATTGAAGGGTTGATCAATTTGGTGATATACAATATCAAAGTGGCTTGTTATGAGAGTTTAGTTGATTTAAAGTGAAGGGTTGACTGATCCAACAATTTGCACACTCAAAATGACTTGTTATGAGATTGTGGTTGATTTTCATTAAATAGTTGACTGATTTGGAAATTTATAGAGACCATAACTTTAAATGTCACCATTGGATTTTTCTAAGTTTTGGATATTTTGTTGGGGACCAAACTGTGCCCAAAATCAATGGTTAGATTTAAGAAACAAGTTTTGAGTATCTATTCACAGGTCTATATAAAATGACAAAATTTAAGATTATGTTTCCTTTCTAGGATTAGAATGGCTTGTTATGAGATTCCAATTGGTTATGAGTATAAGGTTTACTGGTTTAGTGATTTGTAACTTCAAAATGACTTGTTATGATATTTGAGCTATTTTTGAGTGAAGGGTTAACTTATTCCATGTTTTGTAACCTTAGAATGATTTGTTATAAGATTATAGCTAATTTTGATGTAACAGTTGACTAATTTGATGATCCATAACTTTAAAATGACTAGTAATGATATTAAAGTTGATTTAGAGTCAAAGTTTGACCAATTTGCAACTTGTAACCTCTGAATGGATTGTAATAATATTTTAGTTGATTATGAGTCAAGGGATGATTGATTCGATGATATGTAACCTCAGATTGGCTTATTATGAAATTGTAGCTCATTCTAAGTGAAGAGTTGATAGATTTGGTGATTTGTAACCTCATACTAAGTTTCTATGAAATTTTGGCTAACTCTGATTGAACGGTTGACCAATTCAATGATGTATAATGGAGTCATAGAAAAATGGGTCTCAGTGTAAAGACCATAACTTTTGATTCTGCTAATGTATTTTCTCGAGTTTTTGGTATGTTGTTAGGGGCCAAATTACACGTAAAATCAATAGTGAGATTTAAGAAACAATTTTTGGTTTAATGGTTTTGTGTCTCTGTGTACAGGTCTATCTAGAATGGAAGAATTTAAGATTATGGTTTCTTTCTAATCTTAGAATTATTTGTTATTAGATTCTAGTTTGTTATAAGTGTAGAGTTGATTGATTTAGTAATTTGTAACTTTAAAATGGCTTGTAATAACATTTTAGTTGATTTTGAGTGAAGAGTTGACCAATTTGATGATATGTAACCTCTGAATGGCTTATTATAAGATTGTAGTTGAGTCTGAGTGAATTATTCATTGATTTGGTGATTTGTGACCTTAGAATGCCTTGTTACAAAATATGGATGATTCTGGTTCATTAGTTGATCAATTTGGTAATCTATCACCTAAGGATACCTTATTATGAGATTATAGTTTCTTCTAATTGAAAGGTTGACCAATTTGGTGATCTACAAAAAAAAAAAAAGCTTGTTATGAGATTTTAATTGATTCTAAGTAAAGGGTTGACTAATTAAACAAATTATTAGTCAAAATGACTAGTTATGAGATTGTGATTGATCTCGATTGAATTCTTGCTCTATTTGGAAGTTTATAGAGACCATAACTTATATTTCACTATTGGATTTTTCTAAGATTTGGATATGTTGTTGGGGGCCAAATTGTGTCCAAAATTGATGGTTAGATTTAAAAAATAATTTGGTTATGAGTGTAAGGTTGACTTATTAGTGTAAAGTTCACACTTATGTAAAATGATGTTACCCTAACATACAAACTCTTCCCAGCCATTTTTTGTGCCCTAAAATGAATATTTTGTGTATGCCTTTTTAGATGTATCCTTACAACTAGAATTGATCGGTGGAGCTTGTTTCATTCTCACCATACATTTCTTTATTAGTCTGCAATATACCTAGGTACATCATTGTCATGAGTAAAAAAAGGATAAGAATCCATCCCCCATGATCAAATTAAAACATCCGTCGATTCTCAACCAAGATCTATTCAAATAGTGAAAGAAGGAGCTAATCCAACTCATGTGTAAGTTGATTGGAGAAGGAGAAATGATGCTAAATCTGAAAATTGGGTCACCGCACCAATCGTATGAATAAAACTCACTACTAGGTGTTAGTCTCATAATGGTTTTGACATTTGAGTGCCAACACACTTAACCACTTTCTACATTGAATTCGAGCACACTGTGCATGCTGAGCCACAACATGTGTCAAGTCAAAAAATCCATCAAGTGCCGAGTGATCTTCAGGTGCCAAGCAGCCTTCAGGTGCCAAGTGAAGATCAAGTGTCACGTAAATTTAGGTGTCGAGCATGATACAGGAGCCGAGTGATATTTAAGTGTTGAGTCATAGACGATGCTGAGAAAAAAAAAATGCAACATGAGCTGAGTGAAATAGTTTTGTTACATGTGTCGAGCATCATAAATTAGTAAGTGCCGAGTAACAAAGAATGCACATATGAGTTTGTAACTTCACTAATTCAGATGTAAATTTTTTTTATGGTTGACATTGAAGGATCTACAAGGATCAAACAGATAAGATTGAATCTTTTATTTTTCCTATGCAAATGACATGCAACCAATAACAAAAGTGCAAGGAATGAGCAGGAAATAGAGATTCAATATGGATTATAGATCCACACCTAACCCTAAGTCTTCGAATGTCTTTATAAGGAAGAAAAAATCTCATTGTATTTTGAATGGAAGAAGGAGTGTATGGGGAAACTATAGTGAAGTTTAGAATGAAGAGTAAAAAGACTTAGAGGAAGAGAGCAATAGTTAGACATTCAGTTGATCAGAACAAAGCAAGGGATACAAACAAATATCAGATCTTAGATGATCAAGGTCAGAGAGAGTAGATCAAGTGCCTATATTCAACAATCAAGGATAGTAAGCTATCAAGTTTATTATACCTAATACTCTTTAGCCATTGTATTAGAAAGGAAACCCTATGTTGAATAGGTTAGCTTAATAGCTATTTTTGTAGATCCTTTAAAAAGGTGATTAAATCCTTTAACAGGATAACACTTCATGTAAAGTGTTTATAAATCCTTTAACTAGGTCACTATTGACACAGTGTAAAGCCTTTAACAGGGCAAACCATCAAAAGTGGTCAAACATTATTGTTGTAGTGATTTTGTGGGTATCATCCCCACCCCAGTTTTACCTTCTTATTCTTGCAGGGTTTCTGGGTTACCAAAATCTCAAGTGTTATGTGGTCGTGCATGTTTGTTTCTCATGATTGTTTAATGTTTATATGCATGCATGATAATTTCAGTTATATGTTATTAAGGATTTAAAATAGGCTAAAGGCTAGTACTCCCCCCCCCTCTCAGAAGCATTTTTCCATTTGAATATTCCAACAATTGGTATCAGAGCTAAGTTCTCTCAAGAAGAAGCCTAATAGCTTGGACGAAAAGATCTAAAGATGGAAGTTTTCAAACTTGGAAAGATCATTGAGAATTAGGTGATTGATGTGCAACTAGCTCTACTCAAAGTAGAGGAAGCTAGAGAGGAACTAAGAAAATCCTTAAAAAGAAGAAAGGAGATAGCCATAGCTGAAAATGATATAAACTACAGAGAGATTGATACCACACAAGTGTTTGCCAATAGAGACACTAAAGAGTTTGATGCAGCAATAGTAGAACTGATGGAGAAAAATAGAGTTCAAGCAAAAGAGATAATATCTCTCAAGATGGAACATGAAACATAGGCCATAATGTTATGTGAAATCATTGAACAAAAGAAAAGAGCCATTGAGATAGAGTCATGATGGAAGATGAAAAAAAGAACCTTCATCATGAGTTGAATATGAAGGACATTGAGATCTCTACACTAAAAATGCAAAATGAGAAATTGCAAAATGACTTGAAAAGAGAAAAGGAAATTTCAGAGAGCTTCAACAAACCCAATGAGGCCATCAAGTATTTTGAGTAGTTACTAAAATCCCCAAGGTCCAGCCATGACACTCAAGGATTAGGATATACCAGCACTAAAGAAGGAGAGTCATCCAAGACTATAGAAGAAAGAAACAAAAAAGGTAAGAACACCAAACCTACCTGTCATTTCTATGGTAAGAAAGGACATACCTCTAATGTATGTAGAAGCAAGAATGCCCATCAGCATGATAAGCCTAAGAGTGCAAGCTATTGTCATAAGTGCAAGAAGCAAGGACATCAAGCACATGAATGCATAACTAGGACTATCAAGACACCAAGATTTGAAGGTCACTTCTACAATTGTAAGAAGTATGGACACAAAGCCTTTGAATGCAAATCAAAGCCTATGTGGATACCAAATCAACATGAAAGAAGGAACAACTATGTAAACCATTACAATTGGGATTACAACACTAGGTATAGCTGTCATTACATATCCCTAAAAATTGTATAAGGACACACTTCAAAGGAAATTATAGCAGGTGGCTAAGTCAAACCACTTGTTTTAATTGCTTGAAAACTAGTCATATCAGCAGAAACTGTCCTACAAGGTCAAAAGCACCAAAAACCAAAGCCAACAAAGGAAAAGAAAAGATTGATGTCAAAAAAATAAGAGGGCAAATGAATAAGACTTGGAAGAAGAAAGATGAGTGCAACACATCAAGTGAAGGGATCACTTCACCCAATGGGTCAAGTGATCATACTTCATCAAACTAAACATGAATAGATGCATGGGACTGATATACAAAGCTATATCATAAAATAGTCCCAAGACAAAAAAGTACTAAAAAGAAGAAGTCAGCATAAGAAAATATGCCAAGTCATAATATGAAGATTATTACAAAATTGTTGAGTTGTCCTTAGAGGCCGAGTAAAACTCTAGTGGGTGCCGAGTTCCTAACAGCAACTGAGTTGATGACTGATGCAGAGTTGAGTAACTCCAATGGAAGTTGAGTGAAGTGGAAATGTAGTGCAAGCCAAGTAATGTTAAAAATCCTTCAGAAGCTAAGTGGGTAGTTGAGCATTTAATGCGATGGAAATAGGGTATATTATCACAATTTTAATCATTTTTCTTCATTGTGAACGAGAAGCAAAGAAGAGAAAGATAGCAGAGTGACTCCATAGTAGACAATCTAGTGTTCCAAGTAGATTCCAACCTCTTACAATGCATTTTCATCGATCTTGAGGTATTTTCATTTGTGCTGAGCTATGCAGTTTCATATTTCTTTGCAAAGGAAACCCTAGTTTGCACAAATGGCTTCGAGTTCTAAGAAAACCCATGAAAAAGAGTCATTTGAGGTCTAGCTAGTATCTAATGAGGTTAACTAGCCTAATTTCCATCCCATCACTGAAGTTGCATATAAGAACAATCCCGCCAAAGCCCTTTCCCACATACCCCCAAAAGTTGTAATGGTTCAGGACATAAGGAGATGCTATAACTGTAAGATAGGAGCCATAGGAGATATGGAAATAAGGGAAGCCTATGAGAAGTTGTGTATCAATGGAGTTTTGAAGGATGAATATAAAATTGCTTAGAGGAAGGGTCTAACATGAGCTTTGGGTTTTCCCATCGTATTTAAGATAGAATGGATTAGACTAGTGTTAAGCAGAATTCATGATGGTAGTCAGTGGTTAGAAGATGTTCCCATAAAGATCACGAAAAGAATCATGCATAGGGTAACTGGATATCCTACCCTAGATCAGTACAAGACCTTGAGAAGTCAATCCAAGGAGGTTATTGAGAAAAACACAGGTGCCAAGTGGAATAAAAGAGAAATGAAAATTAACACCATTCAAGATCCTCTCGTTGAATTTTCTATTAGAGTTATTGCCCATAAATTCTATCAATCCAGTAGACTCAAAAGTGTGCCATGTATTGCAGTAGATGTAGGCTACAAACTGGTGAAAAGGGATCATACTTATGATCTTGTAGAGCTGCAACTACAACAGATTAATGAAAACTTAGCAGCTATAAGAAGGAAAAAAGGGTGCCCAATGCAAATTTGGTGCAATTTTGGTTTGTGTATTCTTCTATGTTTAGAATGAATTTCCTTCTTTTGGAAAAGTTGCATGGAGAAATGATAGAACTATCATAGCTCAAATTAATGAATATATAGAACAAATGGGAGACAATTTTGACACATTGATGACAAGTTATTTTGAAGAGTTTAAGAAATCAATGAAGCAAAGATTTATTATTCCAGTTTCTTTAGTTGAGAAACATGTAAATGATGTATTTTTTCTTGTAGATATTGAATATACCTATGTACAAGCTATCATACCAAGAGTGAGATGGTTAAGGCCTCTTGGTTATGAGATCAACATAGATGAAGCATCTACAACAATAACTACATTATTGGTAGAAGAGATAGACAAGAGTGCCCCACAGTTTGGCACTTATGATGTGGTAAGATCAAAGGTGAATATGGAGTTAAAGATTACATCCACACTCAAGAAAAAGGATAAATTGGTTAAAAGGCTAAAAGAAAAACTTGGTGAAGGCACAATAGAAGGGGATGAAGAAGATGAAGAAGCAGAAGGAGATGAAGAAGAGCAAGTGCAAGGACCACCTACATTAACCCAAGGCATGGGTGAAGACATTGAAGATGAGGAAAGTGTAGAGAAGGATGCACCCAAGGTTGAGCCCAAGAAAAGGAAAGTAAAGAAGCAACCAGTTGCATGACCTAAAGAATAGAAAAATAGAACAAAACCTAGCCCAGTAAAGTCAACTACAAGGGCAAATACAAGGGGAAAACAAAAAGTAGAAAAGGAACAAGAAAAGAAGTAGGCAATAGAGAAAGGAACTCCTGTGGCTACCAAGATAGAATAGATAATGGCACAATCAACTTAGGGGGAGTTACAATAATTTTGCGGTATATATTATTTCTTACAAAAAAATTATCAAGTTTTTTTTTACCTCTGTATATATACCGAGCAGATTAGTGAATGTACTCATAAGGTTAGATAAATAATGCTTAGTTAAGTGTTTTTGTCACTCATATAAAAGGGGGAGATTGTTAGTCTCAGAATGGTTTTGACATTTAAGTGCCAACACACTTAACCACTTTCTAAATTGAAGCTGAGCACACTATGCATGCCAAGCCACAACATGTGCTGAGTCAAAAAATCCATCAAGTGCCGAGTGATCTTTAGGTGCCGAGCAACCTTTAAATGCCGAGTGGAGATCAAC
This sequence comes from Cupressus sempervirens, assembly GCA_028749045.1. Taxonomy (NCBI): domain Eukaryota; kingdom Viridiplantae; phylum Streptophyta; class Pinopsida; order Cupressales; family Cupressaceae; genus Cupressus; species Cupressus sempervirens. The sequence continues at coordinate 384,904,955 of CM053791.1, forward strand.
TGCCGAGTGACTTCAGGTGCTGAGCATGATACAGGAGCCGAGTGATATTTAAGTGCCGAGTCATAGATGATACCGAGCAAAATAGAAATGCAACAGGAGCCGAGTGAGATAGTTTTGTTACATGTGCCGAGCATCAAATATTAGTGAGTGCTAAGTAACACAGAATGCACATATGAGTTTGTAACTTCACTAATTTAGATGTAAACCATTTTTATGGTCGACATTGAAGGATCTAGAAGGATCAAACAGATAAGATCCAATCTTTTGTTTGTCTTATGCAAACAACATGCAACCAATAACAAAAGTGCAAGGAATGAGCGAGAAATAGAGATTCAATATGGATCATAGATCCACACCTAACCCTAAGTCTTTGAATGTCTTTATAAGGAAGACAAAATCTCATTGTATTATGAATGGAAGGAGTGTATGGGGAAACTATAGTGAAGTTCAGAATGAAGAGTAAAAAGACTTAGAGGAAGAGAGCAGTAGTTAGACATTCAGTTGATCAGAGCAAAGCAAGGGATACAAACAAATATTGGATATCAGAGGATCAAGGTTAGAGAAAGTAGATCAAGTGCTTGTATTCAGCAATCAATGATTGTAAGCTATCAAGTTTATTATACCTAATACTCTTTAGCCATTGCATTAGAAAGGAAACCCTATCTTGAATAGGTTAGCTTAATAGCTATTTTTGTAGATCCTTTAAAAAGGTGATTAAATCCTTTAACAGGGTAACACTTCATGTAAAGTGTTTCTAAATCCTTTAACCAGGTCACTATTGACACAGTGTAAAGCCTTTAACAGGGCAGACCATCAAAAGTGGTCAAACATTATTGCTGCAGTGATTTTGTGGGTATCATCCCCACCCCAGTTTTACCTTCTTATTCCTGTAGGGTTTCTGGGTTACCAAAATCTCAAGTGTTATGTGGTGATGCATGTTTGTTTCTCATGATTGTTTAATGTTTATATACATGCATGATAATTTCAGTTATATTTTATTAAGGATTTAAAATAGGCTAAAGGCTAGTACTTCTGATTCACCCCCCCCCCCCCCCCCCTCTCAAAAGCATTTTTCCATTTGAATATTCCAACACTAAGAATTGCAACTGGGACCCACATACTCAATTCATGATCATTCTCATCACAAAAATTAGAAAGATGTTTTGTATTCAACTCAAAAATTAGATTATCAAATGCCCAACCATCATCCACCTCAAATAAAGAATTGTCTACTAGCTTAATATGATCCAAAATTATGTTATTTGATCTCTTGGGGAACTTATCCAAGTCACAAGTCTATTGAATGCTTTCATGTTTCTTAATCACTATTTGGACAATCTCATGCCTTACCTTATCCTCCTATTCCCTAATTTGTTTGGTGTCAAGAATATGATTTTTTGCTTCATGAAGTGAAACCAGTGTATTATCTGATGCCTTTTGATAAACATTAATCTCCTTGTTGAGCCTATTAACCTCATCTTTTTCCCTCTCAATTTCTTAGCATATGTTCCAACAACTTGTATGATGGAGTCTCTATCTGAAAGTAGACATGAGTAATCTAATTTGAAAGTCTTCAAGGCTAATATAATCCTTTGTAAATCAACAACATCGGGATTACTTTGCATTCCATTTTGCCTCTTTTCCATTTGTGCCTTCCTACAAAAATCCTTAATGATCCTATTAGTATCATCATAATACACTAAGGCTACAACAATCATATCTTCATCAACTTTCAACTATTCTTTCAAGGAATCATTGTCACTATGAATTATATTTTCTGATTGAACGTCCAAAACACCATCATCCTTGAATAATGTTTTTTGTTTATTCCTTTAAATCACAATCATGCACAAGTGAGTCACAGATATAAGAAACACACATGATTGATCATATGGCTCAAACTTCCTATTTGATTGATTGGTGTGCAAAAGAAATGGTGTTTCTATATCATTACAAATTTATTTGTGACATGAAGTTTTATAAACTTCTTTAGAGGCATCCATCATGCATGCACATTGAGCTTGATAATCCTTAAAAAAATGCTTGTCAATTTTGATTTCTAAATTACCAACGTAAAGTTTTGAATGTCCCATTCCTTTGGAAATAGTTAAATTTATGTCATCACCAATCATTGAGTTACTAATTGGGGGATAAATGATGAAATTTGTATCATCTCCAATGCTGGTCTATATTTTTTTGGTTATATCATCACTACATACATGATTAATTGCCTATGTTTGGTGACATATCAAAAATATATGCTCTCTCCTCATTTGATTCTTGCTCATTTTTGGAGATCCTGCAACCTGCATGTTTGCTGAAAATAGCTCATATTTAGTCATAAGCCCCTTGAATATTTCCTTATTATGCTCAATCAATCTTTTGGAAAATACAATATGTTCTTTCCTCCAAATAGTCAACAATTTAGATTGCAACTTCTTGCATATTGCATCATTTTCTTCAAGGATTAAGGGCATAATAGTATGCATGCAAGTCTTTACATTATCTAGATGATGCTCCCTAATTTGAGTCAAGAGGCATCGAAGTAATTAATTAATTAAATCATTGCATTCAAGGTCAATCATAATGGTAAATGATCTGACTTGTGGCATAATTTTTAAGATGTTGACTTGCTTACCAAAGATAGGGCTTTTCTCACCATGTATTTCTATAAAATATTTTAATGAATAACTACAAAAAATTTCTCAATACATTATCATTATAGGCTTCTATAGGTGTGGTTATCTGTGTAATCTCATAAAGGCACATAACCACTACAAGTCTCACATCTTTACATGGGTGTTCTATAAAATTATATTATACTAGCGAAAGCATTGAAGGCTACAATGTCCAATTAAGAATTCTCCAATATTTTTGGTCTACTTTGACAAACATGTTTCTAATTCCTCCAATTTAGGAAGAAGGGTATCCAAGATTTTAAGGATTTCAATTTTAAGCAAATTATATAGAGCCAATTGCCCACTTCTCGTTCTTTTTGTAAGTTCCATAGTTGATTTCCATTGAATCTATTATTGAATTCTTGTGCTCAAAGAACTTACTTTTGAGATTCTCCATTGTAATACTCTCATATGGATATTTCTAATTGTAGACCAAATAGTTTTTCTTATGAAAAGCATCAATTAATTATGTCTTATCAAATGTAACTATTATTCTTTATAGTATGAGAAACAAGAATAGATAATCTATTTGTGAAAACATGTAGAAGTAAATTCTGAATCTTTAGTTGGCAGTTCAAAATTGAATTCTACAGCCTTGATGCAATTAGTCTCCCAAAATATATGTAATTACTATATAGTTTCAACAATAGTCTATATTCATAGCTCCCCTAACTAACTATGTAAGTTAGTTTGGATGGCTTTCTCCCTATTAAAAAATGATTACCCTACTTTAGAAACTGCAAAGTTGATGTGAATGAGTCAATAGTCATTCATATACCAACATAGAACAATTCTACAACAACCCAAAATTATTTGAAAAAGGTCACAAACTAAGCAGTGATGCATATAAATTAAAGGGCTTATAACTCCCTCAATACCACCAAATTCTAGGAACTAAAGTTTTAGAAATAATTATATTTTTGCTATCATTGAATTTCTTTACTTATGCCCTAGAATGGTGTAGAAACTTAGAAATGCTACAAAGATTCTCCTTATATAATTTTTTTCACCCAAAATACAACGCCAATCTCTTTATCAGTGATTGTATCTTAGAAATACCCAAAAATTGTGTAGAGTGTGGATAGTCATCATGCACACAGTCGTATGTTCCAAACTTTCAACCCTTTAATCTTCAACCATGGTATACAAATTCTTTGTATATAATAATAGAAATCTTGTTCCAAGAAGAAGATTTAATGACTCCTTACCTCCTTGAAGCTTGAACAGATTGGAAGTATCTAGTGATAACATTATAGATTCAAACCAAGACCCCCAACAAAATTCACAGAGAGGTTGATAGTCGATTATATGCAAGAAATAAATCTCACAAGATTCCTGTCCTTCATGACCAAATTAATTTTTCTTAAGAGACATAAAAATAACATAATGTACCTAAATACTATATCGCTTTTTTCATAGTCTTTAAAATGCTTGACAGAAGGATATTATTCTAGAAACATTTTTTTTATGTTGATAGGAAAAGAAACACCCAACATATCAACACTCAACACAAAACAAGCTTGCAATCATGCATTGGCAACTCTGATTCATTCTCTACCATGTCTTATCTATTATTCAATTCCTCTCTATAATGCTACCTAGTTTAACATCCCCAAAAAATAAAATGACACACAATTCAAATGAATTCCTATATCCTTGCATCAACCCAATCGTCTTCCAATGAAGAAGCTCCACAAGAATGTAAAGAGACCAATACCCTCTACAACAAAACAAGAGACAATTACTAAATGTTGTCAAGGTTCCAAAATAATTCACCAGTTCAACATAGAATTGATCTAAAAATTAAATAAAAATCTTGAATTTTTTGATGATATATAATTTATATCCTCTTTTCTTAATTTGGAATGTTTGATTATCCCAATTAATGCATGACTCAAGGTGATTAGAAAATATTTTTGATCATTTCATTCAAACATAGGGAAAACCATAGTTACACTATTCTAGGTGACCCTTTATTACAAGATAGAGTTGTCATTGTACCAAAAGGTCAACCTATTAATGCTCGATACAACCACTAGACTTATAGAACATAGGAGGTGGTTAAGACATGTCATGAATTCCAAAGGGGAATGTTGGCGGTTAGTCCAAAAATCCCCCCAACATTACCTAAGGAGATTTGAACTTGTGACCAAGCTCTGATACAACCTGTTATATGGTAGATTTTTTGTTGCACCAAGAGATTGACCTATTAATGCTTGATACAACCACTAGACTTATAGGCCATAGGAGGTGGTGAAGCCATGTCACAAATCTCAAAGGGGAACATTGGCAGTTAGTCCAACACCCTCAGGGGGATAGTGGAATGGGGAGACAAGTCTCTAGGATAGGGGTCTAGAGGCACCTTAATTTGGGGATGATAGGGGGATGGATATGGGGGACCAAAGGGTGGTGGAGGGGTCATATATACTATAAATATAGTACTTAAAATTCTAATTATGAAAATATGTATTTCCATATAAGATATAAAGATGTAAAAGAGTAAATAATTGAACATTGCATTGAATTAGAACATCATACATTGAACATAAATAGTCAAATCAAAAAATAGTCAACACTAGGTCATCAATGAAGGTGGAAAAATCTAGTGGCTTTTTTGGGGATGAGGGAACATAGTCCCCAAGTCTCAGTGCATCCCCATCTCTAGGACATGGAGAGAAAAAGGGGGGATGCAAACCCACTTTACTATTGGAAAAAATGGCAAATATTAATTGTTTCATCTATATTGGTTACTCATCACACAACCATCCAAAATCATAACTCAGAATAAGGGTAATTGCACAAATTTTTGGACCAAAAAGATGCCACTTTCTTCTTCTTTTTCCAATCCAAAGCTGTCATGTCCCCTTTTCAAATAATTAAAAAATAATAATCTTTGCTAAGGCAGGCAGGCCCAAGAAAGTGAAGTTTCAGAAAAAGGGGGTTAATCTTTGGAAACCGTTGGACTAATAAATGAAAATTATTATTAAAATATGTTTCATTAACCTCTATTGGAGGTGAGTTACAGTTATGCCCTCTTTTAAGGGGTTTGGAGGCATTTTGGGGGAGGTGAGAACTTGATTTTTGCTCATTCTTTGTTATTCTTCAAAGGCTGCCAAACCTGTGGAGAAGGAGACCCAAGAACGGGAGTTTGCAGGTTTCCAGGGAGACCCAAGAACAAGAGTTTGTAGGTTTCTAGGAAGGCTAAGGATGAGAGTTTGAAGCCATTCCATGTGCATGCTCATACAGAGTTTGCCTTTGTGCTGAACAGTGTAGATTTGTGGGTTTTTGGGTGTGTTTTTTTTGCATGAGTTTGGTGTTTTCAGTTGAGCATTTCATATCAGTTTTGGTTTCTGCTGTATTTCAGACTTTAAGCTGTTAAAATAGAGCTGAATATATGTATTGGGATTTGATTAAACTTTTGAGATAGTTTATTAGTGTTTTTGTGGTGTTTTCGGGCATTTTTGTGTTAATTTCGGGAGCCCGATGAGCATAGTTTTTGTCCTACATTTGTGAGCTGTTGTGTAAAGGCTATATAGATCTGGAAATGTCATTTTTTAGGCTGTTATTCTGCTCAAATTTCTGTAAAAATTTCTACTTTCAGATTTAGTAATAACAGGTGAAGCTGTGAAGCTTTTTGGCACTAATTTCGGCATACCCGATTTGGGGTTTCTTGAGAAATTTGGTGGATCTTTGGGATATTAGTTGTTTTATTTTAAATATCTGATTTGAGGTTTGAAATACCATGAAAAATCAGAAAAGAGACATTTTAGTGGTATCAGAGCCATGATCTTGCCAGCCTGAGGGTTTGTAGAAGCTTGCATGTCAGTTTGACAACTACCCAGATCTTGCATTTCAGCTTTGAGAACTACCCAAATCTTGCATGTCATAACTAATGGTTGCATGTTGCTTCTAATCAGCTGCATGTAAAAATTTATGGTTGCATGCTACTTCTAATCATTTTCATGTTAGTTCTTGGTGAATTTGGTGGTTGTAGAAGTTTGCATGTCAGTTTTGACAACTACCCAGATCTTGCATGTCATAATTTGGTGGTTGCATGTTGCTTCTAATTAGTTGCATGTCAAAATCTATGGTTGCATGCTACTTCTAATCATTTTCATGTTAGTTCTTGGTGTTTGAAGAAGTTATATCCTATTGGGGTTACACTCTACTTTATCTAGAATGGACAAGTATAGTACAGAGTCTCAGAGGACACGATCTTGGAAAATTGATATCCAGAGTCAAAACAGTAGAAAGGATAAACTTATGAAAATAAGCCATGACATGTCTAAACAGTTGGTTGAGCACCACCGTATAATGAATGACATGTTGTCCGACCCAGCTAAGGTAGATAAGTTGACTAGATTTCTATTTGGCAGATTTTCTCACAGGGTAGATGACACAATTACCAAGAACTTGCATGAGGAGTTTGAGAAACTAGCTGATAGCTAGGTAGAGGTCTTAGATTCTACTCTTCCATAGGAGGTGGTGGGAAAGGATATTACACAGATTGATAGTAATGGTCAACTTGATACTCAAATTGAGACAATTGTTTATAGGTCGTCAAAGGGTGATGCCACAGGTATTCAGGATGGTATAGTTACAACAGGTAGTGACTACAGTGTAGTGGGTTCAGATGATGATTATGAGGATGTTGTTGTGTAGGATGGTGAGATACCTGGTAGAGATGAGCAGACATTGATCATTCATGACTTTGCTGAGAAAGAGTACCAGGCACAGTTAGATGCTTGATCACATGAGGTTGAGGCTGGTAGTACTTCACATGATTTGTCCAGCTAGCTGAAGGTGAACAAAGATAGTATTGTGACTTCATTATCTCATCATGACAGGTATGTGGAGTTAGTTGGTATTGGTCATATTACTCAGGTGAGGAGTTTTCTTGAGTTACCAGTTGATTCTAGTTTACGGATATGGACTCGAGATTGTTATATTGGCATTTGGGATTCAGTTGACTGGAGATCTTTAACACTTTTTGGTAGCAGTGTTTGTTTGGGTGCTATCATGGATTTGATTAGCAGATTACACGGTGTTGTCTTTTCTTGTGCTAGTATCTTGTTTGATGTTGGTATTAGTTTTTATACACCAATGTTGGGCTTTGTTCATATATCCAGTCGACCATACTTGTTGGAATGTGTTGATGATATTTCATATTTGGCAGTGTGTATAGATGAGTCCCAGGATCATATTGGCATTGATGACATCCAGGAGGATGCAGTGGACAGTTTTGAAGACTTAGTTTCCTTGGGTACAGAGGAGTTGAACAGCAATGCTAATGTTTTTGATACTCCGTATGTTGATATGAGCTTTAGATTTGATTCACAGGATATGGATGGTAATACTCTAGAGACTAGTAACTTTGAGGATACTCCTGTAGATAGTGCATTAGAGGAGGTTTGTAGGAGATAGTCAAGCCAGTGCCATCATGTGTCTAATTAGTTGAGAGTTAGTGATCGAGACATTGCTATCACTTCCCAGCATTTCGATGCTTCTCGTTAGTTGTTAGCAGTTTATGGATGGTGTTCTCCTACTAGTGATGAGCAGGGAGGCAGTTATCTTTCCTTGATAGAGTTCCACTCTTTATGGGAGGCTATTCAGATTTTGAGACAAAATTATATGCAGTTGGTAGCTGATAGAGATTATCTTATGGAGTGGGGTAGTATAGCATATGATGCATTGTTGGCCAAGGAAGATGAGGTGAGTGAGGTTACTAAGTAGCTTGAGGTGACTTCTGAGATTCTTGAGAGTACACAGTTGGCTTTCAAGGAGTCACAGTTTCATTTGGCTAAGGTGACCATGGAGTTAGAGCGACTACAATCTTTACCTGATTCTATACAGTCACAAGCTGTGGTGTTTGGTGATCCAAGGATGTCCATGGCTGAGATTGTCAGAGACAGTGGAGATGGGGATGCATACATCTTTGATACTAACATTGGCATATCAGGTTCATTCCCACTAGAGTTAGGTTCAGTTAAGTTGGGTGTTGTAGCAGATTGTTGTATGCCTGACATGGTGGTGGCCTCTAGTACTGATGGCATGAAGACTAGAGATGTATCAAAGATCATGTGTGATGTTGGTGAGTTGGCAATTGGCATGGTTCCTGCTAGTAATACTACTCCCTTGGTGATATCTTCGGAGGTAGTAGTTAGTTCCAACATGGTTAATGATCAATTGCAGTTAGTTTCATCTAGATTACAATCTCAACCACTGACTGAGATTGGCACATTCTATTGGCATTACACTATGAGGTACGCTCATCCATTTACCTTTGATGACCATGTTGATGAGATGATGATACAAAGATGTACTTTGGTTCCTAGTGCTTGTCATAAATTATGGGATAGTTTGACATCTCAGGATGAGAGTTGTGATGGGCATGACATGGTGATAGGTTCTACAGTTGACAGCTTGATAATACATGACTTAGAGCAGGCGTTTCAGAGTGATGCTTCAGCGGGTGTTGTTATTGATTCTACTCCTTTGGCTATGACATCTCCTAACTTAGCTGGTGATCAGTCACAGTGGGTTGTATCACTTGTTCATGGTGAGCTGTTGATCAAGGTTGGTTTTTTTTATCAACTTTATATTGCAAGGTATGTACATCAATTAGCATTTGATCCTTGTGTGGAGGAGTTGATGATAGGAAAATTTGGTTTGGGTTCCAATTCTTGCTATTTATCTTGTGATGGCTTTTCACCATCAGGGGTGCATGGTAGTTATGGTTATGAGATAGTGGTTGGTGATCTACAGAGTTGTGTTGACTACAAGCATTGTATAGTGTGTGGATTCTCCATACTTGGTACAGTTTCATTTGGGAGCATTCACCATTGTTGCAGAGTTGGATTGTACATTTCGTATAGGCCAGTGGAATGCATTGATGGTATTTACTATGTTGGTAGTCAACTTTACTTGGATTTTGATGTTCTAAGAGTTTATGTCTCATGGGTTCCTAACTGTGGAAGTTGTGATTTTGGAGTTTGGTTGAGCTATAATTGTTAGTTTGATTATGGATTCCTCTTGGTCATATTGCAGAGGATATTGCAGGAGCCTGTGTTAATTGGTAGTAGTATAGTTCATGACTACATTTGGGATCCAGGTGGATTGATTGATTTATTGTTTAGCCATTTCTTGAGGACAAGCAATGTTTGGGAGGGGAGGACTTTTCATGTCCCCTTTTCAAATAATTAAAAAATAATAATCTTTGCTAAGGCAGGCAGGCCCAAGAAAGTGAAGTTTCAGAAAAAGGGGGTTAATCTTTGAAAACCGTTGGACTAATAAATGAAAATTATTATTAAAATATGTTTCATTAACCTCTCTTGGACGTGAGTTATAGTTATGCCCTCTTTTAAGGGGTTTGGAGGCATTTTGGGGGAGGCGAGAATTTGATTTTTGCTCATTCTTTGTTATTCTTCAGAGGCTACCAAACCTGTGGAGAAGGAGACCCAAGAATGGGAGTTTGCAAGTTTTCAGGGAGACCCAAGAATGGGAGTTTTTAGGTTTCTAGGAAGGCTAAGGATGGGAGTTTGAAACCATTCCATGTGCATGCTCATACAGAGTTTGCCTTTGTGCTGAACAGTGTAGATTTGTGAGTTTTTGGGTGTGTTTTTTTTGCATGAGTTTGGTGTTTTTAGTTGAGCATTTCATATCAGTTTTGGTTGCTGCTGTATTTCAGACTTTAAGCTGTTAAAATAGAGATGAATATATTTATTGGGATGTGATTAAACTTCTAAGATAGTTTATTAGTGTTTTTGTGGTGTTTCTGAGCATTTTTGTGTTAATTTTGGGAGCCCGATGAGCATAGTTTTTGTCCTACATTTGTGAGCTGTTGTGTAAAGGCTATATAGATCTGGAAATGTCATTTTGTAGGCTTTTATGCTGTTCAAATTTTTGTAAAAATTTCTACTTTCAGATTTAGTAATAACAGGTGAAGCTGTGAAGCTTTTTGGCACTAATTTCGACATACCCGATTTGGGGTTTCTTGAGAAATTTGGTGGATCTTTGGGATATTAGTTGTTTGATTTTAAAGATCTGATTTGAGGATTGAAATACCATGAAAAATCAGAAAAGGGACATTTCAAAAACATTGTGCAATTGCACAATAGTGTGCTTGCAGTATTGCACAATTGCACTATGGTGTAGATAGTGTAAACCATAGGCTCAATTTTTTTTCAAAATAGTGCTAGCGTGCTTTGAAAATTTCCAACATAATATATTTCTATTAAAAATATATATATTCTAAATTTTTAAGTAATTTGTGTTATAAGGGGTGTAAGGACACCTTAACATACATATAATGATTTGAATGGGTCAAAAAGGGTTATAGATTATCCTAAAATCCCTTTTACCCCATTTGATCACATAATATGTGCCTTAAGGGGTCCTCAAACCCCTAAACATAATATAATGGATCCAATGGGTAAAAAGTGAAATAGAGTACCCTATAACCCCTTTTGACCCATTTGATCTCATAATGTGTATTTCATAATGCCCACCCATAGTTTTCTTTTTTGTTCTGTTTACCAAACTCTTTTAACCCTATTTTAAGAAACACGTTCTGGTTCAAAAGTTTTAAATCATTGTGTACATGTCTACCTAGAAAGGCATAACTCAAGACTATATTTTCTTTCTAAAATTAGAATGTCTTGTTATAAGATTCTAGTTGGTTTTGAGTGTAGGATTTATTGATTCAACAATTTATAACTTTTGAATGACATGTAATGAGATTTGAGCTAATTTTGAGTGAAGGGCTGAAATATTCGATGATCTATAAGCACAAAATGATTTGTTATAGGATTATAACTAATTTAGATTGAACAATTAATTGATTCGATGATTTGTAACCTTAGAATGTTTTGTAATGAGATTACAACTAATTCAGAGTCAAGGTTATAGACTGAATCAAGTCTATAACCTATAACCTATAACCTATAACCTATGACCAATTTGGCAACCTATAACCTCAAAATGGCTTGTAAAAACATTTTCATTGATTTTGAGTGAAAGGTAGATTGATTCAATGATATGTAACCTCAGAATTTCTTGTTATGAGATTTTAGCTCATTTTGAGTGAAGGGTTGACTAGCTTAGTGATCTATAAACATAGAATGAATTGCAATGAGATTTTGGCTAACTTTTATTGAATGGTTGATCAATTCAGTGATCTATAATGGACTCACAAAAAAATGGGTCTCAGTGTAGAGACCATAAGTTTAGATTCCACAATTGGATTTTCCCAATGTTCTAGATATATTTTTGGGGGCCAAATTGTGCTTAAAATTAATGGTTAGATTTAATAAACAAGTTTTGGTTAAAAAGTGTTGAGTCCCTATGTACATGTCCATCTAGAATGGCAGAATTAAAGACACATTTTTCTTTCTAACCTTAGAATGGCTTGTTATGAGATTTTACTTGGTTTTGAGTGTAGGGTTGACTGATTTAGTGATTCATAACTTTAGAATGACTTGTTATGTGATTTTGGCTAATTTTGATTGAAGCGTTTGTTGCCCAACATTTTGTCAACACAAAATGTAGATAACAATATGAAACTTTTTAACTTAGTTTCACATTTGTCTAAGTTTAGTTCATTATTTGATTAGTTAGTATTGAACCAATCGATTCTACTTAATATAATGAATCATTTTATGGAAGGCTTTCATCAAGTCTTTTTAGTTTTTCTATGTTGAGCCTATGCTTGATTTTTGAAGAAATCAACACTCTTTTTTCTCATTTTGAGCATGTGTTTGTTGGCTTTTGGTCTTTTGGTTTTTTATCATGTCGTTGCTTTTAGTTTTCCCTTTGATTAAGTCTATCTTAGGCCTTAATCAGAGTTGGAAATCAAAATATATGAGTATTTTAGTGCCCAAAAAGTGGACTCTCCAGGTGCAACTACATGAATTAAAAAGATCATGTTATATTTTTAAGTTGACATTCACTTTTTGAGATATAAGACATAAATTAACTTTATGTTATGTTTTTAAGTTACTTTATCATTTTAATTTTTCACTTAAAGTAAATATAGTGCACTTTATGTATATATTTTAATTTGAGTTACTTTTTAATTTTTCACTTTAGTGACTATATTAACTTTCTAGTTTGATTTAATTTTTTATTTTTAAATCAAATGCTCTAGAAAATATTACTTTTAAAATAATATTTTAACATTATATTTTTAATATGATAGTGTAAATGTTATTTATGACATAATTAAGTAATATTTCATCAAAAATTAAATTGTTGTGTGCTTATTTAAATCACTTAATTTTTGCATCTCATTCTTTAGACCTATTTGTATATTTTTATAATATGTAAATGCATCTAGAGAGTGAGCTTTTGGTTTTAAAAGCATGTAAACACCTTTGATTCAAAATATGCAATGACCTCCCAAGAATGAGTTAAGCATATTGCATATTTTAAAAACATGCAATCAACTTCCTATAGTGCATTCAAAAAAGGCCATCACATAAAGCATATTTTAAAACATGTAATTGCATCTTGAAAACCCTATTTTTGACCAAGATGCATGTTTTTAAAATATGCAAATGCACTTCAAGAGTAAATTTGGGCTTGGAGAAGCCATATCCATGTTTTTAAAACCTGCAATAGCACTCCAAAAGTGCTCTTTTAACACATATTATTGCCTCTTGAGAACCCATTTTTTGACTCTTAGGACAACAAACGTCCATGTCTATGGCCTCCTAGAATATGTTTTTGATGATTTTTCTTGCATTCTTCCATGAATGAGTTGAAATATCTTCCTCAGGGAATATTTTTACATCCTTGTGCATTTCCATGTAGTTGACATCCCTATTCACGTAGAAAACATTTCATTTCAAACTCATTTGGAGCCACATTTTGAAAAAAACACCGAGATTTGGGCCATTAGAATCCATATTTTTTTTTCCAAAGGGTTGTTTTGGAGTATTGATCATTGTATATGACATTGGGGGTCATGTTTTGCATTCTAAGATGAAAAATACTCCATGCAATGCCCTCATGAAACCACATTTTTATAAAATTGGGTTTTGTCCATGTATTTTGGAAAAAATGATTTGTGCTTTGGTGTTTGTTGACCATATTTCTAGGCATATACATGAAAAATGCCTCATCTCTTACTCATTAATATTTCATCATTGTAAGGATTGAAGAAATCAAAGTTTGTTTTAGAATTTTTCAAAGATAGAGCTTCTTTCTCCTTCATTGTTGGATCATTAACAACAAGTAAGTGGACATTTTCAATTTTGTTCAATAATTCATACTTATCTTACTATTATCTTGCACATTTTAGCTTGATGTATTACATGTGTTGATAGAGATACCATGAAAAGTATATTTTTCCTTTAAATATGATGTACACTCTCATTTTCACATTTTTGGATATTTCCCAGACTCCAAATTCAAAATTTCATGATAAAACTTCTTGTCTCTTGACATGTTTGAGTATCAAACTAAAGGTACATGTTTGTTTTGTGCTTTTTTTCTTTGCATTTTTGTTTTCTCTCTTGTTTCTCTTCATTTTGAAGATGTTGCAAGTTCTTTCCCAAGAGCTTGAGTGTTTCACTTCATGGCATCTCATGCAAATGCAACATCTCATTCCACATTTATCATTGCATGTAATAACACTTCAAATCTCACTCTCCACATGCATTACATGTATTTCCATCCATCATCTCCTTGTTCATGTAATCTCATTCTCCATACCCACTTTCATACATCTCACTCTCTGCACCCAATCACATGTGATGATTATATGCAAATTCCTTTACATGTATCACATCTTAAGAACCCATTTTGACTGAAATTTACTCTTTAGGAGTCAAAAAATGTTATTTTCACACATTCCCATGTGCTTAGACCTTTTTATTCTTCAAAGATATTCATAAGAGATCACTTTGCCATCCACCTTCCCAAGTCCCATTTTATCCCTTCACATGTACTTTTCATATCACCTCCAATTCATTGCATATGTTCCTTGAGTATCTAATCAATACTTTAAATATACTATTCCTTAGAAATCCATTTTTCCAATATTTTTGTGGAGCTAGAATCCACATCTTCCAATGATGCATTCAATCCCATTTAAACTTTCATGTTGCAGCAAGTCAAGATGGTGCAAAAGCACCCACATAAAATATTTTGGACGTGATTTCTGCATGAGCTGACTTGATGAATTTATCCTGATTTTGTCAATAGGCTAAGATATTTTCTTGGGATTCATTCAGACTATTGTGGGGTCATTCTACCCTATTCTATATTGATCTAGAGTATTCTGTAAGTTGTTCATCCTATTTTGTAATAATCTAGAATGTTCCACATACCATCTTAGCAAGTATAAATAGAGTTTTTAGGTTTAGGTTTAGGTTTAGGTCAAGTTTTTGGATATGAAATTATGGGGAGAAGTAATCTATAGGAGATCAAGTGTATATACTATTCAGATGATGAATTAATTAGAAGAATATTATTATCTATCTCTTGTTGGTATTGGTTCCTTTTTTTTTTTTTCTTCTATTGAGTTTATCTCTACATCATTTTTGGTATTAGAGCTTGAGAAAGCTCTTGAGGCAATTAAATTTTATGTCTAGATCAAAGTCAGAAGCTAAAACATCAAACATGGTCACTAATGTTGAACTAACAAAGAAGATTCAAGAACATGAGAAAATTAATAAGTGGTTATTGGATGAATTTTAGAAGCTGAAGGGCTGGATGGAAAAGAGAGAAAATATTTCATTAGAGCAAGAGGAAGAAGGGGAAGAAGAGGATGCCCCTGAGCAGGAGGTGGTTAACTTACCTACAGACCAAAGATACTTCATAGAAGCCCTTGAAAGAGTTGGCAAGAAGAATGCCAAAGGTGACCTACCCATCTTCTCAGGAAAGATGGATGTTGATGCTATTTTGGATTGGATAGAAGCCTTGAACAAACATTTTGAACATGAAAATATATCAAAAAAGGATAAGGTAAAAATTGTCAAGTCAAATTTGAAGGGACCAACCCTCACTCGATGGAATCTCACTCAAGGAGAAAGGGTCAAAGAAGGTAAGAACATGATAACTTCACAGGAAAGGATGTGTGCCAAGGTGAGAGAAACATACTTACCTAAGGATTATAAAATCCAACTTCATCAAAGGAGACAAAGTTTAAGACAAAAGGAGCTACATGTCATAGCCTATACTAAAGAATTCCAAAAATTAAGCCTAAGGGCAAAGTAGAGTGAATGTGAAAGTGTAAAAGTTGCTAGATATCTCAATGGATTGAGGTTGAACAATGAAGAAGAACTTAATTTATTGTGTCCTAATATAGTGTAGAAGTGTTATCAACTAGCATTGAAGGTGGAAGCCAAATTGAAAAGAAGGCAAGAAATAGTAGAGGAAGAGGAAGAAATCAAAGAGGAAGAGGAAATTTCCGAGGAAGAAGACAAAACCATGAAGATCATAAGGAGATAAAGCAAGAAACCAGTAAAAGTGAAGGAAATTTTAGAGGTAACTTCAAAGGTAGAAGAGGAAATTCAAGAGGTGGTTTTGGTGGTAGAAGGGAAAGTCTAATTATTTGTTTCAATTGCAATAAGGAGGGATATTATGCATCTAGGTGTCCAGATAGAGCAAGTTCTAGTTCACAAGGTGAAAGAAGAACACATTTGGTACAAGATGATGAATACCAAGAGAAGGAGATGGCTGACTCAGATAGTGTACTTGAGAGAGGAGAAAGTTTAATGATGAAAATAACACTTTTGAAAGTGCCTACTACCATGGAACTACCACAAAGGAAAACTATCTTTAGGACTACTTGAAAATTTAGAGGTAAGGTATGTAAAGTTATTATTGACTCAAGATCTACTAAGAATTTAGTTTTTCTTGAGATGATTCAAAAGTTTAAATTTAGGAGGATACCTCATCCTTTTCCTTATAAGGTTCCATGGCTAGCAAAGGGTCAACAAACTCTTGTAAATGAGCAAGCATGGGTTGATTTTCAGATTGGAAAGTATAAGGATATAATTTTGTGTGATATATTTGACTTGGATGCATGCCACCTATTATTTGGTAGGCCCTGGTAGTATGATTTATAGGCACAACATGATGGAAAACTCAATATATACACCATCAAGAAGGATTGAAAGGTGATTAGATTGATTCCATTTGCTGATCATGAAGAAGTGGAAGAAAATGAAGAGAGGGAAGCCAAAATTATGATGGTTGATAAAAAAGAATTCTTATGGGACATGAAGGATGAACCTAAACCTTGTTTTCTTTTGTTTCCTAAGCAACAACCACAAGAACCCATTGGAAATGATAGAAAGGAGAATAAAACAAAGAAGGCAATTCCTAATAAAGGGAAAGAAATTTTGGATAAGTATAAAGGTTTGACCTCATAAGGTATGCCAAAGTCTTTACCACCTAAATGAGACATTATTCATTGTATTGATTTCATTCTTGGAGCTACTTTACCCAATAAGGCTACATACAAGATGACACCTCAACAAAATGAGGAGATTGCTAGGCAAGGAAAGAAGTTACTCAATTCTAGCTTGATGACAAAAAGCTAAAGCCCATGTGTTGTACCTACTTTTTTGGCACCCAAGAAGGAAGGAACCTAGAGGTTGTGTGTTGATTCTAGAGCTATTAATAAGATTATAATTATATATAGGTTTCTAATGCCAAGAATTGAAGATTTGCTTGATTGTTCTAGAGGTGCAAAGTATTTCTTCAAGATTGACTTAAAAAGTGGGTACCATCAAATAAGGATAAGATCTGGAGATGAGTGGAAGACAATATTCAAAACCAATGATGGATTATATGAATGGAAGGTAATGCCATTTGGACTCTCTAATGCTCCTAGTACCTTCATGAGACTTATGAACAAAATACTCAAAGACTTCAATGGTAAGTTCATTATAGTATATTTAGATGATATATTAATTTTCAACAAGACAAAGGAAGAACAGCTAGAGCACATTGAGATGGTTTTGAGAAGACTTCATGAGGAGAAATTGGTAATAAATTTGGAAAAGTGTTTGTTCATGTAAGAGGAGATGACATATCTTGGTTTTGTTATCTCCCAAGGTAGCTTGAAGATGGATAAAGATAAGGTAAGTGCTATACTATCCTGGCCACCCCTAAGTATAGTTAGAGATGTTAGAAGCTTTCATGGTTTTGCTACATTTTGTAGGAAATTCATAAGAAATTTTAGTTATATATGTGCTCCTATGTTAGAAACTATTAAAGGAGGAAGGAAGTGTAAGTTTGCATGGAGTCAATCAACAAATGAAGCTTTTGAATTTCCTAAGAAAAAGGTTAGTGAGCAGCCAATTCTTTCTTTACTTGATTTTACAAAGTTTTCCAAGTAGAATGTGATGTTAGCAAGGTTGCTAGAGGGGTAGTTCTTAGTCAAGAAGGAAACTAGTGGCTTTCTCAAGTGAAAAACTCGATGAAGCCAAGCAGAAATACTGTCCGTATGACCTAGAAATGTATGGATTGGTTCGAGCTCTCAAAAGGTGGAGACATTATTTTTTGCCAAAGGATTTTGTTGTTTATATCGATAACCAAGCACTTAGTTTTCTAAATAGCCAAGACAAATTAAGTCATAGGCACATGGAATGGGTGGAGTATTTACAAGCCTATACCTTCACCATCAAGCATAAGAAGGGAATATCAAACAAGGTTGTTTATGCTCTTACTAGAAGGAATCTAACTGTCTTCCAAATACAACTAGAAAGTGTGGGAATTAAAGCACTCAAGGACATGTATGTAGCAGATCTAGGTTTTGGCAACATCTACAAGGTATGTATGGAGTTTGGTGAAAGATACCATGCTGATTTTCTTGATTTTTTGATGCAAGACATACTTCTTTTCAAAGGAGGACAACTATGTGTACCCAGGTGCTCTATGAGGACAAACATTATCAAAGAAAAGCATAGTGGAACAATGAGTTTACATTTTGGTTTGGATAAAATCTTAGAATTGGTTAGAAGGTACTACTATTGTCCTAAACTTTAGACTAATGTTAGAAACTTTGTGAAAACATGAATGATTTGTCAAAGGGCCAAAGGAAGGACTACAAATGCAAGGCTTTATCAACCTTTGTGAATACCATTTAGACCCTGTGAAAGCATAACAATGGATTTTGTAATGGGGCTGCCATAGACACAAAAGGGGCATGATAGTGTATTTGTTCTAGTAGATAGGTTTAGTAAAATGGCTCACTTCTTACCATGTAAGTCGACCAATGATGCTTCTCATATAACAGATCTCTTTTTCAAGGAAGTTATAAGAATTCGCAGGCTACCTCTCAACATAGTTTTAGATAGGGATGTGAAGTTTGTAGGATACTTTTGGAGAACTTATGGAAGAAACTTGGAACCAATTTATCATTCTCATCAGCCTACCACCATCAAACTAATGGCCAAACAGAGGTAGTTAATAGAACACTGGGCAATTTGTTAAGAACACTCACAAGACAACATGCAACAAAATGGGATTTAATCCAACCTCAAGATGAATTTTCATATAATTACTCCATCAATAGAAGTACAAGAAAGTCACCATTTCAAGTGGTGTATGGAATTCATCCTAGAGGGATTTTTTATTTAAGAGATATAAGTTCACATCAACAACTTACTGCCCAAGGAGAAGAATTTTCTACAACCACAAAAGAAATCTATGATGAAGTCAAAGCACAACTCTAACAAACCTTTGACAAGTATAAGAAGCATGTAGATCATGAATGGAGACACTTACAATTTGAAGTGGGAGATTTAGTATGGGCGAATCTCAAGAAAGAGAGGCTACCAAAAGGTAAATCTACCAAGCTTATGTTGAGAAAACTAGGTCCTTGTCAAATATTGAAGAAGTTTGGCACCAATGCTTATGAGATTCTATTGTGACACAAGATTGACATTTCTCCCATTTTCAACATAGCAGACCTCACACCATTCAAAGCACCCACTAAAGAAATTGATATAGGACAGATTGCTGATACAGAAGACATTCAACGTCTACCATTTAAGTAGACACCATAACTAGAAAGGATACTTGACACCAAAGTCATAAGGAAGACAAGAGGAAAGGAGTCCAAGAAGTATTAGGTAAAACTCAGAGGTTATTCAGATGTAGATGCTATGTGGATGATTGAATAATATATCAAGAAGTAGGGTACCACTCTACAAGAGCTCATCTCAATTGGGTTTGAGATAAAATTTCCTGGGGAGTATGTTGTAGGAGCACCCACAAAATATTTTGGACATGATTTCTACATGAGCCAACTTGAGGAATTTATCCCAATTTCATCATTAGGATAAGATCTTTTATTTGGATTCATTCAGACCATAATGGGGTCATTCTACCCTATTCTATATTGATCTAGAGTATTTTGTAAGCTATTGTTCCTATTTTGTAATAATCTAGAATGTTTCATAAACCATCTTGGCAAGTATAAATAAATTTTTTATGTTTAGGTTTAGGTTTAGGTCAAGTTTTTGGATATGAAATCATGGGGAGAAGAAATCTATAGGAGAGTGAGTGTATATACTATTCAAATGATGAATTAATTAGAAGAATATTATTATCTATCTCTTGCTGGTGTTGGTTCCTTTTGTTTTTGCTTCCGTTGAGTTTATCTCTACATCACAAGATATGTCAAAATTCTATGAAGAATGAAGAAATCAAGTGAAGAAGAAATGTTTTGATTCTTAGGAAGTAGTAATTCATTTGATCTTTGATTTTCCTAATGGTTGTCTAAGAACTTGAGTTTTTGTGGGAATGCGCCAAGCACTATTCTTCAAAAAAATAAAAAATAAAATTTTAGATGGAAAGTTATTTTGAGTTTACATCTGGACACCATCAAGAAGGTTTTCAAAGTGTTAGAGATTCCAGAACATACCATTCTACAATAGAGAATTCATAACAAATTGAATGAGGAAAGCTTGATCACATCAGGTTTTCAAATGACAATGTAGAACTAATCAAAGAGAGTTAGAGGCTATCAAAAGACATAATACCATAGTTATCAAGTCAAATGTATTGGCACAAAATATAGAAACTCTTGATCTTGTGATCATCTGAGATAACATTGCCAAGTACAAGGCCCTTTAGAATAATCCCTAGGATTGTTTCAATTCTCTTCCATCTTTTTTCTTCTTCTTCTTTTATGTTTGTAATTGAAGAGGATGTATTACATGAAAATGTGTAATTACATGTAATATGACTTACATGTGTAATGACATGTATCTAATAATTTCTGTTGTTAGATAGTGTTGAAAAAGAAGATTGTTGAAACCTATCATGGAACAATCATTATTTTGTCATTGATATCAAACCTACTACTTGCTGGTAAGATAATTTCTTACTTTGGTCAGAATGCTATCATTTGATTGATTGATGAAGATGATTTAAAAAGAAAGGATAACAAGAGTACCTAGAGAAAATTTTAGTTGTATGGTGTATAAAAGGAGAACTAAGATCAAATATGATATTGATGATATAGTGTATTATTTATCTACTTAAGGTTACAATGAAAGGATACTAAAGAAAAGACAAGAAGAAGACTAGATAAAAAAGAATGTGTCTACCAAGCTTGATCAAGCAAACAGTGGAAGCTAAGTATTTAGTTCAAGCCTATCAGAAAGACATTGTAAGCCAATAAAAGAAAAGTATAATATGTGTTGAGCATCAGTAAGTTTTAATACTGGTTGAGAAAAGATTTAGTGTATGCCAACCAAGTAAGTGTTGGCCAAGCATTAGAAGTTACTTATTTCTAAGTGACAACATAAAGAGTTTGATCAAAGATTTGATGAATTTGAGCTTAAAAAGTTGATTTCTTGAATTGTGTGAAGCATGTTGAAGATAAGCTTGATGATTTGGTAGCACAAAATTCAAGATGAATCATTTTGAGATGAATTTAATGAGTATTATAAGGGAAATTTCTAGAGGGAGAAAAATATAAATAAGGGAGGATTAAATGAATCTAGCCCAACCCTAAGATGGACAATAGTGATTAGGCATCAGAAGATCAAAATTCTCTATTTAAGGGGATACAAGGCTAGAAGCAATGAGTCTATCTATGTATGAGTGAAAGACAAGAAGTCTAGAGATGTTGCTTTATATGGTGGCCGAAGGAATAGATCTGCAATTAGAATACTAAGAAAGAAGGCTTAAGGAGGTGAAAGCTTAAAAGGAGAGCTAAATCAGAGATCTAAAATTTGCAAGTGAGTTGTTTTGTATCTAATGAAGTCTTACTATTACTTTCAAACAATTGTATTGGTCTAGATAATTCCTTTGGATTAAGGTTCACCTAATAGTCATGAGTAAATCCTTTAGTAGGATGACATTATAATGGAATGTTCTAAAGTCCTCTAAAAAGTCTCACTTCTAATAGAGTGATTGAAATCCTTTAATCAAGGTCACATTTAATAGTGTGTAATATAACATTTAATAGGGTTGGCTCCTTACAAGGTTTGCTTTAGAAGAGTAAAAATTGGTAGCATGTTACTGGTGGTTTTTCCCAAATTAGGTTTCCACATTAAATCCTTGTGTCAAAAGTGTGTGGTTAATTTGTGATAACTTATTTTTACAGTTCTGCAAAGTTCATTTGACCTAGGATAGTAATATACAAAGGTTTGAGATACTGTATTATCTAATCAATAAATGCACCTATAATTGTTAAGTATTGAAAAGTTTTATTTGCACATTTGGACCTTGGATAACTAATTCACCCCCCTAGTTATTCTAAATTATTCCAATAGTTAGATTGGGTCAAAGTTCGTTGAGTTTCTCCTACTTTTTCCTCCTCTTTTTTCTCAACTCCTTTGCCTATATAAAGGGGTGCCCTCTTATTGTAAAAATCATCTTTTTTTAATGCAAAAAAGTTCTGCCAAACTTGTGCAAGAATAAATTTGATTTTGTAGTACAAATTTAGGGAAAGTGAATAAAAGAAGTAATTGGATTCTAAGCTTTAACTAGAAGTAATTGTGATAGAGAAAATTAGAAGATTCAACTATAATTTATGCGTATTGTCTTTGATTCATGTTATTTTCGTGTGTTCAATAATAGAGCATAGTGATTTAAGAAGTAATAAGAGTCAAAGCTTTTATTGGGAGTAGTTGTAGCAATACATAGACTAGGAGCTTTGACTATAGCTTGTATTACCATCTCAAATTCATGAAAAATAGTTAGATTTTTATATTTCTGAAAGTCTTTGTGCCCCAATGGTAGAGGTTATTCTTATAGAATAGGTTAAAAAATGACTTAGAGCCAAATTGGTATGCTTTTAGCTAACCTTTAAGTTAGTGTTGGTTTATTGGTACCACCATTTACAACTTTAGATAGAAGTGTAGTTTGAGTTTTCATCTGCGGTAGGTGGATTCTTTCCTCAAAGCTAAAATGAACAACTATTAGTAGCACCCCTTACAAAATCTCTCAAATTATTTCTTAACCTCAAAATGACTTGTGATGAGATTGTAGTGGACATATTGTCAAGGTTTGACTAATTTGGCAACCAGTAACCTTAGAATGACTAGTAATAATTTTTCAAACGATTGTAAGTGAAGTGTTAACTGATTCGATGATACATAATGTCATAATGGCTTGTTATGAGATAATAGCTCATTTAGAGGGAAGGGTTAACCAATTCAATGATTTGTAACCTTAGAATGAATTCTTATGAGATTTTGGCTGACTTTGATTGACATCTTTAAGTTATATGGTTATAAGTTTAGCATATAGAGTTACAAGTTTAAGGTTTAGGGTAAAGGGTTTGAGTTTTAGGGTTTAGAGTATGGGATTATAGGTTTAGGGTTTATGGTTTATGGTTACAAGTTTAGGGTTTAGGGTTACATGTCTAGAGTTAAAAATTTTGGCTTTAGGCTTTAGAGTTAAAAGTTTAGGATTTAGGATTTAAGGTATTAGCTTTTTATTTAGGGTTTAGGGTTTAGAGTTTAAGTTTCAAGGTTTAGGGTATAGGGTTTTTGGTTTATGGTTTATAGTTAAGGGTTACAATTTTGAGGTCTAGGGTTTAGGGTTTAGGCTTAGCCTGTAGGGTTTAAGGTTTAAGGTCTAGGGTATATGGTATGTTAGGGTTTAGGGTTAGAGGTTTAGGGTATAGGGTTTAGGGTTACAAGTATAAGGTTTCCAATTTAGGTTTTTGATGTAGGAGCATCCTAGGTTGCCTTGTTATCCTGCTCATTTCTTTCATTCTACATGTTGACGCTGAGTTACTATAGCTCTAGTTGGTGCTAAGTTACTAAGGAAGTTACTATAGCACTTAGTTGGTGCTAAGTTACTATAGCACTTAGTTGGTGCCAAGCTACTATAGCAGTTAGTTAGTTTTGACTTACTATAGCACTTAGTTGGTGATGAGTTATTGTAGCACTTAGTTGGTGTTGAGTTACTGTAGCACTTAGTTGGTCTCGAGTTATTGTAGCACTTAGTTGGTGCTGAGCTACTGTAGCAGTTAGTTGGTGCTGAGTTACTATAGCACTTAGTTGGTTCTGAGTTATTGTAGCACTTAGTTGGTGCCAAGTTACTGTAGCACTTAGTAGGTATCGAATTACTATATGTGCCAAGTGTCAGCATTTTG
Organism: Cupressus sempervirens; assembly: GCA_028749045.1. NCBI lineage: Eukaryota > Viridiplantae > Streptophyta > Pinopsida > Cupressales > Cupressaceae > Cupressus > Cupressus sempervirens. Next base: position 384,929,207 of record CM053791.1, read on the forward strand.
ACATGATTTTTGCGAGTTGACTTGCGGGATTTATTTCAATTGCATATTTATGTTAAGATCTTTTCTTGGGATGTGTCCAGACCATTGTTAGGTCAGCCTTCCTCTTATGTAATGTTCTAGAATGATGTATAAGCCATTTTGGCAAGTATATATAGAGTGTTTCGGCTTAGAGTTAGGTAGTTTTGGAAGAGGATTGGAGAGAAAAACTAGAAAGTGCAAATTTGCTGTTGGATATTTAAATGTAAATGTATTTGTATTTGGCCATAACCTAGAAGGCCTTATACATGGGCATATATGAAGATATTTTGATGAATCAATAAAAGTATTTCACTCTTCTTTCTCCTTTGGTTGTTATTCTATGTGTTGTGGTTTCACTGTGTTAACTATTGCAAGGTGGTTTGGATAGTTGGGTGAGCCTTTGGCCTTAGTTATTCACCCCTTTCTTGTGTTAGCTAGTATCAGAGCTTGAGATTTATCCTTGTGGAGATTGGATCATGTAGAACCCTAATTCATATTTGGTTATAGGGTGACAGATCTATGGATTTAACCTATAACTTGTAGAGGGTTAGATCTTGTAGGAACCTAATTTGTAAGGATTGTTCATGGTAGAGGAAATGCTAATAATGATATATTGGATCAGTTGAGACAAATTGAAGCCAAATTAGATGTTGTGGAGACAACCCAAAGGAGAGGAGCACATCTTGATGATGTAAGTGATGATAAAGCAGCAACACCAAACCATAATCTAGAACTTGAAGAAGATCAAGATGAGGAAAGATTGTTGCAAGTGTTGTTTAAGGAAAATTCAAAGCCTACTATAGAAGTCAGTCCTTATGATGGAAAATTGGATACTAATGCTATTTTGGATTGGATCTTAGATATGGAGAAGCTCTTTGAGTATGAAGACACTCCTAATAATAGAAAGTTTAAGATTGTATTCACTAGGTTGAAAGGTCATGCTTCGCTATGATGGGACCATTTGCAAAGTGATAGACAAAGGAGAGGAAAGGAGAAAATAAGAACTTGGCCAAAGATGGTGAACAAGGTAAAGAAAAAATTCCTTCCTACTAATTAACAAGTTAGCTTGTTGAGAAAGATGCAAAATTTGAAACAAAAGGACATGACTATGAAAGAGTATACCGAGGAAATTTATAGATTGGATATTAGATTTGGACATGTGGATGATGACGTTGAGAAAATTGAAAGGTACATAAATGGATTGAGATCTAGAATACAAGATGAAATAATTTTTTTGAAGTTGTTAAGTGTGGAAGAAGCATACCAATATGCCTTGAAGGCTGAGGAGATCTTGACAAAGAAGCATGAACAAAGACAAAGGTGGTAGATTCTAGAGAGGTAGAGGTAGATCTTATGGTGAAGGTGGAAAATCTAAAAGTTTTGTGCAAGATAAAGGACAATTTGAATGGAAGAATGATGACAAAGACAAGACTGATTGGCAAGTTGGTAGCTCATACCAAGGAGGTACTAGATCTTATCAAGGAAGAGGTAATTCTTATCCTAGAGCTGGTTTTGATGGTAATTGTTTTAGATGTGGCAAAGAAGGGTATAGATCCTTTGAATGTAGATCTTCTAAAAGTAGGTAGAATAATTGAAATGTTGTGATTTAAGAAGACATTGAGAGTTCATCAAGTGGACCTAAGGCTGGAGAAAATCTGATGGTGAGAAAAACCTTATGTAATAAGGGAAGTGATGAGGAATCTATCCTTAGAAGAAGTCTTTTCAGGACCAGATGTAAGATAAATGAAAAATGTGGCAAGGTAATCATTGGTAGTGGAAGTTCTACAAATTTGGCATCAAAAGAGCTAGTTACAAAGTTGCAGTTATAGAGGCTGAAACATCCCAAACCTTATCATGTTTCATGGATCAAAGATGAGCATAAGATATTGGTAAGTGAGTAATGCCTTGTGAAATTCAAAATTGGAATTACTTTGATGAAGTTTTGTGTGATATTATGCCTAGGTATACCTTGGTAATATGATAGATATGGTGTGCATGATGGAATATTGAAACAATATACTCTTTGGGTAAATGGGAAGAAACAATCATTGCTACCTTTGATTGAAATTCCAAATGAGGTCAGTTATACTACAATATAAGTTTGCATGTTAATAGAAATCAATTTGAAAAGGAATGAAAAAGAATCACATTTTTTTTGCAATAATTCCAAAGAAACCAAGTTGTGTCAATAGTAACCAAGTGCTAGTTAGTGGTGACCGAGGGATAGCTAGTAGTATTGACTGAGTACTAGTAGAAATTATTGAATTACTAAATGAGTATAAAGAGATTGTTGTAGAGGATACACTTAATGGTTTACTTCCAATGAGAAGTATAAGTCATTGTATGGATCTGATTCATGGAGCTAGTTTGTTGAACAAAGAACCATATAGATTGACACCTATAGAGAATGAAGAACTTAATAGACAAGTACTTGAGTTTTTGTAGAAAGGTTTGATTAGAGAAAAATTGAGTCCATGTGTTGTACCTACAATATTAGCACCTAAAAAGAATTGAGAATGGAGCATGTGTGTTGATTCTAGAGATATTAACAAGATAATAGTGAAATATACATTTCCTATGCCAATGATGGATGGCATAATGGATTGTTTGAGTGGTGCAAAGTATTTTACCAAGATTGATTTGAAGAGTGGCTATCATTAGATTAGAATTAGAGAAGGTGATGAATAGAAGACTGCTTTCAAGATAAAAGATGGTTTGTATGAATGGTTGGTTATGTCTTTAGGTTTGACTAATGCACATAGTACTTTCATGAGGTTGATGAATGAAGTTTTGAAAAGATATTTGGGTAAGTTTGTGATTGTTTATTTGGATGATATTCTAATATTCAGTAAGACTAAGGAAGAATATCTTGATCATATTAGACAAGTATTGCAGAGGTTGAAAGAGGAAAAGTTGTTGATTAATTTGAAAAAATATTCTTTTATGCAAGAGGAGATTGTATGTTTGGGATTTTTGATTTCAGTTGATGGATTGAAGATGGATCATGAGAAGGTTAAATTTTTTTTGGAATAACCTACACCTGAGAATGTGGGTGAGGTAAGATCATTTCATGGTTTGGCTAGTTTTATAGAAAGTTTATAAAGAATTTTAGTGTTATTTGTAATGCTATGGCAGAAACAATGAGGGGAGATAAAAAGGAATTCAAGTGGACAAATGGAATTGATAAGAGTTTTAAGACTTTGTAACAAAAGGTTGCTAAATTACCTATATTGGCTTTGTCTAATTTTAAAAAAGTATTTCAAGTTGAATGTGATGCAAGTGGTAATGCAATAAGAGGCGTATTAAGTCAAGAAGGTAAACCCATTGCTTGCTTTAGTGAAAAGTTGAATGATGCCAAAATGAAGTATTCTGTTTATGATCAATAATTTTATGCTATTATTCAAGCACTAAACAAGTTGAGACATTATTTGATTCCTAAGGAGTCTGTGTTGTATATTGATCATAAAGATTTACAATACATTGGAAGTCAACATAAATTAAATCAGAGACATATGAAGTGGGTTGAGTACTTTTAGAGTTTCACATTTGTTACTAAGCATAAGAGTGGAGTTACTAATAGAGTTGTTGATGCATTGAGTAGAAGACATTCTTTGTTGACTGAAATGATGGTTGAAGTTCTTGGTTTTGATGAAATAAAAGAGCTATATGATGCTGATCCTGATTTTTTTGAGGCTTGGAGAGAGTGCAAAGTACCAAATCTGATAGATCACATAAGTAAGTATAATGAATATTTCATTCAAGAAGGTATGTTGTTCAAAGGCATTTATTTGTGTATTCCTTGAAGTTCTATGAGGTTGAATCTAATTAAGGAAAAGCTTAGTGGTGGATTGGCTGGACATTTTGGAATTGATAAGACATGGAGTTTGCTGAAAGAGAATTATTATTGGCCACAAATGTATAAGGATGTTTAGAAATGTGTAAAGAGTTGTGGAGTTTGTCAAATTTCAAAAGGAGTAACTCAAAATATTGGTTTGTATTGACCTATTATTGTTCCTGAGAAACCTTGGAGTGACATTAGTATGGATTTTTGTTCTTGGATTACTTAAGATAGTGAAGGGGTATGATTCCAATATTGTTGTAGTGGACATATTTTCTAACATGGCTCATTTCATACCATGTAAGAAGACACCACATGCAAAGCATGTTGCTAAACTTTTATTTAAAGATATTGTGAGATTACATGGATTATCAAGAAGTATTATTTTTGATAGAGATAGTAAGTTTGTTGGTTATTTTTGGAAGACTTTGTGGAAGAAGATGGGTATTGAGTTGAAGTTTAGTTCTATATTGCATCCACAGATAGATGGATAGAAAAAGGTTGTGAATAGAAGTTTGGGTAATTTATTGAGATGTTTAGTTGGAGATAAGCCAAGTAATTGGCAATTAATGTTGGCACAAGCTAAGCTTGCATATAAAAATTCTGTGAATAGGAGTACAAAGAAAAAACCTTTTGAGATTGTTACTAGAAAAAGATAAGTGCTATAGGAGAAGAATTTTCTAATTTTATGGAGTCTTTGCATAATGAAGTGAAGTTGAGGTTGGAAAAAAGTAATCAGAAGTATAAGGAGAATGATGATAAGTCTAGAAGACATCGTGATTTTGAAGTTGGTGATGAGGTGATGGTTTATTTAAAGAAAGGAAGATTTCCTATTGGAACATACAATAAGCTGAAGATGAAGAAATTTGGACCTTGTAAGATCTTGAAGAAGTTTGACAGTGGTAATGCTTATGAAGTTAAGTTACCTGATGACATGGATATATATCCTATATTCAATATTGCTTATTTTTATAAGTATCATGAGTCAAATGTTGAAGTTGTTGTATCAAAAGATTATCCTAAGAAGCATATTGAAGAAGTTGAATAGATATTGGATCAGAGAGTTAGAAAGAGCACAAGAGGAAAAAAAATACTATGAATATTTGGTGAAGTGGAAGAACATGCCTATTGAAGATGCTTCATGGATTTTTCAATCTAAGTTGGACTTAACTCAAATTGTGACATCTCAATGATTTAGGAGAATCATTTATTTCAACAGCAGTTGTCTGACCCAGAAGCATCCTGGGTTGCCTTGTTATCCTACTCATTTTTTTCATTCTTAATGTTGATGCCGAGTTATTGTAGCTCTAGTTAGTGCCAAGTTACTGTAGCACTTAGTTGGTGCTGAGATACTATAACACTTAGTTGGTGCCAAGTTACTATAGCACTTAGTTTTTACTGAGTTACTGTAGCACTTAGTAACTCTTGAGTTACCGTATGTACCAAGTGTCAGCATTTGGACATGAATTTTGTGAGCTGACTTGCGGGATTTATTTTGATTGCGATATTTATGTTAAGTTCTTTTCTTGGGATATGTCCAGACCATTTTTGGGTTGACCTTCCTCTTATGTAATGTTCTAGAATGATCCATAAGCCATTTTGGCAAGTATATATAGAGTGTTTAGGCTTAGAGTTAGGTAGTTTTGGAAGAGATTGGAGAGTAGAACTGGAAAGTACAAATTTTCTATTGGATCTTTGAATCTAAATGTATTTGTATTTGGTCATAACCTAGAAGACCTTAGAGTTGGGCATGTATGAAGATATTTTCATGAATCAATAAAAGTATTTCACTCTTCTTCCTCCTTTCATTGTTGTTCTATGTGTTGTGTTTTCGCTATGTTAACTAGTGCAAGGTGGTTTGGATAGCTGGGTGAGCCTTTGGCCCTAGTTTTCCGTATCCTTCCTTATGTCAAGTTTTGGGTTTAGGGCTTAGTGTTGCATGTTTAAAGTTTAGGGTTTAATGTTTTATGCTTAGGGTTACCAATTTAGGAATTAGAGTATTAGGTATACATTTTAACATATAGGGTTAAACATTTAGGGTTTAGGGTAAAGGGTTTGGGTTTTAGGCTTTAGGTTTTAGGGAATTGGGTTTAATGTTTAGGGTTTATGATTTATAGTTTAGGTTTTAGGGTAGAGGCTTTTTTGTTTAGGATTTTTGGTTTAAGGTTTATGGTATAGGGTTTAAGTTTATAAGTTTAGGGTATAGGGTTACAAGTTTGGGGTTTAGGGTTTAGGGTAAAGGGTTTAGGGTTACAAGTTTAGGGTTTAGAGTTATAGGTTTAAGATCTATAATTTAGGGTTTAGGGTTTAGGGTATATGGTTACAAGTTTAGAATTTAGGGTTACAAGTTTAGATTTTAGGGTATAGGGTTACAAGTTTAGGGTTTAGGGTTATAAGTTTAGGGTTTAGTGTTTAGGGTTTATGATAAAGTGTTTAGGGTTACAAGTTTAGGATTTAGGGTGATAAGATAAGTATTTAGAGTTTAGGGTTATAGGTTTAGATTTTTAGGGTTTAGGTTTTAGGAGAGGATTGGGGATTTAGGGTTTAGGATGGAGGGTTTAAGGTTTAGGGTGCAAGGTTATAGGTTTAGGGTTTAAGATATAAGGTTTAGGGTTTAGTGTTATAAATTTTTGGTTTAGGGTTATAGGTTTAGGCTTTAGGTTTTAGAGAATAGGGAATAGGGTTATAATTTTATGCTTACAAACATAGGGTTTAGGATTATAGGTTTAGGATTGAGGATTTAGGGTTTATAGTCATTGGTTTAGGTTTTAGAATTTAGGGTTTAGGGTTACTAGTTTAATGTTTAGGGCTTAGGATTTAGGTTTAGGTTTTAAAGGCTACTCAAAGGTTAGAGATAACTAAATTGGTTAACTCTTCACTTAAAATAAGACACAATCTCATAATAAGCTATTATAAAAATATAGATCACCAAATTGATCAACCCTTCAATCAGAGTGAGCTAGAATCTTATAAAAAGTCATTGAGATGTTAAAAATCATCAAATTGGTTAACCCTTCACTCAAAACTAGTTATATTATCATAAAAATCCATTTAGGGTATAATATTTAGAGTTTAAGGTTACAATTTAGGGTTTAGGGATTAAGGTTTAGGCTTTAGGCTTTAGGGTTACAAGTTTAGGGTTTAGGGTATAGGGATTTTGGTTTAGGGTAATAAGTTTAAGGTATAAATTAAAAATTTATGGTTTATGGTTTAAGGTTACAAATTTAGGGTTTTTTTTGGTGTTTATGATAAAATATTTAGGTTTTAGGGATACTAGTTTACGATTTAGGATTTTGGGTTTAGGTTATAGGTATAGAGTTCAAGTTTTAGAGTTTAGGGTTTAAGCTTTAGCAAATAGGGTTTAGGATTTATGGATATAAGTTTAGGGTTCACAATTTATAATTTAGGGTTTATGATTTAAGGTTTAGGATTTAGGATTTAGGGTTTAGGGTTACAAGTTTAGGGTTTAAGGTGTTTGGTTTAGGTTTTAGGGTTTAGGTTTTAGCTTTTAGGGTATCAAGTTTTTGGTTTAGGATTTATGATTTAGGGTTATAGGTTAATGGTTACAAGCTTAGGGTATACCAGTTAGAGTTAAGCATTACAAGTTTAGGGTTTAATATTTAGGGTTTATAATAAAGTATTTAGGGTTTTGGGTTACCAGTTTAGGGTTTAGGGTTATAGGTTTAGAGTTTAGGGTTTAGGGTTTAGGGTTTAGAGTTAAGGGTTTAAGGTTCAACGTATAGTGTTGGAGGTTGAAGGTTTAGGGTTTTAGCTTTAGGGCTTATGGCTTTTGGTTTAGGGTTTTTTATTTAGGGTATAGGGTATAGGGTATAGGGTTATAATTCTAGGGTATAGGATTTAAGGTTAGGGTTTAGGGTTTATCCTTTAGGCTTTAGGGTATAGGGTTTAAGGTTTAGGGTATATTGTTTACTATTTTGGATTTAAGGTTACATGTTTAGGGTATAGGGTTATAGATTTAGGGTTTAGAGTTCATAGTTTAAGGTTTGGGGTTTAGGGTATAGGGCTAGAAGTTTAGGGTTTAGGGTTATTGGTTTAAGAATGAGGCTTTAGGGTTATAAGTTCAGGGTTTAGAGTTTAGGGTGTAGGGTTACCCGTTTAAGGTTTAGAGTTTAGGGTTATGGTTACAAGTTTAGGGTTTAGTATTTATGGTATAAGGTATATGGTTTAGGGTTTACGGTTTAGGGTTATAGGATTTCAAGTTTAGGGTTTAGGGAATAGGGTATAAGGTTCAAGGTTTATATTTACATATTTAAGGTTTAGGGTTACATATTTATGTTTTAGGGTTTAAGGTTAGGATTACAAGATTATAGTTTAGGGTATTGTATTTATGGTTTAGGATTTAAGGTTTAGGGTTATAAGTTTAGGGTATATGACTACAAGTTTAGGGTTTAAGGTTATAAGTTTAGGGCTTAAGATTTAGGGTTACATATTTAGGATTGAGGGTTTAGGGTTTAGGGTTTATAATTTAGGATTTAGGGTTACAAATTTAGGTTTTAGTGTTTGGGGATTACGTAAAGAGTTTAGAGTTTAGGGTTACATGTTTAGGATTTAGGCTTAAGGTTTGAGGGTTATAGGTTGAGGATTGAGGGTTTAGGCTTTAGGATTTAGAGGCTTCTCAAAGGTTAGAGATCACCAAATTGATTAACTCTTCACTTTAAATTATCTAAAATATCATAAGCTAATGCATGAATGTAGATCACCGAATTGATCAACCCTTCAATCAAAGTCAACTAGAATCTTATAGGAAGTCATTGAGAAGTTAGAGTTCACCAAATCGGTCAAGCCTTTATTAAAATTAGCTATATTCTCATAACAAGCCATTTATGGTATAAGATTTAGGGTTAATGGTATAGGGTTTGTGGTTTAAGGTAACATGTTTAGAGTTTAGGGTATAGGGTTTAAGGTTTAGAATTTAGGCTTTTTTCTTTAGGATTACAAGTTTAGGGTTTAAGGTATAGGGTATAAGGATTTTGGTTTAATGTTTTTTGTTTGAGGTAATAGGTTTAGGGTATAGGGTTACAATTTTAGGCTTTAGCGTTACAAATTTAGGGTTTAGTGTTTGGTGTTTATGATAAAATGTTTAGGGTTTAGGGTTTAAGGTTACAAGTTTAGGGTTTAGGGTTATTGCTTTAGGATTTAGATTTTAGGGCTTAGGGTTTAGGGTTATAGGTTTAGATTTCAAGATTTAGGGTTTAGGGTTTAGGCTTTCACAAATAGGGTTTAAGGTTTAGGGATATAAATTTGGGGGTTATAGTTTATGGTTTAGGGTTACATGTTTAAGGTTTAGGGCTACATGTTTAGGTTTTAGGGTTTAAGGTTTAGGGTTTAGTGTTTAGGGCTTAGGATTTATGATTACAAGTTTTGGGGTTAGGGTTTAGGGTAGGTTATAGGGTTTTGGTTTATGGCTTTTGGTTTAAGTTTTAGGTTTTAGAGTTATAGGTTTAGGGTATAGGTTTACAAGTTTAGGGTTAAGGATTACAAGTATAAGGTTTAATGTTTGGGGTTTACAATTAAGCATTTAGGGTTTAGGGTTACTAGTTTAGGGTTTAGGATTATAGGTTATAGGTTTAGGGTTACATGTTTAGAGTTTAAGGTTTAGGGTTCAAGTTTTAGAGTTAAGGGTTAAGGCTTTATGGGATAGGGTTGGGGGTTGAGGGTTTAGGAATGCAGGTTTAGGGTTTAAGGTTATAGGTTTAGGGCATAGGGTTACAAGTTTAGGGTTTTAGCAATAAGGTATAAGGTTTAAGGTTTGGGGTACAATGTTTAATATTTTGGGTGCAAAGTTACAGGTTTAGGGAATAGGGTTACAAGATTAGGGTTTAAGGCATAGGTTTTAAGGTTACAAGTTTAGGGTTACTAGTTTAGGATTGAGAATTTTAATGTTTAGGGTTACTATTTTAGGGTTTAGGGTTACATTTTGACGGTTTAGAGTTTAGGGTTATAGGTTCAAGGTTTAGAGTTTAGGGTTATAGGTGCATGGTTTAGGGTTTATCGTATAGGGTATATGGTATAGGGTTTAGGGTATAGGGTATATGATATGTTGTATAGGGTTACATGCTTAAGGTTTAGGGTTACATATTTAAGTTTTAGGTTTTAGGGTTAGGGTTTAGGGTATTGTATTAATGGTTTATGGTTTATGGTTGTAAGTTTAGTGTTCAAAGTTACAAGTTTAGGATTTAGGGTTGCATATTTAAGATTGAGGATTTAGTGTTTAAGGTTTAGTGTTATAGGTTTAGGGTTTGGAAATTAAGGTTTAGGGTTACAAATTTAGGGTTTAGTATTTGGGGTTGATGATAAAAGGCTTAGGGTTATAAGTTTAGGCTCTATGCTTAAGGTTTGGGGTTTAGGGTTACAAGTATAAGGTTTAGGGTTTAGGGTTTAAAGTTTAGTGTATAGGGTTTACAGTTTAGGGTTTAGTGTTACATCTTTAGGGTATAGGATTACAAGTTTAGGGTTTAGGGTTTAGAGTTTAGGTTAGAGGTTTAAGCTTTATGGTTTATGGTTTATAGTTTAATGTTTAAGGAATAAGATCTATGGTTTAAGGTTATAGGTATAGGGTATATGGTTATAGGTTTAGGGGCTACTCGAAGGTTAGAGATCAACAAATTGTTCAACTCTTCACATAAAATCAGATATAGTCTCTTACTAAGCTATTCTAAGAATTTAGATTGTTGAATTGATCAACCCTTCAACCATAGTAAGCTAGAATCTTATAAGAAGTCAGTGAGAGGCTACATATTGCTAAATTAATCAACCCTTCAATCAAAATTAGCTATATTCTCATCACATGCAATTTAGGGTAAAGGGTATAGAGTTCATGATTTAAGGTTATAGGTTTAGGGTGTAGGGTTTAGGGTTTAGGGATTAGGCTTTAGGGTTGAGGGATTTTGGTTTAGGTTAATAGGTTTAGGGTATAGGTTTACATGTTTAGGGTTTAGGGTTATAAATTTAGATTTTAGTATTTGGGGTTTACAATAAAGTGGTTAGGGTTTAGCCCAGTTACAAGTTTACGATTTAGGGTTATAGGTTTACAGTTTACAATTTAGGGTCCAGGGTTTAGATTTCATGATTTAGGCTTTAACAAATAGGGTTTAGGGTTTTTGGATATAAGTTTAGGGTTTACAATTTATAATTTAGAGTTACATGTTTAGGGTTTAGGGTTTCAGGTTTAGGCTTTAGGGTTACAAGTTTAGGGTTTATGGTTTATGGTTTACTGTTAAGGATTACAAATATATGATGTAGTGTTTGGGTTTTATTATAAATCATTTAGGGTTTAGGGTTACCAGTTTAGGGTTTAGGGTTATAGGTTTAGAGTTTAGGGTTTAAGGTTAAGGGTTTACGATTTAGGGGATAGGGATGGGGGTTGAGTGTTTAGGGTTTAGGGTTATTTAGGGTTTAAAGTTTAGGGTTTAGGGCTTTTAGTTTAGGATTTTTATTTAGGGTTTAGGGTTATAGGGTTACAAGTTTAGGGTTTAGGGTTTAAGGTTTAGGGTTTAGGATCTATAGTTACAGGCTTATGGAATATGGTTATAAGTTTAGGTTTACAAGTTTAGGGTTATTGGTTTATGGTTTATGGTTTATGGTATAAGATATATGGTATATGTTATATGGTAAATGATATAGGGTATGGTATTTAGGGTTTACGGTTTAGGGTTATAGGTATAGGGTTTCAAGTGTAGGGTATATGGTATAGGGTTACATGTTTAAGGTTTAGGGTTTAAGGTTACATTTTTGGGTTTTAGTGTTTAGGCCTAGGGTTGCAAGATTAATGTTTAGGGTATTATATTTATGGTTTAGGGTTTAGGGTTGAGGGTTTAGGATTTAGGGTTACATGTTAAGGATTGAGTATTTAGGGTATGCAGTTTGGGGTTTAGGGTTTAGAATTTAGGATTTAGGGATAGAAATTTAAGGTTTAAGATAAAGGGTTTAGGGTTATAGGCTTAGGCTTAGGGTTTAGGGTTACTAGTTTAGGGTTATAGATATAAGGTTTAGGGTTACATGATTAGGGTTTAGGGTAAACAGATTAGGTATTAGGGTTTAGGGTATAATTGTTAGGGTATAGGGTTAAGGGTTACAAGTTTAGGGTTTAGGGTTTTTAAGTATAGGGTTCAGGGTTTGGGTGTTGCATGTGTAAGGTTTAGGGTTTAGGGTGTCAAGTTTAGTGTATAGGGTTTAGGATTATAGGTTTAGGGTATAGGGTTACAGGTTTTGGGTTTTAGGTTTCTAGTTACTAGTTATTGGTTTAGGGTTACATGTTTATGGTATAGGGTTTAAGTTTATACATTTAAGGTTTAGGGTTTAGGTTTTAAGGTTCAGGGTTTAGGGTTATAGGTTTAAGTTTTAGGGTTTAGAGTTTAGGGTTTAAGGTTTAGGGTATAGCATTTATAGTTTAAGGTTATAGGTTTAGGGTATAGGGTTACAAGTTTACAGTTTAGGGTTACAAGTTTATGGTTTAGGGTTTAGGGGCTACTCAAAGTTAGAGATCACCAAATAGTTCAACTCTTTGCATAAAATTAGCTACAATCTTGTAATAAGATATTCTCATAATGTAGATCGTTGAATTGACCAACCCTTTAATCAGAGTTAGTTAGAATCTTATAAGAAGTCATTGAGAGGCTACAGACACTGAATCAGTTAGCCCTTCACTCAAAATTATCTATTTTCTCATAACAAGCCATTTAGGGTATAGGGTTCATGGTTTAAGGTAACAGGTTTAAAGTTTAGGGTTTAGGGTTAATGGTTTAATGTTTAGGCATTAGGCTTTAGGGTTGAGGGTCTAGTATATAGGACTTTTGGTATAGGGCAATAGGTTTAGGGTACAGGGTTACATGTTTAGGGTTTAAGGTTACAAATTTAGGGTTTAGTATTTGGGGTTTATGATAAAGGGTTTAGGGTTTAGGGTTATAGGTTTAGGATTTAGGGTCTAGAGTTATAAGTTTAGAGTTGAGGGTTAAGGGTTTAGAGTTGAGGGTTTAGGGTTTAGGGGATAGAGTTGGGGGTTAAGGGTTGAGGGTTTAGGGTTACATGTTTAGGGTTTAGGGTTACAAGTTTAGGATTTAGGATTTAGGTTTTATAATTTATGATTAATTTTTTAGTTTAAAAAGTTTAGGGTCATGAGTTTATAGTTTAGGGTTTAGGGCTATAGGTTTAAGGTATAGGGTTTAGGTTTAAGGTTATAGTTTCCTATAGGTTTAAAAGTGTAAGGTTTAGGGTGTAAGGGCCACTCAAAGGTTAGAGATCATTGAATTGGTCAACTTATTCACTTAAAAGCAACTTCAATATCATAATAAGCTATTATGAGAATGTAGATCATTGAATTGATCAACCCTTCAATTAGAGTAAGCTAGAATTTTATAACAATTCATTGAGAGGTTATAGATCACTGAATTGATCATCCCTTCACTCAAAATTAGCTATATTCTCACAACAAGCCATTTAGGGCATAGGATTTAAGGTATAGGGTTTATAGTATAGGGTTTGTAGTTTAAGGTTACAAGTCTAGGGTTTTAGGTTTAGGGTATAAGACTTTTTTGTTTAAGGTTTTTTAGGGTATAGGGTTACAAGTTTAGGGTTTAGGGTTTAGTGTTTGGGATTCAGAGTAAAGGGTTTAGAGTTACGAGTTTAGGGTTTAGGGTTATAGGTTTTGGATTTATGGTTTAGGGTTACATGTTTAGATTTCAGATTTTAGGGTTCTAGGTTTGCAGTTGATGGTTTCAAGTTTAGGGGATATGGTTGGGGGTTAAGGGTTTATGATATAACATTTAGGGTTTTAGGTGTAGGGTTACATGTTTATGGTTTAGGGTATAACATTTAGGGTTTTAAGTGTAGGGTTACATGTTTATGGTTTAGGGTATAGAGTTATAGATTTAGGATTTAGGCTTATGGTTTAGGGTTTAAGGTTTATGGTTTAGGGTTATAGGATTAGGGTTTAGGGTAAAGGTATTAGGGTTTATGATTTAGGGTATAAGTTTTAAGGCCCATTTATTTTGTGGAATTGGACAAGTATTAGGATAGTGGTAACCTAGTTTTCTCAAATTTGTTGCTTGGTTCCAAAATGATAAAGTAGATATAAAATTTGGAAATTCTAATTTTGCCCCAAAATGGGGTTTCCACTCTTCCACCTAGATAGGTAGAATTGAAAATGGACTTATAGGTTTTCCTTTTTGAGGATTAGAATAAAATTATAATGTAATAAATTTTAAAGTCTAGTGATTTGTAACCTAATTTTTTTCTGCTTCATCCTATTTGAACTTATCATTTTACATCATTTTTTATCTTTGTACATTTTGTTCTTAACATTTTTGTTGCAAAAAAAGGTAATGATAAGTTATTTTAATTTTTTATTCACTTAAAATCAGCTACAATATCATAATAAGCTATTCTAAGAATGTAGATTGTTTAATTGATCAACCCTTCAATTAGAGTCAGCTAGAATTTTGTAAAAGTTCATTGAGAGGGTAATAGATCACCGAATTGATCATCCATTCACTCAAAAGTAGCTATATTCTAATAAAAATCCATTTAGGGCATAGGATATAGGGTATAGGGTTTATGGTTTAAGGTTTAGGCTTTAGGTTTTAGGGTCTAGGGTATTCTATTTAGGGTTTTTGGTTTAGGGTTACAAATTTAGGGTTTAGTGTTTGGGATTTATAATAAAGAATTTAGTTTTACAAGTTTAGGGTTTAGAGTTAAAGTTTTAGGTTGAGGGTTATAGGTTTAATATTTAGGATTTAGGTTTACAGGTTTAGAGTTCACGGTTTAGGGATCTAGGTTTATGATTTAGGGTTATAGGAGGGTTACTAGATCAAGGTTTAGGGTTTAGGTTTTAGGGTTTAGGGTTACATGTTTAGGGTTTAGGGTTATAGGATTAGGGTTTAGGGTAAAGGGATTAGGGTTTTGTGGTTTATGATTTAGGGTATAAGTTTTAGGGCCCATTTGCTTCAAGGAATTGGATGAGTATTGGGATAGTGGTAACCTAGTTTTCTCAAATTCTTTGTTTGGGTACAAAATGATAGTTTGAATTGAGAATTGACTTCTAGGTTTTTCTTTTTGTGGATTAGAATGGCTTTTTATAAGATTCTAGTTGGTTATGAGTGTAGGCCTTACTAATTTAGTGAATTGTAACTTCAGAATGACTTATTATGATATTTGAGCTATTTTAAAGTGAAGGGTTGACTTATTCAATGATTTGTAACCTCAGAATGATTTTTTATAAGATTGTAGCTAATTCTAATTGAATGGTTGACTGATATGATGATCTATAACTTCAAAATTACTAATGATGAGATTATAATTGATTCAAAGTCAAAGTTTGACCAATTTGGAAACTTGTAACCTATAAATGGATTATAATAAAATTTAGTTGATTCCAAGTGAAGGGTTGACTGATTTGATGATATGTAAACTCAAATCGGCTTGTTATGAATTTGTAGCTTATTCTAAGATAAGAGTTGACCAATTCTATGATTTGTAACCCCAAGGTAAATTGATATGAGCTTTTGGCTAACTCTAATTGAATGGTTGACCAATTGAACGATGTATAATGGAGTCAAAGAAAAATGGGTCTTAGTGTAAAGGCCATAACTTTTGATTCTAGTGTTGTATATTCTTATTATTTGGGAATATTGTTAGGAGCCAAATTGTGCCTAATGGAGACACAACCAAAGATCAAAATCAACAAATAGGAAAAGGAAAATATTATTATCAATGTAAAATTCCCTATGGGCTTAAAATAGTATGATTATAGAGAAAGAAATCCCCTGCACAGTACCTTCTCTCTAACTCCACTGAGAACTACCTTTACAATACTAGAAATATTCTTAAATAAGCCCCAAATGGTTTAGGGTTAGGAATACATTCTAGAATATGATAGTTGGTATCCATTTCCAAAATAGAAGGTTAAAAAAATCATATTAGAAGTTGGTGTAAGATTATATGAATCCAGAAATGGTAATCCAACTTTCGGGATGCATAACTTTTGAACTTTAACTCTGATTGACGAACTGTTTACATTTTTGAAAAGCTCTCAAAGTGCTCTACAACCCTATGGATGGGATTTTCTCTTCCCCCATTTTTCAACCCTATATGAGGCCATTTAGTGCCCCATTTCTAACTTTGAAGCACTCTTAGGAGGTCTCCAAGAAAATTAAAGCTGCAATAACTTTCTAATCGTAAAGTCTTTTGACCTGATTCTTTTTTTTGGGAGTGTTTTAAATTTTAAGTACAATCATCCCTCTAAATTAAACCTTCTAACTCATCATAATTTTGGCTCAATTATAAAATAACTCATTTTCTACATTTACACATATCCCAAGGTGCTTAAAAACTAATAAAACTCTAACCCAAAAAACTAATAGTGGAACTGTGAGAGTTGGAACCTTTATTTGACCCAAATGGGTATCTAGAAATAAAAAAACATTAAATAGAAACTATCTCTAAGAATATTTTTGGGTGATACAGGATTGCCCTTACACCATTGGATGCTCCTACATCAGACACCTAGGGTAGATTGAAAAGTGACCCTGTCACTTTATGGTAGAGGAAAACCCAAATGGGCAACCCCCACTGCTAATATCCAAGTTTAGTCCTCTATTGTTCATCCTTTCCACTTCACCAAGTAGTCTACATACTGCCTATTTTTGGTACTCCTACCCACAGGACTATCCAAAATCTCTTCTATCTCCTCCTTCTTAGGAGTAGGAATTAGACATGGCTCCAGCATCAACCCTTCATCTGTACCATCATCATGATATTCTATTACGTTTACAATGTTGAAGATAGGAGAAATGTGAATCCCATCTGGCAACTCCACCTCATATGCATTTCCTAAGTCATGTTTGTTCAAAATTTTGTAAGGGCCAAATTTCTTCATCTTTAGCTTGTTGTAAGTACCTACTGGAAACCATTCCTTTCATAAGTGTACCATAACCATATCCCCTAGTTGGAACTCCTTATGTCTCCTTCTTTGATCTACCCTAGCTTTATACTGTTGATTCATCTTGGTGATGTGTGCATGGACCTCCTCATGTAGGCTCCTGATATGTTCAACAAATTCTTCTACCTTAGCACTTGTCCTCTTCCCTTGCTCCATCTTCCTCAATTCTAGTGCAGTCCTTGGACTACTTCCATACACAATTTGGAATGGTGATCTACCAATACTCCTATTTATAGAATTATTATAAGAAAATTCTACTTGTGGTAGAATCAAATCCCATTCCTTGGGCTTATCTCCCACTAAACACCTTAGCAAATTGCCCAAACTTCTATTTAGCACTTTGGTCTATCCATCAGATTGTAGATGATGTGTAGAACTGAACCTCAATTCTATCCTCAACTTCTTCCATAAAGTCCTCCAGAAATACCCCACAAATTTAGTATCTCTGTCGGAAAAAATACTCTTTGGGAGACCATGTAGTCTCACCACCTCTCTAAAAAACAAATTTGCAATATGTATAGCATCATGAGTCTTGTGGCATGGGATGAAATGTGCCATCTTGGAGAACCTATCAACCACCACAAATATTGATTCATTACCCCTTTTTGTCCTCAACAATCCATGAACAAAATCTATACTTATGTCGTCCCAAGGCTTTGATGGAATAGGAAATTGTTGATAAAGTCCAATATTGTGACTAAATCATTTGGTTGCTTGACATATTTGACAACTCTGCACAAATTTCTTCACATCTTATGATATTTAAGGCCAAAAATAATTTTCTCTAAGAATGGTAATGGTCTTATCTCGACCAAAGTGTCTTGCCATTCCCCCACTATGTTTCTCTTTGATCAAGTTTTCCCTCAAGGAGCTCCTTGGAATGCATAATTGACTGGCCTTAAACAACATATCATCCTGAATCAAATAATCTAGCCACCTTGTTCTATCTATAGAAATAGGTTCTTTATAAGTCTTCCACCCTTCAACAAAATCAGGATCCTCTATGTACAGATTCTTGAGTTCATCAAACCCAACCACTTCAATCTGCATTACTGTAAGCAAGAACTGTCTCCTACTCAATGCATCTACAACCCTATTAGACCTTCCACTTCTATGTTTCAACACAAATGTATAGCTCTACAAGAACTCTACCCACTTCATATGTCTCTGGTTCAATTTACCTTGGCTATTTAGGTATTGCAATGCCTAGTGATCAGTATATAAGACAAATTATTTTGGCAATAAATAATTCCTTGATTTCTTTAAAGCCTGAAAGTCACATAGAACTCTTGATCATAAACATAATACTTCTTTTTTGCATCATTCAATTTTTCACTAAAATATATGATAGGCTTACCTTCTTGGCTCAATACAACCCCAATAGCATTGCCAGTAGCATCACAATCTACTTGGAACACTTTACTAAAATTTGGAAGTGCCAACATAGGTTGTTTTGTCACCTTCTTCTTCAATAGTTCAAAATTCTTTGCAGCTACTGTATTCCACTTGAACTCTTTCCTACCCCCCCTTATTGTTTTAGTCAGGGGTGCACATATGCCACTGAAATTCTTAATGAACTTTCTGTAAAAACTAACCAGACCATGAAATGATGTCACCTTAGTAGTAGACCTTGGAGTAGGCCATTCCAAGATGGCTTTTACCTTCTTTGGATCCATTTTAACACCCTTAGATGATACAAAAAACCCCAAGTAGACTAACTCCTTTTTTACAAAGCTACACTTCTTCAAATTAATCAACATTTTCTCTTCCCTCAACCTTTCAAGGACTCTACAAATGTGAAATAAATGTTCATCCAAAGTCTTTCTGAAAATTAAAATATCATCCAAATAGACAATAATTTTTTTTCCCAAGAATTTCTTTAGTACCTCATTCATAAGCCACATGAAGGTGCTTGGTGCATTGGTCGGTCCAAAAGGCATTGCTAACCACTCATATAGACCCTCCTTGGTCTTGAATGCAATCTTCCACTCATCTCCCTCTTGTATCTATATTTGGTGATATCTATCTTTGTGAAGTATTGAGCTCCACTCAAACAATCCATAATATCATCCATTCTTGGCAAAGGAAATCGATACTTGATGGTTATTCTATTTATAGTACAAGAGTCTATGTACATTCTCCACTCTCCATCCTTCTTTGGTGCCAATAATACATTTACTACACATGAACTCAGGTTCTGTTGAATCAAACCCTTCCTCAATAGCTCCTAAACTTGTCTATTTAGCTCCTCAGTTTTAGTAGGAGTCATCCTATGAGCAACCTTGTTAGGCAAACTAGCTCCAGGGATTAAATCTATTTGATGACTAATCTACCTTACTGGTGGCAACCCTTCTGGAACATTATCAGAGATGACATCTCCATACTCACTTAATAGGCCTGCAACTTCATGTGAAATTTCACTACTACCTTCCTTATCTCTCCTAGGAATTAAAGCATAACACATATGCTGATGTTTCATACCATCCAAAAATTTTCTTCCATCAACAAGACATATCCTAG
Source organism: Cupressus sempervirens (assembly GCA_028749045.1). NCBI lineage: Eukaryota > Viridiplantae > Streptophyta > Pinopsida > Cupressales > Cupressaceae > Cupressus > Cupressus sempervirens. The sequence continues at coordinate 384,948,538 of CM053791.1, forward strand.
CACTACTGCATACCTTTTCACCTTCCTTTATCATGGGCTTCAATTTGTGGAAAACTCCATCCTTTTTGAAAGAGTATGTATTTGTATGACCATCATGTACAACATGTCTATCAAATTTCCATAGTCTTCCCAATAATAAATGGCAGACATCCATTGGAATAATGTCATAAAGAACTTCATCATGGTAACTCCCAATCTTGAACTTCACCAAACACTGTTCACTGACTAGGACCTTATGATCATCCTTCACCCAGGCAATCTGATATGGCTGGGGGTGTTTTTCCCTTTTGAGCTTTATCTTAGAGACCATCTCCTTAGACACCAAGTTGTGAGTTTTGCCATCATCAATAATCACATCACAACACTTATCCTCGCACTTGCACTTGGTATGAAACAAACTCCTCCTTTGTCTAGGTTCAGTCTCATTGCTCAGTAAGACCCTCTCATTTATGAGAACCTCTCCTCTTTTTGCATCCTTAGAATGAGATGATTGTGCATCCTCATCCACATGAGAAACCCTTGCTTGACCATCAGCTCTCCTATCCGTCCTTCATTGTCGTTGAGGGCATTCAAATGCACAATGACCTTCTTCATTGCAATGAAAATAGGTACCACAAAAGCATCCTCTTCCTCTTCCTCTTTGATCTCCAAAGTTTTAATCATGGGAGTGGTTGAAACCCTCATTCCTTTGGTTCTTGCTAGTACCCACATCTTCATTTTTCTTTTGAGTCTCATTTTGGCCTCCAAATGACATACCACCACCCCTTCCTCCTTGATTGCACCATCTTTGCCTTCCATCAAACTTTTTTTTTTGAACTTCTCTTTAACTCGTAGGGCAAACTAGTATGCCTCTTCAATGCTAGTCATTCTAACCAGACTTAACTCCTCCTAAATGCTAGGTCATAACCCATTGAGGTAATGGGAAACCTTCTCCTTATTAGCTTCTGCATACCCTACCCTAATAAGAAGTCAATAAAATTCCTTTGTATATTCCTGGACAAATTTCCCTACTTGCTTTAACCATTGCATTTTCTAGAAAAAATCAAGCTCGTAATCAACAAGAATGAACTGCTTCTTTAGTTTGTCCACCATGCAATCCCACCTTGTGATTTTCTCATTTCCTCTTCTATTCCTTTCTAGTTGAACCTCTTTCCATGAGATTTTTTTATGGTCTTTCATTTTGGCCTTTGCAAATTTAACCCTCTTTGCGTCTTTGATATCCTCATACTCAAAATACTCCTCTAGTTCATTGATCCAATTGATCAACTCATCTGGGTTTAGGGTTTCCGAAAACATACCCACATCAATTTTAGGTATTTTTCCAAGCTTAGAAATGGCCCTAAAAAGCCTCTCCTCTACCTAATTTAGGACTTCCTCTTCACCTTCCCCTTCTTGTCCAATATTTTCTTCTTCTTCATTTTCTTCCTTAGTCCTCTTTAGATCTCGTCTTACAATGCTTGAACTTGTCTCTAGAGGGCTCTAACCTTAGAAGTAACAACTCTAGCCCTTCCACCATATTCCCTTCATGGAGGCATCTTCTTGTCTCAAACACATAACCACGTAGTCCTAGTGCAAACTACCTCACAATCGGTGCTTTGTCTACACACTTAGGAAAACTTGCTCTGATACCAATTGATGGAGACACAACCAAAGACCAGAATGAACACACAAGAAAAGGAAAATATTATTATCAATGTAAAATTCCCTATGGGCTTACAATTATATGATTTTGGAGAAAGAAATGCTATGTACAATACCTTCTCTCTAACTCCGCTAAGAACTTTCTTTATAATGCCAAAAATGTTTTTAAATAAACCCCAAATGGTTTAGGGTTAAGAATACATTCTAGAATATGCCAACTGGCATCCATTGCCAAAACAAAAGGTTCCAAAAATCATGTTAGAAGTTGGTGTAAAATTAGAAGAATTGAGAAATGGTAGTCCAACTTTCGGGAGGCATAACTTTTGAACTGTAACTCTGATTGATGAACCATTTACATTTTCAGAAAGTTCTCAAAGCGATCTATAGGCCTATGGACAAGCCTCACTTGTGCCCCATTTTTTTGGCCCCATAGAAGGCCATTTATTTCCCCATATCTAAATTTGAAGTTCTCTTATAAGGTCTCCAAGAAAATTAAAACTACAATAACTTTTGAACCATAAAGTCTTTTGACCTGATTCTTTTTTTTTGGAGTGTTTTAAATTTCAAGTACAACCATCCCTCTAAATTACACCTTCTAACTCATCATAATTTTGGCTTAGTTAAAAAATAACTCATTTTCTATATTTACATGTATCCCAAGGTACTTAAAAACTAATAAAACTCTAACCCAGAAAACTAATAGTGGAATTGTGAGAGTTGGAACCTTTATTTGACCCAAATAGGTATCCAAAAATAAAAACACATTAAACAAAAACTATTTCTAAGTATATTTTTGGGTGATACAGGATTGCCCTTGTACCACTGGATGCTCCTGCATGAGTGCCCAAAATCAACTATTAGAGTTAAGATACAAGTTTTGGTTTAATGGTTTTGAGTCAATGTGTATAGGTCTATCTAGAATGGCAAAATTTAAGACTATGATTTCTTTCTAACCTTAGAATGGTTTGTTATGATATTCTAGTTTGTTCTAAGTGTAGAGTTGATTGTTTTAGTAATTTGTAACTTTAAAATGACTTGTAATAACATTTTATTTGATTCTAAGTGCAAATTTGACCTATTCGATGATATGTAACCTTTGAATGGCTTATTATAAGATTGTAGTCAAGTCTAAGTGAATTTTTTTACTAATTTGGTGATTTGTAACCTTAGAATGTCTTGTATTAAAACATGGATGATTCTGGCTCAATGGTTGATCAATTTGCCAATCTAAAATCTAAGAATACCTTATTATGAGATTATAGCTTCTTCTAATTGAAGGGTTGACCAATTTGGTGATCTACAACAACATAGTGACTTTTTATGAGATTTTAATTGATTCTAAGTCAAGGGTTGACTGATTCAACAATTTGTTAGTTAAAACGACTCATTATGAGATTGTGATTGATCTTGATTGAATGGTTGGTCTATTTGGAAATTTATAGAGACCATAACTTAGATTCCATTGTTGGATTTTCCTAAGTTTTGGATATGTTGTTGGGGGCCAAATTGTGTCCAAAATCAATAGTTATATTTAGGAAACAAGTTGGTTATGAGTGTAAGGTTGACTTATTCAATGTAAGGTTCATGTCTTATATAAAACCACCTTATCCTAATATACAAACTCTACCCAACCATTTTTTCGTCCTAAATTGAATATTATACGTTTTTCATTTTTAGACATATCCTTGCAACTAGAACTAATCGGTGAAGCTTATTTCATTCTCACCAAATATAATGGTAAAATTTAAGACTATGATTTCTTTCTATCCTTAGAATGGTTTGGTATGAGATTCTAGTTTGTTCTAAGTGTAGGGTTCAATAATTTATGACTTCAAAATGGCTTGTAATATTATTTTAGTTGATTTTGAGTGAAGAGTTGACCGATTTGATGATATGTAATCTTTGAATGAATTATTATAAGATTGTAGTTGAGTCTAAGAGAATTGTTCATTGATTTGGTGGTTTGCAATGTTAGAATGACTTGTCATGAGATATGGATAACTATGGTTCAACAATTGATCAATTTGGTAATCTACAACCTAAGCATACCTTATTATGATATTATAGCTTGTTCTCATTGAAAGCTAGGCCAAATTGGTGATCTATAACATCAAAATGGCTTGTTATGAGATTTTAGTTGATTCTAAGTGAAGGGTTGAGTGATTCAAAAATTTGGACACTCAAAATGACTTGTTATGAGATTGTGGTTGGTTTTGATTGAATGGTTGATTGAGTTGGCAATTAATAGAGACCATAAAATTAGATTCCATCATTGGATTTTCATAAGTTTTGCATACATTTTTGGGGACCAAATTGTGCCAAAATCAACTGTTAGATTGAAGAAATAAGTTATGATTCAAATTTTTTGAGCCTCTATGTACATGTCTATATAGAGTGGTAGGATTTAAGACTATGTTTTCTTTCTAACCTTAGAATGACATGTAATGAGATTCCAGTTGGTTGTAAGTGTAGGGTTGAGTGATTCAGTGACTTGTAACTTTAGAATGACTTGTTATGAGATTTGAACTAATTATGAGTGAAGGGTTGACTTATTCATTGATCTACCTCAGACTGGTTTATTATAAGATTGTAGCTAATTCTGATTGAAAATTTGATCGATGCAATGATCTATAACTTCAGAATAACTTGTGATGAGTTTGTAGTTGATTTAGAGTCAACGTTTGACGAATTTGGCAACATGAACCTATGAATGGCTTGTAATAACATTTTAGTTGATTTTGAGTGAGGGGTTGACCAATTTGATGATATGTAATGTTAGAATGGCTTGTTATGAGATTGTTTCTAATTTTGAGTGAAAGGTTGACCAATTAGGTGGTTTGTACCCTTAGAATGACTTGCTATGAAATTTTGGTTGACTGTGATTGAACAATTGATCAATTTAACGATCTATAATGGAGTCATAGAAAAAATGGGTCTCAGTATAGAGACCATAAATTTTGATTCCACTGTTGGATTTTCCTAAGTTTTGGGTATGTTGTTGGGGGCCAAAATGTGCCCAAAATCAATAGTTAGATTTAAGAAACAAATTCTAGTTCAAAAGTTTTGAGTCTATATGTATAGGTCTATCTAGTATGGTAGAATTTAAGACTATGGTTTCTTTCTAACCTTAGAATTGTTTTCCATGAGATTCTAGTTTTTTCTAAGTGTAGGGTTGAATGATTCAATAATTTGTAATTTTAGAATGACTTGTAATAATATTTTAGTTGATTCTAAGTGAAGGCATGACCAACTCAATGATATGTAACCTCTGAATGACTTATTATAAGATTGTAACTAAGTCTAAGTGAATTGTTCATGATTTGGTGATCTATAACCTTAAAAAGACCTTCATGAGATATGGATGACTCTGGTTCAATGGTTGATCAATTTGTCGATATACAAACTAAGACTACTTGATTATAAGATTATAACTTTTTTTCATTGAAGGGTTGACCAATTTGGTGATCTATGATAGTAGAATGACTTATTTTTATTGATTTTAGTTGTTTCTAAGTGAAGGGTTGACATATTTGGAAATTTTCATACTCAAAATGGTTTTTTATGAGGTTATGGTTGATTCTAATTGAGTGTTTGACCAATTTAGAAATTTATGGAGACCATAACTTTGTATTCTACTATTCAATTTTTTAAAGATTTGGATATATTATTGAGGGCCAAATTGTGCCTAAAATTTGGTAGAATTTAAGATTGTATTTTCTTTCTAACCTTAGAATGACTTGTTATAAGATTCTAGTTGGTTATGAGTGTAGGGTTGACTGATTAAATGATTTGTAACATCAAAATTAGTTATGAGATTTGAGCTAACTATGAGTGAAGGGTTGATTTATTCAATGATATATAACCTCAAGATAGTTTCTTATAAAATTGTAGCTAATTTTGATTGAACAATTGATTGATTTGATGATCTAAAACTTTAGAATGACTTGTGATGAGATTATAGCTGATTTATAGTCTAGGTTTGGCTGATTTGGCAACTTGTAACCTCTAAATGGCTTGTAATAACATTTTAGTTGATTCTTAGTGAAGGGGTGAATGATTCAATGATATGTAACCTCATAATGGTTTATAATAAGATTATAGCTCATTTTAAGTGAAGGGTTGACCCACTCAGTGATTGGTAACCTTAGAATGACTTGCTATAAAATTTTGGTTGACTCTGATTGAACACTTGATTAATTCTACAATCTATAATAGAATCACAAAAAAATGGGTCTTAGTGTAGATACCACAACTTTTCATTCCACCATTGAATTTTCCTATGTTTTGGGTATGTTGTTGGGGGCTAAATTGCACCCAAAATTAATGGTTAGATTAAAAAAATACGTTTTGGTTCAAAAGTTTTGATTCTCTGTGTATAGCTCTACCTAGAATGGAAAAATTTAAGACTATGGTTTTATTCTAATCTTAGAATGGTTTGTTATGAGATTCTAGTTTTTTTAAGTGTAGGGTTGACTAATTTAGTAATTTGTAATCTAGAATGACTTGTAATAACATTTTAGTTTATTTTGAGTGAAAGGTTGATTAATTCAATGATATGTAACTTCTAAGTGGATTATTATAAGATTGTAGTTGAGTTTGACTGAATTATTCACTTATTTTGTGACTTGTAACCTTAAAATGACTTTTCATGAGTTATGGATGATTCTGGTTCAATAGTTGATCAATTTGGCAATCTACAATGTAAGAATACCTTATTCTGAGATTATAATGTTGTAGTTGAGTTTGACTAAATTATTCACTTATTTTGTGACTTGTAACCTTAAAATGACTTTTCATGAGTTATGGATGATTCTGGTTCAACAGTTGATCAATTTGGCAATCTACAATTTAAGAATACCTTATTCTGAGATTATAATGTGTTTTGATTGAAGGGTTGACCAATTTAGTGATCTACAACATTAGAATGGCTTCTTTTGAGATTTTAGTTAATTCTAAGTGAAGGGTTGATTGATTCAACAATTTTCACGCTCAAAAGGGCTTGTTATGGGATTATGGTTGATCTTGATTGAATGGTTAACTAATTTGACAATGTATAACCTCTGAATGGCTTGTAATAAAACTTTAGGTTATTTTGAATGAAGGGTTGCCCAATTCGATGATATGTAACCTTAGAATGACTTGTTATGAGATTGTAGCTCATTCTGAGTGAAGGGTTGACCAATTTGGTGATCAATAACCTTAGAATGACTTGCTATGAAAATTTGGTTGACTATAATTGAATAATTGATCAATTCAATGATCCTTAATGGAGTCACAAAAAAATGGGTCTCTTAGTGTAGAGACCATTAATTTTGATTCCATCATTGGATTTTCCAAAGTTTTGGGTATATTGTTGGGGGCTCAATTGCACCCAAAATCAATGGTTATATTTAAGAAACAAGTGTTGATTCAAAATTTTTGATTCTTTGTGTACATGTTTATCTATAATTGTAGAAGTAAGACTATGGTTTCTTTCTAACCTTAGAATGGTTTGTTATGAGATTCTAGATTGTTTTGAGTGTAGAATTGATTGATTTAGTCATTTGTGACTTCAAAATTGCTTGTAATAACAAATTTTGTTGATTTTCAATGAAGGGTTGAGTAATTCAATGATATGTAACCTCTTAATGACTTATTAAAGGACTATAGCTCAATCTAAGTGAATTCTTCACTGATCATAAATGACCTTAGAATGATTTGTCATGAGATATGGATGACTCTAGTTCAATGATTGAATGATTTGGCAATAAAAAACCTAAGAATGACTTGTTATGATATTTTAGTTGATTATAAGTGAAGGGTTAACCGATTCAACAATCTACACATTCAAAACAACATGTTATGAGATTATAGTTAATTCAGGTTGAATGGTTGATCTATTTGGCAATTTATAGACCATAACTTTGGATTCTACCGTTGGATTTTCCAAAGTTTTGGATATGTTTTTGGGGGCCAAATTATGCCAAAAATTAATGGTTAGATTTAAGAAGCAAGTTTTGGTTCAAGAGTTTTGAGTCTCTATGTACATGTCAATATAGAATGAGAGAATTTAAGATTGTGTTTTGTTTCTAACCGTAGAATGACTTTTTATGAGATTCTAATTGGTTCTAAGTGTAGGGTTGACTAGTTAAGTGATTTGTAACTTTAGAATGATGTGTTATGAGAGTTGAGATAATTGTGAGTGAAGGGTTAATTTATTCAGTGATCTATAACCTCAAAATGGTTTATTATAAGATTGTAGTTATTTTTTATTGAACAGTTGACCAATTTGATCATCTATAATATTAGAGTAACTTATTGTGAGATTGTAGCTGATTTAGATTCAAAGTTTTCCCAATTTGGTAACTTGTAGCCTCTGAATGGCTTTTTATAACATTTAAGTTCATCATGAGTGAAGGGTTCACTGATTCAATGATATGTAACCTTATAATGGCTTCTTATGAGATTGTAGCCCATTCTAAGTGAAGAGTTGACCAATAGAGTGATCTATAACATCATAATGACTTGCTATGAAATATTGGCTGACTCTGAATGAATGGTTGATCAATTTAGTGATCTATAATGGAGTCACATAAAAATGAGTCTCAGTGTAGAGACCAAAACTTTAATTTCCACCCTTGGATTTTCCTAAGTTTTTAGTACCTTGTTAGGGGCCAAATTGTGCCCAAAATTAACAATTAGATTAAAGAAATAAGTTATGGTTTAAAATTTTTGAGTCTCTTTGTATGGGTGTATCTAGAATGACATAATTTAAGACTATGGTTTCACTAGTACATTATAGGTCAAATTTTGACCAACCTTTTTTTGGTTTTTATGCCTTAGTTGGTCAAAATTTATGACCAATTTAGGGTTTCCCATGTTGGTCAAAATTTTGACCAAATTAAAATGCAAATGTTTTTTTATTACTTGTTACTTTCATTTTCATTTTGTTTTTGCACACTATTGGAGCATTTGGTCTGTGGCATTCATTGAAGGAAATTCCCTCTCTATCACTCACCAAGCTAGGCTTTCCTTCCTCTCTTGTTGGTGCTCGTGGATGCTCATCAGTGGCTTACAAAAATTATGTTTTGAGGTATGAGTGCCATTCAAACCCTTCATATTTCTATTTCCATTTTTGGTTGGCTTTAGCCTTGATTGAAGCTAAGTTTATGTTTCCAAGCTTATTTGTGACTATATACTCAACTGCTTTGTATCTGGGGAATTTGGGGAACTACAATCCCAGCCACACACGATTGGGGGTTAATTTATATCTTTCAATGTGGAACACAACTCTTTTGGGGGGAGTGAGAGACATACAACTTTACATAGGTAGTTAGTGATGTCCCTTCAAAACTCTATAAATGTTAATACGTAAATATAAGTTCTTCAAGAATTTTTTTATTGATTTAGTTTTTTGAGAAATTCTATTTGCTATCTGCCTTAACACAAAACCCCCAAATAAGTAAATCCCAACCAAATAAATATAAATTTATCAATGCCTTCCCCCAATTCTCCTATTCTTAAAAAGAATCTTTGGACCAACTAAAACCTTAAAAGAAGAGCACTATGAACCTAAGGGCATAACTTCAAAAGTCTTGTGTAATCACAAGAAACTCATTGTCCACATTCTCTACATTCCCAAGGTATGCCTACCTTGACAAGAAATTGATTATATTGCTCCCCTCCTTTATATGCTTCACACCATGACTACAAATTTGATAGATAATTATATGCCATAGTAGCTAAAGCTTTTTACATTTGAATATAGCATAACTTTATTGGAGACCTCTATAATTAGCCTAGAAAAATTAAAAATCTTATGTGGGTCTCTTAATGTCCATCAGTTATTTTAATAGAGAGTCAGAGAAAGAGATCACCCAAGTGGTACATAAGGCCAATTTCATCTACAAAGATCTTAGTACATACTACATGGAGTCTCTAAATGATTAGAGCTATGAAAAAACTTGTGACATCAAAGTATTAAAGATATCTATTACAAATTACAAATCATCTATTGTGCTTTTGCAATCTATCTACTATCATAGAAGAATTTATGATGTTACAATTAAAGCTAATCTAATTTCTCCAAACTAGGGAGCTAAATATTCACTATAAACTTTCAAGGAAAGCCACAAAATCATAGATAAAAGCTTTTATCATGGTAAGTAAAGCCACATTTATACTATTAATGATCTTATGATTAATATTCATCCACCTTATACTGATATATTCAGAGCTTAAAAAAAAGTATACCAAGAAATCCATCAAATTACCATATGCCAATGTGTCTTAAGCTATATCACTACTACATTCCCCTACCACTTTCTCAAATAATTCACATAACTATCTAATTCCTCTTCCTCGTCAAGATGATAATCCACTTACTTATGTGGTTCCCTAATGTCCAAATTGATCATTGTCTTCTCACTATTGATTCAAATGTTATAGTTCACTTATCTCCTTGTTACTAGTGCTTGGATGTTACAAAAAAGATCCTATAATCATTTTTGAAAGTTTATTTCATAATGAAGTTGTGGCTATCCAAAAACTGCACAACTTTTATGCAAGATGTGAGACAATAATCCTCATTATCTTAGCAACATATGCAACAACTTTCAAATAAGACAACACATAGTCTTAAGGGGAATACGATCATTATTAATTCATAGATGTCTCAATATGGTTCAATGTGAGAAATTATCAACCACATTCATGAAATAACAGGAAAGCATTGCATAAATGTTATCAATTGACAAGTTTCTCAAGCACACAAATTACCACAAGGATTCAACATAGACACCATAAACTAATGATGGAAGATAATTTTTATTATATTTATGGTCATTTAACATGTCATTGTGGAAAATTATACATGCTAGTTTTCTTTCATATTCACTGCATTTTCCTAGCACATGCAAAGAATAGAAAATAAGAAAAATCATGTCATTTGTGCTATGTTATAAAAAATTATCAACAAAATCCATGACCTAATACTAATTTAAAGATTTTTCCATACTGTAGCTACCAATAAATAATACTAAAGGCTATCAACTAAGAAGAATGTAAGTACAATGTAGCCTGATAATGAAACCAACAAGGTGTCTACAACTACTACTCCAAGTACGCTAACTAACCAAAGTGAACTACCAATCTATAAATAACTTAGAGTTACATAATTTAATGGTAATGAATCAATATCTACAATGAAATTATTAGACATTCAATAAGCAACAAGTATTTTGTACCAGAAAGAGAAGCTTAACAAACATAGTAGTGAGCCTATTTATGAAACCAACAAGATCATTGCCCACTATCAAGGACCTGCTTATTATTTGAATTCCAAGTTTGTATTATAAAAATTTGCTGCTTCTAGTATATTCATTGATTAGGGTATGATGCAAACCCATGCAATCCAATCAACCAAATTCTTTTTTAAGACTAGCTAAAGTACTATTGATCTCCAATTTAAATAAGAGCATAGATATACATCCAAATTAAAGAACAAAAAAAGGTTTTGAAACTTTCTAGAGCCTTATGAAATAAGCACCCATTCAATTGAAAAGAGCTAAAATTTTGGTAGAATTTAGAAAATCTATTACTACCCTATAAAATAAGCAATATCTAGAATTAATAAACATCAAAATGCATACACACTCTGAAATGACTTGACTATGAGTAGGGTGTTTTGAGGCACCCACAAAGAAAATTTTATAGTTCATCCAAATATGACAACTAACAAGTCAAATTTACTTGATGAAATAAATGTCCACAATTATTCAAGAGAGAATTTACCTCTTTCTCATTTGTCAACACTCTTGATACAAATCACTATGTTTGCATCCTAAGAAGCAATTTCATAGAGATCCTCCCAAGTGCTATATAGTTGGGCACGACACTCATCAAATAACAAAGGTTAAAATACACATACATACTCCTCTACAAACTCAAATCTACCAAGAATGCATTGCAGTTCCATTTCATCTATAAAATAGAATGATTTTTAGAGTAATTTCATCACCATCTAATAGACTACTTTTAAATTGATAACTTATTATAATTGAAAAAAAGAAAAAACAAAATAAAAGAATAACTTGAGTAATGTGCCTAAAGAATTCCTATTTCATCCGTAAAAGAAAAGTATTTTTAGAGTAATTTCATCACCATCTAAGGTGTATACTTGGTAATTCATAACTCACAACTATTGATACAACAAAAAAACTAAGAATTAAACTAGACATGGTAGCATGCAAGCAAAATATAGATGTAAATTGAAGCAAATTACTCAATGCAAAATACTAAACAAATTGCATTCGAACCATCACAATCCAAAGGTTAAAAAGTGCTTGAGTTTTTAACAATAGAGCTCCAAACTTGCATAAATTCATATTGGTTTAACCATTGGGCATCTAAAACTCCAATATCTACAACTTAACACAAATCAAACTTGAAAATCAATGCAAATAAGATTAGCCACATGTATACATAATAATATTTAGTCTAGGTAAATTAAGCACTTCAATGAAAGATACATATTAAAAAAAAAAAAAATTCTCCCAAGACCTAAAAGTACCTCCATGATACAAAATTTCCACCAATGCAATGTTCTTCTTGTAAACCATATCATACAAGAACAAATCATATGATAGAAATTAAAGATTAAACCAAACCAAAAAAAGCTAGGGCCAAAAGATAAAGTCCCTTGTCCTAAATTTATTTGGCCTCAGAAAGGTGGAAAATTCCTCCTTGAATTCAAAATTTCTCAAACAATCATCTTCCTTGATGTAACATACACATGTCAAAATTACACATACTTAGTTGCACTAATTTTCTAATTGCTGAAAATAATATCCTATTTGACATTAGAAGCGATGGAGGAAAGTCATATATAAGTCCAATTTACATGTCATCATGCAACTTCTTTCGGCTAATCATATTTGTTGAGATCTTTTTACCGTGCTCTAAGATTTTTTGTAGTTCCTTGATGATAGGTAAAGTATTTAGACAAAATATATTAGGAGGTTTTATCAAGCCAAATAAACCTGAAACAAAAATTGAATTGGAAGATCAGGTGCTAAGAGACAGTCAATGAAAAATATTTCATTTAAAACCTCATTTGTAAGCTTACCAAAGATGCCCCACTAAGTGGATAAGACTAGATATTTGGCCAAAAGATCAGCCAAAAATCTCTCAATTTTAAATTTTCAAACACAATTTCTATGGCTTATCATTGAGAAAATTCGAAAGAAAATCTCTAGACTTTGGTAATGTTGTTTGTGAAAGATATTAGGATAAGATATAAGTGATTGTGAATTAATATTGTTTTAATTACATTCAACAAGGTATCATTGAATTTGATTATGTATATTTTTCAATGTCATAATTAATTTTATTTTGTATAATTTGTTTTGAAACTTTGAAAAAAATAGATCAACACGTATATTATATTATGTAATCAACATGTATATGATATTATGTAGGTCGGGTATCAGGCAATCATTTGGGGATTAATTTTGAATAGCTCCCCTCTTTTGGAGCATTCATGTGGTATGCACTTCATAACAGAGTCTCCTATTTTTGGCAAGGTTAGCATATTAGCTATATTTTGACTTCTTATTCGATATCTTTATTAGATACTATAGGGAAAATGTTATTATAAAATAATTGATTTTTTTCCAAGTTTCATTTACCTAGTAAATAAAGTTATTACATTTTATCTTTTGTGTTTTTTTTGCACTTTGATGATGTAGGTTGAGGTCAATGGTAGTAATGCAACCCCTATTTACAAGTTCTTGAAATCAATCAAAGGTGGATTTTTTGGTGATAGCATAAAATGGGACTTCACTAAGTTTTTGGTTGACAATGATGAAAATGTAGTTGAGAAATATGCACCCATGACATCTCTGTTGAAAATTGAGGTACTTGAAAATCATATTTTGTTATTTTGTTATTTTGTTAGATTGTTTAATAAAAATTGCACTTATAATATTTTCAAACTAGTTTTATTTGTTTGATGCTCAACATATCTTATAGGAATAATGACTAATATATGTAACCTTATGTCTATAGGAAGATATTAAGATATTGTTGGGTGTTGCCTAATGCATTGAGAAACTATGTTATAACTCTTCTTCCCATTTACAATAAATGTAAGAAGCAATAATTTAACTGGGACATGGTTCTATTATGCCCATACAAGACAAAATGTATTAGTAGTTTTGATTACATAAAAATAGTTTTTAAAGGACCCAAAACCTTTAACAAAGTATCAAAGAAACAAGAACATAAAAGTTTAAAGAACAGAAGGCCTCAAAACCATAAGAGAATAGATAGAATAAGCCAAAAAATAAGAGGCCATAATACAACTATGCATGAAAAGACATCAAAAGAAAATAAAAAATAAGCCCCCAAATAGCCACAAAGTTTTCAAAAGGTCCATTTCTTGGTTTGCCGGGATGTTCATATTTTCTGTAGAAGCTTTCATGTCATCTAGATTTTTTTCTTCCACTCCTTCATTCTTCTTGGAATTAGCCCTTGTGTGTTTTCTCTAGTCCTAGTCCTCATTCACAACATGAGAGTCTTGGCCTTTACTCTTCCCCAACTTGTTTAACAGGGTGTTAAAGTTGTTAGCCATTGTCTTCAAAATAATGTAGTTTTGATCAGCTAGTTTCTTGACTATTTTCTCCATGTTACTCACTCTTGTATCTAGACCATCCATCCATTTTTGAACATCTTTCCCTAACTTATCTAAATTCATATTCTTGGTTTCAAGTGTTGGCACATGCTTCATCAAATTCTTTACCTCTTCCGCATTGCAAATAACCTCAAAGAGTCTATCAATGTGCCAAGCCAATGTTCTCTCCCCCCTTGCCATCTTACTGAGCTAATGAAAGTCCTTTGATATATCTTGTATTTTTTTGTTTTAGGGTAAAAATATCCTTGTCCTTGGGTTACCAATGTTTCCCTTTAGAAACCCCTAGTTATCCTTATCCATATTATGCTCAAAGTAGTCCTCGTGTCCCCCATTTGTTCCTATCGAGATCCACCTCCTTAAATTCATTTTCATCACCCGCATCTTGAGCAAGCACATTATTCATTTTGCTTTCAACCCTCTTAATTAAGGGTTCATTATCAGAGGGGATATAATCTCTTTCAACATTCTTCCCCTTGTTTCTCAAAACCTTTCCCAAAGATCCTCTCTTCTCAAAACCCTTTTTTTGCACCTCCTCATAATCACTATCTTGTTTGGACTCACTCTCCTTTTCTTTCTTTTTTTCTTGGAAGAGCTTCCAAGATCACCTTTCTTCCTCTTCTTTATTTCAACCTTAGCCTCCTCATCCTCTATTTCCTCATCAAATTCCTCCTTAGATTCACTACCCTCCATCTCACAATCTAAATATTTCTTGATTTGCCTAGGTCTATTAACCCACGAACTATTTCTCTTTGAAGTGAGAAACACCATTAGATTGATAAAAATTTAAGGTGTCTTTTGGTATAAATTTTGACAAGGAAAATTTAGAAAATGAAGAAATCATAGTAGTTTGAACAAAATTTATTACAAAATGTGGTCTATGACATTGTGCTTAAACAATAAAAGAATCTTTCCATCATAAGATTTAAACCAAAAAAAAAGATATCTAGGAAAAAAGTAGGTGTCAAGCATCTTGCTAGACTAATGAGAACTATTATGCATAACTATTTAAATATTCAAGAGATGTTGAAGATAACATTCAAAATCATTATCAACTATTACCTAGTTAGAAAATGTAATTTTCCCCAGTCATACAATAATGGCTAGAATTGCCACAAAGACATTGGTCTATGCACCCAACTTAAAAAATGGAAAGGAATACCTGAGCCTTTGGAGAATATATCTATAAAAAAAGTGCTCTATAAAATGATTTTAGACATACATTTAATGTTGCTTTTGTGAGCAATTTGTTTTGAATATTTTAGAAATCTTCATAGTTATGCCTAGTATAGCTAGGAATAATCCCTTGGGTAAAATATACATCTATTATACGATAAGTAGTTTGAGCTCCCAAATCCAAATTACAAAATATGATAAACATCTACGAAATCCATGTAAAAAGGATTAATGCATTTTGACTTTGTGTGGGAAGTCATGACTAATTCAATGTCAATATCTCTTATCATTAATCATTTAGAGGGCACAATATTATTGTACATCATATTTATAGCCTTGGGCATTGATGATGTTCCTTTTATTGTTTTGAAGGTCACATCTTCCATGCACACTATAAAATTATTCTATGACAAGGCTTTCCTTAAGATCTCTAATCTTTACTCCTATTGCTTGGATTTCTGAGGAGTAGGTTAATACAAGGTGGAGTTGTTTATTGTCTCAAAATTACCACCACAACATTTATGCATTCCATGATAGATAATATCTGAAGCATGTGCAAAAACACCTAATTTGTCTGTATTTTATGTAAAAATTCATATCACCACATTTTTTCAATAGAATAGTAATATGTTTGGGTTAATATCTAACTACAGGTGCTTGACCACAAAGCTATACATGTACACAAGGAAAGCCAAACAACTGCTAGAATGAATCATACCAAACTATTGAAATAAATAGTCATAATTCTAATATGTGCATACTCTACAATAAATAAAAAACTTTCCCTATTAAATGACCCCAACTCATGATAAACAAAGAGTAATGAAAAGGATCAACAAAAGTTGTTGATATTATAATATGGGTGAATTTGAGCAAGGTGACTAAATTTTTCTTTCAAAACCATATGTGTAGATATAAACATTAAGTACAACATGTCCAATATTTTTGTAGATATACAAATTAATTAGACCAAATTTTTCTTTCAAAACCATATGTGCAGATATAAACATTAAGTAAAAACTGTCCAATATTTTTGCAGATATACACATTAGTTAGAAAAAAATTTTCTTTCAAAACCATATGTGTAGATATAAACATTAAGTACAACATGTCCAATAATTTTGTAGATATATTTTCCTATAAAGAAAGACCATGCTTGACAATATGAACCCAAAACAAAATAATGAGAGAATTGCTAGATTATGGTTTGAGTTCCAAAGAAAAGTTGATAAATGTAATTGTCCTTGCAAAAAGTGTAAGGGCTTAAAGAATTGAAGAATTCTAATCACAATAGCCCATAATCATTCTAGGAAACATGGTTACATTGAAGGGGGAAATAATTTTCATCAATTGTTGAATGTGGATTTCCTACTAAAGGAACATGGAGGTGTGAATATCTAAGTTTAGGATAACACTCCCATGGAAGAGGATGATAATGTGCTAGAGGACATGATTGAACAAGGTGGTGTTGACACAACTGATGAAGATTCTCATGATGATGGTATAGTGTATCTAATAATGATGGTGAAGATGGTCTTGATATACCTATACTTGAGAAGGCACACGAGCCCCTATGCAAAGGCTCCCATGCAACTCTTCTCTCTACTATAGTTTATTTGGTGAACTTGAAAGTTATGAATGGTTTATCCAATGTAGCAATGTCATGTATGCTAAGGTATGCCATTTTTGTCATCTTCAATTTTAGCATACCATTACTATTCATTATATTAACAATTCATATTTTTTATTGTAGCTTGATAGGTGAGTTTTTGTTACCACCATCAAACATTCTACCTCATTCATACTGAGAATTATGTATCATTATGAATCAAATTGGAATAAAATATCAAAAAATACATGCATGTCCCAATGATCACATTCTATATCATAAACAACATGAATTTGCAGTAGAATACCTTGATTTTCATATTAGTAGATATCAGTCAGATCAAATTAACAAAAAAGGTGCCTCACAAGGTTCTTCAGTATATTCTCATTATTCCACATCTTCAATGATTATTTAGGTGCACTAGCTTGGCACAATTTATGGATTACCATGCACGCGATAGAAGTCAAGATGATATTATGTGAATGCCTATGGATTGTTTTGCATTTAAAGAGATAGAGAAAACATGGCCACACTCTAAAGAAGAACCTTGTAATCTCAAAATTTCATTGGCAATGAACAGTGTTAATCCATTTGGAAATATGAGATCTCTTTAGTTAGTGTGACCTATTTTGGTTATTAACAATAAAATTCCTCTTTGGATGTCTATAAAGAGGGAGCACATAATGTTGTCAATGATTGTACCAGGTATTTTTTTATTTAATAGTTATCTAAATTAATTTATAAATAATGTTTGTAAATGATCATAATAATTATGTAATGTTTCTATTAATTCAATTACTAGGTAAGTACCAATTTAAAGATATGAATGTGTATATTGAGCCTCTTATTGATGAGTTGTTGAAGTTATGGAATGGGGTCACTATGTATGACATCTTGATGGGGACACAACCCAAGAACCAAATGGACACAACAGAAAAGGGAAATTGTATTAACAGAGAAAATAAGCTAGTACAAATAGTACAGAGAAAATAAACTTCAAACCATGCCCTAAGGGCTTACAATAGCATAAATCTGGAGATAATTTCTCCTTTCAGTACCTCCTCTCAAACTCCACCCCGAACTGCCTTTTACAATGCCAGAAATCTCCTTAAATAGACCTCGAAGGTTAAGGACTAGGAGTACATTCTAGAAAGTGCTAGTAGGAATCCACTGACCAAATAGAAGGTTCCAGAAGCTACATTAGAAGTCGGTGCAAATCTAGAAGAATCCAGAAACGGTAACCAAATTTTTGGGAGGCATAACTTTTGAATCGTAGCTCCGATTGATGAACTTTTTACATTTTTGGAAAGCTCTCGAAGTGCTCTATAGCCCTATGGACAAGCTTCACTTGTCCCCCATTTTTTGGCCCTTTTTGAGGTCATTTAATGCCCCTAACCTGACTTTGAAGCATTCTTAGGAGGTCTCCAAAACCTAAAAAATTGCAATAACTTTCAAACTGTGGGGCCTTTTGACCTGATTCTTTTTTTGGAATGCTCTAAATCACAATTACATTCATCTTGAAAATTCACACCTTCTAGGTCACCAAAATGATGGCCAAATTGCATGCTCCTATTTTTTCAAAAATTTTTAGCACATTGATAGTTGAACTGTGAGAGTTGGAACCTTTATTTGACCCAAATGGGTGTCCAAAAATGAAAACACATGAAATAGAAACTAAGTCTAAGTACATTTTTTTTGGGTGACACAGGATTGCCCTTATACCTCTGGATGCTCCTGTGTCAGACACCCAGGGTAGATTGAAAAGTGACCCTATCACTTTATGAATGGTAGAGGAAATCCCAAATGGGAAACCTCAGCTGTTGAAATCCAAGTTGAGTCCTCGATTGGTCATCCTTTCCATTTGACCAAATACTCTTCATACTACCTGTTTCTAGTACTCCTACCCACACAATGATCTAGAATGTCTTCTATCTCCTCCTTCTTAGAAGCAGGAATTAGACATGGCTCTAACACCTCATCTGCACCACCATCATGATACTTTGTTAAATCTGCAATGTTGAAAATGGGAGAAATGTGAATACCATCTGGCAGCTCTACCTCATATGCATTTCTTGAGTCATGTTTCTTCAAAATTTTGCAGGGGCCAAATTTCTTCATTTTCAGCTTGTTGTAAGTACCGGCTAGAAATATTTCTTTTCGTAAGTGCACCATGACTAGATCCCCTACTTGGAATTCCTTATGTCTTCTCCTTTGATCAGCCCTATCTTTATACTCTTGATTCATCTTGGTAATGTGTGCTTGAACCTCCTCATGTAGACGCTTGATATGTTCAGCAAATTCCTCAGCTTCAGCACTTGTCCTCTCCCCTTGCTCTATCTTCCTCAATTCTGGTGCAGTCCTTGGGCTATTCCCATATACAATTTGGAATGGTGATTTTCTAGTACTCCTATTTATAGAGTTATTGTAAGCAAACTCTGCTTGTGGTAGAATCAAATCCCATCCCTTGGGCTTATTCCCAACTAAACATCTCAGCAAATTGCCCAGACTTCTGTTTAACACTTCTGTTTGGCTGTCAGTTTGTGGGTGATGCGTGGAACTGAATTTCAAGTCTGTTCTCAACTTTTTCCACAATGTCCTCCTGAAATACCCCACAAATTTAGTATCTCTGTCAGAAACTATGCTCCTTGGAAGACCATGTAGTCTTACCACTTCTTTGAAAAACAAGTCTGCAATATGGACAGCATCATGAGTTTTGTGGTATGGAATGAAATATGCCATTTTGGAGAACCTATCAACCACCATGAATACTGAGTCATTACCCCTTTGTGTCCTCGTCAATCCAAGAACAAAATCCATACTTATGTCCTCCCATGGCCTTGATGGAACAGGTAATGGCTGATATAGGCTAGTATTGTGACTAAACCCCTTAGCAACTTGAAAAACCTGGCAACTCTGTACAAACTTCTTCACATCCTATGAAATTTGAGGCCAAAAATAATGTTCTCTAAGAATGGAAATGGTCTTATCTCAACCAAAATGTCCTGCCATCCCTCCACTATGTTTCTCCTTAATCAAATTTTCCCTCATGGAACTTCTTGGAATGCACAATTGACTACCCTTGAACAACATGCCATCCTGAATCAAATAGTCTAACCACTTGGTTTTATCTACAGCAATAGGTTCTTTACAAGCTTTCCATGCTTTAGAAAAATCAGGATCCTCAGGGTACAAATTCTTGAGTTCATTAAACCCAACTACTTCAACCTACATTACTGTAAGCAACAACTGTCTCCTACTTAGTGCATCTGCAACCCTGTTAGATTTTCCACTTCTATGTTTCAACACAAATGTATAGCTCTGCAAGAACTCTACCCACTTCATATGCCTCTAATTCAATTTACCTTGGCTATTTAGGTACTGTAATGCCTGATGATCAGTATACAAAACAAATTCCTTTGGAAATAAATAATGCCTCCATTTCTTTAAGGCCTGAACTATTGCATAGAACTCTTGATCATAAACAAAATACTTTTTCTTTGCATCATTCAATTTTTCACTAATATATGCAATAGGCTTACCTTCTTGGCTTAATAAAGCCCCAATAGTGCTGCCACTAGCATCACAATCCACCTGGAACACTTTTCTAAAATTTGGAAGTGCCAACACAGGTTGTTCTATTACCTTCTTCTTCAGCAATTCAAAACTTCTCGCAGCTGCTGCAATCCATTTGAACTCTTTTCTATCCCCTCTTATTGTATCAGTTAGGGGTGCACATATGCCACTAAAATTCTTAATAAACTTCCTGTAAAAACTAACCAGACCATGAAATGATCTTACCTGAGTAGCAGACCTTGGAGTAGGCCATTCCAAGATGGCTTTTACCTTCTCCAGATCCATTTTGAGACCTTTAGGTGATATAAAAAACCCCAAATAGACTAACTCCCTTTTTGCAAAGTTACACTTCTTCAGATTAATTAACAGTTTCTCTTCCCTTAGCCTTTCAAGGACACTATGAATATTAAACAAATGTTCTTCCAAAGTCTTGCTAAAAATTAAAATATCATCCAAATAAACAATAACAAATTTTCCCAAGAACTTCTTAAGTACCTCATTCATGAGCCGCATGAAGGTGCTTGGGGTGTTCGTCAATCCAAAGGGCATGACTAACCACTCATAAAGACCCTCCTTGGTCTTGAAGGTTATTTTCCACTCATCTCCTTCTTGAATCCATATCTGGTGATAACCACTCTTCAGATCTATCTTTATGAAGTACTGAGCTCCACTCAAGCAGTCCATAATATCATCCATCCTTGGCAAAGGAAACCGGTACTTGATGGTGATCCTATTTATAGCTCGAGAATCTGTACACATCCTCCACTCTCCATCCTTCTTTGGTGTGAGTACTGCAGGTACTACACATGGACTCAGGCTCTCTCAAATCAAGCCCTTCCTCAATAACTCCTGAACCTATCTATTTAGCTCCTCTATTTCAGTAGGAGTCATCCTATGAGAAGCCTTGTTAGGAAAACTAGCTCCTGGAATCAAATCTATTTGATGACTGATTTGCCTTACTGGTGGAAATCCATCTAGAACATTATTAAAGATAATATCTCCAAATTCCCCTTGTAAATCTGAAACTTCAAATGGTATTTCACTACTACCTTCTTTATCTTTCCTAGGAATCAAGGCATAGCACATATGTTGGTGTTTCATGCCATCTAAAAACTTCCTTTCATCAACAAGACAAATCCTAGCACTGCTACATACCTTTTCACCTTCCTTTTTCATGGGCTTCAATTTATGGTGAACTCCATCCTTTGTCAGAGAGTATGTGTTTGCATGTCCATCATGTACTGCATGTCTATTAAACTGCCATGGTCTACCCAATAATAGATGGCAAACATCCATCGAAATAACATCATAGAGAACTTCATCATGGTAACTCCCAATTTTGAATTTTACTAAACATTGTTCACTTACCAAGACCTTATGATCATCTTTTACCCAAGCAATCCGATAGGGCTAGGGATGTTTCTCCCTCTTGAGCTTCAGCTTAGAGACCATCTCTTCTGATACCAAGTTATCAGTGCTACCACCATCAATGATCACATCACAACATTTATCCTCACACTTGCATCTGGTACATAACAAACTCCTCCATTGTCCTGGTTCAATCTCACTACTTAGTAGGACTCTTTCATTTACCAAGGTCTCTCCTCTTTCTGCATCCTCTGAATGTGATGATTGTGCATCCTCATCCACATGAGCAACCCTAGCTTGGCCCTCAGCTCTCCTATCTGTCCTTCCTTGTCATTGAGGGTATTCAAAGGCATGATGACCTTCTTCATTGCAATGGAAATAGGTACCACGGGAGCCTCCTCTTCCTTGTCCATTTCCTCTACCTCTTCCTCTCTGATTTCCAAAGTCTTGATCATGGGAGCGGTTGAAACCCTCATTCCTCTGGTTCCTGCTAGTACCCACATCTTCATTTTTCTTTTGGGTTTCATTGCAGCCTCCAGATGATCTACCGCTTCCCCTTCCTCCTTGACCGCACCCTCTTTGTCTTCCTTCAAACCTTTTATTCAGCTTCTCTTCAACTCATAGGGAAAACTAGTATGCCTCTTCAATGCTGGTCATTCTTACTAGACTTAATTCCTCCTGGATGCTAGGTTGCAACCCACTGATATAACGAGAAACCTTCTCCTTATTTTCTTCTGCATGCCCCACTCTAATCAAGAGTCGATAAAATTCCTCTGTATATTCTTGGACTGATCTTCCTGCTTGCTTTAACCCATGCATCTTCTTAAACAAATCAAGCTCGTAGTCCACAGGAATGAACCGCTTCTTCAATTTGTCCACCATGCGATCCCACCTTGTGATCTTCTCCTTTCCTCTTTTATTTCTTTCCAATTGGACCTCTTGCCACCAAATTTTGGCATGGCCTTTTAGTTTGGCCTTTACAAACTTAACCCTATCTAGGTCCCTGATATCTTCATACTCAAAGTATTCTTCCAGTTCATTGATCCAATTGATCAACTCATCTGGTTTTAGATTTCCTGAAAATATACCCACTTCAATTGTGGGTCTTTTCCCAAACTTAGTAATGGCCCTAAAAAGCCTTTCCTCTACATGATTCAGAACTTCCCCATCAAATTCCCCTTCTAGTCCCATAACTTCTTCTTCATTTTCATCCTCATTGTCATCACCAGCGACAACATTTGCTCCTCTACAGAGCTCCTCTTGCAATGCTTGTACCTACCTTTGGAGGGCTCTAACCTCCTTAGGATTAATAGCTCTGGCCCTTCCACCATGCTCTCTTCATGGAGGCATCTTCTAACTTGAACCCACAACCACACAATCCTGGTGCAAACTGCCTCACAGTCGGCGCTCTATCTACACACTCTGGAAAACCAGCTCTGATACCACTTGATGGGGACACAACCCAAGAACCAAATAGACACAACAGAAAAGGGAAATGGTATTAACTGAGAAAATAAGCTAGTACAAATAGTACAGAGAAAATAAACTTCAAAGCATGCCCTAAGGGCTTACAATAGCATAAATCTAGAGATAATTTCTCCTTTCAGTACCTCTTCTCAAACTCCACCCCGGACTACCTTTTACAATGCCAAAAATCTCCTTAAATAGACCTCGGAGGTTAAGGACTAGGAGTACATTCTAGAAAGTGCTAGTAGGCATCCACCAACCAAATAGAAGGTTCCAGAAGTTGTGTTAGAAATCGGTGCAAATCTAGAAGAATCCAGAAACGGTAACCAAGCTTTCGGGAGGCATAACTTTTGAACCGTACTCCGATTGACAAACTGTTTACATTTTTGGAAAGCTCTTGAAGTGCTCTATAGCCCTATGGACAAGCTTTGCTCGTCCCCCATGTTTTGTCCCTTTTCAAGGTCATTTAATGCCCCTAACTTGACTTTGAAGCATTCTTAGGAGGTCTCCAAAACCCAAAAAACTGCAATAACTTTCAAATCGTGGCGCCTTTTGACCTGATTCTTTTTTTGGAATGCTCTAAATCACAATTACATTCATCTAGCCAATTCACACCTTCTAGATCACCAAAATGATGGCCAAATTGCATGCTCCTATTTTTTAAACATTTTTTAGCACACTAATAGTTGAACTGTGAGAGTTGGAACCTTTATTTGACCCAAATGGGTGTTCAAAAATGAAAACACGTGAAATAGAAACTAAGTCTAAGTACATTTTTTTTTGGGTGACACAGGATTGCCCTTATACCTCTGGATGCTCCTGCATCACATCTCTAGATCAATTGGACAAAGATAATTTTTAGTTCCATGCAATGCTTGTATGGACAATACGTGATGCCCCTTGGCTAACTCATTTTTGTAATATGTTGTATTGTTAAGGTCACATATTTTTGCTCTATTATAGTGCTTACACATTATTTTTGTACTCTTAAGTTGTGTATGATAATTGTACATGATTCAATTGTACATGATCTTTTAAGTTTTTAGATAAAAGGAAAATTTGCATGTCTAGTTTGTGGTCTGAAGATGAAATCTTGTCATTCAAGAAGTTTAGGAAAGTAGGTGTTCAATAAGTTTAGTAACTTTATCCATAATAATCATAAACATTGAATTATTGAAAAACATATTTTAATGGGAGATAAGAGACAACATCAAGGCCATGAAGAATGAAACTTCATCTATAGAAGTTGGAATACGATTGACTAATTGTCGAGGTAATATCCAGTTTGTGGTCTAAAGTTCAAAATTTATATTTTGATATTGTCTTTTGTTTAGTAATGATGTAATTGGTGCTCATGAAAGTTGTCAAGGCATTAATAACCAACTTCCTAGAGGAATAAAAAGTTTTGTTACTCAATTTAGTAAGTTACTATACTACAAGGATCTTCCAATCATGCATTTGTTTGATGCTATGCATATTAGAAAGAATGCAACAAAGAAACTATGGAAAATATTGGAGGGAAGACATGATAGAGAAAAATTGCCAAAATTTGTATTGGTATTCATAAATCCAATCATGCATTGAAAGATTTTATTGAATCAAATAGCAATGGAGATCGCATAAATATGAGTTCCCTTCCTTGGTTATTAATAGAGCAACAAAGTGATGCATTAAAAGAAGCCATAAAAAAAAAAAATCCCACATGATTTGCTACAAATATAAGCACTCTTGTAACAAAGAAAGGTGATTTAGAGTCAGGCATCATGCCTAAATTTCTTGAACAAAAAAAAAATGGCACAATTTTATTATTATTATTTTATTTTGGGGGTAAAAGTACAAAGCTATGTCACCTTTCAGGCTAATTGATCAGAATGATTGAATTTGAGTATTTATATCTAAAAATCAATTTTGTTCAAACATATGATCTAGAAAAATTCTTTCTAGATAATTTGTGTATGGTCTCACACTTTTCCAATTGGAAATGTCTATTAAATGCATGTTTTATACTAGTTTGTATCCAATTACTAAAGAAATATAATTATTTGAAAAAATTAGCATTTTAATAACTCTTACTATTTTTAATGATATTTTTTTAATAACTTATAAAAAAAATTTATAGAGCTCAAAGTCAAGAATATTATCATATAGAGATTAAAATATTTTTATTAGATATGGTATATGTTGGTCTTTAGATGGTTTTAACATTCGAGTGTCAACACACTTAATCACTTTCTACATTGAAGCTAAGTACACTATGTATGCCAAGTCACAATGTGTGCTAAGTCAAATTTCCAATAGATGTCAAGTGACTTCAGGTGTTGACTAGTATATAAGTGTCGAGTCACAGTTGATGTTGAGTAAGTCAAAATTCTTCATATACCAAGTGAGTTAGAATAATATATGTGCTAGGCGAGACAGAGTGTAATAGGTGCCAAGAAATCTAGGATAGTATATGTGTCGAGCATCAATATTCTAGTATGTGATGAGTAACATAGAATCAACATATGAGTTTGTGCCCTCATAAACTCAGATGTAAACCATTTTTGGAGCTGACATAGAAGGATTTTGAAGAAGAAAAAAGATGAGAACGAATCTTTTGCATTCCCTATGCGATCATCATGTAGCCAATTAGGAAAATGGAGAATGCATGCAACCAATGATAAAAATGTAAGGAATGAGTGAGAAATTAAGATTCAATATGCATTGTAGATCCATACCTAACCCTAAGTCTTCACAAATCTTTAAAAGGAGATCGAAAACCCATTACACATGTGGATGAGAATAGTATGGGGAGACAATAGTGAAATTCAGTGTGAAGAAGGAAAGACTTAGAGGAACAAAGTAGTAATTTCATATTCAGTTGATCAGAATAGTACAAGGAACAAGAGATATGACTAGATATTAGATTTTAGAGGATCAAGATCAACAGGAGTTTGCCTGATATTAGAAATTGAAGATTGTATGTAATCAAGTCAAAGATTCCTAATACTTTCTTGCCATTGTATTAGAAGTTGAAAATCCTATTTTAATAGGTTAGCTTAACAGCTAGGTAGGGGAACCTTTAGAGAAGGTGATTAAAAATCCTATGTATTAGGTGGATTTAACAACCTATTGTAAATCCTTTAATAGGGTGACACTTCATGTAAAGTGTTTGTAAATCCTCTAATCAGGTCACTATTGACATAGTGTAAAGCCTTTAACAGGGAAGACCATCAGAAGTGGTTGAACATTTATTACTGCAGTGATTTTTGTTGGTATCATTCCACCCTAGTTTTACCTTCTTATTCCTAGAGGGTTTTTGGGTTACCAAATTTGGTGTTATGTCTTATTGCATGTGATTTATTCTATGTTCATTTATATGTTTACATGCATACAATTTTCTTTTCAGTTATATGTTTAAATTGTGAAAAGAGTTCAAAGTGTGGTACTTCTGATTCACGCCCCCTCTGAAAAGTACTCTTCCCATTTTGAACATTCCAACAATTGGTATCAGAGCTAGTGGTTCTCACAAGGAGAAGCCTAATAGCTTAGAGAAAAGGTCTGAACATGGAAGTCTTCAAACTTGGGAAGATCATAGACAATCAGGTGATTGATGTGCAACTAGCTCTACAAAAAGTGGAAGAAGCGAGAAAAGAATTGAGAAAATCCTTAAAAAGAAGAAAGGAGATAACCATAGCTGAAAATGACATACACTAAAAGGAGATTGAAACCACACAAGTGTTTTCCAATGGAGATTCCAAGGAATTTGATGCAGCAATAGTAGAACTGATGGGAAAAATAGAGCACAAGCTGAAGAAATTAGATTACTCAAGCTTGAACAAGAATCACAAGCCATAATGCTTTGTGAAGTGACTAAATAAAAGAAGAGAACCATTGAGGACAAGGCCATGATAGATTATGACAAGAGAAATCTTACCAATAGACTGGAAGAGAAGATAATTGAATTTGAAAAGATTTCAAACATGTAACTAGATACCTTAAGTCAGATGATGAATGTCATCATGAGCTAAAAATGAAGGACATTGAGATTTCCACCTTGAAGATGCATAATGAACAATTGCAAAATGAATTGAAGAGAGAAAAGGAGATAGTAGAAAGTTATAGAAAACCTAATGAGGTTATCAAGTGCTCTAAGAAACTGCTAAAATCACCAAGGGCTAGTAATGATACTTCAGGACTTGGCTACAACAGCGCTGAACAAGGAGAATCATCCATGACTACAAAAGAAGGGAGTAACAAAGGTAAGAACACTAAACCTACTTTTCATTTCTGTGGTAAAAAGGGAAATACCTCTAATGTGTGTAGGAGCAAGAACAATCATCAGCATGATAAGCCTACAAATGCAAGCTTTTGTCACATGTGCAAAAAGCAAGGACATCAAGCACATGAATGTAGAACCAAGACTATGAGGAAACCAAGATTTGAAGGTAACTACTACAACTACAAAAAGTATGGACATAGAGTATTTGAATGTAGATCAAAGCCTATGTGGACACCTAATCAGCTTGCAAGAGGAAACAACCATGGTCATTAGTACAATTGGGATTACAACACTAGTTATAGTTGTCACTATTGTCAGGAGTATGGACACATTCCTAAAAATTGCATAAGGACAAATTTCAGAGGGAGTTACAGTAGATGGTTGAGCCAAACTACATGTTTCAGTTGCTTGAAGACTAGACATATCAATAGGAATTGCCTAACAAAGTAAAAAACACCCAAGATAGAAGTCAAGAAAGAAAAAAGAAGGTTGATGTTGAACAAATAAGAGGGCAAATGAGAAAGACTTAGAAGAAGAAAGATAAGTGTATCACATCTAATGGAGGGATCACTTCACCCAAGGTCAAGTGATCACACTTCATCCAACTAAGAAAAATAGATATCATACATCAGTCCCAAAGAACTAAGGAGAACTACAAAGAAGAAATCAGCATGAGAAAAATATGCCAAGTAAAACTTTGAAGAAGCTACTGAGTTACCCTTACATGTCAAGTAAAGTTCCAATGGATGCCGAGTTGATAGTTGATGTCGAGTGAAGTAGAAGTCTAGTGGAGGCCAAGTAAATGAATTACAATGGGAGCTGAGTTATGTTGAATCCTTCAAGTGCCAAGTTTATAGCTGTATGCATGAATCATTTAATGCTAGGTCTTTGATAGGTATAAGGTCAATTATTGTTCATTTTCATGCCATTTAAACATAGAGAAAAGATGAGAAGAGTGAAGAGGTGATCAAGTAGCAACCTAGTAGTCATTTGCATCGATTCCAATAGCAATTCAAAACAAGTTCATCAATTTTAAGGTATTTATTAAGTGTTGAGCTATAGAGAAGTTAAATTTTCAATACATTTAAAACCCTAGTTTGGTAAAATGGCCTCTAGCTAGAGAAACCCCAAAGAAAAAGAGAGTCATGAGATTTAGTTAGTTAGCAATGAAGTAAAGCAACCCGAATTCAAGCCAATCCCCAAAGTTACCTACAGAAATGACCCAGCTAGTGCACTATTTGTCATTCCACCTAAAGTAGTCATGCTTCAAGATGTGAGAAAGTGCTACAACTACAAAATTGGTGCCATAGGTGACTTTGAAATATTCTAAGCTTATGAAAAACTATGTGAGAACAAGATTTTGAAGGAGTTCAAGATAGTTGAGAAAAAGGGTTTGACCAATGCCCTAGTCTACCCTATAGGATTCAAAACTAAATAGATTCACATTATCTTGAGTCAAATTCATGATGGATGTCTATGGCTAGAGAGAGGACCTGTCAAGATCACAAAGATAATAGTTCATAGGGTTATGGGATTCCCAACCCTAGATTGGCCAAAGACCTTGAGAAGTGATAGAAAAGAGTTCATTGAGAAAAATACTGGAGCAAAATGGAACAATAGAGGAATGACCATTTATACAATAACTAATCCACTTCTAGATTTTTCTATGAGAATTATATCTCACAAATTCTACCAATCTAGTAGACCAAATAGTGTGTCATGTCTAGCAGTCGATGTAGCCTACGAACTCATGAAGAAAGATCACACCTATGATTTGGCAAAACTCATGTTGTAGCAAATTAATGAGAACCTAGGAGCTATAAGAATATCAAAAGGTGCTCAATGCAAATTTGGCTCAGTTCTTATGTGTATATTCTTTTATGTGATGTAAGAATTTCCTTCTATAGGAAAGATAAATTGGAACTCCAAAAAAACTACTATTACACAAATCAATGAGTTCATTGATCAAATGGGTGACAATTTTGAGACACAGATGAAAAGGTATTTTGAAGACTTTAATAAGTCTATGAAGCAAAGAATGAGAATACCAGTTTCACTAGTAGAGAAACATGTCAATGACATATGCTTCTTGGTTGACATTGACTACACCTACATTCAAGATGCAATACCAAGAGTAAGATGACTAAGGCCATTGGGATATGAGCTTGATATAGATGAAGCCTTAGCAGGAATCACAACATTGCTTGCATAAGAAATTGATAAGGCAACTCCTCACTTTGGAACAAATGATGTTGTCAAATCCAAAGTTGAGACTGAATTAAAAATAGCTTTTGTCATGAAAAAGAAAGAGAAAATGGTAAGGAAGATAAAGAAGACATTTGGGGAAAGCATTAAGGGAGAAGCAGTTGAAGAAGAAGAAGAAGAAGTAGAAGGAGATAGTGAGGAAGAAGGTGAGCAAGGGCAAGGCCTAGTTGAGCTAACTCAAGGCCAAGGAGGAGATAAGGAGGAAGGTGCAGAGGGAGAAGAAGTTGAGGAAGCACCTACACCTACCAAACAAAATAAGAGAAGAAGAAAGCCATTGCATAACCAACTAAAGAGCCCAAGAAAAGAAGAAGTTATGTGGCACAGCTAGATATAGATGAAGAAAGAACAAAGTCAGAGGACATTAGCCAATTTAAAGTGGTAAGTCATCCTCCAAAATCTGCAATTGATAAAGTTTTTAATAAGATTAAAAATGCAGATTTGAATGATTTAAAGTCACTTAATTTCAATAAGCTCAGTATGGAAGAGTAGAATAAAGTAGAGGAATCTGTGTATGCCATGATGGCAGAATTTAAAAACACACCTCTAAAGCTTGAAAATACTATGCCCAAGGAACTTAATGAAATAGTTGAGAATAAGTGGCATTATTGTCTAAAGATGGAAGGGGAGATCAAAGAATCTACCTTAGCATAAGTAAAGCCTGACATGACAAAGGCTCAAATAACAAAGACAAACAAGAAACATAGTGGCAAGTTTGCACCTAAGTATAGAGCCTTTTGCATCCTTTAGAATAAGATTGAGGATGTTGTAAATAAATTCACACAATTATGGAAAACAATTTATAAAATTAATTGATGATAAAGTAGAGGAAACCAATAAGGTAGAAACTAGTGCCAAAGAGAAGAGGAAAAGAAGGCAGAAGAGCAGAAAGGAGAGGTAGAGGCAAAGGAAACAGAAGAAGAAAAAAATAGAAGGAAAGGAAAGGTAAGGAAGAAAGAAGAGAGGAAGAGAATAAGAAGAAAGAAGAAGAAGAATCAGCTAAGGGAGAAAAAACTATGGCAACAACTATTCAGCAGCAAGAAGAAGAATAAAGTGTGCAAGGCACACAATTGCCACCTCCTAGTCCACCTCATGTAACCACTACACCTGTAGAGACAATAATCATAAAGGATGTCACTGACAAGTTAGCTTAGAACATCAATCCACTAACTACAGAGGATCTCTCAAAGATCCTTCACCAATCTACTCTACAAGAATAGTTGTGTACAAGCCCTATATTGGTGAGTGTTGATGAGTCACAAAAAGAAATAGTTGCACCACAAAAGGAAAAGGTGAAACCAAAGGATCCACCTTTCACATACATAGCTACTAGGACCAAAGTTTTGATACTTCCACTACCACCTCCACCAAATGGAACAAGTGACATTGATCAGATGCAGAGTACAGAGGAGAGGAAATCATATGAGAAAGAGGATACAACAAAAGAAAAGGAGCAGGTCACTATTTAGACATTGGTAGAACTACCAAAGACTGGCACTCCTACTAAGACCACTTAGAAGCCAAGCACTGAAGCTATCCCCTTGCAATTTTCAACTCTAGGCTTGAGTTCAACTAGAGTGGCTAGGGTGCTTCACTATGGAGACCTTGAATTAGATGACAATATTGTGATTCCTTCCTTTGATTCCAAGACTATAACAATGGCACAAATGACTGAAATGCAAAATGCATTAGATAGAAGGATGACACAAGAAATACTGAGGAAAGAATTCAAATATAAGCAAGCATTTCATGACATCAAGGACATCTTCATGGATGCCTTTATCTTGTAGTCACCAGATGAAGCAAAGCCTATAATATATCAAGTGGAATTGCACTTGAATAGGTAGAGTTGGCCAAGACAATAGATAAGGTCAAAATTGTCCTTGAAAATATTTGTTCATTGTATAGGAAACTGTTTGATTTTTCCAATTTCACACAAGAAACTAATCAAAGAATAATGAGCTTGTAAAAAAACTTGAAAATCTCTGGCATACAATTTCCTAGAGATCCAGCTCAAAGTGAGAAGCATTTTGCACAATCGCTTCACACACAAAGGGAGTTTGTTGTACTTATAGAAAAGGAGGCTAATATTAAGGCTAAACTAATGCAAATCCAGTCCTCCATAACCCCTTATCTAGAAGTCCTCCATAAGGAGCAAGTGTATGCTGAAATAGTTTTGACAAAAGATCCAAATGTTTCTACACTTGATGGACTTGTACACCTTGCTGCAGAGATTGCCATCCAACACAAGTCACTTGACAATGCTTTGGAGAATTGGGATGCAACTTTGAAAACAATAATGGAGGTAAATAGTAATTTTTTGGCTAAGTATGGTATTACTCCTTAGAACCCTTTGACATAAGTGTCAAAAAGGGGAAAATAATAAGATAGGGGGAGAAGCAATAATAAGGAAAGGGGGAGATATATGATTTAGAGAAGATAATAGAAGGGGAGATACAAAATTTTGGCAATCATATGGAAAGTTGCTCTGATACAAAATGCAGATATCTCATAAGCTCTAATAGATTAGATACAGAGACACATGTATAGAATATAGGTACAGGGCAAAAGGAAACATAATATCAGGCACATTCAACACAAAATTTTGGTTGCAAAAATGTTAAGGCACAATCAGCTTAGGGGGAGTTAAGGTATTTTGAACAAATATTGAAAAATTTGAAATTTTGTGGAAAAGGTACTCATAAGGACATATGAATAAATGTCTAGTTAAGTGTTTTTGACACTCATGTCAAAGGGGGAGATTGTTGGTCCTTAGATAGTTTTGACATTCAAGTATCAACACACTTAATCACTTTCTACATTGAAGCCAAGTACACTATGTATGTCGAGCCACGGTGTGTGCGAAGTCAGATTTCCAGTAGATGCCGAGTGACTTTAGGTGTCAAGCAGTATATAAGTGTTGAGTGACATATAAGTGCTAAGCCATAGTTGATGCCAAGCAAGTCAGAATGCTTCATATGCCAAGTGACCTAGAATCATATATGTGCTAAGAAAGATAGAGTGTAATAGGTGCCAAGCAATCCAAGATAGTATATGTGCCAAGCATCAATAGTCTATAATGTGTCGAGTAACACATAATTAACATATGAGTTTGTGCCCTCACAAAATCAGATGTAAACTATTTTTGGAGCTGACATAGAAGGATTTTGAAGAAGAAAAAGAGTGAGAATGAATCTTTTACATTTCCTATGCAATCAACATGTAGCCAATTAGAAAAATGGAGAGAAGGCATGCAACCAATGATAAAAATGCAAGGAATGAGCGGGAACTTAAAATTCAATATGGATTGTAGATCCATACCTAACCCTAAGTCTTCACAAATATTTAAAAGGATATT
Organism: Cupressus sempervirens; assembly: GCA_028749045.1. Lineage (NCBI taxonomy): Eukaryota > Viridiplantae > Streptophyta > Pinopsida > Cupressales > Cupressaceae > Cupressus > Cupressus sempervirens. Next base: position 384,981,920 of record CM053791.1, read on the forward strand.
GAAAACCCATTGCACACATGGATGAGAATAGTATGGGGAGACTATAGTGAAATTCAGTGTGAAGGAGAAAAGACTTAGAGGAACAGAGCAACAATTTCATATTTAGTTATTCAGAATAGTACAAGGAACAAGAGACATGACCAGATTGTAGATCTCAGAGGATCAAGGTCAAAAGGAGTAGAGCAAGTGCTTGAAATAAATAATTAAAGATTGTATGTAATCTGGTCAAAGATTCCTAATACTTTCTTGCCATTGTATAGAAGTTGAAAATACTATTTTGATAGGTTAGCTTGATAGCTAGGTAGGAGAACCTTTGGAGAAGGTGATTAAAAATCCTATGTATTAGGTGGGTTTAAAAACCTATTGTAAAACCTTTAACAGGGTGACACTTCATGTAAAGTGTTTGTAAATCCTCTAATCAAGTCACTATTGACACAGTGTAAATCCTTTAATAGGGTAGACCATTAGAAGTGGTTGAACATTTATTGTTGCAGTGATTTTTGTGGGTATCATCCCACACCAATTTTACCTTTTTATTCTTGGAGGGTTTCTGGGTTACCAAATCTGGTGTTATATGTTATTACATGTGATTTATTCTATGTTCATTTATATGTTTGCATGCATGTAATTTTCTTTTCAGTTATATGTTTAAATTGTTGAAAATAGTTTAAAATGTGGTACTTCTAATTCAGCCCCCCTCTTAGAAGTACTCGTCCTATTTTGAACATTCCAACAGTATATTATAATTAAAATAATCTACAAGCACACATTTTAACACTTGAAAAGATGTCAATTTTGAGAAAGAAAAAAAATTATATTATATCAAAAAAATTTGAAACTTATATGGCATTTTAGAGGAGAGAGTCCTCTTCTAGAATGTATGATTTTTATTCTATTCAAAATATATTTATTTTGAAAAATGTGGTGGGAGATGAAAACTATCAATTTTAGGCGAGTTGGAATTTGAGTCATTATAAAAGAGAAAATATAGGTCCAAAGCCAATTTTTATTTTTTGAACGTTCTAGATATATTTGTTATCTATAACATAGTCTAAGATCAAAGGGAAATAATTTTATTTCAATATAGTTTTGTGGTGGGAACTAGACCCCTAATTTTTAGCATTTTTCAGCAGCTAAAAAATTATCTACAAAAATTATGAAAATATATCAATTCTTCTTCCAAGTAATTGTTAAAAATTATAATCCTAAACTTGATCAATTTCTACACATTTCATTAGTTTACATCATTTTCAAATTTTAAATAATAATATCAGTTTTATATCATTAAAAGTGGCCAGTTATACTTTTTTTATCCTTTTCCTTTACAAAAGGGTGACACAGGTTTGTGCTTTTACCCACACTCAGGGTTTCTTACAATCTACTATTAACACCATTCATTATGGCTATCAGTTTGCTACACCCTAGCATACATCTGATTTAAGATCTATGAAGGTAACTACTCGGTCTGTTAAGTGTTTATATTGTCTAGATGCTTGTACCCCAATAGGGGTTATGAGGTTTCTATTGAAGTATTTAACTAGACCTAAGACACTAAGATTATAGATAGTTATAATTAAGGTGTCCGAAGACATGTTGAGATTGGATGTGTAGTCCTTTTTGGATAATCATTGCTTGATGCATTGTTCTATTCCATATCTGGTACCTATAATGGTCAATGTCAATCCCATCATGGAGGGGTCTATTGACAAATTGATTCACTAACACTAGCAATTTAAGGTTTAGGTCCTACCTAATTATAAAAGATTAATTTAAAGGAGATGATTGTATCATTGTTGCATTGGCCCTATATTTAAGAACGAGTTACCATTTATTATTATAGGGAGTGCCTATTGAGTTCTTATATCCAATCCCAATATATATAACTCTAGAGTCAACTAATCACCTCATATTATATATAACAACCTGATAGCTTCTATTCCCAATTTGAACTTGCGTTTCTCATTACAAGATGACTCAAAGCGATATAATGGAATTAGTTATGCCTATCTAGGTTTACAAGTTTCTTTAGGAAAGTGTAACCCAAGGTCACAACATATGAAAGTGAACTTTAATGTTATATTTGTAACAATTGCTAATTTCACATTTACTGCATTAGCACATACCTATATGTGTACATTTATGCCCAAAAAAAAAGTTCTATGTAAGTCATCCTTATACTTCTCACATTCTTATAATTATATTGTTATTTTAATAATGTATTAATGTTCAATTAGTATATATATAATCACTAGACCATAAATACACCCATCTAATAATTCTAAATATCTGCCAAAATGAAAATAAACTTATATTCTACTTGACACTTTTGTCACTAACTAAATTAACTACTTACATACCCCTTAAGATCACCATGCTTAGAAAAAATTACTTTTATGCCCAATATATACATAAATATGCTACACACCCCGCCCCCCACTTATTATATTGGTAATCATTAAATAATGCTAATCAACCTACTTTTTTTCCCCCTTAACTATTAACCACAACTTGATTGCTAAAACACACCTTACTAAAATATCCTTACTACCTAACTTGCTACTAACTACTATCTTAATTCCCTTAAATCCCAACTAACTAACATAGTAAGTGCCCATCCTAGACTTATCTACTCCCCTTGCCACCTATCAATGTGCCCATTTATATCCCCACCAAACATCCCCAAGTGCCAATACCTAGCACTAAAAGCTTGTTCCACCCCAACATGTGACCTCTCAAGTGGTTTCTAGTGGATAGTGTTCAAGCACTTGTCTTGGACTTAGTGTGAGTGGGGAGTGGGAGTGGTAGGGACCACCTCCCTCCTCCCATTCCCCAAGCTCTTAATAAAATGTGTGCCTCCACATTAAATATGTTTCTTTACCCTTAATGGGTCACACGAGTGGCTTACCATAACAACCATTACACCATGTGATGTTTGGGTGCCTAGGGTAGTGGACCATTGTCATTTTTCTTTCCTTAGAGACACTTTTTGACATTGATTTCCACCTAAGGATTTGTAGAGAAGTTAAGTTGTTTGTTATGTTATGAAGTTGACATGCACCTAGGCTGTGATCATGGGAGTTATATGAGCATTACTAATGATGTTTTTTGACATATGTATTCTTTTGTTTTTAAAGATCCAATATGAAAATTAATTGATTAGTTTATTTCTACCTATAATGAGACTTTTCATGATGTTTCCTATTGAATCAATACATTATGAAATTCCTCTAACTGAATAGCCATATTGGAAATGCACTTTCTTACAATAATTCAGGATTCAAAACAAACATGATTCAATATATGCATAACCATCTCATGAGTGTCAAGGACAATAGATTATCTATTTTGAGATGTATCTCTTTTATATTCTAATGATAAATACAGTGATATATTAATCTTTTTTTTCCCAATACATCTAAATGCATCTTGATGAAAACTAGGGTGCAATAAAAATGGTTATATCTCAAGTTCTTTACTCTTCCAAGTAAATACATTTCAAAAAAATGTACATAAAATTAAAGTTTCATCTTTACAAACTTAATACAGAACATCATGGATGAAGGTTTTCAAATCTATAATGTAATACACAAGCATTCCTTCATGGATACATCAATGCATAGAGCAATACTAGTTTCTCCTTTGGATCCCAAGGGCACAAAGAAACCTTGAAAAATGATCAACAAGAACCATGGAGGCTCACCTCCCATCCTAGGCTTTGAAGAAGTCACCCACCAAGATGGGGAAATAAGGCTCAAATAGGTTACACTCTAGAAACAATAATGCATGCAACATATCATTACAATACATATAAACTCCCTTCTAAGGCTTAACACAATGACCATTAGAATTAAAAAAAAAATGGGTGAAGGTGAGCTCTCCAAAGAGAAGAATGCCATATCCATATATAGATATACATTTGTAATTTCATAAATACCTCTTCAAGGCTATCAAAATACATCCTCCTCATCACCTCAAAACACTTATACCTCCCATAACAAAAAACAAGGCATATGGCTTCAATGGAGCCCATACTCTATGAACAACAAAACCCCCTCCAAGAGGAAAATATCTCAACTTCATTGTTGAGCCCAACTAGCCCATTCACCCAAGGCATCTCTTCCCTCCCTTGGGTGAGTGAAGCCTTCACACCCATAAACATCTCATACACAAAATCAAGAGAAAATACAAGAAAATTTTTATCACAACAACAAAAACAACACCACATACATTACATACTTCCATTCACAATATGAACAAGTATTCTACACAATGATCAAGTGCAATGAGGATCATGAAATGGGCACCAACCTTTTTCTAAGTTAATGGTAAATGAAAGTTGTTAAAGAGCTCCCTATTTCCTTAGCTTCCTCCCAAACCCTAATTGTCTCTAAACTTAGAGAGTAGTTGAACACACATTAATTTGTCCAAACTCCCTTAAAAACCTCCAACCCTCCCACTATCCCCATTTTTGGCAGAACATGAAGCCCACTTTCTCTTACACTATTGTACCTTCTAAACATAGTACATTGACCAAGTGTGAAGAAAAAGGTTAAAGTCATACGACAACTCAAATTTCGAATTGGTGGTAGAATGCATTGGTTAAGGGCCTCCCTAGGCTAGCTAAGGACTAAAATGGTCAAATTTAGGCCCCTAACATGTTATGCTAACATATGGGTAGCTTATTTTCACAAAAATGGCACTTTGGAACCACCTATTGACCCTCTAAAATCCTTGTTAAGTTTAAATTCGAGTTTCCCTTGATGGTGACCATCCTACCCTTTCACCAAGTGGTTTTACTCAATCTTATGAAATATAATTAGTTTAAGGTTAAGTGTACCTATGACCAAAACCCTAGGTGACATGTCATCAACACAAAAATGATTACAAGTGTCAAGTGACACATTAAAATACATTACACATCACAATATCATGTCTATTCTTACTTATCAATTTAAATTTACCACACACATGCAAGCTTACTTTTACGAAATGAAACACATCACAATGAGGCTTTTGAATCTTCTGAAGATTCACCTTGGCTAAAATGTGTTCACATGAGTTTGGACCTTGTTTTCACAAATAATTCAATGGTTCAATTGCCTGCACACTAAACTTGAACATCGGTAGTTCAATAATTTTTTTAATATAAATTGCATGTATATTAAATAATTCACCTGAACATCATAATCAACTTTCATTTTCTAACCCATTTTGTATAAAATATTTAAAGCATTAATATATTAGAATCTGCATATCAACATTAACATCTAATCAGATGATCAACTAACATTCTAAACCACATCATAATCCATTTCCTATCATAGTGATGTAATGTTGAATCTTTACTGTTAAATCATCTAGCATGAAATTTAGTTGTGAACACATATTTTAGGTCAAAATTATCAAAAAGTACACATCACAAATAATATCCTTTTTTGATTCAATAAAATATAGTTTGATTACTAACAATACCTCATTATCATTATGAGATAATACCTTATAAGGTGCATCAATTATGTTAGGTAACAAGGTGTTTGCATAGTCATGTCTCATAGTTTCAAAATCAAACACAGAATAAAACCATTACATTCTGTTAGTCAATATATTATATCCACATGAATCATCACATCTTACATATCATTCACCACAACATATCCATCTAATACTACTTTCACAATAATTGGCTTATTACATTTACATCATACTAAGTTCTACCGTGTAGACCCTTATCCAATTTAATAGCAATTTTCATCTACACTATTGGTAATTCTTACAAGGGTGGTGTTGATTCATATTTCTTAAATAATTTCATTATCTTGATCAATCATAACATACCATGAATCCATTGACCTAGTTTCTAGGTCATTTCAAGTCTTTATTCCATATCATCTTAACTCATCAGCCTAATGCAACTAAATAGGTTATTTAACCTAGCAACAACTAAAATATATATCCATCTCTAGAAACATCTTGTAGTTCATTATTGATAAGTATATTATCACTCAAGACATACATAAATTTTAAAAACTTCTTACCCTCATTTTATCATAAGATGTAAGAATAACTATATATATAATTCACATCTCTTCATGAGAAACTAAAACATATCATCTAATTTCCTTGATCTTTCTAAGTCCTAATAATATCCATAACATTTAGAGTTTGTAACAAGGTACTAGAGAAGGGGCCTTACACTAGGGTTGAAAACACATGATTGACATACCTTCGTCAAGATAAGTCGTGTTCTCTATTTACAATATATTTGTAAAATTGCCTGTACTACCTATTGTATTATTTCATAATATATTGAAATGATCATTTTTTAACAATTGCAATACATCCTACCTCTATCCCTCCCACACTAGTTTGACAATAATATTAAACAAGTTATATGATCTTGAAAAATACATGAGGTTGGAAGTGTTATTTCTTGAATTTTTTGCACATATATTATATTTATGACTTGCTTTACTTTTTATGTAATCTATTGTATAATTTTATCTGAAATCTCATTTATATGTTATTGCATGTTGAATCTCTTTTAGGTGGTTATCATCTAAATAAATTGATAAAAAAGATATAAAATATTGGAAATGAAAAATTCCATAACTTATGTGTGAAATGAAAAAGTTTCTACCTTCAACTTTTTTCAATGCTCAAGAACACTACCTCATACATCAAGTTGAAGAGATTGAATTGTGTGGACCTGTACAAACTAGGACAATGTGGATGATTGAGAGGCACTTGAAATTTATGGACTTGGTTAAACAAAGAGCACATCTTGAGTGTTCTATGGTAGAGGGATATATGGTGTACTAGACCATGTTTTACATTAGTGAATATCTTCCAAAGTTTACGACAAATATCCATGTCGATCGCATATGGGATCTCAATGCTATTAACAAATTTGAAGGGGAGTACCTAATGGGGAAAGGTATATTGAGGAGAGTAAGATGTAATTATAGTATGTTTATTGTAGTTAATTAATTCTTATCCATCATCAATATAAGTTATTTCTAACTCATCTAGTTGTTTTCTTTATAGTTAGTTGTGAGTGGGATGCACTACATTTGTATATAGCAAACAATCTTGATTGGATGACAGTATGGGTTCAATAGTCACAAGGAAATGATTACTCATTAACATGGGATGGTGTTGCATCATTGGTTAAAGAAGCTCACTATAATGGAGATACCAATATTTACACCAATGGTACTTGATCTATCATATGGCTTAAGAGATAGAAATGTATGTAGAAGATTACTACAAATAATGACCCATTAGTTCAATAACAACTCAAAGATCGATGCAAATAACCTTGAAATGTTTGAATAATTGTAGATCAAACACCACAAAGCTATGTATTACCATGGTCATAAATTTTTCATAAAAAAGTTAGATGAAATGAAGAAAACTTGTGATTCTACGATAAGTGCAGTCTTTGCGGTCACTAATATTTTGTCTAGAAATGGCATACATCGTCAACAATATAAAAGTTAATACTATGTAATTTTGGATGATATACTTGAGTGAAACTTCAATTTATTCAAATTAGTTCTATTTTTCATCAAATGGTGCATGCTATGACTGAATCAAAAATGATCTTGATAGGACTATTATTGAACATGATAGTTGATTTACAATGATTAATACAAGGTAATTTGAGCTAGTTGGAGATGAGCCCTATGTTCTTCCAAGATAATGTGAGTAAGTGTTTTACTTTTGTATTCCACACAAACTAGGTTGGTTATTTATTGTTAGACATGATCCAAGAGGAAGGTCATTAAAGTGTAATGTGATGGAAGAAGAAGAAAGTGAAGAATTAGAAGATAATGTAAATGATGATCATGGATGACTGTTACAAAATGATGATGAAGAAGAAGAATGATTTTGGTGATGCTGATGATGATGATCATGATTATTTTGATGAAGATGGTGATGATCAAGGTGACAATGGTCATGATGATGATTGTCATAATAATGGTGATGAAGATGATGATGATGGCGATGAAGATGGTGGTAGTGACGATTATGATCAAAGTGAGAAGTATGATGATGGTGATGATGATGATGACATGGATGAAGATGATCATCAATAACATGATCAATTAAATGTCTATCAAAGTACAATCGATGTCAAGTATGATGTGGTCATGATTTATTTATAGAAATGTGCTTGAATTGTATTTTTTTTAATTAAGTTATAATGTGTTGAACTCTATTGTCATGGAGTATATACAATGATATTGTATAGCTACCACACATAAATTAGAGGTAAGGAATTATAAAATACACAATTATTTGTATGAATGCATTATGTAATTTTTGTCTTCTACGTAATTTATAGTATATAGAGCATTGTAAGAAGACAACTTTTCATTCATTATAATATGGGTGAATTTGATGAGCGGAGTGACCAATTTTTCTTTCAAAAGCATATGTGCAAATATAAATATGAAGTACAATATGTCCAACATTTTGGTAGATATATACATTAATTAGACCAAATTTTTGGCTAACTTAAGATAAATGATTCACATATGCAAGCTATTCAACACCTTTGACCAAGATCTTGCATAATCACATGGATCGATAGGTATAATTCAATAGACCCTATAGATATAATTTTTTATTTTCATATCTCCTCTTTACCATCAACATCAACTTTAGTCCTAGTATGGCTCTAATTTTGTGGATTGCAGGTATCACCAAATAGGTATTTTTCTAATCTATCTTCCTCAAGTGAGGAAAATGCAGGAATAGAAGACAAAAGTGAGACATCTAGTAGGTTTAAAATAGGTAGATCAACTAGAGGTCAAAAGACTAGAAGAAAATTCAATGAATGAATGCAATTTTTTCTTGATGAGGGGGGGGTCATGTTCTTATGATAATTAAAATGAAGGTGATAGGAAGGTTCCCTTAAGGTACACATAGCTCAACTCCATAATAGCCTCATCCAAAAGAGACTCTAACTCTTGGAGGGCTAACTAAGAAAACTTCAAAGAGTCATAATTATAGGACCTATCATCAACCAATGGATCATGTGAAGTATTTGCTAAAGTTTTATATGACAAATCAAACTCACTGTAACATGAGTCATCCTAATAAATAACATGTGTAGCTCCCAAATCATGAGTACCAACATCATCCATCTATCAAATCTCTACTATCTCATGTTTCTACAAGCATAGCTTGTTGCTATCATAAAAATCAAATTTATTACAAAACTACATCATATGACTCACTTCTAACACTCAAATCCTTGGTGTTACACAAGGGAACTCTATGTAGCCATTACCTACATATGAAAAAGTCACTATCTCCTACATAAGCTCACCACTATGAATTTTGTCATAAAATTAGAGCTATTGGAGCTCATATTTTATATGTAGCCCTCAAAACTAACACTCTCATCATGTGAGTCAAAACTGATAGTGATACCAACAACATTCTCCCCACTCGCTATGTCATCAACACCATCAAGAGCTTCAAAAATAGGACTTCTATCACAAAAACCTAACCCTATGTGACTAATATTTTCATTATTTCCAACTAGTGCAAGGCTTCCATCAATGGTGGTTATCATGTCATCAACATTTTGAGGACCACTAGCTCTTATCTCATGTAAATTAGGGACTTGATGCAACTATCCTCAAGTAAGTCTTTCATAACCACATGCTCTTGAGAAGAGCCTCCAATGTCACATGTATGAGAAGGAATCGTAGCAACCCCATTGAAAAAAGGCTCCACCACTTGATGATTGTTGGATTTTGATGCTACATCTATGGAATCCTCTTGGTTTTCTTAATGTTCTATCTATGAGGAAGACCTTTTAGAAATGGAAACCATACACCTTGCACAATTGTCTAGGGTTGCCAGATTCGAAAGTAATTCATCCATCCTTTTCTAATTTTATCCAAGCTTTTCCATACTTTTCATTAGGGGATTTGTTCTTTTCCTAAGATGAGCCCTGCTTTTCATCTAGTTTCCCTATTTTCTAGTCTTCTTGTATCTATCCATAACTGAAAAAACTACAAGAGTGTTGGTTACTCAAATAAAAACAATAGAACTAAAATAATTATTTTTTCCCTAGCCCATAGGATGGCAAGAAAACTGCTCTGATACCATTGTAATAAGCCTCGTTGGCTCACTTCAAATTATGCTAAAGAATTTTTCTTTTTTGGTTTCTCAAATTTATAAATATTAAACTTAAATGAAAAAAATTGATAACAATTCACACTAACTTTGATTGCTATTGATCAATGACAAGTATTTACAAATTCCCACACACATATTGAATACTTTTTTACTATAAGAACCTAGTGTGATGAATGAAGTTGGATTTCAATTTTCAGTAGTAGGTGTGAAGTCCATGCCAAGCTCTATAACAGATCACAGTCTATGTATAGAATCATTCCTAGTATTTAGAGTTAAGGTTAAGTTCCTTTTATAGTCCATGACACTAGCCATAGTTAATGGGTTGACATATGGTGATAGGGATATGGGACTACTTTTAAACTACATTAGTTCTTGTAGAATCTTGCAGAGAGTTAAGATGCCAAAAAATCCCTTCCTCTTGTAATTAGATCATCATAATAATGAGTAATTTATTCACAATATAACCCTTAGTTTTCATATACAAACCCAAATTAGTAAGACACACAATTCATTGACAATCTAGGCTAGCTTAAAGTGTTAACTAGATCTGAGAAATCGTTAATTTCTCCAAACCCTATGCAAAAATCATTCAACTCTCCAATTTCATTAAACATATAATGAATGATTGATCCTTCTCATGGAGTGCTTTTTATAACATTTAAAAACCAAAATATCACCATGGATCCAAATGCCATATTGCTTCTTAGATACACCTTTTAATTAAAAGCCCTTTTCTTTATTCTTGGGTGCATATTTGAATAATATAATTCATTAACTCCATTTGGCTCAAAAAATGGCCTTTTCAAAAATATTATGATATTTTGACACATAAGGTCATGGTTTCCTATGCCCAAGATTTAATACTTTTGAACACGGTTCCAACGAGCTATGACACTAAGGTGGCCAATATGCAATACCAACAAAAATAGCAACCTCAACGTATTCAATTAAATAATAATCATATTTCACCAGTCTTGCAAAGATGATTGAAGAAGCATCATGATCAAAAGCTGATAGCACATGAGTGATTTTGATGAAGAAAGACGATGAATGAACTTGATGGAGCGACATTCTAAAAATAGATGCTCCCCATTTTCGAAATGTATTTCAATAATAATAGATATAAGATTAACTAAATGAACAAATAAACTTTAATTACAATTATAATAACTATTATAATTACATAAATAATAATACACTACAATATAATTTTGTCCAAATTATAATAATAATAAGATATTATCAACACTATTATATTTAAATAGTAAACATTATACTATAAATTATTTTACCATTGTAATGATTCCCTTTGGTAATCCTACATGATTCAAACTAAGTTTTTTAGTTGTGAGAGATTACATTCAATCGAATCCTTAATCTCCATCTCATTAATGCAAAAATGACTTCTGAATAAGGTGAAGCAGTACAATGAGAGTGATTTACAATTATTTTTCAATGGTTATTGTCTTAACAATGATCAGATCAGTCCACTCTTCATTTCAATAATGATATGGATTAGTTTGTAATCCTTCTATTTATTTTATCAAAAAGTGTATGAACCGTTCTTTCATTTACCTAAAGATCTTGTGATTTGTATATATATGGTTGTAATTGATTTTTTGTATGCCATCAAGCATTCCCTAATACTACTCTGTAATCATTCCTTCTCAATTAAGTATGTGCCACTATCATTCTCAACTTTTATGATTATTATTACATCTAAATTTTATGATTGTTAATACATCTCAGTTTGATCTCATGTCTTAATGTTGAATTGCACTTTTCCTTTTAATTATCTACCTCCAATCTTTTATGATGTTGGTTTGACGACTTTAATAGAGATAGTGCCAGAATATTTACACAAGTGTTGGTTGTGCCTTTGAAGTAGATACTCAAACTATTATATTGATGATTAGTCTGTTGAAATATGTATTATTTTAGGTTAGTTGCCCCTTGAGCCAAATGCCCACCTACCACCTAACAACCTACATAATAGCCAACAATAATGAATGTGGGTAGGTGAGCTCTTCAAATTTGAAAAAGAGGGAGAAATTTTTTTATGGAAAGAGACAAAAGGAATCAATTAGTTTCATTTGATCAATTAAAGAAGAAGGAGATCAGAGTAGAGAGGAAAAGAAGTTGATCTACAGATCAAATCAAAGATAGAAGGAAGTTCTAGTTTTGTGCTTGTAGTTGGATGTGTTGGATCCCTTTTTTGATCATTCTGTAAGGTTTTTGTCTTTTGGGTTTGTCTTGTGAAGTAGTGATTGCTCTAGGCATTGTTGTATGCAACCATTAGAGCTATAAGTTTAAAGTTTGAATTTTGAAGTTTTACTAGTTTGAAGATTTTAGGGTTATTTTAGGGTTTTCTAGTTGAAGTCAAATACTCCCAGATTTTGTATTGCAAGCAATTAGGCATACATATCTTTGTTGTTCTTCTCTTACTCTTCATTGCATATTTTGCATTTGAGGAATCCCTTGTTAAAATCTTCATCATTCAGCTCTCTATGTTTTAATGGTAGTCTATCATATTGTCACTTGGTTTGGTCTTTAATTGATTTATAACTTTGTTGTTTCTATTGAGCTCACTCGACATCCTCTTTTTCCAAGCACCACTTTGTAGTGGCTACCAAGTTCACTCGACATTGCTTGTTCTCAAGCTTACTTAGCATATACTTTCTATCGAGTTGCCCTTTGTTTGTCGAGTTCACTTGGCTTGTTCTTTTGTTGAGTTACTTAGCACCATCTACCTACCACTCAACATCCATTGATGTCAAGAAAAACTATCACTTGGCACCTTCATGTGCCAAGAAATTTTTTAGGTTTGTGATTTTTATTTTTTCATGGTATCAAAGCCTTGAGGTCCCACATCCATAGTGAGTTAGGAAATTTGTTTTTCTGAGATATTTGACATGGTAGGAGATACAGGAAAGATATGATAGCAACCACTATCCTTTAATGGACAAAACTATGATACATGGGAAAAGAAGATGAAAACCATAATGGTTGCAAATGACTTATGGGAGTTTGTGATTAATGGGTTCAATGATGTGATAGACCCAACTCAATATGTTGCTCTTACCAACAATCAAAAGGCTTAGCTAAAAGAATCAATGAGAAAAGATACTAAGGCATTAAGTTTGATTGAGGCAGCAATGACAGAGAAAGTCTTCCCCAAAATTGTAGTAGCAAATTATGCAAAGGAAGCATGGGATATCCTTGAGATGAACTTCAAGGGAATTGACAAGGCCAGAGTATTAAAGCTACAAATGATCAAAAGAGAGTTTGAGAACATTTAGATGAGGGACAATGAACCTATTGTAGAGTTCAACTCATGAATCTCCACTTCGATAAATCAACTCAAATCAAATGGAGAAGAATATGATGAGCAGAGAATAGTAGAGAAAATATTGAGGAGTTTACCTCAGAAATATGACAATCTTTTCATAACCATAGAGGAAGCAAAGGACCTCACCACATTGACCATGGATGAGTTGATTGGAACTCTTCAAACCCATGAGCATTGGATAAAAAGGTTAGCAATTACTTCCCAAGAGAAATATTTCAAGGCTTAAGAGAGTTCAAGAGGTAGGGAGAGAGAGGAAGAAATGGCTCCAATAGAGGCTCAAGAAATAGAGGTCATGGAAGGAATGATCAAAGGAATGCTGGTGCAAAAATCTTAGGAAGAGAAATTAACCAAGAGGGAGCAAGCACCTCTCAAAAAAACTCTAGATGAGGTAAGAAGAATTAAAACCCCAATAAGAGTAATGTTGAATGCTACTACTATAAGAAGTATGGGCATTATACAAGTGAATGCTGGAAGAAGCAGGGTGATCAGTCAATGCAAAATGCTAATGTGGTTGATGTGAACATGGGAAATGTAAACAATCCCATAGCCTTCATCATGTGTAACATTGGTGAAGAAGGAAGCCCTGAGGTATGATACCTAGACAATAGTTGTAGCAACTACATTAGTGGTAATGAAAGTTTATTTTCTTTCATTAATAAGACTTTTAAGTCTGAAATTAAATTGGGAAATAATGAAACTATTCCCATAGTGGGCAAAGGATCTATCATGGTCTACACCAAGAAAGGTGAGAAGAAGGAGATACAAAATGTGTATTTTTCTCTTGGTATGAAGCACAACTTGATGAGTGTTGGACAACTTATTCAAAATGGATACAAGGTGTGGATGAAAAATGACAAATGAGTCATCCATGAGAAGGATGGGAGTAATAGATTACTTGCAGCAGTCCAAATGACAAAGAACTAGATGTTCCTATTGAGAATAGAGACATGTTTTTCTTCTCAAGTTAGTATTGCACCTCCCAAGCATGCATGTATAGTAGTACATTAGGAATTAGCTCTTAGGAGCGTGATTGAAGACCCCTCCAAGCTTTGGCATCTCAAATATGGACATCTTGGCTTTGCTGGTTTAAATTTGTTGTCCAAGAAAAGAATGGTAGATGGTTTGCCAAGCATTGTAGATTCATATGACAAGTGTAAGGCTTGTATATTGCATAAGCAATATAGGCTTTCCTTTAATTCTAAAAATTCTAGAAGGGGTAGGGCACCATTAGAATTGGTGCATTCTGATTTGGTAGGCCCTATGAAAACTACTTCTATTAGGGGGAGTACCTATTTTATGACATTCATAGATGATTTTAGTTGTAGGATAGGATGTATTTTTTGAAGAAAAAATCTGGAGCATTTGACAAGTTTGTTGAATTTAAAACCCTAGCTGAAAAAGAATGTGGACACTATATTAAGGTCCTTAGATCAGATAGAGGAGGGGAGCATACCTCCAATATGTTTGTAAATTTTTGTAGAAAAAATGGCATCAAAAGGGAGCTGATAGCCAGTTATACTCAATAGAAAAATGGAGTGGCTGAGAGAAAGAACATGGCCATTGTTGAAATGGAAAGAAGCATGATGAAAGCAAAAGGGATCCCAACTAAATATTAGGGAGAAGTTGTAGTAACAATAGTATATTTGATCAATAGATGTCCTACAAAATTAGTTCGTGACATGATTCCTCTTGAGGCTTGTTCAAGGGGCAGATGGACAGTTGAGCACTTGAGAGTGTTTAGATGTGTATCATATGCACATGTGCCTAAGGAAAAAAAAAAAAAATTGGATGACAAAGGTGTGAAGTGCATCTTCATAGGGTACAACTTAGAATCAAAGGCCTATAGGCTATATGATCCAATTGACAAGAAGATCATCATTTCAAGAGATGTGGAGTTTCTTGAAAACTAGTCATAGGATGGCACAATAGATGAATCCTCAAGCACTTCAAGTAAAGTGCCTACTATTGAAGAGGAAGAAGATGACATTGGTGATCAACAAGAAGATGGAGCAGAAAATATAGATTGCAAACAAAGGAAAAATGGTGAACAACCCTTAACATGTCAAGCAACAGCTCCAAGCACTTCAAGATAGCCCTAAGCTAATATGCAAAATAGTAGAAGCAACAATACTAAAAATTCAGATCCCACTCTTGCCTCCCTATTGCCAAGAAAGACTTAAAGTCTAAGGTAGATATACCAAGATGAAAGGTATGATGAAGAAGATTATGATGAGAGTGTAAATTTTGCATTATTTTCTCATAGTGACCCAATTTATTTTGAAGAAGCTATGAAAGAGGAGAAATGGTGTAATGCCATGGATGAGGAAATAGATGTTATTGAAAGAAATGAGACATGGGAGTTAACTACATTGCCTTCCAAGAAACAAGTAATTAGAGCGAAATAGGTTTACAAGACCAAGTACAATGCTGAAGGAAAAATAGATAGGCATAAGGCACATTTAGTGGTCAAAGGGTACAAAAAGTATTATGGTAGAGATTATGATGAGATATATGCCCCAGCCACAAGAATGGAAATTGTGCGTGCTATCATAGCTATTGTAGCCTAGCACAAATGGAAGGTATATCAAATGGATGTAAAGTCTGCCTTCCTATATGGTGTATTAAAGGAAGAACTATATGTGGAGCAACCACCTAGTTATGAAGTTGCAGGTGAAGAACACAAAGTTTATAGATTGAAGAGAGCTTTATATGGGCTCAAGAAAGCTCCAAGAGTGTGGTACAATAGAATTGACTCATATTTGATGAGCAATGGCTTTAGCAAAAGTGATGTTGAGCCCACACTTTACATCAAGGCAGCAAATGATAATGTGCTAATTATTGTCTTTTATGTTGATGATTTAATTTTCACCAAAAATGACAAATTCCTTATTGGTGAGTTCAAAGAGGCCATGAAAAATGAATTTGAAATGATAGACCTAGGTCTCTTGAAGTATTTTCTAGACATAGAAGTAAAATAAATGCATGATGGCATTTTCATCTCTCAAGACAAGTATGCGAGGTAGATCTTGGAGAGATTCAAAATGTAGAATAGTAAGGTAGCCCCAACACCAATAGCAGTAGGTCTAAAATTGAGCAAGGAAGATTGCAGCAAAAGTGTGAATCCAACACTCTACAAGAGCATGGTTGGAATTTTGATGTATTTGACTACAACTCAGCCAGACATAATGCATGCAGTAAGTTTGATTTCTAGATTTATGGAAACACCAAAAGGTTCCCATTGGCAAGAGGGAAAGAGGATCCTAAGGTATGTGAATGGTACCAAGGGATTTGGGATTTTGTATACTGTAGCAAATGATTTCAAGTTGGTGGGTTATATAGATAGTGATTGGGATGGAAGTTTAGATGATAGGAAGAGTACTTCTGGATACATGTTCCATATGGGATCAGGTGCAATTTCATGAGCATCCAAGAAGCAACCTATTGTTGTTCAATCTACATCAGAGGCCAAATACATAGCAGTAAATGCATCAACATGTCAAGCTATTTGGTTAAGAAGGATCTTGATAGATTTGAATGAAAGGTAAGATAATGGAACTACAATTTATTGTGACAACATCTCCTCAATTGCATTATCCAAGAATCTAGTCTTCCATGGGAGAAGCAAGCATATTGAGATCAAATATCACTTCACTAAAGAGTTAGTGGGAAATGGGGATATCAAAATAGAATTTTGTAAGTATGAGCAGCAGCTATCTGACATATTTACTAAGCCTTTGGGCATTGGAAGTTTTGTACACCTAAGAGAGAGTCTTGGTGTAGTTGATTTGGATCAGAAGTGATCCTTGTTTGTTTGGCTTAGGAAAAAGGGGGAGTATTAAAATATTTATTATTGTAGGTCAATTGCCCCTTGAGCCAAATGCCCACCTACCAACTGACAACCTGTAGAATAGCCAAAAATAATGAATGCGGGTAGGTGAGTTTTTCAAATTTGGAAAAGAGGGGGGAATTTTTTTATGGCAAGAGACAAAAGGAATGAATTAGTTTAATTTGATTTGAAGAAGAAGGATATCAAAGTAGAGATTTGTAGATTAGAGAGGAAAATAAGTTGATCAATAGATCAAATCAAAGACAAAAGGAAGTTCCAGTTTCATGCTTCCAGTTGGACATGTTGGATCCCTTTTTGATCATTCTGTAAGTTTTTTGTCTTTTGTGTTTGTCTTGTGAAGTAGTGATTGCTCCAGGCATTGTTGTATGTAGCCATTAGAGCTATAAGTTTAAAGTTTAAAGTTTGAAGATTTTAGTGTTATTTTAGGGCTTTCTGGTTGAAGCTAAAAGCTCCCAAATTTTGTACTAGTTTATCATGTTTGAATAGAAAATAGCAAGCAAGCAAGTAGGCATATATATCTTTGTTGTTCTCATACTCTTGATTGAATATTTTGTATTTGAGAAATCCCTTGTTAAAATCTTCATCATTTGGCTCTCTACATTTTAATGATAGTCTGTCATATTGCCACTCAATTTGGTCTTTAACTAATTTATAACTTTGTTGTTTCTACTGAGCTCACTCAGAATCCTCTTCTACCAAGTACCACTTTGTAGTGGCTACCGAGTTCACTTGGCATTGCTTGTTGTCAAGCCTACTTGGCATATACTTGCTACCAAGTTGCCCTTTGTTGGCTGAGTTCACTCGGCTTGTTCTTGTGTTGAGTTACTCAGCACTGTCTACTTTCCACTCAACATCCATTTGTGTTGAGCAAATTTGTCACTCGACACCTTCATGTGCCAAGAAAATTTTTAGGTTTGCAATTTTTATTTTTTCATAGTTGATCATGTATGTCGTGTTCAATTATTATTAATCTACCCTCTCTTTTGTATATGATTCTCTTTTTCTCCCTAATATTTGATGTTGTTTAGTGCTAGACAATGTTTGTGTAATGAATAAATTGGGGGGAACATCTTGGTTTATCCCTTATCTTTCATTATTTGTTCCTCGCATGCTGAAAACAATTTTCTTGATGTTTTTTTCCTTTGTCATCTTGAAATTTGTTTATAATAATAATGGACAGATTGCTTGTATTCTCCTTCCTAGACCTTTATATTGGTGATTCAACTTCTTCATTCTCATAATCTTTCTTGACCATTTTTAAATAAGACATTGAGACTCATTTTGGAGACCTTACCCAGTGATGTCATCAAATGCCAAAACAAAGTGCTGGAAATAAAGTAGTTTTTTCATTGCTCATCTAAGGATGTGGAGGACAAGTTGCAAAAGTTGAGACATGCCCCAGGCATAGGGTCTCATAGAAATTCTTGACTGCATCTGGTGGGACTTTTTTTTATATGAACCTTACTTGGATCTTATAGTCTACTTCTAATTAATAGGGTCACAAAATTGTGGGCTCTTATTTTTAGTTTAATTTATGCATAATTTTGGCACCATTGACCACTATCATCATGTTCAATCATTTGTATGTTTCCTATTATTATGATCAGAGGCTTTCTACAATCATATCAATCTTCAATGCAAACAATTATCTTTTTTGAAATTTTTTGAGAACCATTTGTATGTCTTGATAACTGATTAAATGAATCCATGTACACAATAGTAAAGATTTTAGTAGCAGTTACAAAAAAATAAAAATGAAACGAGAAGAATTAATTGTTTCAATTGTAATGAAATGAGGCCAAATAAGGATAGCAGTGTAAGTGGAAGAGTATTATTCTATGATCTTGGTGTTTTGATTTGAGAAAGCCGTCAGATTTTGAGAAACCATCATATCAATTTGGGAAATCTTTTCAATCATTTTGAGCAAGTGTTTTGGGCTGGCTTTCTACTCAGGTGATCACCACTTTTTCCAAGATGACTGAAAATTTGAGAGTGCTAAGGATCTAGGGTTCTTTTTTTTGTTTTAAATGCTACGAGGAAAGAACTATTTTCTTTTTGCAATTAATCTTGTGGAGATTAATAAAAACTAGAATCTAATGTATTTTCTTTAGACACAAATGTTTTGTTTGTAATTGAAAACTAATATACAACTAACTTATGAGCATTACATTCACTAACATTTTTAAAGCTTTTTCTTAGATCCCTCCTTGTTAAAAGTAAATGATCATTTTAATTTTTTTTTCAAATTGATAGAAGGAATTATGGATTCTGAAACCAAGAATAGGTGAATGGAATAGGCTTGGCCTTGGCTGAGAGAAGATTCTAATGTTTTTGCCCTTTTCTTGCAATGCACTGAATGCATTACAATCCAAATAGCAAGTATTTGTTAGCAGTTCTGCTTATTGATTTGTATGTGATAAATACTCAAAGCAAGCTAATACATATTTTCTATTTTAAGCTATGGGCTGATTTTTATGACTTTAATTAGAACTCACCATTGTAAAGTCCACCATCTTGTGAATTAAGAAGCAAATGCATTAAATGGAAAGTTATGAAATTGGGCTAGATTTTTTATCGTAAATATTTAGATGTTTTAGAAATTGGGTTGGATTTTTAATTGTAAACATTTAGATATTTAAGAAATTGGGCTAGATTTCTTTTTAAGTTTGTATAAGATATATGTTTTTAATTGAATATTTTATAGGGCTTCAGTAAGGGTCTGTTTGGTTCGTGGAATTTAAAAAATTGGGATTTCTACAAACCTTGCTTTAGCCAAATCAAGGTCTTGCAAATCTTCATTCTAATTTTTGGGATTTTACTTGAACTATTTGTTTCATTCAGAAGATGCCTGTGAAGACACCATTTTTTACATAGGCTTGGAGTTGAACGCAAATTTTAAAAATTTATCCAATCTATTGTTTTTACACTCCTTAAAAAATATAACCAAGTTTTGATTTTCAATTCCTACTTGCTAGTAGGAAGTTGGAAAAACTAGTTTTGAGGGAAAATTGGAAGTCCAGTACATTAATTCTATTTTGCCAATTTTGAAACAGACGCAAAAATTTCTAAATCTAGATTTTGAAAAAGCCAATTCCTATCATCTTGTAGGAACCAAATGGACCCTAAAAGTTTTTGTAAGATATATTTTTTATAGGCTTTAAAAATTGTCACAAAAAATTAGATGGCAGGAGTAAAACCAAACTTCGTAATTGTTGTCAATAGTTATTGTAGTCTCTTTTGTGTATGTACGCAAAAAAATGTGGAAGAATAGATTGTGTGTACAAAAAGTGTCACACTTCTATAAATCATTATTCTTGAGAGAACCCATGGAAGAGGGAGTCTCAAGAGGTGGCTTATAGCTCTCGATCTATGACATGCAAAGGCTATGAGATGGTGGCCTTCAAATGAACCAAACTATGCAACCTTTGCATGGTGCACCATAGAACGAGAGATTTAAAGAGTAGAGGCAAGAGTGTCAATATCTAATAATCTAGAACAAATTGCAATGTAAATGCAAGCTATTCTAAATGAAATACAAAATAAAAAAGAGAACTAAGCTAAAACATAAAGGAAAATAAGCTAAAAGGTATGCCATAATTTAAGTAGAATGGGAGCTAAGCTAAAATGAAAGAATGCAAGAATGCTTCAGGTCTCCAAAATCACCAAGAAAACCTACAACATAACAATAGCATGAGAGACTAAGATCCTAAAATGAGGAGAGAGCCATCCCTTTTAAATAGAAATGGATGATAGAGATCATGAGGCATGATGCATATGATCAAGGGTGGAGTTTGAAAGTGGGAGTGATCCATATGCACAAGCATTTTAACCAATCACAATTAATGGTTGAATTTTGAGAAGGTTTCAAATGTGTAGAGGAGGATTAAAGTTATTTTAAAAAGAGAAGATTTCTCTCAAATAGAAAATTGTGCATTCATGTGTAGACAAAAATACATTTTCTTTTATATTTAAAATAGGAATAATGCTTTATGTGTGCACACTTAGGATAAGTGATGAGTGAAGAATTTTATTTAATTAAAAGGGAGACATGTTCTTTTAATTAAATATAAACTTAGGATAAAGTGGTCAAACCATAGGTTAAAATCAAATAAATGGATTTTTGGAGGTTTGATCAAGGATAAGAATTGGATAAATTATGCAAAAATGATAGAAAAGGGGCTCATAGTCTAGATGACCATTTTTGGGTGATAGAGAGATATGACTATGAAGAACAAAGTGTAGAGAGATAGCAAATCTTGAATATACAGTCTATTTAGCGATAGTATTGAACACTAGGAAAGAGAAGAGACAATATTAGTACTTGAGACAAGCACTGACATGTCAAGAAAAGAAAGTAGATAGATCAAGAGAAAATAGATAATTGTAGTAGAAAACAATTTGCAACAATGATAGAATATTTCCACCCCCTCAAGATTAAAATCAAAATAAAGAGGAGATGTAGAAATACACTAGATTTGATCAAATAATAAAAAAGAAAAGTTCATGATGATAGATAAGAGATTAAGACCAAAGAGTGACCACAAAGCAATGAAGATATGTCCCAATTTGACTAAGTTTGACCAAGAAAGATAAAGCATAAGAATTAAGTCAAAGAAAGAAGAAAGATGAAATGAGATAAAATAGAAATGAAAGAGAAGAATGGAAGAGAGTAGAAATGATGAAGAAATGATGATTTCCCCAAGAAGATTCAAAGATTAAGCCTTAATAGGTTAGCCAACTACATTGAAGAAGGAAGAAATTTTGACTAGCAAGATGAACATGAATTTGGATTTCGATCCCAAAAATGGATCTAGGATGTCGAGATTGGAAAAGATAGGTCAAAAGAATAGATCAAGTGGCAAGATAGAAAAGAAGTGAGAAATAGGAAAAAAGAAATAAGATAAGATCAAGAAGAGGCAAGAAAGGATGAATGTAGTTAGTTGACACATCCATGAAAGATAAAGAAGGGATCTCTCTCAACATGTAAAATGAAAAACTAAGCTAGAATGAACTCTAGAATGCAAGCTAGTATGAAAAGGTGCAATTGTAAGGGTTACATATGTAGGTCCTAGTTTTTATCATTGAACCTCATTAGAGACATCAAAAGATCATACAATTGTTAGTAACATAAACTATGAGGATATGAACATGATCTATGTCAGAATAAAATTTGTGAATCCAACCTAAGCATGAAAGACATGTAATTCAAGATGACTAATACAATTATATTTTCTAAGTTTAGTATAGTAAGATTACACCTATATCAAGGCATAAGTGTCAAGATAACCCCCAATTGCAGTCTTGCAAAAATAGTCAAGGATGATATGTTGTAAGTCCAAAGTGTTAAGTATGACAAGCACAAATTCTCTAAATGCCTTAGAACAACAAATTGTACCCACAAGAAAAAAGAAAGAAAATATGCCCTATGCCCCTAGTCTTCTAGTCTATGACATCCTCAAAAGAGTATTAAGGAGGGAACACTTAGCAAAGAACTTGTCATAGACAACACACAAAGAAGATAAAGTTCATCATATCTTAGAAAGTTTAATATTTAAGTATGTGTGTGTGTAAGTCACATGGTCATTTATTTAAGACTTGATTCTGATAGTGAGAAATAACATGACATTCAAGACTATAGGTAAACTATCTTGAAAAGTGTTGAGAAACACTTGATGTCAAATGAGATAGTGTTGAGAAACATTATTTTGTGAGTTGCCAAAGAAACCCTAATGCAAAAGGAGAGACCTCAATAGGCTAAGTAGTTGTGCCCTTGAGATGAGAACAAGAAACAACTCCAAGCTAGGAAAATGTGTTGCAAAGTGAATGATTGTGACTGATAAACATATGTGCAAAGGTCTCAAGTAGTGTTCATTTCTAAATTTTCTCCAGTTGGCAGATTTTTTCAGGACTTTTATGATTTTTTTGTATTTTTATTTTTTTGGTGATGCATCAAAGCACCTATTGCTAGGTTTTCACTAAGATGACCATTTTTTCAAGACAATTTCTACTTTTTACGATTTTTTAGAATGATTTAGAGATTACTAATTCTCAAGAAAGATCACATAAATTGTCCCAATGTCTAGCAAGGTGTAGGACATGATGGTGTAGTGAGTTGGTGAATAAGATAGATAAGTAAGAAATACTAAAGAAAGTGAAAGTGATCCTCAAGTATTGACTCCTCAAGAGTACCCAAGCTAGGGAAAGAGAGCCATATGAAGTAGTTTTGGATAAGAAATGGAATTAATGAACAAGATAACATGTAGGATAAGAAGTGAAGCCAACAAGTGAGATAGCGTATTGCATAAGCAATAGAAGATAATAAGCAAGATAGCATGAAAGCATGTAGTCTAAAAGAGTAGCCATGCGAAGAGACCTATGAAAACTATGTTTTTCTTTGTGTGATCAAGACTAAGGGGTCAACTAGATAGGATAGAAATAGGATTGAGAAATAAGAATGAAGTTGGATATGAAGGATATGAGTGAGCACAATAGGAAAGATGATGAATAGGATAGCCAATACGCAAGGATAGGTCAACATTGTCAAGATCAAAGAAAGAAGAGGGAATAGATGGATGATGGAAGAATTATGCATGACACCTATTTACCAGGTTTTTATCATGGTACTTATCCAAGGCACCACAAGAAGTAGTTTCCACCATAGGATGAATTTATTTCTCTTTACATGCTACCAAGGCACCACAAGAAGTGGTTTTCACTAGGGCACTTTTTTTTCTTTTTTATAAACAGGTCAAGTTTTTTCAATTTAGATAGTGCTCCTATAGAAAAGATAAGTCATGATAAGCCAAGACCATAGAAAAGTATGCTCAAATATGATGACAGGGTAATGGAAGGGAGATGATAGTAGGAGTATATGAAGGTGAAGACTTTGTGTCTTGAAAGAACTGATTGAGCATGGATAACAAGTATGTGTAAGCTTTAGAGGATTTCATGAGGGTATCTAAAATATTGGGCAAGACCAACATCGACACACACCTTGAAGGGTGTTGGAATGATGGAGGAACCATGGATGAAATGGATTGAGGTTTAGATGTATGAAGTAGCAGAGTAATTTTGGAGGAATATGGAATGGAAGGCTTCAAAATATTATTATGAACATGTTTAGAAGAAGATGAAGTGGAAGCTTTTGGAAACTTCATGTCAACTTTGAAGTATTTTTAATATTCAATTCTTTTAATAAAGACTTGGGAATCCATATATATTTAGAGTCTTCATTGGATGTTTTAGAGCGCATTTCTTTAGTAATGGATTTAAGAACCCGTACTTTCTTTTGTTTAGCTCTTTGAGTAGTGGACCTTTGCCATCTCTTTTGTGCATTTTCTTTCTTAGCATTCACATGTTGATTAGAAGAGACATAGTGAGATTTTGAAAATGGATTCGTGCATTTGTGTTTGATTTGATCATCCAAAATGCTTCCTAAAGACTTGGGACTTGTGGATGAATAAGGCCAATATGACTCGTTTATATGGAAATGTGAATGTGAAGATTCCAAGTATGTGTGTCTTTTTTGAGCTTGAGGTGTAGGAGGAGAGGTGAGAAATGATAAGATAGGAGAAATGGGTGATGAGCTAGGAGTGAAAAATGGAGATGAAGGAACATAAGGTCCTAATATGGAACGAAGTTCTAAAGGTGCTAGTTTAGATGGATAAGGACCAAGGATAGACTTAGGAGATGCAAATGGATAGTGGAAAGGGAAATCAAAATCTTTAGAGTGAGAAACATGGTCAAAGTCATTAATAGACTCATGAGTAGCTTTTATAGGAGCACTTGAAGCTTGAGCACAATTTTGAAGTGGATGTGGAGAAGAAGATTATGAGGGGATCCTTTGATCTTGAAAAGTAGATATGGATAGCATAGGAAGAAAAATTTTCTAATAATTTTTAGTAAGCTCAAGGGAAATAGTTGAAGTGATGTCTTCATCATATTTAGGAGGTGGGTAAGATATAGGATATGGAGGGAAAAGAATTGAAAGAGATGAAAGGGTTCTTGATCTTGATATTTCTTGACATTTATAGCTTTATCATTTTCAAAGTCCTCTTGACATGAAGACACTTCTAAGGACAAGCGAGAAAGTATGGATTGCATGATAGGACCTTAAGAGGTAATGAAGGACTAGCTGGAGTAGGAATAGTCAGCATAGAATTGTATGAAGGTTGAGAATTTTTAGCCTTAGTACATTGAAAAGTTTTTCAGCCCAGTGAAGGTTAGCTTGAGTTTATTTTAGAGGTATCCCTTGAAGATAGGTATAGTGTGCAGAAAAGCATTAAGTTATTTTTCTAATGGAGGCATGTTGGACATCTTTTAAGTGTTGGGAGATGCATAAGTTTTGGTAGAAGTAGAGGTGTCAAGGAAACCATTACTAGACATATGTTTATCAACATGATCTTTCTCAAGAGAAGTATCCTCTAACACATGAGTCATTAGAGGTATTAACAATCCCAACATCTATAAGATCTTGGATTTTATGTTTGAAATCAATGTAATCTGAAGTACTATGCTCATTGTGTTGATGATAAGAACAATAGATATCAAAGAATGCATTTCCATATGAGATATACTTAGGCAATGTGATGAGCTCATTAGTAAGGAGAATTTGCAAGATGATGTCATAAGAATCTTTCAAGGAAGTAAAATTCATCTCAAAAGCATGTCTTAGATCTTCTTATTGTTTCTGAAGTGAATAGCATGCATCCATGTCTTCATCATTGTCTTGGTCAAAGATAGGTTTGTCATAAAAGCTTGGCATAGGCTCAAAGGAGGTATTACTTGCTTGTTCTCTAAAGAGGTATTTAGATCTAGAAGATAAAGACATTTGATGTCTTGGAGAAGAATATGTAGATCTTGAAGAAGATGACCCCTATGTATGTAAAGATATTAAGGGAGATTCATTTAAGAATGCAATCTTCTCCTCTAACCTTTTCTCAAGTTTAGACTTCATTTCTATCATTCGCTTAGATAGATAAAGGTAATAAATATCATTTGTCTCTTTTAGTTCTTTGTATTGAGCATATAGATCTTGAAACTCTTTAGTATCATGGAGGATATCATGATCATCTAGATTTGGTTGAGGTTTGGTAGTACAAGGTTTGAATTCCATAGTGGTAGATAGATAATCAAGCATGAAGGAGACTAGAGGAAGCTAAGAAGGTGACCTAAGATAACTTGATGTCCAAACTAGAGAGGTAGAGTGTTCACTTTGCCAAAATAGTAGAGAGAGATTAAATTGACTTGTCAAGAAAGTTGTCCAAGCAACTTAGGACACTTTGAACTCAATTCAAGAGCTAGGAAAGAAGCCAAATAGCCAAATAGATAGAGCAAGTGGGGTTACAAGTGAACAAAATTACCAACCCAAGGTGTAGTCAAGAAATCAAGGTAACCATTTCAGGAAAAATATAACTAGCAAGCAAACATAGACCATGAAGATAAAAAGACCAAGAGCACTAAAACCAAAGAGTCTCTTTAAGAAATTTCAAGCAATAGAGACATAGAAAAGAAAAAAAGATGAGACTTTTGTTAGCAAGAAACACAAGAAAATGGATGTACTTGATGTTTTGACTTGGTTGAAAAAGTTTTATGATAGTTGATAATATAGCAAGTTTGATGTTCAAAACTAATTTTTTTTCAAGCAAGATAGTGACTAATAGAGTAGTCTTAAAACAATTAAGCAAAGGAAAAAGAAACCTTGCATGATACAAGCATATATGAGGTCTCAAAAGAAATCCCTAGAACTATCATCATGAGTATGTTTAAAAGATTTCCATAGGAGTAGCACATTCAAAAATAATTGCCAAGCAATCTACCTTAAAGTCATGGTTCATTACTTGACAACTTGGCCCTCACTAAGTTCTCCTTTGCCTCATAACAAGTGATTTCCCATGAGATATTGGCTTTTTCATGGAAGTTACATAAGCACAACCAAGAGAACATAGATAATGAGTGTAAAATCTTAGGGTGATCCAGGTAGTCCACTAGGATCGATCCTTGCACCAAGAAGTTGAGCAAGAGAAAGGGTAGCTACTAACATAGGTGTTTATAAAGGGCTTCTATTCATAATGTTCCTCTTGCACCCAATTATAGGATATTCCACCTTGTAGTGGGTAATAGAATTTTTGGCCACAAGAGCACCTTAAGCGTTCTTGCTTAGCATTTTTCTCATGGTCCCAATCCCATAAGTAATCAAACTAAGTGAAGATAAACAATACATATACCAAAGTTTTGTTTCCTTGATATCCTTGAGTTTATAGTAGGTTGGAATAGCTAGGTTTTCTTGTCCCCACTTGGGTTGTTGCTCTTGGTTGCCCAAGAGTAGGCCCTCTAAAGGATGCTAACTAGAAACAAATTGGAGCTACTTTCAAGAGTCAAGATTTATGATTCATCACATGGGTTAAGAGCATACTCTCCTATCTTGATAATTTCCCCCAAACATACCAAGAAGTTTCAATTACCCTCTCTCTTTTGAAGTCCAAAGGTGAGTCAAAATATTTGATTCACCACAAGGGTGAAGAGAATACTCTCCTATCACCAAAGAATCTCAATCACAAGTTTAATGTTCCTAGAAAATGAAAATGAATAGTACAGTGCCACACATGGAATTAAAAAAATACAAGAAATTTTGGTTTTTATGCTTTAGGTAGCCTTGCCAAAAAGTGTTTTAGCCCTTGCACATTTGAAGCTTTGACATGCATTCTTTTTAGCAATGAAATGAGAACTTCCTAAAAAATAACCAAGGTTAGGGCATAATAACCAAGTAAGACATACAACACAAAGTGATTAGTTGCCTCAAAAATCCAAGTTATCTTCCAACCAAGTGTATGCAAGAAAGTGCTAGCTAATCACAAATGCTCTCATTTTTACTCATTGATTTTGACCTGGTCAACAAGATTGGACTTGTTTGCTATGATTTAGGATCCAAAAATAGAAATGCAAAGAAAAGGCCCGCAATTAAAACAAGAGAGCTTTCCAAAAATGTATGAATTTCAGCAATATCACTTCATTTATGCCCTAGGGACTGATTTTGTTAAAAATAAATCAGATTTCTCAAATCAAGTTATTAAGCCATAATATGAGTTCAAAATTCAAAACAAAAAAACTAAAACCTTGTATAATTAAGAAACCATTCTAAAAATATAAGTTTTTTCAAAATATTCTCTAATTTGTGACCAGAAACATTTTGTTATGAAAAAAAAAGAAAAAATTATAATGGATGCAAATCAACTCAAAAAAATCTACAAATTGGACTAAGATATTGTCAATGCATCCCCAACCTGAAAAAAATAATTTATATCTAAACTCAAAGTGGTTTACAAGATATGCTCAAATCTTTCAAACCTAGGGTTTTGGCCTTCAAACAAATTTGCACAAAGGTTAGCCTTAAAATCAAGGTACAAACCTTCAAAATCACTTGATTAGATCCAAGAAGTTGCTATTAAAAATAAGAAATGATAATGTAACAATATGCAAGCAAGAAAATGGAGGTAGAAACTTGGTTCTAGCCCCATGATGAGCACCAAAAATGTACACTAAATTTGTGTCACACTCTAAACCCTTCTATCCATATGATTCCATGAGTTTAGAATGCTTGGATGTCAGCTCAAAGCTCCCTATCCATAGAGTGAAAAAGAGTATGATTTGAATATGATGGTTCTCAGTTTAGCCTTAGAGATAGTCTTCTTTCTAGTAAACTATGCAATAGGAGGTTCCAAAGACAAGATGCAAGAATGCAAATGTCCACAAGGAGTTCCTTAAGGATGTAATGCAAATGTAGATTAAGCTATATGAATATGAAAAATGTAGCTATAGTGATAAGAATGAAAGTATTACAAATCCAACTATTAAGCTATATGATTTAAGCTATTGCAAAAGAGAACTAAACTACATGAAACTATACTAAAATTCCATATGATATAAGCTAGTATGTGATGGATGAGAGAATGAGAGAAGGAATGATAAGTTCTCAACAAACTTCTAAAGAAATCTATTGGAAAACTTGCAACATAACAATACTCAAAAGATGGATCCTTTGACAAGGGAAGAGATCAAATTCAATATGATGGATGATCAAGGGTGGAGTTTGAAAATAGGAGTGATCCATGTACACAAAAAAGTCAACCAATAAAATAGAAGTTGACTTCTCATATAAGACAAAAAGTCACAAAGTTTTTTCTTTTAATTTGCAAAATAGAAAAAGGACTTTATCTATGCACTTTAAGTGGGTTAGAAGAAAGGGGGCATGTTCTTTTAATCAAATAATGAACTTAGGATAGCATAATCAAACTATAGGTTATAATCAAATTAATTGATTATTAGCAATTTGGTTTAGGTAAATGATTAATTAAATTAGCCAAAATTCTAAGAAGGAGGATTTTATTTAATTAAAAGGGGAAATGTTCTTTTAATCAAATAATGAACTTAGGATAGAATAATCAAACTATAGTGAAATTAATTTATTACTAGCAATTTGATTTAGGTAAATGATTAATTAAATTAGCCAAAATGCTGAGAAGGGGGATAATAGTCTAGATGACTATTTTTAGGTGATTATATTAATCATCTCTTCTAGCTTGGTGTTGTTGATTCTTCATATTTTCACTTACAAAGTTAGTTCCTTCTTTTATTGACCAAAATTACTTTCTTATACATCATCTCAACACTTCGCGAAATAATGTAAAATAATATAATTAACATTATACTATCATAGACCAATTCATCAATTTCCTAATTAGGCTCACAAACTTATCATCAGTTCTTCAACATTCCATCATATGTTTTCTTCCACTTCTTTATCCAACATTACATTCTTCAAATTAGTGTAACTTGTATGAATAAGTACTGTCAAACAAGCTGACATCAATGAAAATATAAAAATTAATCTAATTCTTCTAAATATACTTTATAACTATGTTCTTACCTTGTTCTTCATCACCATCTCTTCTATCAAACAATCTCTTCTTGTCATTTATCAACATCAGTTATGACCAACAATATCTCCCTTTGGTATTTATGGAAACAAATTATGAGATATATCATCCAATACTAAATTTCATAATTAATACATCTCCACATCCTTGGGTAACACTTTTCTCATTGCTGCAATATTCTCCCTTTGATTATGTTCCTCTTCTCTCTATTATTAGAAAATTTCCCTTTCTCCATTTCTTTTAGCATGTTGACATGATTATTTGTAGACTCTTGATTAACAGGGAAAAGTTGTTATCAAATTTGAGCATGTTATAGGTGTAAATAGTATTAGTAGGTATAGTAATTTTAGATCCTTGGAATGGAAACTTGATGCATAGATGGTATGTTGAAGGTACTAATTGCATTTCATAAATCTATGGTCTACCTAATAATATGTTGTATCCTAATGGAATGTCAAGGACTTGACAAATAACATCTATTTCTATAGGACCAAATCAAAGAGGCAATACAACAAGACCGAGGGATTTGCATTCTACTTCATCATATGCTTTGATGGTTATTTTATGATGAGGATCAATAGACTCTTCATCATAACCCAATTATTTAAGTAAAGTAGTAGAACGAATATTTAGACCGGGTCCATTGTCTATAAGAACGTGATGTACACATTTTTGATGTATCACAACCTCAATATGAAATGGTTGATTATGAGGATGACTCAATGAATTATCATCCTCTTTAGCAAAGGAAAAATAATAAGGTAAGGTCAAGTGACTTACCATAGATTGAAATCTATCAAGATCAAGATCTTGAGGTATGCTTGCCTCATTTGAGGGCTTTGTCAAGAAACTGCCTATGAGTAGGAAAACTTTTAAGTAGTTCAAATATTGTTATTTGATCATTCATTCATTTCAATTATTCGAGGATACTATAGTTTGTAACTATGGAGGATGTTGCATTTTTCATATTTTTTCCAGATGGACTAGAAATAGGTGTCTTTATGGTTATCTACTTTGGGAGAAGAAGACGTAGTTTCTTTGAGTACTATCTTGGCATGAGAATGTGTAACAAAATTGGTACAAGATTGTGACTATTTGTGATTAGATGTAAAAGATGTAGTACCTCTTAAGATAGATGGAGTCTTAGGTTCAATATTGTCATGTTTTTTTGTAATTGTAATAACATCACAATGTTCAAAGTCAAAAGGTTCAACCATGTTGATCATGGTATCATCATTGGTGTATGTATAGCTAAAAAATTTATTTCTTTTTTGTTTAGAGTTTTCTCCCTTGTCATAATGTGGAAATGGTTCCTTAAAAGCTTTGTGATCTAAATTTCTTTTATGTCCACCCACAACTATTTTACCATCATCAATTAGGTCTTGAACCTAATGATGTAGATTAATACACTTGTTTTTTTGTGACCCTTGTTTTAATGATATTCACAATATGCATCTTCATTCCACCATGTGGTTCATGGTTGTACATGGATCATAAGGATGAGAATTATCAAGTGGAGTAATGTTTTAATTTTGAAGTAAAGTTTTATAGACCACATCTAGAGGTTCACTTAGAGGTGTGTATTCACATTTGGATCAATTAACCAAAGATTAGTTCTTTGCTTTATTTCCAAGTGTATTGTTATCTAGAGTAGATTTGTCAGTGGTTTTAGATGAATTGATATTATCTATGAGATTGAAAGCCACCTCATAAGGTTTGAGAGTGATATTTTCTACCACTCCATCATGTACTACCTCTAGCTTTTATTAACATACTTGAATTTATCTTTGCCAGAGGTAGACCCTTACTTGATGTCCTTTTGAAGGGTCAATTCACCTTTATTTATCATGAATTCCTCTATTCAAATGGATTGTATAATAATGTCTTCAAAGGTATGTGGACCTTAAAGTTATATCCTATACTAAAATTAAGTAAAAGATTAGCCATGAAGATATCAAGTTTTTAGTTTCAGGGATTTTATGTGAGTATTTATTATACAATTATTTCCATCATTTGAAAAATGTTAGGAAAGGTTCTCCAACTCTTTGTTTAAGGTTACATAAATCTCATATGTTGATTGTATGATTGAATAAACATATTAGCAATCTCATCAAATGTTTTAATACAATTATGTAATCTTGAAAAATTATTCCATGGCTTAATCACCTAGACTCCATGGGACAAAACATATAAGATATGTTTGATTGTACATGAATTCTATAGACAAAGTGCTAAACTCCTTCAAGTGATCTTGAAGATCAGATTCCTAAGTATTTGTCATATTTGGGTAACTCAACTCCTCTAGGAAAAGGAGGCATGTACAAGTCCTTGTCTAAAGGAAATGGACAAATAGTGTCTAACATGAGTTGTTTAGCTAGTTTATCATTCTCTCACAATATTTGGGCCAATTTCTCTTGCATGGCCTGAAGTTGTTTTTGTAACTTGGCAATTTTAGTTTCATCTTCTTGTGTGATAATTATTTCAACATTAA
Organism: Cupressus sempervirens; assembly: GCA_028749045.1. Taxonomy (NCBI): domain Eukaryota; kingdom Viridiplantae; phylum Streptophyta; class Pinopsida; order Cupressales; family Cupressaceae; genus Cupressus; species Cupressus sempervirens. Next base: position 385,014,700 of record CM053791.1, read on the forward strand.
AATGTTGAGGTAGTTTTGTTCCTTCTTGACTAAGTTTGAGGAAATATTTCCCTTTCTCATCATGGAGTAAGATTTCCATCATTTTTTGGAAGTTTTTATCTTTTTGACATTTTTCTGTCTTCTAGGGGTATCTCTTCATCATCCCCATAATCATTTATATAGGTGTAAGGATATTTCATCCTTTCATTTCTTTGAAATTCATCTATATTTGTTCTCCTACTATTTTCACCCATTTCTTGATCTTGATTAGCCATTCTAAGAGTCTAGAAGGTTTTAGTATGTTTAGGTTGTATTCTTGGAATAAAAGATTTCTAACTTGTTGCTAGTTTATGGAAAAGCCTCTTTGAGTGCTTGGTGGACCAATAGGTGAAAGATATTACAAGGACCCTTCACTAAACTCAAACTGTATGTATAACTAGGAACAACCTCTACCATAATTTCTACATCTATCTCTACCTCATCTTGGTCTATGGGGAGGAAACATGTTTCCACTCCTAGTTGCAATAGTCATAAAAAATGATGTATGATAAAGTTTGGACAAGGATCACACTAGAACGTTGTTTTAAAGTAAGTAATATTTAGAAAGTGTGTTGTATAGCTAGGTATGAATAGTTAGAGAAAGGGCTAGAATAGCCAAGATTTTTTTACTACCATGACACAAAATAGGAAAAACACAAGAGAGTAAATAGGACAACCAAGTAAGGAGACTAGTTCCTATGCAGATAAAGTCATCAACTAAGCAAGATGTTTGAGTTTTAAACTATTGTAGACATAGTAATAAATTAATATTTTCAGACATAGACCTGATTTAGATTGATTTTTGATGCAAGAGCTCCAAATAGCTCACTATTTTTGGACAATTCCTTGTAAAATAATAGGAAGAAATAACTTTGAGGTGAGAAATTATTGTCAACCAAGCTAAGAAACACATCTGAAAAACTAATTTTGATAGTTTAATAACCAAAGCTTGTACGAGGATTTTAGGAGAATCATGTAAGGAAGTATAGGGATTTGTGTAAGGAAACAAATCAAAAAATTTACTAGCACTTGCTCGAGAAAAATTTTGTGGTGAACTGTGCGAGGAAGTGATAGACTATAGTTTGAACAATGTTTTGACAAGTTTCAAACTAGTTGGTAGTATTTTGGTAGATTCTTTCATGAGGATTCTTAGCTTCTCATGTGAGGAAGTATAGAGGACCATGTGAAGATATGTAGATAGACATAGTTATTGGTAGTTACTTGCACAAAATTTTACAAATGTACGGTGAGTAAAGGATAGATTTGATAGGTTTTGACTAACTTTAAAGAGTTTCTAATAAATTCTAACAATTTTTGGACAGAGTAGTGATAATGTTTGGTAGTTTTTAGTCAGATGTGAACATCATTTTTAGATTTGGGCATCATGCTTAGATTAAGGAAAAACTTGGTTTTGAAGGGGCCCAAAACCCTTTAACAAAAGCTACATTAAGCATCACTAGGTTTTACAAGGACTTGAAACCAAAGTTTTCCATAAAGCATAAAAAATAGGTTTTACAATAACTTGAAACCTCAAAAGTAAAAGAAATAAACCTAGGTTTTACAAGGACTTGGAACTTAAAGTTTAAACAAAAAGCTAGAAATAAAAAACACTGAACCAATAAAATAGTCTAGTCTAGCAACCAGCACACAAGTATCCTTGACCAACATGTACATCAGCTCCTTAATGATCTTTACTACCTCCTTTCTTGCCTTCACATTGCTCTAGATAATATCATTAATGATGGAAATAGGAGCCTCAATACCCTTTTTCTTCAAGCTCTTCATAGTCCACTTTCTTGTCCCATATGGACTCTTCACCCTAATAGTATCAAGAGATATAATATCCTCATTTATTTTCTTTCCTAAACTAGCTATCACTGCACATAAATTGGATGTAACAAGCTCCATCCTCTACCCACTATCCTTGATTAATTGATAGAGTTTTAGCTCGTACTCCTTAAGTTCATCAGGAATATTACCAATTTGTCTTTTTAAATGGGCTCTCATAACATTTTCATGTTCTAGTTCTTTTTGCATATCTCCAACTTTCTTCTTAAGCACCATGATCTCACTATAAAACCATGAATCACCTTGAAGAGAAGTGTTAGCTTTAAGCTTAGTAGTATGAAGGAAAGATAAATTTTCTTGATGAGAGTCATCCCTATATCCAACATCAGCCCTATTCATAGAGTCAATAGTAGTACCCTTGTTCTCCTTCATATTGACTTGGATTTTGGTGTTTGCATCCTACATCTCCTCTTTATTATCCTTGCTCAGGCTGCACTCTTTCATGATAAGGGCTTTGCCCTCATAGTTCTTTTCAATATCCATATTTATTTTATCCTTACTAGATATCCATTTAGTAGGAGATGGGTGAGCACTTTGTTTTCCCTCTTCTTCCCTGAAGCTTCTTACCCTACATTAGACTTAGTTTTCCTATATTTACTTTCATCCACATTACCAGTAGATATGCCTCTTCTTCTAGAGTAGCCATCAAAATTTGAGTTGAGGTCCCCCATTTCCATTTTATCATCATCTTCAATAGAATTGTCAGACTCCATTATTTCCTCCACATTTTTCTTCTTTATCTCCCTTTTATTCACTAGTTCCTTGCTTATTTTTAAATTTAATTTTCTTTGAGTGAGTGTCATTACCAATCGATTTCTACTTCTTCTCCATAGCCAGAGAGTGTTTAATAGGCTCATTTTTACAACAATTTTCAATAAGTAAAATTAATTCCTCATGGAGCACAATACACGATTCCTTCTTCCTATGGGCTTAAAGACTTTGAATCAAAGAGTATTTCAAATAAAATGGTAAAGATACTCTATCTTTGCATCTAAAGTGATTCAAAAACACAAATGAAACTTTTAAAACCCTTTTAGATCTACCATTAAGGATGAAATACTCACAAATGCAAGATAAAACAACCCTCCATATGACCTTGATCTAGCTCATGTTTTAGAAGTCACCACTATTCTCAAGATTTTTCTCTTTTTCATCACTTTTTGGGATTTTTTGAAGGCAACATTCAAAATGTTGGTCTCCTTATTGAATTTGAGTGCCTCCATAAGAAGACCTATAATCTTTGCAATAAAATCCTCATGATAACCTCATGCATTATAACCCTATCATCAGTCTAGTTTTTGAAAAAATACTTTGTAATGTGGGGCTTATACCCATGAAATTTTTTAATGTACACTGTAACTTTCCCTTTTTGTAGAATGTCCCAAACCTTCCATTATTTGCAATTATTTAGCTCTTTCTTTCTAGGTTCCCCTCCCATCTCATATTTGGCTCTACTCCTACAATTAATCTAAGAAATGGTAACTAGTAAGAAAAATAAGGTATATTTGATATCCAAGAAACTTTTAACCCTACATGCATGCCAAATACATTCCATAAATATATTATGGTACCTCCTTGAGATATGGAAATAATCTGCCATAAACACATCACTTATCGCAAATTCCTCAATCTTGAGTGATCTTTCCTTTGATAGCATATGTATTTTCATAATTAACAATTATCATCAGCTCACAATGCTTTCATGGGTCATGTTACCAACTCATCTTAGTTTCCCTATAGACTACCTGATTGGTAATCTAGTCAGTGGCTTTGTTACCTTCAAGAAAAATATGAGAAATAAAAATATTATCAAATTTTTTTATAAAGTCTTTTATTTCCATTATACTTCCCTCAATACTCCAAGTTATTGGACTATTATTATTCAAAATATTGACAATATTAAGAGAATCTCCTTCTAACCATAGATTTCAAAAACCATATTCTACAACCATCCTCACCATGTACAAAGTAGCTAAAACCTCAGCTTTATGACTAGTTGATTGGCCTATGGGTATATCAATAGCATCCATAACTCTACTGTAGTGATCTCTCAAGACACCACCATGCCTTCTTTTCTAGGATTCCCTTTAGCTAAGCCATCAAAATTACCTTTAACCCATCCCAGAGGTCGAGATCTCCACTTTACATACTATCCTTGATTATCTTGTTTAATTTTTGTACCTTTACCATTCACAGGATTATTTATTTGGGTTTCAATGAAAACATTTTTCTCTAAGATTTGAAATTCTCTTTGATAGCTTTGATAATATTTTGACCCAAAACCCAATCAGGAGTTTCCTTATTTCTAAAAATTCTATTGTTCCTCTCTTTCCAAATACCCTGCCATAGATGGGGAAGAGATATCTTCCAAACAAAACCAATATCATCATCCTTTGAAAGACATCCAACTCTAAAACCATTGATCAATGTTATTATGTTGAGCCTAACTAATATTCCAATAGTGAAGAAGATAACTCCAAACATTATGGCTACACCTACAATTTAAAAAGAGGTGATTCCTATCTTTTGAATCCAACTTGCAAAGGCAATATCTATTAACCAAAAAGACCCCTCTTTTTTGCATATTATCTAGAGTTAAAATTTTATTTTGGATCATTATCCAAAAAAAATATTAATTTTAAGAATAAGACTTCCCACACTATAGAATTTCCCTTATCCTCAGATTTAAAAATAAAGGATACCTTGAAACATCCTCTAGGTTTAATCCCCCAAACCATAATATCCTCCTTTTGTGGATAAAGGCTATAAGTATTCATAGCCAACTGGATGTTGGAAAAGTCATGATTAATCTTAACAATATTAATCCATTCACTGTTAATCTAGTAATTTTCCACAAAACTAGCATAAGTATATTTACATATTTCTATAAAAGTCATATCCTCAAAATCCTCAATCAAAGGATGACCCAAGAGCCACTCATCATCCCAAAATATGACTTTATTTCTATTGCTTTTCATTTACAACATTTATTCAAAATATGTTTAGCTCCTTGGATCGCATTCCAAATAGAGGAAGATGAAGGTATATTAGGGTAGGATAGAAAATTAGAAATAGAAGGAGCCTCATAAAGGTACTTATGTTTCCAAATGGAACTCCATTCTTTATTATCATGATAAACTCTCCATCCTTGTTTTTCTAATAAAGCTTTATTCATACTTCTAATAGATCTAATACCCAATCCACCTTCCACTATGGGCTTACAAATTTTATCACAAGAAATCAAGGCTATTCTTTTCTTTTCCTCAGTTCCAATTCATAAAAAATTCCTTTGAATTTTATCAATAGTATCAACAAATTTAGCTAGTATCCTAAAGAGGCTCAAAGCATAGGTAGGAATACTTTGAAGACAAGCTTTGAGAAGAGTGACTTTACTAGATTGACTTAGAAAATTACCTTTCCACCCCACAAGTTTCTTATTGAATTTCTTAACAAGATCCTCCCAAAAAGAATCCAAGGACTAAGCCCCAATGGAACACCAAGATAAGTACACAAAAGTGATCCTATACAACAATCAAGAATATTAGCAATCTTCTTTTGTCTGAAAATAAGAGTGTTAATAAAAAATAGAGAGCTCTTATTCCAATTAATCAATTGCCTAGAAGAATAAGAATAAATATTAAGAGCTTTTTAAAGGTTTCTAGCCACCCTTAAATCAGCTTTACCTAAAAAATGGTATCATCCACAAATTGTTCATGAGAAAAAATAAGAGGATGAGAAGAAGGTCTCGGACCTTGAATTTCCCCTTTTGAAACCAACTTCCCAATATATCTACCCAAACAATCAACCAACAAAATAAAGAGAATTAGAGATAAAGGATCACCTTGCTTCAACTACCTAGAAGGTTTAAAAAAATTTGAGTCTCCCATTGAATAACATAGAAATAAAAGTGGTAGAAACCATCTCCATAGTTAGCTTAATCACCTTGTTACTAAAGCCAAAGGAAGGTAAAATTTTATGAAGAAAAGTCCATTCAACTCTATCATTAGCTTTAGCTATATCAACTTTTATAATAAAACCCCAATTGTTAGAAAGAGATAAATAATGAATATTCTCATGAGCTTAAATAATTGAGTTAAGGATTCTTCTACCACCTGAACAAAAACATTATGTTTCTTAGAAATCAAATTGGGAAGAAAGTTCAAAAATCTTATAGTAAGGACATTAGAAATAATTTTATAAATAGAGTTGTAGAGACTAATAGGTCTGAATTGATTTAGAGAATTGGCTCCAATCTTCTTCAAAATAAGACAAAGGAAAGTAGAATTAATTTCCTTTAGCATTCTTTTAGCCCCAAAGAATTCTTTGAAAACATTACATACATCTTTACCAACCAATTTCCACTCTTTCTGAAGAAAAATCATAGGGAATCCATCCATCCCTAGAGACTTGTCTCCTTCAAATGAACACACAGCTTTGAAAATTTCCTCTCCCTTGGGAATAAAACACAACATTATATTCTACTTAGAAGTGACCAAAGAGGGAATTGTATCAAGAAACTCAAGCTATTTAGTTTCATCGATATTCGGGTCGAAAGACAACAATAAAGAAAAAAAGGAAACCATTTCATTAGATATATCCTTTTTATTAGAAAATTTGTGTCTTCGTATAGTGAGACTGGATATATGTTTTTTAGCTCTTTGTTTCATAGTAGATAAATGATTTTTTTCATATTTTTGTCTCCATCTAGCCAAATGGATATTGATCTCTATATCCAATAGATCTCTTCTTCATAAATGATATCATGATACTATGCCAATTTTTAATTTTCTTCCTTCACCAAATCCAATGAGTATCCCTCCTACTGAATTCTATCTTGAATAACTTTAAGATCATCTTTAATATTTGATATACTCTCAAAGATATTCCTGAATAATCTTTTATTCCATTCTCTAACTTTCTTTTTGACATTTTTGAGTTTAGAAGCAACCCAAAATAAGGTTGTTCCTTCATTATCAATATTCCACCATTCTTCCAGCCTATCCTTAAATTGGGGATGCTGCATCCACATTTTTTCAAATCTGAAAGGGAAATTCTTAATAGTTTGAATAGCCTCTACCATAAATAAAAGAAGAAAATGGTCAGAAGCAATCTTCTAAATAGCCTTAAGGTTACACACAAAATATTTAGTCCAACCTAGAGATATAAGGACTCTATCCAATTGAGTTGGGATACAATCATTTTCAACTCTTCTATTACTCCAAGTAAAATTAGTACCTTGAAGATCTCATTCCATTAAGTCCTCATTATTTATAAAGTCCATCAAATCTAATCTTCCTTCCAGTTGACTAGCATTTCCACCTTTTTTATCATGTTCATAAAGAGGAACATCAAAATCCCCCAAGAATAAACATCTTCCATAATAACCAACACTCTTAATCTTAGATAGATAGTCCCAATACTTTTTTCTAGAATTCTTATTACTAGGCACTTACACACTAACAATATACCAATAATTATCCTGGATAAACTCTTAATCTTGACCACCATAAAATGTTTATTATAGGAATAGGATTATATTTTTTTCTTTATTTTCTTCCTTTGACCTTATTTCTATTTCGATTCTTTCTAATCAATTATTAGATCCAAGCATTCAAAATCTAGTACACTTTCAATAAGCAAAAACTCTTGACATAGATGACTCAATAGGGTCTGAGATTCTTCATTCTATAATTACTCTAAAATATCATTCTCATTGAGTTGGCCACTTTTCTCCTCAAGAATTTCACCTTCCTCAGCCTCCTCTAAATCTTCAAATTCTTCCAATTCAAAATCTTTTTTTTTTATAGATAACCATCTAGTTAATTGGATTTTCATACTCCTTTATCTCCTTGAGCCTAATATACTCATGGTTCTGGGATGTTTATGTTGATCAAATAAATAAGATTGACAAATGAGTGTCAATACACTTAACCATTTTCACTATACATGCTGATTATACAATGGAAGCCAAGCCAAAACTCTAACACATGCTGAGTTACAACATGTGTTGAGAAAGACACAGTAGGTGCCTAGCAAATGAGACCACTATGTGCTAAGTAACTTAGGATCCAATAGGAGCTGAGCATTGTGAAGTTAATAGGAGCCGAGTGATTCAAGAAATAGTAGAAGTTGAGAAATGTAGAAAACTAATAGGAGTTGAGTAATGCAAGAAACATAGTGGATGCTGAGAAATCCAGAATAGATGGTGTCGAGCATCAGTATTACTTCATGTGCTGAGCAATGTAGGATCAACATAAAAGTTTGTGCAATCACAAACAGAGATGAAAAATGGTTATGCATGACTCATAATAGGATAAGGAGATAAGATCAAATCCTCACATCCACCTATGCGATCCTCATGCAGCCAATCAAAAAATTGGAGACTACATGCAACCAATGGGTGAATTTCAAGGGTTTGAGCAGGAAAATTTGAATCAAGGATGCATGACAGACCACTAATCTTTATAAGGGAGTCTTGATGCCATTGAACAATGTGAGAGTAAGAGAAGAGAGAGGAATCATGAGAAGGAGGAAAAGCATAGCCTATTAAGTTCATTGCAGAACATTGGTGTCAAAGATTTAGTGGAAAGGACAACATTTACACATCCAATTGTTTAGAATAGAACAAGGAACACAATCAGTAGATCAGATCTAGTGGAGATTAGTTAATAGTAGAGCAGATCAAGTACCTAAGATTAGGATCAGAAAATTACATTAGATCAGGTGTATTATTCTAATACTCTCTCACAATTGTATTAGGAACTTGGAAATCCTATGGACTTGGGTAGGTTTAACAACCTTATATAAATCCTTTAACAAGGTGGCATTCCAAGTTGAATGTTCTTAAGTCTTCTAACAAGGAACACTCCTAATAGGGTGTAGAAATCCTTTAACAGGGTCATATTTAATAGTGTGTTGTAGCCTTTAACAAGGCAAACCATCAGAAGTGGTTGAAATCAATTACTGTAGTAATTTTGTGGGTATCATCCCCACCCCAGTTTTACCTTCTTATTCTTTGAGGGTTTTTGGGTTATCAAAATCTCAAGTGTTATGTGGTGATGCATGTTTTGTTTCTCGTGATTGTTTAATGGTTATATGCATGCATGTTAATTTTAGTTATATGTTGTTAAGGATTTAAAAGTGGTTAAAAGGCCAGTGCTTCTGATTCACACCCCCCCCCCTTCTCAAAAGAATTCTTCCCATTAAGACATTCCAACAATTGGTATCAGATCCAAGTTCTCTCAAGAAGAGACCTAACAACTTGGAGGAAAAGATTTGAAGATGGAAGTTTTCAAACTTGGAAAGATCATTGAGAACCAGGTGATATATGTGCATCTCGTTCTACACAAGGTAGAGGAAGCTAGAGAGGAATTAAGAAAATCCTTAAAAAGGAGGAAGGAAATAGCTATAGCTGAAAATGATATTCACTACAAGGAGATTGACACCACACAAGTATTTTCCAAAGGAGATTCCAAAGAATTTGATGCAGCAATAGTAGAACTGATGGAGAAAAATAGAGTTCAAAAAGAAGAGATATGAACTCTTAAGATGGAGCATGAATCATAGGCCATGATGCTATGTGAAATCACTAAACAAAAGAAAAGAGCAGTTGAGGATAGAATCATGATGAAAGATGACCAAAGAAATCTTGCAAATAGACTTGAAGAAAAATGTACTGAATTAACAATGATCTCAAACATACAAATGGATACAATTGCCCAAATGATGAACCTTCATCATGAACTCAATATGAAAGATATTGAGATCTCTACTTTAAAAATGTAGAATGAACAACTATAGAATGAATTAAACAGAGAAAAAAAAAAATAGAGAATCTCAACAAGTCAAGTGAAGCTATTAAGTACTTTGAACAATTGCTGAAATCCCCAAGGTCAACCCTTGATACATCAAGACTTGGATACTCCAGCACTGAAGTCGGTGAATCATCAAAGAGTGTTGAGCAAAGAAGTGACAAAGGTAAGAAATCTAAACCCACTTTTCATTACTATAATAAAAAGGGGCATACTACTAATGTTTGCAAGAGTAGAAGGATCAATCAACCAAACACACCCAAAAGCAAGGGTTACTATCACAAGTGCAACATGCAAGGTCACATGACATAAGACTATAGATCCAAAGTCACAAGGACACAAAGATTTGATGGACATTGCCACAATTGCAAGAAGTATGGACATAAAGCCTTTGAATGCAGATCAAAGCCTATGTGGACACCAAATCAGCATGTAAAAAGGGACAACTATGTACACCATTACAATTGGGACTATACAAGGCAAAGCTATCACTCTTGTCAAGAGTATGGTCACATACCCTAGAATTGCATAAGAACACATTTCAAGGGGAACTATAAAAAATGGTTGAACCAAACTACTTTCTTCAGTTGCTTGAAAATTGGACATGTTAGCAGGAATTGTCCAACAAAGGCCAAGGCACCCAAGACTGAAGTAAATAAGGGCAAAGAAAAGATTGATGTGAAACACATCAGAATAGACATGAAGAAGACATGGCAGAAAAAGGATGGACCAAGTACATCCAATGGAAGGGTCACTTCACCCACGAGGTCAAGTGATCATATCTCATTCAACTAGTCACAAGTGTAATCACCTAAAAATGGTCATCTAGACTATTAGCCCCCTTCTCAGCATTTTGGCTAAATTAATTTAATAATTTATCTAGATAAAATTGCTAATAATCAATTTATTTGATTATAACCTATAATTTGACTATGCTATCCTAAGTTCATTATTTGATTAAAAGAACATGTCCCCTTTTAATTAAATAAAACACCCCATTCTTCTAACCCACTTAAAGTGCACACATAAAGTCCTTTTTCTATTTTAAAATTAAAAGAAAAGACTTTTGAGACTTTTTTCTTATGTGACAAGTCAACTTATATTCTATTGGTTGACTTGTGTGTGCACATGGATCACTCCTATTTTTGAATTCCACCGTTGATCATCCACCATCTTCATGTTGATCTCTACCATCCGTACAACTTTAAAAGGGAGAGAGCTTTCCCCCTCAAAGGATCCATCCAACTTTTGAATATTGTTATGCTATAGGTTTTCTAACAGGTTTCTTTGGAGCTTTGTGGAGAACTTCTCACTTCTTGTCTCATTCTCTCATTCCATCATATTAGCATAAGATCATATGGCATTCTTAGCATAGTTGCATGTTCGTTTAGCTTTGATTCTTGCAATAATCTCATATAGTTTAAATAATGGTATTGTAACACTCTCATTCATGTTCTAGCATAGCTATATTTTTCATTATCATCTTAGCTTAGTTTCCATACTTGCATTGCATTCTTGAGGGATTTCTTGAAGATATTTGCACTCTTGCTCTTGTCTCAAAGAACCTCTCGTTGCATGGTTTACAAGAAAGAAGTACATTTCTAAGGCTTGATTGAGAGCCTTTATGCTTGAATACTAACTCCTTGCACTCCGTGGATAGGGAGCTCTAAGCCAGTATCCAAGCATTCCAACTCATGGAATCATTTGGATAGAATGGTTTAGAGTGTGACACTTTTGAGTGTACATTTTTGGCACCCACCGTGGGGCTTGAATCAAGTTTTTAGCTCCATTTTCTTTTATTTTTCATCTCTAATTTTTTATAGTAGCATATTGGATCTAATCAAGTGCTTTTGTAGAATTATCACTTTGGTTTTAAGGCCAACCCATAAGTAGATTGGTTTGAAGGCCAAAAACTTAGTTGGTTTAAACATTTGATCATATCTTTTAAACCGCGTTGAGTCTGGTTCTAAATATTTTTTTGCACATTGGGTATGTGTTCAAAATGTCTTAGTCAGATTTTCAAAGTAGTTTGACATGATTTGCAGGAGTTATGATTTTTTCTTTTTTTTTCATAAAAATCCATTTCTGATCACAAATCAGCACAATTTTTGGAAAAACTTATATTTCCAGAAATTTTTTTCAATTATAATGGGGGTTATTTCTTTGTGTTTTGAATTTTGAGGTCGTATTAAGGATAAAAAACTCAATTTGATAAATCTGGCCTGTTTTGACAAAATCAATCTCTAGGGAGCAAATGAAGAGATTTTTTTAAATTTCTTACATTTTTGGAAAGATCTCTGATTTTTAGTAGGGGTCTCTTCTTTTCATTTCTATTTTTGGATCCAAAATCATAGAAAAGAAGTCCAATCTTGTTGACTAGGTCAAAATCAAAGAGTAAAAATAAGAGCATTTGTGATTAACTTGCACTTTCTTTGCATGCACTTGGTTGGAAGATAAATTGAATTTTTTAGGCAACTAACCACTTTTTATTTCATATTTTTATGTTATTTCACACTAACTTGTGGTGCTAACAATTTGTGATTTCAGTTTGCCATCCTTGTGAAAAAAATTGAAACATTGCATAAAAAGAACGCATGTCAAAGCTTCAAATGCACAAGGGCTACTAACGATTGTTTGTAGGGCTGCCTAATGCATAAAAACCCAATTTTTCTTGTTCTTTACTTTTACATGTGCATCATATACTAGTTTTTTATTTTTAAGCACATTAAAACTTACAATTGAGATCTTTTGGTGATAGGAGAGTATGCTCTTCACCCTTGTGGTGAATCAGAAATCTTGACTTACCATTTGGTTTCAAAAGCAAGGGGTAACTGAATCTTCCTGGCATGTTTGGGAGAAAATGACTGGAATAGGAGAGTATGCTCTTCACCCTTGTGGTGAATTAAAAATCTTGACTTCCAAAAGTTGATCCACTCTTTGTGTAGTTTAGAATTTTTTAGAGGGCCTGCTCTTGGACAACCTGAGAGGAACGATCCAAGTGGGGACAAGCAGATTACCCAACTCTTCCAACCCACTATAAACTCAAGGCTATCAAGGACACAAAACTTTGGTAGAAATAGTTTTTGTCTTTGCCTAGTGTGATCACTTATGGGATTTCGACCATAGGGAGATCACTAGGCAAGAATGCTTAAGGTACTCTTGTGGTCGCGAGATCGGTTACTCATTGCAAGGTGAGGTGTCCCGTAATTGGGAGCAAGAGGAAGACTATGAACGGAAGCCCTATCTAAACACCCTAAGTTAGTAACTACCTTATTTTTCCACTCAACTTTTTGGTGCAAGGATCAACCCTAGTGGACTACCCGGATTACCCCAAGATTTACACTCACCATATGTGTTCCCTTAGTTGTGCTTATGGAACTTCTATGACAAAGCCAATATCTCTTGTGGGCAACCACTTGGTGTGAGGTGAAGGAGCATCAAGTGTGGGCCAAATTTTTGAGTAATGAACTATGTCTTTTAGGTAGATATTGCTTGATGTGTTCTCGAATGTGCTAGACCTATGAAAATCTTTGAAACATACACATGATGATAGTTATACGACTTTCTTTTAAGAACTCACATATGCTTGTATCATGCAAAGTTTCTTTGTCCCTTGCTTGATACTTTGAAGACTACTCCATGTGTCACTATCTTGTTTGGAAAGAAATTTTTTTTGAACATCAAACTTGCTATGCTATCAACTATTGTCAAACTTTATCAACCAAGTCAAAGCATCAAGTCTTAACATTTTTCTTGTGTTGATTGCTAAGAGGAGTCTCATCATTTGACTTTTATTTTATATGTCTCTAGTGCTTGAACATGCTTAAAGTAACTCTTTGGTCTTAGTGCTCATGGTCTTCCTATCTTCATGGTCTATGTCCACTTGCTAGTTATCCTTTTGCTAAAATGGTTACCTTGATTTCTTGACTACACTCTTGGGTCGGGAAAGTTGTTCACTTGTCACCCTGCTTGCTCTATATATTTGGCTATTTGGGCATCTTGCCTAGCTATTGACTTGAGTCATTCATGTAATAAATTTCTTGGACATATTGTTTGACAAGTCACTTTAATCTCTCTCTACTATCTTGGCAAGTGAACACTCTACCTCCTATAGTTTCAACATCAAGTTATCTTCTAGGCTCTTTTATGCTTGGCTTTGCATCTAAAACTATGGGATCTAAACCTTGTGCTAGCAAACTTCAACCGAATCTAGATGATCATGATATCCTCCATGTCACTAAAGAGTTTCAAGATCTATATGCACAATAAAAAGATCTAGAAGATACAAATTATCTTTCTTACCTTCATCTCTCTAAGCGCATGATAGAAATGAAGTCTAAACTTGAGAAACGGTTAGAGGAGAAGATTGCATCACTACATGAATCTTCCTTAAGGTCTTTACATGCATGTGAGTCACCTTCTTTGAGGTCATCCTCTTCTTCTAGGTCTACATGCTCTACTTCAAGACATCAAATGTCTTCATCTTTTAGATCTAAAGACCTCTTTAGAGAACAAGCAAGTGATACCTACTTTGAGCCTATTCCAAGATATCATGATGGACATATCTATGACCAAGCTAATGATGAAGACATGGATTCATACCATTCACTTGAGAAACAACAAAAGGACTCTAGACATACTTCTAATAGAACTTTTTCTCCCTTGGAAGATTCTTATGATGACACTTTGCAAAAACTTCTTGGCAATAAGATCATCATGTTACCTAAGTCTAGCTCATATGGAAACCCATTCTTGGATATCTATTGTGATTATCATCAACATAATGAGCATAGTACTTCAGATTGCATTGAGCTAAAACATAAAATCCAAGATCTTATTGATAATGGAATTATTGGAACCTCTAGCGACTCATGTGTTGAGGATACTTCTCTTGAGCAAGATTATGTTGATGAACCTATGTCTAGTAGTGGCTCCATTACATCTTCCACTTCTTCCAACACTCATGCATCTCCCAACACTTAAAATCTTTCCAACATGCCTCTATCAAATAAAGAACCTAATGCTTTCCACATTGACTACATGTATCCTCAAGGGCTACCTCTAAAAGAAACTCAAGCTAACCTTCACTTGGCTGTAAACCTTTTCCATGCTACTAATCCTAAAAATCCTCAACCTTCATGCACTACTATGCCTAATCCAAGCACTACTCTATTCACTCTTCATTCTCCCTTGTCCTTAGAAGTGGCTCCATGTCAAGAGGACTCTGAAAAAGAAAAAGCTATAGATGTCAAGAAAGATCAAGATCAAACACCCATTCATCTCTTTCAAAAATTTTCCATTCCATATCCTATATCTTGTCCACCTCCTAAGTATGATGAAGATATCACTTCTACTATCTCCCTTGAGCTTACTTAAAATTATGAGAAAAGTTATCTTCCTATGCTATCCAAAGCTACTTGTCAAGATCAAAGTGTCCCCTCATGTTCTACTTCTCCATATCCACTTCAAAATTTTACTCAAGCTTCAAGTGCTCCTATTAAAAATGTTGCTCCTGTCAAAGCTACTCATGAGTCTATTGATGGCTTGGACCATGTTGCTCACTCTAAAGATGCTGATATCCCTTTTCACTATCCATTTGTATCTCCTAAGTCTATCCTTTGGTCCTTATCCATCAAAGCTAAAGCCTTCAAACCTTCCATCTATATTGGGACCTTATGTTCCATCATCGCCTACATTTTCCACTCCTAGCTCTCTCGTCATACCTCAAGATCAACAAAGACGCTCATCCTTGATGAATTATCACCCATCTATCCACCTAAACCATTCATATCAGCCTTATTCATCCACAAATCCCAAGTCCTTTGGAAGTGAGAATAAACATAAGAATCCATTGAAAAAGAAAGATCACTATGTCCCATCTAATCAACATGTGAATGCTAAGAAGGAGAATGCACAAAAGAGACTGCAAAGGTCCACTATTAAAAAAGCTAAATCAAAGAAAATATGGGTTCCTAAACCCATTATTGAAGAAATGTGTTTTGAAGTATCCAAAGGAAAATCTAAAGCTATATGGAGTCCCAAGTCTCTTTTAAAAGACTTGAATATTAAAAATACTTCAAAGTTGACATTCAAGCTTCCAAAGGCTTCCATTCCATCTTCTTCCAAAAATCTTCCTAAAAATATTCCGAAGCCTTCCACTCCACTTTTTTTCCAAATCTTTTCTACCACCTCATACATCTAAATCTCAAGCTATTTCATCCATGATTCCTCCATTGTTCCAATACCCTTCAAGGTGTGTGTCAATGTTGATCTTGTCCAATATTTTAGCTACCCACATGAAATCCTCTAAAGCTTACACCTCCTTTCTATACATGAACTCTTATCCTCCATATATTCTTCCTACTACCATTTCCCTTTCATCACCCTATCAACATCTTTGAGCATACCTTTCTATGGTCTTGGCTTATCATGGCTTATCTTTCCTATAGGAGCACTATCTAAATTCAAAAAGCTTGATCTCTTTCTAAAAATTCAAAAAAATAAAAATAAATAAATAAAGCAAATAAAAATAAAAATGAAAATGTGCCTTGGTGAAACCTACTTCTTGTGGCACCTTGGTAGCAAAAGTAAAGAGAAATAAATGTGTCCTATGGTGAAAACTACATCTTTTGGTACCTTGGATAAGTACCATGATGAAAACCTGGCAAACAAGCATCATGTGTAATTCTTCCACCATCCATCTATCCCTTCTTCTCTCTTTGATCTTGACAATGTTGAGCTATCTTTGCATATTGGCTATCTTATCCACCATATTTTCTATTGTGCTCTCCCATTCACTCATAGCCTCTATCTTGAGCTTTATTCTTATTGCTCTATCCCATTGCTATACTATCTAGTTGAACCCTTGGTCTTGATCATAATAAATGAAACATGGTTCTCATAGGTCTCTTGACATGGCTACTCTTTTGGACTACACACTTTATGCTATCTCACTTGTTGGCTTCATTGCTTATTCTACATGCTATCTTGCTCATTTCTTCCATTGCTTATCCAAAACATGCTTCATATGACTATTTCACCTCTTTCCCTAGCTTGGGTACTCTTGAGGAGTCATTCCTTGAGGATCACTTTCACTTGCTTCACATTCCTTTCTTATGCATCTTTGCTTATCTATCAGCTTGTTTCTCCACCATGTCCTATACCTTGCTAGACATTGGGAGAAAATTATGTGATCTTGCTTGAGAACTAGTGATCTCTAAATTATTCTAAAAAATCCAAAAAATCATATATGATACTGGAAAAATCCTAAAAATGAGAAAATGTCCTGAAAAAATGACCATCTTAGTGAAAACCTAGCAATAGGTGCTTTGATGTATCACCAAAAAACTTTAAAAATACAAAAAAATTGAAAAAAGTCCTGAAAAAAATTTGCCAAGTGGTGAAAACTTAGAAACAGGCGCTACTTGAAACCCTCGCACCTATGTCTATCAATCTCAATCATCCATTTCACTACACATTTCCTAGCTTGGAATTGTTTCTTGTCCTCATCTTGAGGGCATAGCTACTTCACCTATTGAGGTATTCTTGTGCATTAGGGTTTCTTTGACAACTCACAAAATAGTGTTTCTCAACACTTCCCCCACCTTGACATCAAGTGTTTTTCAACACTTTTCAGATAGTTTACCTACAGTCTCCGATGTCACAATATTTCTCACTATCAGAATCAAGTCTTGAAGAAATGGCCAAGTGACTTACACACACACACTTTAACACTTAAATGACTGAGCTATGCTGATATTTATCTACTTTGTGTGCTATCTATGACAATTTATTTACTATATGTTCCTTCCCTAATAGTCTTTCAAGGATGTCATTGACTAGAAGAATGGGGGCATGGGGCATGTTTTCTTGATTTCTGCTTGTGGGTATACTTTGTTTTTCTATAGTGTTGTAAGCATTCGTGCTTGTCTTATTCAACACTTTCACTTATAAATGTATCATCCTTGACTATTTTGCAAGACCGCACTTGGGGTTTATCCTAGCGCTTATGCCTTGATACAGGTGTAATCTTGCTAAATTAAACTTAGGGAATCTAATCACGTAGTTATCTTGACTTACATGTCTTTGATGCTTAGATTGGATTTCCATATACCTATCTAATATCGATCATATTCATATCCTCATAGTTATACTAGTGATGGTTGTATGATCTCATGTTGTCCCTAATAAATGCTCAATGATGAAATTAAGAGTCTAAATGTTATGCGCTTCTTGCTGATAAACCACTTTGCATATTAGCTTGCATTTTAGGTTCATTTTCTAGCTTAATCTTGTATTCTTACATATGGGGAGAGCTCTCTCTTCATCTTTTTGTGGACATATCATCTAACTCCTTTCATATATTTCTTTATTTTGTTCTTGTTCGTGTCTTTTCACCTTCTTAATCTTTCACTTCATCTCTTTTCTATCTTATCATTACGTTATATAATGTTTTGACCTCTTAAATAATTTTGACATCTTGGATTCATTTTCGAGATCGAAATCCAAATTCGAGTTCATCTTGATGGTCAAAATTGTCTTTTAAAATTCTACTTTCTTCTGAGTAGTTAATTGATCTTTTGAGTCATCACTAGGGCATCTTCATTTCTTCATGTCTTCATCATTTCCATACTTCATATCTATTTCAATTCATTGTTTCATGTCTAAAATCACCTTTCTACTCATTTTGACCTAATTTTAATGCTATATCCTTCAAGGTCAACTCTAGTCAAACTGGGGAATTTTATCAAATTTTTTTTTAATAGTCATTCTTGGGTTCTAATCATCTATCTGTCATCTTGGACATTTCTATATTCTAATTTTCTCATGTCTAGCTAGTTTTTGCTTCCTCTTACCTCATTTCGATTTCGTTCCTCAGGGGGCAAAAATACTCTATTGCTGATTGTTACAACTATCTATTTCTTAGGAGCATTTGTTTGACCTTATCACTTGCTCTCAATCTATTTGCTTTGCTAGATGTTAGAATTCTTTTTGGATCCTAACATCATCTTCCTAATGTTCAGTACTACCGCTATCAGGTTGTGCATTTAGGACTTGCTATCTACTTCTGCATTTCATTCTTTGGAATTAGATATCTATATCTATCATCGCTTACTTGGCTTCGATTTTTTTTGACATAATGTGTTCTCATATCGATCACACATTAGTCAAAGAGGGGCAAATGTAATCACCTAAAAATGGTCATCTAGACTATTAGCCCCCTTCTCAGCATTTTGGCTAAATTAATTTAATCATTTATCTAGACCAAATTGCTAATAATCAATTTATTTGATTATAACCTATAGTTTGACTATGCTATCCTAAGTTCATTATTTGATTAAAAGAACATTTCCCCTTTTAATTAAATAAAACACCCCATTCTTCTAACCCACTTAAAGTGCACACATAAAGTCCTTTTTCTATTTTAAAATTAAAAGAAAAGACTTGTGAGACTTTTGTCTTATGTGACAAGTCAACTTATATTCTATTGGTTGACTTGTGTGTGCACATGGATCACTCCTATTTTTGAATTCCACCGTTGATCATCGACCATCTTCATGTTGATCTCTACCATCTGTATGACTTTAAAAGGGAGAGAGCTTTCCCCCTCAAAGGATCCATCCATCTTTTGAATATTTTTATGCTATAGGTTTTCTAACAGGTTTCTTTGGAGCTTTGTGGAGAACTTCTCACTTCTTGTCTCATTCTCTCATTCCATCATATTAGCATAAGATCATATGGCATTCTTAGCATAGTTGCATGTTAGTTTAGCTTTGATTCTTGCAATAATCTCATATAGTTTAAATAATGGTATTGTAACACTCTCATTCATGTTCTAGCATAGCTTTATTTTGCATTATCATCTTAGCTTAGTTTCCATACTTGCATTGCATTCTTGAGGGATTCCTTGAAGATATTTGCACTCTTGCTCTTGTCTCAAAGAACCTCCCGTTGCATGGTTTACTAGCAAGAAGTACATTTCTAAGGCTTGGCTGAGAGCCTTCATGCTTGAATACTAACTCCTTGCACTCCGTGGATAGGGAGATCTAAGCCGACATCCAAGCATTCCAACTCATGGAATCGTTTGGATAGAATGGTTTAGAGTGTGACACTTTCAAGTGTACAACAAGATGAGCCTATGGGGTTGAGACATATAAAGAAATATCATATATCAGCCCTAAACCATGATGAAGCACTGCAAAGTATAAATTTTCATGAGATAAGATGCTAAGACAAAACTTGAATGATGACGCTGAGCTATCTTTGGTTGCCAAGTGAAACTGCTTTGGATGCCGAGTTAAGAAGTCAAGTGGAAGCTGAGTAAAAATTGCAGTGGTGGCAACTAACAAAGTTAGTAGATGTTGAGTGAGAATAGCTGCCGAGTGATGCCGAGTTGAAAAATCTTTGGAAGCTGAGTGACAGGTGAAGGTACAAAAATGCATTAAATGCAAGGTTTTTGAGATGTTTAAAGGTGAAAATCATTTCATTTTGAGCCATTCAAATGTAGAGCGATTACTAGGAGCACAACTAAGTGATTTTCAAGCTTTAATCTAGTGATTTGCAGTGATTCAACATCTACCTGAGCGATTTTAAGCATTTAACTAGGTATTTCCTTTAGGTGTTGAATTGTATAGTTTGTGAAGTTTTTCTTAAACGTCAAACCCTAGTTCAGTCAAAATAGCATCTGGTTCAAAGTTGACCCAAAGGAAGGAAAGCCATGAAATTCAACTTTTTAGTAACGAGGTTAAACAACCTAAGTTTAGGCCCATACTAGAAGTTGCATATAAAAATGATCCCGTTGGTGCCCTATCTGCCATCCCTAAAAAAGTTGTTATGGTTCAAGATGTGCAAAAGTGTTACAACTACAAAATAGGAGCCATAGGTGACTTGGAAATCTTTAATGCCTTTGACAAACTCTATGATAATGGTATATTGAAAGATGAGTTTTCTATCATAGAGAAGAAGGGTTTAACCAAAGCCCTAGTTTTTCCAATTGTATTCAAAACTGAGTGGATACGCATAATACTTAGTAGAATCCATGATGGAGAATTCTAGTTAGAACAAGGACCAGTCAAGATTACCAAGAAAATGGTTCATAGGGTCACAAGTTTTTCAAACCTAGATTAGCCAAAGACATTGAGAAGTGACAAAAAGGAAACAATTGAGAAGAACACAGGAGCAAAGTAGAATAATAGAGGCATGACCATAGATACCATAAATGATCCAATTCTAGAATTTTCTATGAGGATCATATCACACAAATTTTATCATTCCAATAGGTTTAATAGTGTACCCTACATAGCAATGGATGTGGCATATAAGCCTGTAAAGAAAGACCACACCTATGACCTTGCAGAGCTCATGTTGCAAAAAATTAATGAAAATCTTGGAGCTATTAGAAATTCCAAGGGAGCACAATGTAAATTTGGGTTAGTGTTAGTTTGCATGTTCTTTTATGTGATGAAGGAATTCCCTTCATTTGGAAAAATCAACTAGAGTCAGAACAAAATAATTGTTGATCAAATAAATGATTTCATTGCACAAATAGGAGATAGCTTTGATGATCAAATGACTATCTATTTTGATGATTTCAAGAATGCAATGAAGAAAAGAATGAAGATACTAGTTTTATTGGTAGAAAAGCATGTAAATGACATATTCTTTCTGATTGACATTGATTATACTTACATCCAAGCAGTCCTTCCAAGAGCAAGATGGCTTAGACCATTGGGATATGAGCTTGATGTTGATCAAGCTTCAACAGCCATCACAACACTATTGCAAAGGAAATGGACAAATCTGCCAAGGCATTTGGAACTTATGACACTGTCAAATCAAGAGTTGTTACAAAACTCAAGACTGCCACAGTAGTGAAGAAGAAAGAGAAGCTGGTGAAGAAGATAAAGAAGAAATTTGGTGTTGAAGAAACAAGTGTAGCAAGAGAAGTAGAGGAGATTAGTGATGATGAAGAAGAAGGCGATGATGAGAAAGATGAAGATGAGCTAGACCAAGGGCCACTTGAATTGTCACAAGGCCAAGACGAAGACAAAGATGAGAGTGTCGAGGAAGGAGAAGCCAAGGAAGCACCCATCAAAGACAAAATCATCAAAAGGAAGGCAAAGACGCCTTCTACTTCTTAGCCCACACCAAAGAAAGCTACCAAGCCAACACCCAAGAAGCCAACAACCAGAGCATCAACAAGGGCCTCCACACAAAAAGCCAAAGAGGATTCCACAAAGAAGAAACCAACCAAGAAGGCATAGGAAGAGCCAAGGAAAAGAAAAAGATATGTGGCTGAACCTGATACTGATGAAGAAGATCAGTCTAAAAAAGTAAGTCATCATCCTAAGTCTTTAGTTGATATATTATGTAAAAATATTAGGAATGGAGACTTAAGTGAAATGAAAAAGATTGATTTCAATAAGTTCAGTAAAGAGGAATAGAATAGCATAGAAGAATCAGTCTATGCATTAATGGCATTGTTCAAGTATATACCTCTTGAACTTGATGGAAAATTGCCAAAGGAATTGTCTAAAATTGTAGAAGACAGATGGCATTTCTGTCTAATGATGGAAAAGGAGATGAGGGAATCAAACCTAGCAAGTATACTACCTAATTTGAAAAAGGAACAAATAAGTAAAGCAGTCAAAAGGCATAACACTAGATTTACACCTAAGTATAGGGCATTCTCCATTCTCCAAAACAAAATTGAAGAAGTTGTACATAAAACCACCAAATCATGGAAGAACTTGTATAAGAAAATTGAAGATGTATTTGAAGAAGAGTACAAAGAAGAGGCTACCACTCAACTAGAAGAAAGAATAAAGAGGATAGAAGAGAATATAGAAGTAGAGAAAAAGGTTGAAGAGGAGGAAAGCAAAGATACTAATGAGAAGCAAAGTGTGCAAGACACACAACTTCCACCTCCTAGCCCTCCTCACTCTACTACCACACCTACCGCAATCATAAAGATTAAGGATTTTGTTGACACCTCAAGTCAAAAAATCAACCCATTAACTATAGAGGATCTCACTAAGATCCTTGACCAAACAACTCTTCAAGCACAATTGTGTACAAGTCCCATATTGGTCAGTGTAGATGATCTTCAAAAGTCAGTAGATAAACTCAAAGAAGCCAAGGTGTCACCACAAGAACCACCTCTAATCACTCAAACTACTGGACTTCCATTTCTACCACCTCCATCACCACTAAGAATAGCCATGCAATCTCATCAAGAGCCGAGTGCAACAACAAGGGAAGCCACAGGTACACCAGTACAGATAGCAAGTGCACCCCCAGCCGCAGTGATACAAGAAGAGGATAAGGAAGAAATACATGATAAGGAAGAGTTTGCAATACAAACCTTGGTTGAATTGCAAAAAATAAGTACTTATACCAAACCTCTTCAATAGCTGAGTACTGAAAAGATGACTTTACATGCAGTACACCAAGCTCAAGTTCTACTATGGTAGCCAGGTATTCCTGAACTTGATGAAGAAATTAAAATACCCTGTTATGATTCAAGCACTTTAACTGAAGAAAAGATGAATGAAATAAAAAGTGCATTAGATAAGAGAAGGAGGCAAGAGGCAATGAGGAAAGACTTCAAATACAAGTAGGCAATGAATGAGATCAAAGATATATTCATGGATGTATTCAGCCTACAACCTCCTGATTCAAGCAGGCCAATCCTTGAGCAACTATTTGATATAGTTGATCAAGTGAATAATGGAAACCATGATACAAATGTAAAACTCATGGAATGGTCAGAAAAGAAGTTTGTAGAAAAGGTCAACCAAAAGATAGCCAATAACATAATTTTAGGACAGGTTGACCTAGCTAAGAAATTGGATAATGAAAAGATTGTGTTAGGGAATATATTTTCCCTTTATAGAAAATTGTGTGATTTTTCTAGGTTTACACAAGAAATAAATCAAAAAAATTTGAACCTTGAGAGCAAACTAAAGTTCTCCAGCATGCAACTACCCTCAAATCCTACACACAGTGAGAAGCATTTTGCTCAAACACTTCACATTTAGAGGCAATTAGCTACATTATCAGCAAAAGAGGCTACTATTAAAGAAAAGATAATGCAAATACAAGCCTCTATCACTCCTCATTTGGAGATATTATATAAGGAGAAAATGTATGTAGAAATAGTCCTAAAGAAGGATCCAAATACTTCTACACATGAAGGACTTTTTGATCTAGCAACAGAGCTTGCAATCAAACACAAGTCATTGGATATTGCATTGAATAACTGGGATGCAACTCTCAACATTCTCCTTGAGGTAAATAAGACATTTTTGGCCAAACATGGGATTACTATTTAGGACCCTTTGACATAAGTGTCAAAAAGGGGGAGATATTGTAGAAAGGGGGAGATAATATAGAAAAGGGGAGATAATGTAGGAGATATATTAAGGGGGAGCACAATTGCCAAATTTTGAAATTTTGTTCAAGTTGAAGTTGATTGACTAGCAATAAAGGAGTCAAGGGATGGGTCATCAAACAAAGAACAAAGAGGATCAGAAGGCAATAATAGGACAAAAATAAAGAACATCAGGCACAATGTCACAAGATATCAGAATTCATGACATAATAAGGCATAATCAACTCAAGGAGAGTCATAAGGTATATTGTTGTTCATAATATCTTTTTAAAATTTTGTAAGTGAAGAATGTACACATAAGATTTAGATCATGAATGATCAGTTAAGTTTTTTTGACACTCATTTCAAAAGGGGAGATTGTTGATCAAATAAATAATATTGACAAATGAGTGTCAATACACTTAACCATTTTCACTATACATGCTGAGTATACAATGGAAGCCAAGCTAGAACTCTAACACATGCCGAGTTAAAGTATGTGTTGAGCAAGTCACAGTAGCTGCCAAGTAGATGAGACCAATATGTGCCAAGTAACTCAGGATCCAATAGGAGTTGAGCATTGCAAAGTTAATAGGAGCTGAGTGATTCAAGAATCATTAGAAGCCAAGCAATGTAGAAAATTAATAGGAGCCAAGTAATGCAGGAAACACAATGGATGTTGAGCAATCCAGAATAGATGGTGTCAAGCATCAGTATTACTTCATGTGTCGAGCAATGTAGGATCAGCATAAAATTTTGTGCAATCACAAAAAAAGATGAAAAATGGTTATACATGACTTATAGTAGGATAAGGAGATAAGATCAAATCCTCACATCCACCTATGCGATCCTCATGCAGCCAATCAAAAAATTGGAGATTGCATGCAGCCAATGGGTGAATTTTAAGGGTTTAAGTAGGAACATTTGAATCAAGGATGCATGAAAGACCACTAATCTTTATAAGGGAGTCTTGATACCATTGAACAATGCTAGAGTAAGAGAAGAGAGAGGAATCATGTGAAGAAGGAAAAGAAGAGCCTATTAAGGTCATTGCAGAACATTGGTCTCAAAGATTTAGTGGAAAGGATAGAATTTACACATCCAATTGATTAGAACAGAACAAAGAACACAATTACTAGATCAGATCTAGCAGAGATCAATTAATAGTAGAGTAGATCAAGTACCTAAGATCAGCATCAAAGATTGCATTAGATCAGGTGTATTATTCTAATACTCTCTCACAATTGTATTAGGAACCTTGAAATCCCATGGACTTGGGTAGGTTTAACAACCTTATGTAGATCCTTTAACGGGGTGGCATTCCAAGTTGATTTTTCTTAAGTCCTCTAACAAGGCACACTCCTAATAGGGTGTAGAAATTCTTTAATAGGGTCACATTTAATAGTGTGTTGTAGCCTTTAACAGGGCAGGCCTTTAACAAGGCAAACCATTAGAAGTGGTTGAAATCAATTGCTGCAGTAATTTTGTGGGTATCATCCCCACCCCAATTTTACCTTCTTATTCTTGGAAGGTTTCTAGGTTATCAAAATCTCAACTATTACATGGTGATGCATGTTAATTTCAGTTATATGTTATTAAGGGTTTACAAGTGGTTAAAAGGCCAATGCTTCTGATTCACCCCACCTCTCAGAAGCATTCTTCCCATTAAGACATTCCAACAATTTCCTATTCTTCCATTAACATCTCCTTTTTTTTTTACCTTGTTCTACTTTCATTTTGACATCCTTAACATCGATAGCTTTAGGTTTCCAAACCCTTTTTTGAATCTTTGTTTCCACCATTTTTTCCACATTCACCATCTTCAATTTATTTTTAATTTTTATAGCAAAACTTTTTTCCCAATGACCCTATTTTTACAGATAAAATAGGCATGTGGGAGATCTTCAAAGGTTATCTCTTGCATCTATTTTCCAAGTTTTGAACTTAATTCCACCTTCTAGGAAAGGTTTTTCAAATGAGCAACTTTTACATAGATCCTAGCATAATGAAGTTTAGACCTAGAAGTTATCACATTATCAATGGCTAAAAGTTCACCAAATGAACCAATTATCCCTTTAAAAATTTCTTCATGAAAAAAAGAAAGCAGGATACTTGGTAGTCTAACCCAAAATGGGGTAGTAAGGAAAAATGCATCAAAAAGATCCATATTGGGTTCCCACTTTTTAATCATTAAAGTTTTGTTGCCAAATGATTAGGGACTACTAGATAGCATCATATTTAAATCTTCCTTGCAAGTAAAAACAAAGGAAAAGAACCCTTTCATCATTAACACAATATTAACTTGACCACAAATAGTCCATTTCATTTAAACCATATTTCTAAGAGCATCAATATATGGGTGGGCCCCCAAAAATTTTCCAACAAGGTTGAACTCCATGGTTGAAATAGAATACTCGACAATCAAATTAGGGATAAATATTTGAAAATCACATTTTTCTAAATAGGATTCTGAGGTAACAAGTGGAAAAGAAGACTTTCCTCCTAGCTTTCTTCCAAAAAAATATGACCACTTATGTTAATTCACTTCAAAATCCTCCTTCTCCTACTCTTCTACACATGATCCTTCTGCATCCTTGCCTGCATCCACCATGATATTCCTCTCCTATAGTGGGTCCATAGTTTGGATAGAATTCTCATCCAGAAGATCAGAAAGAATATAGTCAGGAACCCCACATCTTCTAGAATCCTTTATCTTCTTCTTTTTTCTTCTTCCTACTCTAGGCACCCATTAAAATCCTTCTTCATTCTCCCTACAAACCCTTCTAAGCTCCTCACTTCTAGATTCCTTGCATCACTAGATTAGTCCCTACCACTAAATTCCTACCCACTAGATTCCTGACTTTCAAAGTGCTCACCATCAAGAGAAAGATTTTCTATTAGAAGTTGTTATTAATATTGGCTTATTCATTTGGATATCATGTTGGATTGCAAGTAGTTAGTTGATTTTTAGACAAGGGATGCAAACAATAGTAGTAAACAATTTGACCAAGGATAAATCAACTTAGAGGGATGGGAGAGTCTTGACCTTTTTTTTGTTTAGACAATTTGAACAATTTGTAGACTTGAAAAAGACACTCTTTTATCCCTATAACCAAAAATGGTAGAGGCAGAAACATCTTTGTATCACATCTTATGTGCATGCATTCACCTCACACAACAATGTCACTCCACTAGAGGATGCCTATGTTTTTGGTCTATTCCAAGGACTCAATAACATATAAACTTAATGAGAACCCTTGTGATAGTTTTCAAGGGCATATACCACCTTCTAATGTCCTAGTACATGCCTATGGTGAGGATCTACAAGAGAGATTTTTTCCCCTCCTTGCACAAAGGTTATGCCACCTTTCAGAGGTGAACTAGGTAGAAATTGACTACAAAGCTTTTAATAAGCTTCCATTCATATTAATCCATGGTGGCCTCATGAACAAGGTTAAGGTCAACAACCCACACTAACACCTAAAAGTGCACACACTTGACTAGAAAGACTGGGGGTGATGCCACCTAGTTCAATAGACATAGCCTCTTCTTGATATGCAATATCATAATCAAGAAGAAGAAATTAACATGGCTCTGGAATATTTCTCTCAAGAAAGATTTTTCATGAATCACTGGCATTAGGTGTGTACGCACTTGGATCATTCTAGGAGGTTGGATCACTCCAAAAAGCCCTCTAAAGGTTGACTTAGACTATAGCTCAGATTCAAGGGTCTAAGTTTTTTATTTTTCCAAGGGGAAAAGAGCATACTCCTCTACCTCATCACCTTAGCCAAACACATAAAACATGTTCACAACCAAGCTAGCTTATCAATCCCAACTTGTATTTTTCCAAGATTTTGATTTTCCTAAAAGGAAAAGATTGCATCATCTCTTCATAAAAATCTTTTCTTGGGAGAATAACTATCTTTATTTCCTCCCTTGGGTACCATCTTCCAAAGGTGTCTAGGTTTTTAATTTACTATTGGGTATCACTTCCAAGTAGCAAAGAGCATACTCCCTTATTCCTTTGTCTAGAGCCCTATGAAGTTCACAAGCCCGATCACATGCCTGATCGCAAGCCCTATCAAACTATGTGTATTGGAAAGCATTAAAACAAACACATTGCTTGAGTAGGTTTGAATGAGTTCTTTCACAAGAAAATCTTTAACAAAATGACCTGCAATCAAACCATTACTATTTTTTGTATATATATTCCAAGGTGTCTTTGGCAATCATCCTGCAAACCACTATCAAGTAACTTCAAAAATTAGAAATCATAAAACATGTGCTTTAGAAATAGGAGTTAGATCAAATAAGTCATGAAAAATAGACATAGACATGCATTTTTTCCTTTTCTGATGTCAAGTCTCACACAAGACTCTGTAGGTTTTCATGTGAGGATTCTCTTTGTGTCGCACGAGAAACAACTTTCTTTGTGCGAGAATACACTTTCTTGCACGAGAAAGTATAGAGAATGACATGATGTTTCAAAGTCTTTGCCTAAGAAAAGATCTTGTTGAGTGAGGATTTTCTATATTGTACAAACAAGAATTAGAATGTCAAAAAAAAGAATAAAATGAGGTTAGAAAATTGATTTTTCTACCCATGGTGGACACCAAGAATGTGAGTGTTAATTATGGACCTCTAAATGTAGACACACTTCAACATGATCATTATTTTTCAAAAACATCTAGAAATTAACATGATATTTTCCATTTGGTATGTCTACACAAGACAATCTATTGTCTTCTAACTAGATGAGGTTTTACTATTCACTCTTAGAATTGAGAGCTCATTAACTAGACCAAACTAGTACAAAGGATTTATAAATGAAAATTCAATCTAATCTATGTTTTTGATGTTTTTGAATGCAAAGATATATATTAATCTAAATGAATTTCAAATTAATCTAAGAGCAATGAAAGTAAGTGAAACTAAATGAATTCATTTTAGTCTAAATGATGAGCATATAAATAAAGGAAATTTTAATGTAAAGTAATTGAGTGATCAATCCAACAATGATTCGATACACTTCATGTGCATCCTTTCAAATGAGAGGTCAGGGGGTTTCTTTTTATATAATCTTGGACCTAATCAATGGTTAAGATTAAACTGAGTGTACAGTCTAGATTAGAAGTGAGATTGAGTCCTCCATTTTTTACTGAGTTGAATGAGAGGAAATAGGAGATAACCTTGATCCGTTCAAATATGTGGTCATAATTATTATTTTTAATTAACTAAATAATTAGTTTCAACAATTATGATGAGCATATTTGATTTAATCAATATATTTAATTCATTTTTCATATGAGATGAATTAGGAAAGAATATCAATCCATTCAAACATGACATCATAATAGAATATTCTAATTAAATAAAAAATTAGTTTCAACACTTATGATATATATATTTAATTAAATCAATCTATTTTAATTCCCTATTTATGTATATTAGCTAAAGAGGGTTGTTTAATTTAATTAAAGTACTTAGGACTTATAATGAAATAATTTCAATTAAAAGATTAATTTAGCTAATTTCAATATTTAGGAATTACATAAAGTAGGTGATTAATATAGATTAGTGTTTTTTTGTATTTGATACTTAGGTCAAGTAGAGATGATCAAAATCAGAAATGCCTAGTTTTGGACTTAATTTGATCAACAAATAGATGTTGAAAGAATGATGCACCAAAATTGGTTTAGCATACCAATGTGCCAATTTAGGGGTATTACAGTAGTCTCTATTTCCATGATATATGTTCTCTTTTATCATTTATTTCAGCTCTATCCCCAATAGGATATCTAGCAGTAATGTAACCAACTTTGTTATATTCCAAAAAATCCAAAGGTAGTTTACCTTTATACTTTCATTTCCCTCTTGGTATCCTCCTATCAAGTAATGCTTCAAGCTCTTCTAGATCATCAACATTAATTTCATAATTATTCTCATTCTTATTGTGATGAGTGCACTTATCTTTCCTAGAACTTTCAATAGTTAGAGATGAATAAAATGCCCTTTCAATCTTAGGTACTACACAATTATCAAAGTTATTCATCTCAAAATAATTCAATCTATCAACTAATGCATCAAGAGAAACATTATTTCTTGGCATAGATCTCAACTTTTTAATATAAAAAACTCTAATAGCATAGATAGGTTAAAGTTTTCTAAGAAATTTTCTTACCACAAATTCATCACTTATGGTTCCTATAGCTCTTCTAATATCATTAAAAAATTAATTGATTTGGTTACTATGGTACACAATTTTTTCACCTTCTTTAATTTTTGTATCATCAAACTTTCACCTTTTTCCCTTGGCACATTTTGATCTCCTCCATGTATAAGTTTCATTGTGTCCCACATTTCTTCAGTAGTATTACAATCTTTGATACCATCAAATTGAGTGTGATCCAAGGAAGAAGAAATCTCTGTCACAAGAGAGTTGTGTTCTTGTTTTTCTCACATCTACACAACTAACATAGGATAAAGAGGCAACAACATGTACTAATTGTCCAAATAATACAATTTAGAGTCTCCAATTCTAGATAGATACAACCTCATTCTTATTTTCCAAGATGGAAATTTCTCCTTATTCAAGTTCAATACCGCTCTCTTCTACTTTGTTAGATCTTTAACTTAAGTCTTTCAAACATTTTCCTCAAAGCACTAATGCTCTGATACCAATTATTAGTTAATTGAGAGAGGGGAGTGAAGGTGAATCAATTATCCTTAATTACCCTACATGCCTTATCAAATTTTATGCCACACTTGTAACTACTTTAAATTATTTGTAATCAACTCGGTAAACACAATAAATTTAATCAACCTTATGTTGGAAATAATCAAGACTAGCTAGGTTACTGAGAGGGGAGGGGTGAATCAGTAACCTCAAAAACTTTAGATTAATTCAGCACTTAACCATATGAATCATTCACCATTCATTCATCTAATCTACTACATGCAAGAAACATATAAACATTCATAACACATGAACACAGTATTTTGGTGACCCATAAACCTTCCAAATAGAAAGTAAAATTGGGGTGGAGATGATACCCACAAAACTTCACTACTGTAGTATAAAGTTAGACTGTTAGGGCTTACATTGACCACTTTTGATGATCTTCCCTATTAAGAACAATTTGGATGCTAGATCCACCTTGTTAGAGGTTTTACAAACATATAATGAAGTATGCACTCTATTAAGAGATTTATACAAAGACTTTTAAGTCTAGCTACCTTATTAAAGGATTCAGAAGATTGATTTCCCTATCAGGATGAAATAGTAGATCTAACTTAAAACTTGATTATTGATTAGATCCTTGAAGTATAGATCACCTCTTGTGATTGATGTGACTTTTCTAATCTTGTAGACCTTACTGAATACTCTGCTCTACTACTGATTCACATTACATATCATTCCTTGATGTTCTCATCCATATTTCCATACATTGCAAATGATACAATACATTACATATATATACCATTCCAATGTTCACAAATACAAGGTTGGCTAAAACACAAGTAAACAAAACATTACTGAGTGGGCCAAATAGTAGAAAACTCAAGCTCTTCAAGCTAACTTGGTGACCTTCTGATACTTGACATCCATTGCATTACTTGGCATCATTATGCACTCATAAAAAGTAGAAGCTTAGTCCATACTAATCACACAACGTAGCTTGGAACTTGGTAACCATTGGAGACTCGGTAGATATAGTGTCACTTGGTAGATAGTGAATCATTCATTTACCTTGCTGTCACTTAGTAAACACTACACATCCATCACTCAGTAGAAATTGGCTTTACATCATGCAAATTGATAACTTGGTAGGCACTATGAAGCTCGATAACTACTATCTATTCGGTGAACACTATAAGCTTGGTATACATTGTTGAATTACACACTCAGTAACTTTAGGAATGCTTACTGTGAACTGCTTAATTGCTAAACTTACAAGGTAACCACTAAATGCTTAGTATAAACTATAGATTGAGTGATGAGCTTGGTAGCCTTTCAGAATCAAATAAGTGTTATCACTAATAACAAATACAACATAATGCCAACAATCTCCCCCTTTGGCATTAGTGACAAAAACACTTATGAGCCAAAACTTATGTATACTGACAAATTGATTTTTGATTTTTCAAATTTGATCTTTGTAAAGTTGTTGTATATACATATCTTACATATCTTACATATCTCCCTCATACATATGGCATAGTATATACACATAGCTTTTCATCTATACATATATCAATCTATTTTCTCCTTTATTTTCTCCACAAGTCTCTTATCGTCTCTTACTATCACTTACTCCCCCTTTTTGACAATAATGCCAAAGAGATATGCAAAGTATTCAAATAGAGACATCAAAATATGAGAGAAATTTGGAGTGTACCTTGAGAATAAGAGCCAATGTCTTATCCCAATTATCTTGTAAAACTTTGCAAGTGTAGAGTGCCACTTGAACTTCTACAAAAAGTTCAATCATATGATCTGCTATAGAAAAATTGTCATCTTGGACCAATGTTTTTGAATATGCAATGTGTTTCTGCATTAAGTCCATAACTAGAAGGATCATATTTTGTATATCAATTAGTGTAGATGTAATCTTTGCTTCCTCTATTACTAATTTTTCCTACATTTCTAACAAAAATCTCACCTTCATGTGATGTGCTGAGCTTGAACTATGGTCAAGCTATAGCTTTTGAGCACTTGCTTTCATATCAACATCAATCTTATTCAATTTATCCTTTATATCCATAGTATACTTGGTAACATCACAAAGCTTTCCAAAAAGTGGTGTTACATTGGTGAAATATTGTTCAAGATTTCTCAATTGAAGATAACTCAACTTGATTAATGGCTATGTGCTAAGAAATGTGCTCAAGCACCTTATTATCAAATTTCTTTTCTGCCTTCTCTATTAAATTCTCTTGACCAAAAATATCCTCATTGAACTTATTCATAGCTTCTTCTAATTGCAACAAAATGTGTTGAGATGAGTCCACATCAACACCTATAGCCTCAATTATTATATTTTTAGCATTTTCAATTATAGTGAACTCTCTATCTCTCTCATCTCTAAGCTACTTCTACCTTGCCTTTTTCTCTAAAAGTGACTAATCAATATCATTTCATTAGCTGTGGCAGTGTTCAAATCTATCTTAGGAATAACAATTTCCTTGTCCAAATCAATGTCTTCATCAATTTCTTTGCCAGTAAGAAGAAGTTTTAGAGGAGTCTTTGGTTTTACTTATGAACTTACTTCCTTAGACTTAGAAATGGAAACAATAGTAGATGTAGTTGGACTTGTAGTAAAAACTTGAATTGGTCCAACTAAAGGAAAATTGAGAGAGGTACTAACTGTATCCAAAACTGATGTGCTTCCCAAAAATGAAGTACCAATAGGTGTGGTATCCACATTGAAATACTTACAACTAAAGAACTGACTGGAACAAAAATTGGTGCAGTTAAAGCTATAGTTGAAAAAACTATAGAACAACTGGAAAACTTACTACACATGTTGTAGAAGAAGTTGACATAATTGGAGAACTAGCAGCTGTGCATATTACTAAAGTGGATTTCTCAAGAGCTAATGAAGAGGGTTGTAGCTCAGTAGCTGAAGTGACTAACACTTCCATTATAGATACCCAGAGCTATGAGGTAGCAGGTCATGATTGTGTAGATGATATATCTGTGGTGGTTGCAATCATACTTGTTGCAACTAACTCCAACCTTGATGATGTAGCAATTTTATGTGGAGAATGGGGAAGGGAAGCAATGACTTCTATTGCAATTTTCATTCGATCATCTTCTTCATCTTCTTCCTTGTCTTCCTCTTTAGCTTCTTCCTCTTTCTCTTCATCATCAACCTTTAGTGCCTGATATTCTTCAGCATCAAATGTAACACATGGAGTGTTATCCTCTTCATCATCACTATCATCATCATCATCCTTGATCTCTACTAGATTATCACTCGGCTTATGTAGATGATAGATATTCTTCCACATGTTTGTTGCATCTCTTACAACATGCTCAATATCTTTCATTAAAATCAAACATGTATGGAATTTGATCATCATATTACCTTCATTGTTCTTCATTACTGCCTTCACTTCTGCATCTTTAAGATTTGGTAGTAGGTTCCTTAAAGGTTGTTCATATATATCTTTTGTTGTTTGTACAACTGACTCCCACCTTGGCTGCAATCTTGCCAATAATTCCTTTAAAATTTGTGGAGCAATCTGATTAGGGGAGTACTTCCACTTTCCCATTTTGGTGAGTACCAATTCCTCAATTTACATCTTCTCAGCATCAGTCCTTGTCTCAAACTTTAGAGCCTTGAAGTTTGTGATGCCTACCCCTTCTTCCATTTTTTCCAATCTTTCTTGGAAGGTAAGTGGGAACTTGCTAAGCAAAACTTCACCTTTATCTTTCCCTCTTCTTGTGAAAACAACTGTGGAGGCCTTTGGTGGCTTACTAATGATTACCATGCCCTTCTTCTTTGTTGGCTCTACCTCCTTCTATGCTTCTTGTTCTTCTCATTCTCCTTCTTCTTCTTCTTCTTCATCCTCTCCTTTACCTTTAGTAAGTATTGGAGGGCCAGTGGCAATTTTCATCTTAGCTATATTCTTCTTACCTTTGATGACTGCCTGAAGTAGCTTGATTTCAAGCTCAATTCTTGCTTTGGCCTCATCATATGTACCAAAAATTGGTTGCTTGGGATCTACAAGTTCATTTACCAGTGCTTCAATAATATCCCTAGTTTCATCAATATTGACCTCATATGGGAGAGGTTTTACCCGTGCAACTCAAGGCCTGACTGTCTGAATGTAAACTTTATCATAGTCAACCATGAAGCACACATCATCTTTATAATCCTCAACAAGTTTGGGTGGAATCTTGAACCTGTTGTTTATTCTTTCCTTGAAATCTTCAAAATAGTTGTCCATAATGCTGTCAAAGTTTACACACATTTCTGCAATGAACTCATTTATCTGATATAGAATAGGAACATCTTTTCTCCACACAATAGAATCTTTAGATGGGAAAAATTTTTGCACACAAAAAAAAAGATATATCAAAAAAGAACAAAATTTACAAGGGTTATTCTTTGATGTCCTAATACTGTCCATATTCCTATTCAATTGTTTCAACAGTAACTCTGACAAGTCAAATTCCATGTTTTTCTTCACAACCTTAAATGCTAAGTCAACTGCCTCACATGGCACGATGTTCAATCATCTAGAGCTATAAATATTGTGGGAAATTACATGAATACCAAATCTTAACTCCACATCAGAAACAATTCTAATTTTCAAACCTCTACCGTCCCACTCAGCTACGGTTTTCTTTTAGAGTTCATCCTGAACTAGGGTTTTGGTAGATTTCTCTTTACTCAGCATGGGGAGACTAATAATCTTGTGAATCATATTCTTGGTTATTAACATGGGCTGCTCTAACCATAGTTGAGCATTGTGTACACAACAAAGAATGTATCTGTTCTACTTAATTTGAAAACTTTTGGGCAGGTGTGTGATATAAGTTAACCCTTTTGTTTAATGATGTTTATGCTCAAGTTTTAATGAACCATCAATGCACATCTCTCCTAAAGCACTATCCATTTATAGAGTTCCAATTTCTTTAATAGAATGCTTAAAATGAGTGCAAATGTCATTAATCAAAAATACCTTGCGTGGAATCTGGGATTGAGCTCCATTAGGGTTGAGTGCCTCTGCGACTGCTGGAACTAGTTTGAAGTTCTATGCTTTGTACTCCACACCCTTAACCAAAATTTTTGAACCTCTTTTTTCTTTGCTACTACTTGTACTCCTAGATGCCATGGCTACTCGGTAAATGATATAAATTTTTGAAAAAATTCTTCACTGGAAATTTGCTCAAAATCACTTGGAATTTCTTGTGTGCACCTGGAAATCTTCTTAACTCAAAGAATACTAAAGTCATGGTGAAAAAATGAAATAAAATTTTTCCCTTTTTTATGAAAATTCACCATTAATGCTAGGTACCATACTGACGTAGTGCGTGACAAACTATCATCCACTCACTGGCTCAGTAGAAACTTGTGACTTGGTGAACGAACAAACTTTTCATTCCTCTTGACCTAGCTTACTTGAGTTTGTGACCAACCTTGCTTTGTATGAACTAATCTCATGTGATCCCTTTGTATCTAAAATACTAATTTGGATCTTCTACTTTCTTCCATTTGGAACTGCTAGAGATTTGGCTTGATGATAAAGTTCTAGTTCCTTCTTCATGAATCTAATTAGAAATGGTGGATTCACCCACTTCTTCAGTGACATTGCCATCATTTGAACTATTATGCTCGGTAGATTTGGGAACCCACTACTATCTCATCTACTTCCTGATTTTGTTAGCATTAGCCTTCTTCTCATCTTTAATTCTTCCTATATTCATGCATTTTTTGGCTACGTGACCAATTTCAGTACATGTATAACATCTTACTGTTGAATCTCTCTTTTTAATGTGATGCCCTGTGCAGTCTATGCCAATGTGTCTATATTCTCTACAATAGTGACATCTACACCAAGTTTTGTAGTCCCAATCAAATATTTCTTTGACAATTTGTTTAGCTGGATTGAATGATTTGCATCTACATTCAGATGCCTTGTGACGTTGTTTGTTGCATTGGTGACATTTTCCTTCAAATTTTGGTTTCTCCTTGCATTCATTAGCTTTATGACCATGTTGATTGCAATTGTAGCATTTTCCATTGAATTTTTCCTTTCCATTGCTCCAACAGTTGTTTGATGTATGACCTAACTTACCATAGTGATTGCAAGTAGGTGTTTAATTCCTTTAGGCACCTTGTTTGAAGATTCACCTTCTTCTTTGTATCCAAGTCCTACTTTACCTTTTTTCTTATGAAGATTCTCCTCACTTAGCTGATTCAAATAATCCATATCTATTTGAGATTTCATCATCCTTTCATTGAGTTATTTTTGAGAGATTAGATTGGCTTTCAATCTTTCATTGAGCTATCTTATAGTAATTAGATCATTTCTTAGACTTTCATTTTCAGATCTCAGATTCATGATTTCCTTATTTGCATTGGAGAGCTGATTGATAAGACTTTCTTACTGAAGGGGTTGATTTTGATTTGCATTTTTCCTTACTTCCAAGTCTTCACTTGCCTTATTCCTTTTTTTCAAGATTTCACACATTCTTATTGACTGAACTTTTTGTTCTCTTTTCAATTTTCTTACCTCTTCTTGCAGAGAGCCATTCTTTTCTAGGACTTCTTTGATTTCTTCATTAGCTTCATCTTAATTGCTTGATGGGAAAAAGTCTTCAATCTTTTCTTCAACATACTGGTGGTCCTTCATTTCTTTTACAAGTTCCTTCCTTCCTTTTAGCAATTGAAAAAGATGCTCTTTTGCTTCCTTGAGTTGAGTTATGGCCACTTCTAGATCTACCTTTTGAATATCAATAGTTTTATCAAGTCTAAATATCTCCATTGTCCTTGATCTTTGCTCAAGTTTTCAAACTTTATCTTGAGAACCACAGTGCTCTAATACCAATTGTTGGAAATAATCAAGACTAGCTAGGTTATTGAGAGGGGAGGGGTGAATTAGTAACTCAAAAAATTTAGATTAATTCAACACTTAACCATATGAATCATTCACCACTCATTCATCTAATCTATTTCATGCATGAAATAGATAAACATTCATAACAAATGAACATAGTATTTTGGTTACCCAAAAACCTTCCAAATAGAAAGTAAAACTGGGGTGTGGATGATACCCACAAAACTTCACTACTATAGTATAAAGTTGGCCTATTAGGGCTTACATTGACCACTTCTGATGATCTACCCTATTAAGAGCAATTTGGATTGCTAGATCCACCTTGTCAGAGGTTTTACAAACATACAATGAAGTATGCACTCTGTTAAGATATTTATACAAAGACTATTAATTCTACCTAGTTAAAAGATTTAGAAAACTAATTCACCTATCAAGATGAAGTAGTAGATCTAACTTACAACTTGATTTTAGATTAAATTCTTGAAGTACAAATCACCGCTTGTGACTGATATGACTTTGTTGCTCCTTGTGGACCTTGTTGAATACTTTGTTGTACTACTGATTTAAATTACATATCATTCCTTGATGTTCTCATCCATATTTTCATACATTGCAAATGATACAATACATTACATATATATACCATTCCAATGTTTACAAATACAAGGTTGGCTAAAACACAAGTAAACAAAATATTACTGAGTGGGCCAAATAGTAGAAAACTTGGGCTCTTCAAGCTGACTTGGTGACCTTTTGATACTCATCATCCATTGCATTACTTGGCATCATCATGCACTCAACTAAATCCTTTGTTTACCTTGCTATCACTTGGTAAACACTACACATCCATCACTTGGTAGAAACTGGCTTTACATCATGTAAACTAATAACTTAGGAGGCACTATGAAGCTTGGTAATGACTATCTATTTAGTGAACACTATAAGCTCAATATACACTACTGAACTACACACTCTATAGCTTCAAGAATGCTCGGTGTGAATTGCTTAAATATTGATCTTACAAGGTAACCACTAAATGTTCAGTATAAACTATAGACTGAGAGATGAGCTTGGTAGCCTTTCAGAATTGAATAAGTGTTATCACTAGTAACAAATACAACATAATGCCAACAATCTTCCCCTTTGGCATTAGTGACAAAAACACTTATGAGCCAAAACTTATGTATACTAGCAAACTAATTTTTGATTTTTCAAAATTGATCTTTGTAAAGGTACTATATACGCATATCTCCCCCATACATATGGCATAGTATATACACATAGATTTTAATTTGTACATATATCAATCTATTTTCTCCCTTATTTTCTCTACAAGTCTCTTATCATCTCTTACTATCACTTACTCCCCCTTTTTGACAATAATGCCAAAGAGATATGCAAAGTATTCAAATAGAGACATAAAATTGTGAGAGAAATTTAGAGTGTCCCATCAGAATAAGAGCCAATGTCTTATCCCAATTGTCTTGCAAAACTTTGTAGGTGGAGAGTGCCACTTGAACTTCTACAGAAAGTTCAATCATATGATCTACTATAGAAAAATTGTTATCCTAGACCAATGTTTTTGAATATGCAATGTGTTTCTACATTGAGTCCATAACTAGAAGGATCATATTTTGTATATCAATCAGTGTAGACCTGATCTTGGCTTCCTCTCCTAGAAATTCTACTTGCATTTTTGACAAAAATCTCACCTTCATGTGGTGTGCTAAGCTTTCACTGTGGTCAAGCTGTAGCTTTTGAGCACTTGCTTTCATATCAACATCAATCTTATTCAATTTCTCCTTTATATCCTTAGTATACTTAGTAACATCACAAAGCATGCAAAAAAATGATGTTACATTGGTGAAAGATTGTTTAAGATTGCTCAATTGAGGATAACTCTACTTGATTAATGGCTATGTGCTGAGCAATGTGCTCAAGCACCTTACTATCAAATTTCTTTTCTACCTTCTCTCTTAACTTCTCTTGACCAGAAGTATCCTCATTGAACTTATTCACAACTTCTTCTAATTGCAAAAAAATGTGTTGAGATGAGTCTACATTAACACCTATAGCCTCAGTTATTATATTTTTAGCATTTTCAATTATAGTGAACTCTCTATCTCTCTCATCTCTAAGCTTCTTTTGCCTTGCCTTTTGCTCTAAAAGTGCTGACCAATATCATTTCATTAGTTGTGGCAGTGTCCAAATCTATCTTAGGAATAACAATTTCCTTGTCCAAGTCAATGTCTTCATCAATTTCTTTGCCAGTAAGGAAAATTTTTAGAGGAGTCTTTGGTTTTACTTATGAACTTACTTCCTTGGACTTAGAAATGGAAACAATAGTAGAAGTAGCTAGAATTTTAGTAAAAACTTGAATTGGTCCAACTAAAGGAAAATTGAGAGAGGTAATAACTATATCCAAAACTGATGTGCTTCTCAAAAATGAAGTACCAATAGGTGGTATACACACTGGAATACTTACAACTGAAGAACAAACTGGAACAAAAATTGGTGCAGTTAAAGTTGTAGTTGACAAAACTATAGAACAAAATAGAAAACTTACTATAGATGCTGCAAAAGAAGTTGACACAATTGGAGAACTGGTAGCTATGCATATTGCTAAAGTGGATTACTCACAAGTTGATGAAGAGGGTTGTAGCTTGGTAGATGAAGTGACTAACACTTCCATTACAGATACTTGGAGCTATGAGGTAGAAGGTGATGATTGTGCAGATGATATATCTATGGTGGTTGCAATCATACTTGTTGAAACTAACTCCAACCCTAATGATGTAGTAGTTTTAGGTGGAGAATGAGGAAGGGAAGCAATGAATTCTACTACAATTTTCATTGAATCATCTTCTTCATCTTCTTCCTTGTCTTCCTCTTTAGCTTCTTCCTCTTTCTATTCATCATCAACCTTTAGTGCTTGATAGTCTTCAGCATCAAATGTAACACATGAAGTTTTATCCTCTTCATCATCACTATCACCATCATCATCCTTGATCTCTACTAGATTATCACTCAGCTTATGCAGATGATAGATGTTCGTCCACATGTTTGTTGCATCTCTTACAATATGCTCAATATCTTTGATTAAAATCAAACATGTATGGAATATGATCATCATTTTACCTTAATTGTTGCCTTCACTTCTACATCTTTAAGATTTGGTAGTAGTTTCCTTAAAGACTATTCATATATATCTTTTGCTATTTATACGGCTAACTCCCACCTTGGTTGCAATATTTCTAACAATTCCTTTGAAATTTGTGGAGCAATCTGATTAGGGGAGTAGTTCCACTTTCCCATTTTTTCAGTACCAATTCCTTAATGTACATCTTCTCAACATTAGTCCTTGTCTAAAAATTTAGAGCCTTGAAGTTTGTGATGCCTACTCCTTCCATCTATTTCAATCTTTCCTAGAAGGTAAGTGGGGATTTGCTAAGCACAACTTCACCTTTACCTTTTCCTCTTCTGGTGAAAATAGCTATGGAGGCCTTTGGTGGCTTGGTAATGATTACCTTTCCCTTCTTCTTTTCTATCTCTACCTCATTCTTAGCTTCTTGTTCTTGTTCTTCTTCTTCATCCTCTCCTTTACCTTCGATAAGCATTAGAGGGCCAGTGGCAATTTTCATCTTAGCTATATTCCTCTTGCCTTTGTTGATTTCCTATGGTAGCTTGATTTTAAGCTCAATTCTTTCTTTGGCCTCATCATATGTACCAAAAATTGGTTGCTTGGGATCTTTAGCTTCATTTACCAATGCTTAAATAATATCCCTAATTTCATCAATATTAACCTCATATGGGAGAGGTTTTACCCATGCAACTCGAGGCCTGACTGCTTGAATGTAAACTCTATCATAGTTAACCATGAAGCACACATCATCTTTATAATCCTCAAAAATTTTGGGTGGAATCCTAA
This sequence comes from Cupressus sempervirens, assembly GCA_028749045.1. Lineage (NCBI taxonomy): Eukaryota > Viridiplantae > Streptophyta > Pinopsida > Cupressales > Cupressaceae > Cupressus > Cupressus sempervirens. The sequence continues at coordinate 385,056,251 of CM053791.1, forward strand.
ACATACTATTTATTCTTTCCTTGAAATCTTCAAAATAGTTGTCCATAATGCTATCAAAGTTTACACACATTTCTACAATGAACTCATTTATCTAATACAGAATAGGAACATCTTTTCTCCACACAATAGAATCTTTAGATGGGACAAAAATTTGCACACAAAAGAAAAGACATGTCAAAAAAGAACCAAATTTACAAGGGTTATTCTTTGATGTCCTAATACTATCCATATTCTTGTTCAATTGTTTCAACAGTAACTCTAACAAGTCAAATTCCATGTTTTTCTTCACAACCTTAAATGCTAAGTCCACTGCTTCACATGGCATGTTGTTCAATCAACTAGAGCTATAAATCTTGTAGGAAATTACATGAATACCAAATCTTAATTCCATATCAGAAAAACACTAATTTTCAAACGTCTACTATCCCACTCGGCTAGGGTTTTCTTTTGGAGTTCTTCCCAACCTAGGGTTTTTGTAGATTTTTCTTTACCCAGCATGGGGAGGCTAGTAATCTTGTGAATCATTCTTCTTGGTTATTAACATGGGCTACTCTAACCATAATTGACCAGTGTATACATGACTAAGAATGTATCTAGTCTACTTAATTTGAAAATTTTTGGGCAGGTGTGTGATATGAGTTAACCCTTTTATTTCAAGATGTTTATGCTTGGGTTTTGATGAACCATCAAAACAAATCTCTAATAAAGCACTATCCATTTATAGGGTTCCAATTTCTTGAATAGAACATTTAAAATGAGTGTGAATGTCATTAATCAGAAGTACCTTGGGTGGAATCTGGAATTGAGCTCCATTAGGGTCGAGTGCCTCCACAACTGCTAGAACTAGTTTGAAGTTTGGTGCTTTCCACTCCACACACTTAACCAACATTTTTTAACCTCTTTTTGCTTTGCTACTACATGTACTCTAGGATGCCATCGCTACTCAATAAATGATAGAAATTTTTGAACCAATTCTTCACTGAAAATTTGGTCAAAATTGCTTGGAATTGCTTGTGTACACCTAGAAATCTTCTTAGCTCTAAGAAAACTAAAGTCACAGTGAAAAAAATGAATTCTACCCTTTTTGATGAAAATTTGACATTAATGCTAGGTACCATACTAACATAGTGCATGATAGAATGTCATTCACTCAGTAGCTCAGTAGAAACTTGTGATTCAATGAACGAACAAACTTTTTATTCCTCTTGACCTAGCTTAGTTGAGTCTGTCATAAAGCTTTCTTTGTATGAATTGATCTCATGTGATCCCTTTGTATCTGAAATACTAATTTGGATCTTCTAATTTCTTCCATTTGAAACTGCTCAAGGTTTGGCTTGATGATATAGTTCTAGTTCCTCCTTCATGGATCTAACTGGAAATGGAGTCACCCACTTCTTGAGTGACATTGCCATCATTTGAACTGTTCTACTCGGTAGATTTGGGAATCCACTATTGTCTCATCTGCTTCCTAATGTTTTCATCTTTAACCTTCTCATCTTCAATAGTTTTTGTCTATGTGACCAATTTCAGTACCTATATAACATCTTACTGTTGAATCTCTATTTCTAAAGTGATGCCTTGTATAGTCTATGCTAATGTGTCCATATGCTCCATAATAGTGACATCTACACCAAGTGTTTTAGTCCCAACCAAATATTTCTTTGACAATTTTTTCTACTAGATTGAATGATTTGGATCTACATTTAGATGTCCTATGACCTTGTTTCTTGCATTTTTGATGTTTGCCTGCAAATTTTGGTTTCTCCTTGCATTCATTAGCTTTATGACCACGTTGATTGCAATTGTAGCATTTTCCATTGAATTTTACCTTTTCATTGCTCCAACATCTATTTGATGTATGACCTAACTTACCATAGTGATTGCAAGTAGGTCTTTGATTCCTTTAGGCACCTTGTTTGGAAGATTCACTTTCTTCTTTGTATCCAAGTCCTGCTTTACCTTTTTTCCCATGAAGATTCTCCTCACTTAGCTAATTCAATTGATCCATATCTATTTCAGCTTTCATCATCCTTTCATTGAGTTTTTTTTTAGAGATTAGATCAGCTTTCAATCTTTAATTGATCTATCTTTTAGTGATTAGATCATTTCTTAGACTTTCATTTTCAGATCTCAGATTCATGATTTCTTCATTTGCATTGGAGAGTTGATTGATAAGACTTTCTTGTTGAAGGGATTCATTTTGGTTTTCAGTGTTCCTTGCTTCCGAGTCTTCACTTTCCTTATTCCTTTGTTTCAAGATTTCACACATTCTTATTGACTGAACTTATTGTTCTTTTTTCAATTTTCTTACCTCTTCTTGCAGAGATCCATTCTTTTCTAAGACTTCTTTGATTGATTCATTAGCTTCATCTGAATTGCTTGATGGGAAAAAGTCTTTAATCTTTTCTTCAACATACTGGTGGTCCTTCATTTATTTTGCAAGTTCCTTCATTCTTTTCAATGACTAGGAAAGATGCTCTTTTGCTTCCTTGAGTTGAGTTATGGCCATTTCTAGATCTAGCTTTTGATTATCAATAGCTTTATCAAGTCTAAATATCTCCATTGTCCTTGATCTTTGTTGAAGCTATCAAAATTTATCCTAAGAACCACAGTGCTCTAATACCAATTGTTGGAAATAATCAAGACTAGCTAGGTTACTAAGAGGGGAGGGGTGAATCAGTAACCTCAAAAACTTTAGATTAATTCAGCACTTAACCATATGAATCGTTCATCATTCATTCATCTAATCTACTACATGTGTGAAATAGATAAACATTCATAACACATGAACATAGTATTTTGGTGACCCATAAACCTTCCAAATAGAAAGTAAAATTAGGGTGGGGATGATACCCACAAAACTTCACTATTGCAGTATAAATTTGGCCTATTAGGGCTTACATTGACCACTTCTGATGATCTACCCTATTAAGAGAAATTTGGACTGCTAGATCCAATTGTTAGAGGTTTTACAAACATACAATGAAGTATGCATTCCATTAAGAGATTTATACAAAGATTTTTAAGTCTACCTTGTTAAAGGATTTAGAAAACTAATTCTCCTGTCAGGATGAAATAGTAGATCTAACTTACAACTTGATTGTTGATTAGTTTCTTGAAGTACAGATCACCTCTTATGACTGATATGAGTTTTTTGCTCCTTGTAGACCTTGTTGAATACTCTACTATGTTGCTCATTCGCATTACATATCATTCCTTGATGTTCTTGTCCATATTTCCATACATTGCAAATGATACAATACATTACATATATATACCATTCCAATGTTTACAAATACAAGGTTAGCTAAAACACAATTAAATAGAACATTACTAAGTGGCCAAATAGTAGAAAACTTGGGCTCTTCAAGCTAACTTGGTGATATTCTAATACTCAGCATCCACTACATTACTCGGCATCATCATGCACTCTATAGAAGTAGAAGCTTGATCCATACTAATCACACAACATAGCTTGGAACTCAGTAACCATTGGATACTTAGTAGATATAGTGTCACTTGATAGATACTGAATCCTTCATTTACCTTGTTGCCACTCGGTAAACACTAAACATCCATCACTCGGTAGAAACTAGCTTTACATCATGCAAACTGATAACTCAGTAGGAACTATGAAGCTTGGTAACCTCTATTTGTTCGGTGAACATTGTAAGCTTGGTATACACTGCTAAACTTCACACTCACTCGGTAGCTTCAAGAATGCTTAGTGTGAACTACTTAATTACTAAACTTACAAGGTAACCACTGAATGCTCGATATAAACTGTAGACTGAGTGATGAGGTTGGTAGCCTTCTACAATCGAATAAGTGTTATCAATAATGACAAATACAACATAATGCCAACACCTTAAGCATCAAACAATTTCACTTCCTATACAAAGTCTCAAGTTCATGAACTGAATTAAAATGGTGTAAAAATTTTAATAGTAAGCATGAAATAACATCCCAAACATTCATGAACACATTAAAATCATGATTTCTAATGTGGAAATCTAATTGTAGTAAAAACCACCTAGTACTAGTCTTGTAATATTTTCACAATTCTGACATGAGCTTTGTTAAGAGCCAACCATTTCAAAGGTTAGTATATTTTCACTAAAGATCATATAGACCTTGTCACTCTTTAATAAGTGGCATCTCTAAAGAACATGCAAACATTCAATGAAATATCACTATACAAATGGATTTACAAGTTAAAATCATTAATTCCACTCAATTAAGATATTTTCTTCTAGAATGGTTATAAAGTAATAGTCAAATAATTTGTTAGAAATAGAAACTCAATTTTCTTGATTGTATCTCCATTTTGCTCAATATTTCTTCTCATTGACTAGCCATCACATCAACACATCAGTCCACTTATTTTAATCTTCTCATTAAGATCTCTTTCATCTCTTCTCATCATATTGTCTATCAACTTACTTTGAACTTGTCCTTTAGTTACCAAACACACTTAAAATATCCATTAGTATATCTTCTCTTAATTAATCTAGCTATTGATCTCACTAATGCCAAACTACATCCTTATCTTAGAAACTTCTCAAATAATCTAGATCTTTGCATTATGTCTGCCTCAAACTCAATCTCTTACAAACTATTCTACCTTTATTGACCTTTACCATACCTGGTCAATATTAGGCCTAGTTAATATTAGACTTTATTAGTTATCTTTGTGCTTTCTCGATTAATAATGACTCACCTACTTAATGTAATACACCCTCCACTCCAATAATGAAACTTAGTATCAATATTTCTATTTTTAAGTGTCTAAATAATTATAGATACTTGATAATTCTATAATTATTTATTAAAGACAATTCTTTTAGATTTCAATCAAGCAAATTGGACAATTAGCCTAATATAAATAAATGCCTATCAATAACTAATAGTATAAGAAGTCAATATACAACTCTTAATCAAATTAATAACTTTAGCTAAACTAATTATAATAAGTAATCACTATTATTAATTTGTTAACCATAACAAAATGCATCTATTATCTTACCAAATGAAAGGGTCATTTCTACTGCATTAGTTGACCCCACCTTACCATATTGTTAAATATTTTCACTACATATTTAAAATTTGGTAAAGTTTGTCTAATCTTATTGTCTATGTGAAAATAAGTTCAGGTTGAATTCATATATCATTGTCTGTTAAGCAAACAAATTATCAAATCATAGTTGCATGCTAAGTTGAGTTATTAAATGGTTTTGAACATTGTTAATTTCAAAATATTCAAAAGGTCTAAAGTTTGCAGAAAAATCAAAAAACAATACATGTGCAAAAGACATTTGTATTTTATTAAAGAAAAATAGATATTGTTTGTTCCACTCAAGCTATGGTAAAAATTTGAAAATAGATAAGTTCTACTTACACTTTAGATTCTTTTGAATACGTTCTCAAGAAAGTAAAAATCTACATATGAGCAATGTACATTGATCAGTTAGAAAAGAATAGAAAAAATTGAAGGATATCAATAGTTTCATCATTTCTTGGTAGGGAGTTAGCCATGTTGAATTTGATGAAGTACCCAAGTTCTCGCATCCTTGCTGCAACCTATATAGAAAACAAGAATGATTACAATCACATGAAATGATTGAGCTTAGGAAAAAAAAGACATATCAATCAATGTTATCTATTCTAGTTGAACAAAAGCAACATAGATCAACCATACACATGAAGGAAAGAAGGAGAAATAAAATTGGTTTTATGCTAATGTTGTTTTCTTTATGTGCAAATTCATGTATGAAGACCTAGTATGTTGTTGAAGGGACACACATACATATAGGTGTGAAACTTTCCAACTAAAGTCATGTAGAGGAAAATATTATTGATTAAGGAGGCTATAGAGGGGGCATATGTACACTATAGATATGGGACCTTCCATTTGAATTAATGGTGCAATAGAAGACTATTTTTTGAAGGGACATAACAATTTGTTATGAAACCTTTCAGCTCAATTGAAATTGCTAGAGGAAGTTTATAATACTACAAGATATTTATATTACTACAGGAACAAATCTATAGGAACTTATCATATTCATATATGCATTACAAGTTGCTACATGAAGATATTGTTTTAGCATAATGCTATAGGAGGAGCCATAATTGAAGGTTTAATAACATGACGGGGTACTACAATAGGACAATCATAAGTATTGCAAGAATGCATAAATGCATATAAAATTACAAATGCCATTGAAAGATATAGTGAATATTTCAAACAAAACAAGGAAAGGTTATAGCTGAGATATACTGAAGCGGGTGAAAATAGTAGCAAATGCAATAATCATTTTGTAACAATAGGTTGAATGTCCTTTAACAAAGCTACATTGGTATAAAGATACAAAAACAATCTTAAGCAACATATTATCCAAGCAACATAAAATGGAGCTAAGATAATAAATGGACTCACAATTACAATAGAGAAATCAAAGATGTTATTTTCAAATTTTAGAATAGTGATCTTGCATTTGAGTTTTCAAGAAAATGAGGACAGATCTAAGCAAATGTTTTCTAGTTATGTTCATAATAGGGTGATTTAAGTTTCATCGCAGGCCAAATTTTCATAATGACAACAAAAAAAGAGATATCAATGATTTTCTGAGAGCATCATTTTCTAATTTTTACATATTTTTATAATATTTAACATTAAAGATTCTTAAAATTTCAAATAAGCTCCATTCTCAGTATGAATAGATGCACATATACAAGAAAGCTTCACAAATAATAGTAACTAATAAACTTCAATTTTATATGCATTAAGATAGCTAGAATCATGCTCACAATCATTGGCAAATTCAATATACTTCAGCATTAAGAAGAGATACTAAGAATGTATGATAATTTCAATGGGATTCTAGAAATAAGAATGAAAACTTAAAACTCTCATTTCATTTGATATTCATAATTATGGAAAAAGTATCATAACAGAGTTCCACGAATTGGTGAATTAATGCAAAAAAAATACATAACATAATGATGTCTACAATGATTAACTTAGTAAATAGCTTTCAATAGTTTATGCAAAGAATATTCAAGGAGAAAAGATATTCATAGGGGTTAGGCACATCATTAAGTTAAGTACAACAAGTTCCTATAGAGAAAGCCATAGTAAATAAAGAATTAATTTTTCATAATAGTCCTCAGACATGATTCAACAAAGAAAAGATCATTTGTATAAAAATGCTTTAGCAAAAGATACAAGAATTAGAAAAATATAATCCTCAACACTATGAATGGGAGAGCAACCAAAATTTAAATTCAAAATTTGTATGAAAGAACAATTGAAATCTCTAGCATGAATCATGGCTTCAACAAAAGATAAATCTAAAGAAGGCATCCAGGTTTGCAGTCACGTTATCAAAATAAGTTATAATCAGCTATGAATTTACAAAATAGAGTACAAGGTAGTAAAAGCTATAGGAAATACAAAGACAAGAAAAATTTCTAGGTTATTCTTCAACTAATGATTTTGAGATTAAAACCTCCAAAATGTCAATAAGAAGAAAATATCTTCTCAAATGGCAAAAAAAAAAGACCCAGTTGGTGTTAAAAAATGTAAGTAATTCACACCACATTTTCCAAGGAAACAAACTCCACTCATTGTGTGAAAATCTCTAGGCAGTCATGTACACCTAGCTACATCCTTCCTAGTTTCAGTAGCAAACAACAAATGGTATTCCCCAGTAAATAAACTCATTCATGACTTGAAAAGGGTCAAGAAAATAGTAGATTAAGTGTATAATTTTCCATGATAGCAACTAGGGTTTTAGAACCCTTGTTCTCGATCTTTTATTTCTAATAAACTCTAGATTATCAAATGAGTAAATGACCTTGTTGTTACTCTTTATTTGGTTCCTCAATCAAGTTTAATATAATTTCGAGTTTGGATATAAAGGATTTTTTTTTTTTGTTAAATAAATCTTTTATTATTATTTTCATATGTTAAATGATTTAATTTCTTATCATTTAATATGTAAACCAAATAATGATAGATGATTTATTTATTCATTTAATCACATAAATACATTGTTTAAATATTTATTAAATAATACTAATATTATTTAATAGATATCATTGTGATTAATGAATTAAATTCTTCTTAAAATTCTTAAGCATTAAATTATAAAATATTAAGAATTATTAATTATTTTGAAATGTAGAAGAGCTTAGATAAATATTGGTTTTAGTTAAACTCAAAGTGACTTTCAAATGAGCATAAATTTCTATTTTCAGCAAAGGAAAATTGTTTCAATTAACTGAATGTCACATAGAGTTATTTTTAGTCAAAGGGAAGTTTTTTTTTTCATGCATTTATGTGCTATTTTTAGCCATTTGTGGAGTAGTTGAGGCTAGTTTCAGTTGGAGATCACTTGGTGAACCTCTTGTATGCACATTTTACATGGAGATGAGCAATTTGGCATGTTATATTTTGGGTTGGATTTTGAGATCCAACCTAGGGTTTTGTGCATGCTTTTGAGGAGATAGAGGTACTTTTTTTGTTGGCTATCAGTTAGAGATGTTCTTGAGGGAAGATTTGATGGGTTTCTTGATAGATTTGAGCAGTTTTAAGGCATTTTTTCCATGCTTATTTCTGATAGCTAAGTTAGGGCTTTGAGCTCTATTTATTGTATTTTCACCTCATTATTAGGTCTTTTCTTTCTCACTCAATTTTTTTGCTCGTTGTAGTTTTTTTAGCTGATTGTAGGAGCACTTGATAGCAAATATTTTTTTAGCATTTATTATACAGATTAAGTGGTTCCTTCTCATTAATTATTTTTTACAATATTGTGGTTTTTTTTTTCTTTTATGTTGTGTCCATCCTTCATTCAAGCTATATTCTTTATAACATGTTGGATTCTCGAAACTTGTAATTATAGGTCTTTGTTTGTGTCCTTATTCCTTTTGGATAAAGTTGGTAAAGCCTAGGTTTTCCTTTCAAATTAAAATATTTTGGGTCCTTGAATAGAAATAATTTTGTAATTGCACACTTGTCTGGGTATTGTGAATCATACATATTTTGGGTAATTTGTGTTGAATTAATTATGGTGGCATACAAATAATTGGTGTATCACCTCATTTAGGTTTAGTATTCATTATTTTCATTTAGTTCTTGTCCCATTTCTTGCATACAATTAAGTACTTAGGTGATCACTATTTAGGAACTAGTCAGACCCAAAGATTTATCTCTCATTTTAGGACAACCCACCACCTGAGAGAGTTTCCATGTTTCAATAGGATAGCTAGATATTTTATCTTGCTAAAGGTGCAATCCTAATTGACAATAATTTTTTGCATGCCTACTGGGACTTGAACTAATTATTAGTTCATTTGAGTTATATAGTTTTACTAGTTTTTGGTGTGAAGATCATTATTACAACCTTTGGAGGAAAAATTTACACACACACCTAGTGACTCGAAAAAGGAATAATTCACTAGTTTCAAGACATCAATTCCTCATATGTTCAAAATAATTGTATATTATGATTTCTAGCTTTATATATGAGAAAAAATTTCTAATTATTATTGTCAGTTAGCATACCCATCTCCATATTATGACAAAAATGTATATCAAGATCCTTATTAGCCATATGCACATATTCAGAATGTTGGTTATACTCCAACACTAGTTTATCAGAATGCTCAAAGTTGTTATCAAACTCAAGATTTTGAGATTCAACATGAAATCAAACAATTTAAAGAGACTAGAAAACAACATAAAAAATTAAAATATATATTGCAAGATTTTAACAATAAGATAAATAATGTTAAGAGGCAGCACAACTTTCAAGTACAGCTAGATGAGTGCTCTGATCAAGCTTATCTCCATTAGAAATATGAGTTAGATCATCAAGCCCATATTCATGAGTAGGAAGTTGAAGAAATGCATAAAATTTTTAAAAATTAGTTGGTTGAAGAAAGAAGACACTATGAAGATCTTCTTACTGGAAAAGAACAATAGTATGAGGTACAAAGGAAAAAGTATGAAGAAGATTTTCAATGGAAATTGAGAGCACATGAGGAATTTCATGACAAGGAGCTACAATATCAAAACATTATAATTAGAAGGTTGAAAACCTCATATAAAAAATTAAAAGAATCTCAAGAAGATAATGATATTTCAAGTAAGCATAAAGAAGAAAACCAAATTATATCTCCTACTAAGAAGCCAATCTAGGAGCCTACATCTAATAAAGAGGAGATTCAATGACCTTTAATGCTATCTTAGATTTCTAGTCAACAATATGAAGTACAAAAGGTAGATTTTGAAAAGAATCTTAATCATTAGATTGTTGTACGTGAGGTAGAAATGAAGATAAGGCTTGTTGAGCAACAATTTTCTAGTACTAAAATTCTAAGCTTTCTACAAAATCCCTTAAAGCAAGATACTCAAACTCAAAATTCAAGTTACCCCACTTCATCAAGCCCAATCAGGAAGGAACAATAATCTAGCAGATACTACCATATAAGAAACTCATTCTTGAAGCTCAATCAATTCTCAGTGTTCCAATTCAGCATGTTAAGGAGATTCATAATTTTGATTTTTCAAGTTTTAATGATTTCCTTCCTAAACAACATATTAAAATTGAAAAATCTGATCCACCACAAGAATTTTCTCATATAGAAAAATTTGATGGTTTTTAAGGTCCACTTGATTTGTTTAATGAGCTTCTTGGTTTTGTGAGTGAGGAAGAAATGGGGTTCATGTTGAAAAAGAGGAAAATCAAAAAATGCTCACATTGACTTCAAGACAACAAGAAGAGGATGACAATTTAATTGTTCTGGTCATTCAAGATAATCTTTATAAGGTATGTAAAAGCCCTATTTTACTAAGATTTAAAATGATGATGATGAGGTTGCTTTTTTGGAATGATTTAGAAGTTTTTATATCATAATTGGATGGGACCAACCAAGAGCAAAAAGTTGTTAAAAGATTGAACATGGAGCCTCTAAAGAGTAGGTTGTTTAATCTATTAAAACATCTCCATCTATTAGCACTAGTAAGAAAAACATCCATGCAATAACATATTTTTTTAGTTGTGATCAGCATGTTAAGAAAAATAAGATTAGTAAGTTGTTGATCCAAGAACATGAAAATATAGCCAACATGTAGGAAGGATTTCAACTATTTGATGTGAAAGATGAGATTGAGTAGAATAATTCAAAAGATGTAGACTACCATGAGTTGAATGTATCTTAGCAGATTGGTGGGTCAATAGAAAAGATAGTCAAAGAGGTTAAAATTAGCCATCGTATTCCAAAGTTTTTCATTTCAAAGGGCTACCCAACCAAACTTTTTTATAGAATGGATCTCAAACATGAAGTTGCAAACATTAAAGAGAAGATCCCACCCACATATGAATCTCAAACATGTGTTGATTTTGATCAAATTCAAGAGGTAGGTGAACTAGCCTATTACTTTTAGAATATTCTTCAATTATAGTTGATAGTTTCAATCACATGCTATATCATTTTAGTTGTATGCATGCATGAAACCTACCCTTTGTTGATTAGAAAAGGAATTTATTTCAATTAGTCTATAAATGGATGCATTTGAGGATCTTATTGATTGTTTAGCTTTGGGTACATTAGAGGTGTGAATCAGTTTTAGATTTCAATAAGTACAAATTTGTACATTTTATTTTAGTTTTTAGTGTGTTAGTGGTTAGTAGTTATTACTAGAAGTTGCATTATGTTGTTGACAAACTATAATTTACATATAATAGAGAGCATGGAACACATTCCAATATTCAGGACTATACCTAACTATGTAATTTCATGGCAATTTAGCAATGACATAGCATAACTTTCAATTTTTAGTTGTTAGAGAACAAAAAATATAGAACAATATTGTTGGTACAAGACACCATTGGTTAGAATCAGTCCATCAACATAAGGCATGAAATCTATTCCACTACCTTGCATAAGTAAATTGGTTCTAATCAATCATAATATCATAAATAGAAAGATTTATTCAATTTTTGTTTCTAAAGTAGTTTTTTTTTTTGTAAGTTTTCAATAAGTGTTTACAAAAACAAGATCTACAAGCAGTGATAGGAAACAAAAAATGGCAATCATTATCACGTAAGATGGCTGATGTAAACCCATAAAATAGAAAATGATGATAAGGAGGTAACACTCACTTAATCATATCAAGTACACCAGCTACATCATTCCAATAATGAAAAGCAAATGCAATTCCCTACCACAAATTCCAGCTTTCAGTTTGCTCCAGTTTGAGTTTTTAGTTTTAGTTTGGTGTAGTGTGGTGTGTTTCTTTCAGCAAGCATGTTTTAGTTCTTTTTAAGGTTTGATAGTTATCAAAAAAATGGAGAGAAGGTTCAGTTTTCTAATGTTGAAGAAGACTATATGCCCAATGGATATGCATAAGGTAGCTGGTCTATTTCCTTTTAGCAGGAAAACACCCCTAAGAGGCCACCAAAAATGTTAACTATTATCACTACATTTCTAAAATTTTCTAAATTTTGCCTAATTTTATTGTCTATGTAAAAATAAGTTCATCTTGAATTCATATATCATTGTCAATTACATAAATAGATTATCAAATCATGGTCGCATGCTAAGTTGAGTTATTAAATAGTTTTGAACATTGTTAATTTCAAAATATTCAAAGATGTCTAAAGTTTGTAGAAAATTAGAAAATAATACATGTACAAAAGATATTTGTATTCAATTAAAGAAAAGTACATATCATTTTTTCCACACAAGCCATGGTAATTTTTTTGAAAATAAACAAGTTATATTTCAACTTTAGATTATTTTGAATACATTCTCATGAAAGTCCAAAATCTACATATGAGTAGTGTACATTGATCATTCAACAAATAATACAAAACATTGAAAGATATCAATGGTTTTTTCCAATAGGGAGGGAATCATGTTGAATTTGATGAAGTACCTAGGTTCTTACATCCTTGTTGCAACCTATATAGAAAACAAGAATGATGTTAGTCACATAAAATGACTGAGCTCAAGAAACAAATACATATAAATCAATGTTATCTATTCTAGTTGAACAAAAGAAACATACATCAACCATACACATGAAGGAAACAAGAAGAAAGAAAATTGGTTTTATGCTAATGTTTTTTTCTTCATGTGTAGATTTAGGTATGAAAACCAAGTAGGTTGTTGAAGGCACACATGTACATATAGGTGTGAAACTTTCCAAATGAAGTCATGTAGAGGAAAATATCTATTAAGGAGACTGTAGAGGGGGAATATGTACACTATAAGTATGGGACCTCCCAGCTAAATTAATGGAGCTGTAAAAGAATGGTTGTTGAAGGGACATGACAATTTGTTATGAAACCTTTCAACTCAATTAAAATTGCTACACAAAGTTTATATTGCTATAGGAAATTTTTTGCAAGAACTTATCATATCCATATATGCATTAAAAGTTGCTACATGAAGAGATTTTTTATAAGAGGAGCCATAATTGAAGGTTTAATAACATGAAGGAGATACTACAATATTACAATCATAAGTATTGCAAGAACACATAAATGCATATAAAACTATAAATGTCATTGAAAGCTACAATGAATATTTCAAATAGAACAAGGAAAGGTTATAGCTGAGATATACCAAAGAAAATGAAAATAGTAGCAAAGAGAACCTGAGATATGAAATCGATAGGCACTCATCAATTACATCAACATTTAATAGTGGGCATCTATAGGACTATGTTTGTGGAAACAAAAAGGTATATAAAAGATTCATTCCAACTATTGCAATCAGTGACATTTATAGAAAGAATGTTGCATCATAATAAACCCATTAGAACAATGAAGAAAAGAAAACATAGTGATCAACACGTAATACATATTGTAATGAAAGGAAGGAAAATGTAATAAATGAATATTACTTTGAGTGGTATTATTTTCATTTAGAGATGTATGTGTTCATAGCTCATGGTAGCCAAATGATATCATAGTGGTAAAACTAATGGAATATGCAAAAATCATTTTGTAATAGTAGGTTGAATGTCCTTTAATAAAGCTAAATTGGCATAAAGATACACCCAACAATCTTAATCAACACATTATCTAAACAACATAAAATAGAGTTGAGATAATAAATGGACTCACAATTACAATAGAGAAATCAAAGATGTTATTTTCAAAATTTCAAAAGAGTGATCTTGCATTTCAGTTTTCAAGAAAATAAGGATAGATTTAAACAATCATTTTCTAGGTTATGTTCATAACAAGGTGATTTAAGTTTTAACATTGGCCAAATTCTCATAATGATAATGGAAAAAGATATATCAATGATTTTCTTAGAGCATCACTTTCTAATTTTTACATCTATTTGTAATATTTAATATTAAAGATTCTTATAGTTTAAAATAAGCTCCATTATGAGTCTGAATAGCTACACATATTGAGGAAATCTTCACAAATAATGGTAACTCATAAAATTCAATTTCATATGCATTAAGGAAACTACAATCATGCTCACAATCATTGCTAGTCAATATGCTTTAGCATTAAGAAGAGATACTAAGAATGTATGATAATTTTAGTGGGGATCCATAAATAAGAACAAAAACTTAAAGCTCTTATTTCATTTGATATTTAGGATTATGGAAAAAGTATCATAATAGAGTTTCACAAAATGGTGAATTAATGCAACAAAAATACATAACGTAATGATGTCTATAATGATTAAGTGAGTAAATAGCTTACAACAATTTATGCAAAGAACATTCACAAAGAAAAGATCTTCATGGGGGTTAGCCACAACAAGTTAAGTAAAACAAGTTCCTATAGAGAAAGCCAAATTAAATAAAGAATTAATTTTTCTTAACAACCCTCAGACATGATTCAACAAAGAAGAGATCATTTTTATAAGAATGCTTCAATAAAAGACACTATAATTAGCAAAATGGAAGCCTTAACACTATGAACAGGAGAGCAGCCAAAATTCAAATTCAAAATTTCTATGAAAGAACAATTGAAATCTCCAGCATGAATTATGGCTTCTACAAAATATAAATCTAAAGAATAGCTTACAATTTTGAGATTAAAACCTACAAACTATCAAAGAAGAAAATATCTTCTCAAATGGCGGGAACAAAGACCCTAGTTGGTTTTAAAATTATCAGGAATTCACACCACATTTTTCAAGGAAACAACCTCCACTCATGGTGTCAAAACCTCTAGGTAGGAATGCACACCTAGTCATGATCTTCCTAGTTTTAGCATCAAACAACAAATGGTATTTCCCCTAAATAAACTTAGTCATAACATGAAAAGGGTCAAGAAAAAAATAGATTAAGAGAATAATTTTCCATGATAGTGGCTAGGGTTTCAGAACCCTTGTTATTAATCTTTTATTTCTTATAAACTCTAGATTGTTGAATGAGTGAATGAACTTGTTGTTACTTTTTATTTGAAAAAAGAGGAGTAAAAATTTATTCACTCAAAATAAATATATAGAGCAAAGGCCGAAGGCCCAAAACAACATTACATACTCCTATCCTCTAGTAACATCTAATCAATGATCTCATAATGCTCATAAGGTAACTCATCCCTACCATTGATAACCCATCTATCCACATTCTCTGAAGCCCACTTTGCTAGACAATCCACCACTCTATTCTATTCATGAGGGATATGATGAAAGGAGATAGAGTCCAAAGAGCTATAAAGACTAAGAATTTTTTTGGCCAAAGAGGCATGTTGCCAACTAACATCTTCCAACTTATGGTTATTCAACATATCCACAAAAATCTAAGAGTCAAACTCACAGATGATCTTCTGCCACCCTAACAAATAGCCATGCTCAATAGAAACTTTAATAGCCAAGGCCTCCATTAGATTATTAGAATGTTGACCCTTGTAAATAGAGAGGAGAAAAACCACACCACCATCATTACCTCTACCAATAGCCCCAATACCAACATGACCAAGGTTCCCTCAAGAAGACCCATCCATATTGATCTACAAGAACCTAGTCAGGGGAGGAGACCACCACCCATCCTAATAAACCCACTACTTACCATGACTCAATCTTTTATTTGGAGTGCATCTTTGATAGTTATCTCCTAGGTTTAGATTCCTCACAATAACCTGATCCCCAGGATCAATATTAATAGACATATCACACTTTGCATAGATTGTCTCCTGAAGCTTATTAAGAATCAACTTCCATAGTTGGGAACTCCCTAATTTGGAATCACAAAAATTCTATGGTTCCTTTCCATCCAAAGGTTCCAAAGAATGAAGATCAGACCAACCATCTAGGTAATCTATAAGAAAGGGGTCTTTGTTGAAGGTCTACCTAAGCTTTCCCAGAAATCAATAAGAGAAGTAGCATGAATACAACCATGACACCAAGACTCCCACCATCTATACCATATCTCTCTTGAGAAAGGGAAAAGAAAAAACAAGTGGGAGACACACTTCTCATTGTGCAAAAAAAGAATGCAAATTGAAGGTCCCTAAAAACCTTGTTTGTAGAGATTCTCCCAAGTGAGGCATTTCTTCTAATCTAGCAACCAGAAGAAAAAGTTACACTTGGGCTACAAAAAGCTATTCCAAACCTTCTTCCACCAGTTCACTTCAGCTAGACTGTGTAAGTTCCTATCAAGAATAACATAGCCTTGAACCACTATAAATTTATCTTTTGGACTCAGACTCCAACCTAGGTTGTCCCTCCCAGTGAGAGAGCTGCAAAACCTATCCTCTAGAACTCTAGAGAGAAGGGCTCGATCCTTATTAGAGCCACCCATTAACCACTCTTGAGAATCCTTCTAGAAATTCATCTCAACATACCCCAGGTGCTTGATGGTTTAAAATGGTCCACCTTAAGCCAACCAACATTAGTGAAATTTTGGGAAAGGGGAAGAAGCTAGGGATAACTAGAAATAATGGGAGGATGGCCATCCCATAAGCCCTACCAAAACAAAGTGTCCAAGCCTCTATTAAAAATCTAGAAGAGCCCCTCCTTAACTAGTTGGGCTCCCTTCTTTAGAGTATCCCAAATATAGGAACCTTTACCCACCAAAGGAAGACATGGCACCTCAAAGCAATCCATACTAGGAATGTACTTATGGGTAAGAATCTTAGCCCACTCTTGATCTTGATTGTTACACCATCGCCGGTACAATTTGGCAGCCAAGGTGGTGACAATAAGAGCCATCAAGCAAAGCCCAATGCCACCTGCATATTTTAGCCTACACATAGACTCTGACTTGACTAGGCTCCACTTTGAGGATAGAAGACTACCAAATCAGAGGAATTTCCAAGATAAAGAATCAAAGTCCATCACAAAATTAGAAGGGGGAACCTAAACACAATACCTATAAATGGGAAGAGACTACACCACAGTCTTTAGCAAAACCACTCTCCCAACAAAAATAACCATCTACAGGTCTAGTGATTAACCTCACTCCTAAATTTATCCAAAATCCCCTGCTAGTAATCCTTTCACTAAGCACCCAAGAACAAAGGGACCCCAAGATACATCAGAGGAAGGGAGCCAATTTGGAATCTAAGAATTCTAGCAATCCTATTCTAAATAAGTTGAGGAGCTTTAAAGAAATAAATAGAAGACTTGTCATCATTAATTCTTTATCCTGAGGCTTTCAAATAGATATCCAAAGCTTTCCTGATATTCACTACCTCACTTATTCTAGCCATGCCCATTAATCTGGCATCATCCACAAACTAAAGATGAGAATACAAAGGAATGTTATTATTCCAGCTCCAACCTTGGATAAAACCCTATTGTGCCTGAGCTTTTAAAAAATTTCCAAGACCCTCTGCCATGATAATGAACAAGTAGGGAGAAAGAGGGTCACCTTGTCGAAGTCCCCAGGAGACACCAAAAAACTCTGAAGGTTCTCCATTAATAAGAACTAAGAAGGAGGGTGATGTCACATAGCTAAGAACCCATTCAACCCACTCCACAGAAAACCCAAAAGTCAAAAGAATTTTCTATAAAAACTCCCAACTAACCTGAACATAAGCCTTGGCCATGTCTAGTTTAATGAACATAGCTTTCTCCTTAGAAGTATCCATAGAGTGGACTATCTCCATTGCTATCACAATTCCATCCAAAATTTGTCTTCCATCAACAAAACCACCCTATTTAGTAGAGATCAAAAAACCAAGGAATGGCTTGAGCCTCTCAACAATCAATTTGGTGATGATCTTGTACACAACATTACATAATGCTATAGGCCTAAATTGTTCCAGTCAATTAGCCCTTTCCTTCTTAGGTATGAGAGCCAAGAAGGTATAATTTAAAGATTTCAGCATTTGTTTATTCTTGTATGATTCCTATACCACATCTAGGATATCATATTTTATTATCTCCATAATTCTTGGAAAAAATCAATCACAAACCCATCTAGACTAGGGACCTTACCTTTCTTCATATTAAACACAATTTTCTCTAATTTTGTAAGAAAGATAGGGCTTAAGAGGTTGACATTCATCTCTTTAGATACTAGATGAGGGATACAATCCAATATATCATGCTCTTTAGGTCCAGCACAAGGAACCTCCCTAGAAAAGAGATTAGAGAAGTAATTGACTACTTCCCTAAAAATATCTTCACAAGAAAGGATTTGAATTCCATCCATTAAGACAAGAGAGGAGAGAGATTTCCCATGCCTTCATGCCTTAATAGAGTTGTAGATAAAGGTAGTGTTCCTATCCCCCTCCTAAAGCCACTCAATACAGGATTTTTGCTTCCAAAAAATCTCCTCCTGAAGCTCCCATTCTTCCAGCTCCTTAAGAGCTAGGGTCTCAGCTTCACTCATTTTAGAGTTCAACCCATGGTCCCAAATCTAGAAGGTAATCTTATCTAGCTTGGTTTGAGCAACGGTCTTCTAAACATGAAGATACCTAAAGCACTATTTATGCCATCTCTTAAGCTTGTATTTCACATGTTGAAGCCACTTACTGAAAGTATACATGGTTGTACCATGGTTAGGCATCCCCTCATACCACCAATCCACCATAAGATCAAGTAAAGACAAGTCTTTAAGCCACATCAACTGGAATTTGAAAGAGGGATTCTTAGTGACTCTATATGAAGTGATGGAAAACTTAATGAGCTAGTGATTTGATCCCCTCTAGTCAAGAATTTTAGAACTAGTGATCCACCTGTTGTCCAGCCAAAAATAGGAAACTAAAAATCTGTCAAGCCTTTCTTAGATAGCCTCACCACCACATCTCTAATTATTCCAAGTAATGATACCATTAATTGGCTTCACATCAATGAGAAACAATGAGCCACTCATATCTCTGAGTAGATTTGAGGATTGGTCTAGCCTAGCTAACCCTCCTCTTTTTTCCTCTAGGATAATAACCACATTAAAATCTCTTTCCATAATCCATGGGAGATGAGGTTGCAGGGATCAAATGAATCTAATATGGGTCCATAACTAAGATTTTCCTAGAAAGTTTGTAGGAGCATAAATATTGGATAAGAAGCATCTTTCTCCATTCTCAAAGCTAGTGCCAATCAAAGATATGGATGATCGACTAGAGATCCACCATAATGGGGAGACTTTCCTTAGGTCCTAGAAGTAATCCACCCCTCTTGAACTATTCAAGGCACCCACCCCCTACCAAGAGCACTAGTTCTAGATATATGTAGCACAATTAGCCAATCCATCCAATGAAAGTTTAGTTTCTTGAATAAAGACCATATTAGGAGACTAGGTCTCAATTAATCTGTGAACAACATTTTTTTTGGGGATGTTGTTCAACCCCCTTATGTTCCATGATAGCACAATCATTTATGGTGGTGAAAGAAATGAGAACCAATGGGTTTCACTAACCCAGACTCAACCAAATTTTTACCCATTATCTTCACTTTCTCTTGATCAATCTTCCTACCACTTTTTGGTGGTTTATCTAAAGGCCCCTTTTTGAAAGCTTTCTACTAAATGCCTAAAACAAGAGTAGCCTTATTACATTTTGTAGAATCAGATGTCCCTTTAGACCTAAGGGGGTCAGTGGCCACCAAGACTGGGCCCTGTGAACCCTATAGTCCATGAAGATCCTTGCTATCCTGAACAGGAGGGGGTAAATCAATATCCAACTACCCAACTTATAGGTCCCCTATAACTAGAATCTAATCCTCTCTTTGCATATCTCCTTCTTGAATCTCATGCTAACTTTTGGCCTCAGAAGAGAGCTCGATTGGGATGCCTTCCTCTTAGACCATGTCTTCAAGAGCCTCAAACTTGTTAAAGGTACCGCCAGTCTTCCTATCCATCCAAATTCTCTTCTTACCTTTGGCCTTATTATGAGATTTAACCTAAGTAAATCCCTCACTATCAATAGGTCCATTAGATACTATGGCCTTTCCCTTGTCCTCCCTAGGGGGACTTGTAACATCCAAGGAAGGGTTCTTATAATTGGGACATCTGTGAAGAAGATGCTCATATTCATGGCTGATTCTACATCTAAATGGTAGGGTCTCATAATCCAACTACTAAATTCAAGAAATAGAGCCCATACAAATCTCCATAGAATCTGGCAATGAGTTATTTAAATCAGCTTCTACACAAATACAAGAAAAAGAAATTACCTTTCAATCTTGAGTCTGTATAGCCGATCCCATAGGTTTTCCCAAAAGCATAAAGATAGAGTGAAGAATATCTTCCCTCCAAAATTCCAAAGGAAATCTCAGCAAGAAAATCCACATCAAAACTCAAGAGAGGATTTCCTCAATAGAATTAAAGCCTAGGTGCCAAGGCTTGATGAATAGCCCCACCTGGTTAAAGAAATAAAAGCCACCTTCAAAGGCGTTATTCCTATCTGAAATGCATGAGAAGATTACCATAAAATAGTTATTAACTACTAATAGAATCTCCATATCTCCTTCTAGGTTCCACACCCAATGGGCCCTGGAATCCAACACAAGCAATGAAAGCTAAAGGCCCAAAAATTTGCAGATTAGAGCATGATTACTCCAGTACTCAACATCCTCCAAAACTTGTTCAAGTTGAATGACCAGAATTGGCCAAATCTCAGCTTTTTGTAGACATCCATTAATTTTTTGTAGTCAGAGCTTCTGATTTGAGGAGGATTCTCCCTCCCCTGATTGAGATTTACCCTTCAGAGCCCTACTACTAACATTATTTAATAGATATCATTGTGATTAATGAATTAAATTCTTCTTTGCATTCACTATTGTAAGTTATAATTCTTAAGTGTTAAAATTATAAAACACTAAGAATTATTAATTGTTTTTAAATGCAAAAGAACTTAGTTAAGGAGTGGTTTTAGTTAAACTCAAAGTGACTTTTAGTTGAGCATAAAGTTCTATTTTTAGGAGAGGAAAACTATTTCAGTTAACTGAACATCACACAGAGTTCTTTTCAGTCAAGGGATAGTTTAATTTTTTCATGCATTTATGGAGCACTTAGGTGCTATTTTTAGCCATTTGTGGGGCAGTTGAGGCTGATTTCAATTTTAGATCACTTGTTGAAACTATTTTATGCATATTTTACATGTAGATGAGAAGTTTGACATGTTATATTTTTGGGTTGGATTTGAGATTTGACCTAGGGTTTTGTGTATGTTTCTTAGGAGATAGAGGTAGTTTTTTTGTTGGCTATTAGTTGTACATGTTCTTGAGGGAAAATTTAATGGGTTTCTTGATAGATTGGAGCAGTTTTGAGGCATTTTTTTATGCATGTTTATGATATTCGAGTTAGGGCTTTGAGCTCTATTTATTATATTATCACCTCATTATGATGTATCTTCTTTCTCACTCAAATTTTTTGCTCAATCAAATTTTTTTAGTTGATTGTAGGAGCACTTTACAACACAATTTTTCTTAAAATTGATTATACAGATTCAACGATTCCTTCTCATTGATTCTTTTTTGCAATATTGTGGGTTCTTTGCTTTATGTTGTGTTCATCCTTCATTCAAGCTATATTCCTTATTGCATGTTAGAATATCAATACTTTTAATTGTAGGTCTTTGAATGTGTCCTTATTCTTTTTTCAAAAACTTGATAAAGCCTAGGTTTTCCTTTCAAAACAAAAGATAATGGGTCCTTGCATAAAAATACTTTTGTAATTGCACGCTTGTCTAGGTATTGTGAATCATTCTAATTCTGGTTATTTTTTAAAATTTAATTAAAGTTACATACAAATAATTGGTGTATCACCTCATTTAGGTTCAATATTCATTATTTTCATTCACTTCTCATTCAATTTCCTGCATACAATTAAGTTTTTAGGTGATCACTATTTAGGAACTACTCAGATCCATAGATTCACCTCTCACTTTAGGACAACCCACCACTTGAAAGAGTTTCCATATTTCAACACAATAGCTAGATATTCCATCTTGATAAAGACATAATCCTGATTGACAACACATACATCATGACCTTTCAAAGAATGTCTTAGAGCAATATATAATAGGAAAGAGAACTAAAAATATGGAGGGGAATGGACAAAATATGCAACTCCTAGATTACTACCAATGAACATCAGTGAAGTGGAAACCATGTACCATATTGGAAAGGACCCACACGAACAAGAATCAAATGAATAAGAAAAAGAAAATCATCTTTGATGATAGTCAAATTGAATAACATAGGAACAAGGCACATCAGAAGGGTATAAATAGATTTATATACATCCATCTAAAATAATATACCAAGAACTCATAAGTCAATGACAGTGAACAATCAAAACACACTTGTTTACATGGTCAATAGGGCTGCTAATCAAATGTATGGGAAAATTGGAAACAAGCCATTTAAAAAGTGAGCAATTAAATTCACATTGATAGTAAGCACAAAACACAAATGCATTACCACACAGGCTATGTGGAATGACCAAAATAGAAAGGACTAGACAATGCATGGGGCCCATACAAAGGTAAAGAGGAGATATAAGATTTGTATAATTATATCCAACAACAAAGACATAATGAAAGTCTATTAATGACTTTAGGAATTGACCCATTTAGTTAAGTGCAAAAGTATTGGTCAACGATCCCAAGGTAAGTCAAGATAAGTATACATGATATTTTGTTTTCATACTATTATGTTATAGAAGTCTCTTACATCAATAATAGAATAGGCACATAGTGGGTATAAAGGTATAGTATATCACTAAATGGTAATTTTAGTTATTTCTATAACATATGTATAGTTTTGAATGATACTAAATTATTTTGACTATAGATATGAATATATTTATATCTCTTATTCAAGAAATATGAATAAATTATATTTAAAAATAATGAATATATTTTTTATATGTGTTTTTGGATAATGTTGTGTTAGTCTATGAGACTAAAATCATGGAGATTAATAATACTCAAAGCATGAGGTATGTGAGATGTTAAGATCTCCATTTGATCACCATGGTCAGGAATAAATAGATAAACTCTATGTGCCAATATATTATGATAATGTCAACATATGCATCTGTGACTAGCCTTGTATAGATGATGTCTCATCCAAGAAGAATCTTAAGGGGTGTGCTCTTGGGAAGATGACGAGGTAGCTATGAGCTAGGAAGCTTGATCTAGAGACGTCCTTAAGATTGTGGTTAAATTAGAAGGTAGAATAATATAGTTAGATTTGTTACTGTTGTGATTCTAACAATTATTTTGTAGGTATTTCTTTTCCCAAACTAGCCCTAATAGTGGGGACATTACACTTAACCTTTCATCCTCTTCATTTACTAATCATAATTTTTACCTTGATATAACTTGTTGAGTCAACATATTTTCACTTGCCAACTTCATTCCTTCTTGTACTGACCAAAATAAGTTTCTTATATATATCCTTCCAATACTTCATAAAATCATGTAAAATAATCAAACCAACATTAAATTTTCATAGGCTGATTCATCAATTGCCCATTTGGGTTCAAAAAATTATCATCAATTATTCAACATCTCATCATACTTTGTCTTCCACTTTCTTATCAAACTTCACATCCTTTAGATTATTGCAACTTACATGAATAAGTAATATAAAAAAGGTTGATATAAATGAAAATATAACAACTTATTTAAGTCTTCTACACATACTAAGGAAGGGTGCTCCTCTTAATAGCATAAACACATAATAGAAACAAATAAATAGTAGCAATTTGTGAGAGAAAAATATGGGCTTCTTATTATCTGCAAATGTGCAATTGTAGAATTCAAAATTACAATACACTAACCCACATGAGTGCATTCATTATAGTAATCTGTAAGAAAAAGTTGTGAACTATCACCCAAAGCTCTCCTAGACAATGTTCAAACATTTCTTAAATAGATAATTTTATGTCAATGCTTTCAAATTTTTGGACTTGATTGTGTATAGTTTTTTTGTTATCAACATTTTGGATCATGCTACATGATCCATTATTAGGATGCTAGAAATGATAAAAATGATAGATCTTGTAGTATGATTTGAAATGTTGATGATAAAAAAACTATACACAATCAAATCTAGAAATTTGAAAGCATTGACATGGATTATGGAAATCTAATAGATCTCATAATTTTATTTGCTCGAGAAGGTACTAGACACTCAAACTTAATACCTACAGCCAAAAAACCCTAAAAATACATATAGAGTTGGCCAAATACACTTTTAACATTTATTTTGGAGGTTTTAGTGGACCTAACTTTGGAAGGCAAAAAATCTCAAACCATGGCTCCAATTGGCTATTATAACCACTTTTTGAAAACCTCAACTTCTGATCTATAGGCTTGATTCAGCCTAACCGCTCATCCATTGAGTTTTTGGGCCTCATCTGGGCACATTTAGGCCTTCAACGGTGAGCCTAAAGTTTATATACCAAAATTGAAAACCAGAACTCCACAATAAATCTATAAATACACATCATATGCCGCTGATCCTCAATTGGTACACTAATCTATCCAAGATATTAGGACATTTTGAGCTTGTGTGACTAACTAACTAAGTAGCAAGCCCCCATGGATAGAAACTCTGCACTAAGACAAATCTTAGTCAAACAACTGAAATGAAATATTTTTGGTTGATGTAAGATTTCTCTTACACCTAGGATGCTCCTACATCCTATACTTTATAGCTCTATTCTTACCTTGTTCTTCATTAGCATCTCTTTTATCTAACAATCTCTCTCATTCATTTATCAACATTAGTTATGACCAGCAAAAACTCCTTAGGGCCTCTTACCATACAAAAATGTATGGTAAGGGATCCTAAGTTGTCTTGAGGGGTCCTAAAACATGTTATTATAATGTGGGACCCCTTCCAACCTCTTACCATACACTAATATATGGTAAGGGGTCATAAGGGATCCTAAAATACATTAACATTTCCTAGTCCCACTTAAAAATCCCTAATGTATAGTAATAGGTAATATGTGAAATAAATTTGTTCTATGAACACTTAAGATCCCTTACCATATATTAGTGTATGGTAAGGGGTCCAAGGATGACCTCTTTTAACCCTTTAGGAACCATAAAATTTATAGTAAGGGGTCCTTTAATTGAGAGAGAGAAAGAGAGAGAGAGAGTCATGCCCAAAACTAGGGAAAAAAATGCACCAACAATTTTTAATTTTTAATAAGGTAATAAAACCTATGTTAACACACATACTGATGTAAAATGTATACCATCATTGAGTACATTGCAGAAGGTTGATAAGATGGTATAGTTAGTTTCAAGCTACAAGGTCTAGGTACATACTTCAATTCATATTTTATCACATGAGGATGTAGAGTCTGTATTCCATCCTACTGCATAGGTTCAAAACCCTAGGTTCTAGTGCTATAGGAACATCTAGGTCAAGTTAAATAACTTTTTTGATTAGATGCAACATAAGGTTAGAGAACTTCTATTGTGGACATAATTTAGGTTAGATTGATTTCATACATTTTGTACTCAATTCATTTTGCAAGAGAAACCTATAGGTGTACTAAATTTCATTTATAAATTGACCTACCAATACTTTAACACTTTATTATGATTATAACCTAACCATTTAAAAAAACCAAAACATTAAATATTTATTATTAAATGCATTATGACATACATATTACCTTGCAACATATTCCCATACTGCTACCAAGTTGCCTATACAAGACCCCTTTGCTAACCCCCTCAAACATATAACCTTAGCACTTTGAATAATTAAACCTATAATTAAAAATATAATTATATTATAAAATATTATTAAAATAATTTCCTAACAAAAATGATTTAATCTCACTTAACTTTCCAACATTATAATAAACTAACCCACATACCTACTTCCTAACTATATACTCCTAGTTCCTATACTTGACCACTAACTAGGCCAAAACACTATAATGTATAGTCAATTAAAAATTCCAATACACTAAATTATAATAACATTGAGCAATTAAAAGACATGAAATAATAATCCTCCTAGAACTATTAATATAAACTACTTATACTCTCCACAAAATTAACATATTCCTATCTAACCCTTAAACACTTAATTTATATCTTTTGAATCACATTAAAATAAATTACATCACTATTACTAAATTTAATTAAACAAACCAACTATACTAATAACTACTAACTGTATCATTAGCAACATACTAAACAACTTTAACCACCCCTAAACTCCCTTAATGCTTCCCACTCACTTGCCACTTGTCCTACACCCATCCACAAGGCTTTGTGCATTTTCCAAGCATGGGTGAGTGGTCCTCCAAGTGGGAACACATTTCCCAAGATCTATTAAAATTGGGAAACATTCCATCTTCCTAGAAGGTACGTTTTTTCATGATGGAAGTGATGGTGAGTGGGAAAAAGGTAAGTTCAACATGACTAGACATGGACCTACAATGCAAGTTCCCACATTCAAGGTGAGTCCCATAGGTTCTAGACTCTTTTTCACTATGGATCCAACAAACATTAAGTATATATTCAAGACTAAAATTGATAACTATTTGAAGGTTAGTGTTATGAATTTTCTAAAATATGTGACTTACATTGAAATTGGACTTATGATTTAAACTTTTCTTTTTAAAATTTGTTTTAATTTTGCTGGCATAGTGTTGCTCATGAGAATTAGTGTCAATTTATGGTTGATGGTATTTTTAAAACATATGGCCAAGTGTAGAGACTTCAACACAAATCTAAAATTTACACTTGGCTCATTTCATCAACATTTAAAAAATCCTTACATAGATGTGTTTCATTTTATCTTCAATATGCATGAAGGCTGAATTGGCCCTTTCCTTTAGATCACCTATTGTTAGTCTATTCTTTAAAGATCAATTCTTACTCCATATAGGAACCAAAATCATCATTCCAAAAGACCCTTTTCATCATGATTCATCAAGAGAATCAATTGATTTTTGTCGAAGAACAAAAACAAATTGATTTGGTTTACAATTTTTGGTCCACCATCATGATTGTGCACAAAATGTTTGAACATGGAAGCTAAGAATATCACCTGAGCTATGGGAATGGTCGAGCACATCAATGACTTTAATGATCATATTCTCCATTGGAAGATGGCATGCAAGTGAAAAAAGTCCAAAGATGTCATAGATGAATGATTAAAGTGCAATTTTGGGTCTGAGTGACTTTACATGAAAGGAAACCATTCTTTTCTATTTTCTTGTATTCATGCTTGCATGAAAGGAAACACTTTATAGCCAAAAAAAAAATCTAATTCTAAAATCAATAAAATAAAAAATCTTTCCGTTCTTGTAATTACATGTAAATAAATTAGAACTAGAAGAAAAATAAGTACATCAAAGTAATTATTGAATAAATTAACTTTTCCTATTGTTTTTAGGCCAAAAAAGGAATGCTTTTATATTACAATTTGTTCGCTACTTATTGATCTTGATTTTAGTGCTTGGATGAAGGAATTTATCTCAGTTCAAAAGAAAACTTATTGATTTACTGATTTCCAATTTTTTTTTGTTTTTTTGGTTGGTTTGGCTTGCTCTATGACTGATTTTCTTTTAACAATGATTTTGCACAGATAAATTTTGTCTACCAACAATAATTTAGATCTACATCTATCTAATCCAATTGTAAAAGAACTCATTTAAATTATAAAACAAGAAAATTTGTGTGCTACACCATATCTAACAATTAATCTACTCTAGGATAACATGATACTTTACAAAAAGTAAAAACATAAATTTTACATAAGACAAGATGTGATCCAAGATGTAAAATAAATTGTTGGTGCAAGTTGATCCTGAGGAACCCAGATGTTCTTCCTATCCTCTTCACTCAACCAAAGAATCCTCTTTATAGTTGAGAAGAAGACAGGAAAAGAAAGACCAACTTGACACTAAAGTGGTGTTGGAAATATAAGGTAGCCAAGGTTTGATGGAGACACAACCAAAGACCAAACTGAACACACAGGAAAAGGAAAATATTATTATCAATGCAAAATGCCCTATGGGCTTACAACAATATGATTCTGGAGAAAGAAATCCTCCACATAGTACCTTCTCTCTAACTCCACTCGGTGTTGCTTTTACAATGCCAGAAATGTTCTTAAATATGCTCCAAATGGTTTAAGGTTAGGAATACATTCTAGAATATGTTGGTTGGCATCCATCACCAAAATAGAAGGTTCTAGAAATCATGTTAGAAGTTGGTGTAAAATTAGGAGAATCCAAAAACGGTAGTCAAACTTCTGGGAGGCATAACTTTTGAACCATAGCTCCAATTGACGACCCGTTTACATTTTTGGAAAGATCTCGAAGTGATCTATAGCCCTATAGAGTATTTTTTTCTTGTCCCTCATTTTTCAGCCCTATATGGGGCCATTTAGTGCCCCATATCTGAATTTGAAGCACTCTTCAGAGGTCTCAAGGAACCAAAAAATTGCAATAGTTTTCTAGCTATGAAGCCTTTTGACCTGATTCTTTTTCTGGAGTGTTCTAAATTACAAATATAACCTTCCCTCCATTTTACACCCTCTAACTCACCATAATTATGGCTCAATTACATAGTCCTCTTTTTTTGGAATTTACACGTATCCCAAGGTGCTTAAAAACTCTAACCCAAAACAATAATAGTGGAACTGTGAGAGTTGGAACCTTTATTTGACCCAAATGGGTATCCAAAAATGAAAACACATTAAACAAAAACTATTTCTAAGCATATTTTTGGGTGATATAGGATTTCCCTTACACCACTGGATGCTCCTACATCAAGGTTACTAAGAGGGAAGGGGTGAATCAGGTTCCAATAAAATATTATCTTACTTCATCAATTAATCCTTCATATAATATTCTAATCTAATTGTATGCATGAAAGAATGAAAGAAAATAAAAATTCATGACACTTTGACACAAGATATTGTGACTTAGAAACCTTTCAATTAGAAAGTAAAATTGGGGTAGGGATGATACCCACGAGCTTTAGTACAACAACATAAAGTTAACCTATTAAGGCTTACAATTGACCACTTCTAGTGATCTACCCTCTAAGGAGTAATAAGGACTGTGATGTCCACCTTGTTAAAGGATTTACAAACATATAATAAAGTATGCACTCAATTAGGAGATTTAGAAAAGACTATTAATTCTACCTTGTTAAAGGATTTGATTAATGACCTGTTAGGATGAACCAGTGGCTGATCTCTGATCTAAAACTATGATGTGGTGGTTGAGATTTCTTATATTACAATTATCACCTGACTATGATGGATAAATCTTTGTTGTCCCTTATATTGCTTGTGGCCTTTATAATTTGCACTTGTTCTCATCATATCTCTTCACATATATCTTATTTGGTTATGATACAATCTATTACATATATATATATCAATCCAAATCATAATTTATTGGAGTCAGTTACCTTACCAATTTTTTCATAATATACAAGGTCAACCCAACTATTGTAGCTTGGGATCTAAAGACAAACTTGGTGATGTTCTGATACATGACAAACATTGTTAACACTTAGAAATATTTGGCACTTAGTTGAAATTGAAGCTCAGTCCATACTAATCACTTCCAAATAGCTTGAACTCGGTCATCACTATGCAACTCGATGAACTCTAAAAAACTTGGTAGCAACTGAATCACTTGGTTGACACTACATGACTTGGTCAATACTAGATCTACTTCACTAATCTTGTGAGCTCAATAGACACTACTTGATTTGGTTAACACTACAAAGCTTGGTTAACACTATAATCATCTTTACTTCCACTAACTAGCTCAATAGCCATTGCTACACTTGGTTTGTACTAAACTTTGTCTCTGAAGCTCGGTAAACATTGTGTAGCTTGGCAAACACTGAATACTAACTTAGGGTCTTGGTAGACACTATATTCTAACTTCTTAGCTTAGGAACAATAGAATCACTTAGTTAACACTACAAACTAAATGATAAGCTTAGTAGAAATTGTAGAGCTCAGTAGCAATGTAACCAAATGACTAAGTGTTGAGTCATTGATAGACAAATTGACCTTTATGTCAACAATCTCCCCCTTTGGCATTAGTGACAAAAACACTTAGCAAAAAAAAAATTGATCATTAAAAACTATAAGTCAAAGCTTTCTTTGCCATTATTTTGTGTCTTCAACTTGATTTTGACTTCCATCTACCGTGGCTTGGTAACATTCTCTATTTTTCTAATTTTTCAAAATTGCTTTTGTAAAGGGACTTTCTACTTGTCCATACTATACTATATTGCTCCCCCATACATATATCTCCTATATACATACAAATGGAGTATAATATACTTCTTCTCTTTTACATATTACTTCTCCCCCATTCTTATTCATATAATATACACTTCTCCCCCTTTTTGACATAAATGCCAAAGGTGTATAATAACTATATAATAATGCAAAAATGTGACAAAGATTTATAATGTACCTTTGGAATAAGTACCATTCTCTTGTCCCAATTTTCATGTAGAACCTTGCTTCCATGCAATGCAATCTAAACTTCTGTTAATGATTCCATCATGTGATCAACTATGGAGAAATTATCATGGATGAGTGTTTTCACATGTGCAATATGTTTCTTCAAAGTATCCATGTTTGGAGGAATCATGCCTTGGATTTTTTTAAGTGTAGCCATGATCCTAGCTTCTTCCTATAATAATTTTGCCTGCAGATTTGTCAGATATCTGATCTTTGAATAGTGTGTAGAACTATGGCTTGGGCCAAGTGATAGCTAGTGTGTACTTGCCTTCATGCCTTCATCTATCTTGGAAAATTTCTCCTTGATATCCTTTGTAAATATAGATGTATCACTTGACAAATAATGATAAAACATTATTGATAGAGCTTTCTAATGAACCAAGAATAGTAGCTAACTATACTTGATCTATTGCAATTCTTTGTGCAACTTGTTCTAATAATCTATTTTTAAACTTTATTTTAGCTCTCTATAGTAGCTTCTCTTTTCCATTCAAGTATTCATTGAATTTGTGAACAATTTTTGCTAACTAATCAAGAATAGGTTGAGTAATATCAGCCTCAATACTCAAAGCATCAAAAAATATGCTCTTGATGTTTTCAAAAACTTGATTTTCTTTCTTCTTTTCTTCTTTAAGCTTTTTCTTCTTAGCTCTCTTTTTTAGTAATTCACCCATGGTGTCCATTTGATCAAGATTGAGGGTAGAGATATCCCAATTTGGGATATATCCTCATCTAGATCAATAACTTTTTCTTCTTTTCCTTTTTGTTTCAAAATGGTGGAAATAATTTTTTTACCCTTGTCTAGAACTTCAGTACTCAGTTGAGACTAGCTCTCAACTGTCATTGTACTAGCTATGGGTATACCTGGAATAGAAATAACTATTGAAAATGATGGAATAGAAACAAATTTGAAACAAAAATAACAATATGAATACCTTTTTGTTGCTCAATTAAGTCTGGTGATGGAGGGACTTGCTACTTGGTAGATGAAGTGTTGGGCACTTTAGTCAATGAAATATTTAGTTAAATAGATTTAGATCTTGGTTGGGTTCCTAGTATAGTAGTGGTATCCACAACCAAATTAGTAGAAGCTTTCTTGGAGCCAAATTGCACTAAGGTTGTGTTCAGAGAGTGAGGAAATGAGGCCATGACTGCTGCTGCAATTTTCTTTGCATCAATTTTTTCAATACCTTGTATCTTTGGAAGACTTCCTCTAGAAGCTTATGTTCTTCCTCTTCATATTCAATCTGATCATCTTTTATTTCTACATCCTCTTCCTCATCTTCATCATCCTTGTCATCAACATGCACAGTAAAGTCACTAGGTTGATGCAAATTATAAATGTTTTTCCATGTAGTTATGGTTTCCTTCACTACCTACTTGGTGTCTTTCATCAATATCATACATGTGTTAAATATAAGAGTGAACTTTTCTTAATTTTTCTTCAAGGATTCCTTTACCTCCTTTTTACTAAGATTTGGCATGAGTTTCATCAAGGTCTTCTAAAAGATGTTTTTGACAGTCTTTGTTGCACTTTCCCATCTAGGTTTGGTTACATGTAGAAGTTCATTTTGGTTTGTCAATTCACACTTCTCAATGGAATACCTATCATTGTCAAGCAACAAACATGCAACATTACGTGAGATGTTAGTCCATTTCCATGTGCATTGCATCCATATACTCATAACATCTACTCTACATGCTCATAATCACATCACATCACACCACATCACAATACATATGCATCATAATCAAACTCAAACATACATCTCATCATCATCATATTGACATCCCATGTACATCAAAGTAAAGGACAACAGACAATGACATGTACATAGGGATACTCAGCTCATGATCTCATATATATATATATATATATATCAAAAGAATGGATCAATACAAAAAATGAGCACTACTCGAACAAAATCGATCAAAAATGATATATGTGGTGCTGGCACACCAATCGATACATAGCCAGAGATCAAAATCATAGTCAAGCACAGAGCGTCTAACTCTACCCTATACCCTCACCTCCAAGAGGAGTAGGAGCAGCAGGTGATGGAGGCAGTGGTGGCATCTCTAGTCTGGTAGGAGGTTGTGCACCTCCAGACTCTCGTGCATACTGAGAAAAGTGTTGAACCTACAGTGTCTCATCTGGTACTACACTCATATATGTAGCATAATAGTAGGTGAATCGAGCTGACTGAAAGTGGATCTCATCCTATGCCAGCTCCAATCTCTACTTAGCAGTCTCCATGTGCTCTCTCCATCGATCTATCTCTCACTATCTCTCCACTAGCTGCACATCACAAACTGCCATTGAAATCTGTAACTCTCCCAACTATTGAAAGACCACACAAATCTGCTCTCAGTACCATCATACCATATCCTGCACCCCACCTATGGGCTGATCTGGCATAACCTCATCCAACATCCCTGGTGCCTGCCACTGTGGTGGTGCCTCCCACTATGGTGACACCTGTTGCTATGGAACCTCCTATTGAGGGGCCTTCTCCTCTGTCCTCTATCTCTGTCGCTAACTATTTCTTGTCCCACTGCCCCAAGCACCTGGGTTTGATCCCATCTAACATGGGGGAATCTCCATCTACTATACCCGATGTCAGACCCATGACTGCTGCTATGGCTGACTTGGTGGTTGTGGCTATGCCTGCTGCTACTAGGGCACTTGCCTCTGTGCCTGCCTTGCCATACCCACTAGATCTATAAACTGTGGGAATGGATGGCTGATCAAAAATGTCTGATATGTAGGTGTCATCCTTGCATCTACTACCTCTGGTAGGTAGTCCCACTAAACTACAACTAGGCTACAAATATCTATCATGGACTGCCCTGGATCCATCCGTGCTAGCCATCCCCACTCAACATCATTTTGGAACCTAGCATAGGTGTAGTACTTAGCAAAAATGTCTTGTGATCATCCATACTACTACCACATTCGTGAGATCACAAATCTCTCTATGACAAATGTGGTCCTACCCGCCAGAGGTCGAGAACTGAACATCCATGGTAGCTCTCTAGGGGCATCATCCCAGTCCTCTGTCTCTCACCAGGGTCACCATACAATAGACACCAGGTCATCAACACATATCCTCCATTGCTCAGTCTTACCTAGGTGGACTTGGGTAATGTGCCCTTGATATCTGCATATATAGGGCTCCATGGGCTGTTTGGCATCCTCAAAAATGGGCCTACATATGGGAAGGTGCTCCCATGCCCATACCTATAGGATGTACACTCCAGCTACCATCATCTTCTTCTCATGGAAGATGACCTCGTGCATCTCATGGAAAAGATGGGCCAACATGCATTGACCCTACCCAAAGATCTCGAGTGCCTCCAACATCCTGGAAAGCATGGCTCCCCACCCACACTCCAAACCATGTTGTCCTTTGTTAGGACATAAGAAATAGCTCAAAAATATAGCCAGCATAGATGCTAGCCTGTGCATCGGTCCATAGGTGTGCATCAGCTCATCCCAGCTGATGGCCCTGCCCCTTGGTAGTTCTCTCCCAAATACAATTGACAATGCCTCTGTACCTGCTCTGAGCACTGTATCATAAATGACTTGGGTGTCGTGAAAGGGGATCCTTAGTATCCTCCAGATATCCTTTGGGGTGATCATCATCTCACCCATCGACAAATGAAAAGTGTTCATCTTTGAATGGAAATGCTCAACCAAAGCTGTCAGTAAGTCATGATTCACCATCACAGCTGGAATTTGGCACAGTGAAGACAAACCCAATCAAGAAATGTGTGCTCGATCAGCATCATCGAGACTCCATAATAACTCCCCATATGGTGGGTAGTGCAATCTGAATGCGACATCACTAAAGACCTCCTGCACACACAACAAAAAAAATGACAAACAAACGATCAGTATCAAGTCGACATGATACATCAAAACAAATTAAAATGCAATTTTTGAGCATGAAATTGAAACTTTTAAGCATGAATGTCATGGGATTTCGTGCAAAGTACGTGAAATTTTGTGCAAAATATGAAAATTCTTGCATGAAGATCTCAAGTCTTGCTCAAAAAATCATGTCTTTGCATGAGAAAATATCTTTGCACATGAAAAATGAATCCCCTTCACGTGAAGAATCTTGTTCTTCACACGAGAGATAAATGCCTCCTACGCAAAGATCCTCTTGCTGCACGTAAAGAAACAGTGCACCCTATTTCTTCGTATGAAGAAAGAAAATCTTCACGTGAAAGCCAATAGGTCTCACACAAAGATCGATGGGACCCCCTAAAAAAATGTTAAAATATGCAATAAATGACCCCATAAAGCATGAAAGTGAAAGTACAAAGATGGGAAATTGATGACTCACTAGTGGTCCATAGTCTGCTGGATGGCTGTGTCGTCTGGAGTGCTCAAAATGATGGTATCTCACGTTCACTACCATATCTCTATCAGAGCTCAAAATCACTAGAAGACAAAAGTACAAATGATTTTGAAAATGACACCTTGGACCCTTATATAGCTGTTGACCAAATTTTTCAAAGTGCTCTGATTTGCGCAAAAATCACCCCTTGGCTGATTGGACCATTCTGAATCCATTTTTGAGATCAAATTCAAAATTTGACACACTTAAATGCCTCAAAAATGAGTTTTAAAATTTTGGAGACCAACACAATCAAATGCTTGTGAAGCTCAAATCTTTCTGATACTTTTTAATTCTTGGAATTCTTCAAATCTACATTCTTCATATTTGCAAAATTCATTTTGAAAATCTTCAACTCCAATCAACTTTGCTTAATTCTAGTCAACTAATGGTCAAACTTGGTCTTCTGGACCTCAGAAGCACGCTAAACTGACTCTAAATTGTCTTATGATCATTCTGATCTCTTCCATATTCTACTGAATCTTGGATTTCTCCAATATTACCTACATCACATTTTTGGAGTGTCATCTTTTGATTTCTCTCCCAAGGGGGCAGGGTGATTACATCATTGAACTAAATGTAACTCAATCTCAATCTCATTGATTGGGGCATCTGGTTCCCATCTTATGTCCTTACCACTTGGGGCATCTCATCACTCGAGGGCATCTTGCTCCCTCTTACCTAGCATATTTTCCATCTATCTTATTTTTTCATCAAATTGATCAACCTTATAACAGCTCTTCTCAGAGTTTGATGGACAGGTATTGGGATAGTCTAAACCTCGACTCTTGAGGATCAAGCCTTGTTCTGGGGATGATTCTATGACTCATGATTGGACCTTGTTATCTTTTATCAATCTCGGGTGTCTAGGTGTTCTATCTAGATCCTTGAAGGTTAAGCTCTATTCTGGAGATAATCTTCTAAATGCTTATCAATCTCAGGTCTCTAGGTGTTCTATCTATATCCTTGAAGGTTAAGCTTTGTTCTGGAGATAATCTTCTAAATTCTTATCAATCTCAAGCATCTAGGTGTTCTATCTGGATCCTTGAAGGTTACGCTCCATTCTGGAGATGATCTTCTAAATGCTATCAATTTTAGGTATCTAGGTGTTCTATCTGGATCCTTGAAGGTTACACTCCATTCTAGAGATGATCTTCTAAATGTTATCAATTTTAGGTATCTAGGTGTTCTATCTGGATCCTTGAAGGTTATGCTCTGTTCTGGAGATGATCTTCTAAATGCTATCAATTTTAGGTATCTAGGTGTTCTATCTGGATCCTTGAAGGTTAAGCTCTATTCTAGAGATAATCTTCTAAATGCTTATCAATTTTAGGTATCTAGGCATTCTGTTTGGATTCCCTGGCATTAAGCTATGTTCTAGACATAGTCCTTAAAATCTTATCAATCGGTCTTCGTATCATCAAATTTGGAACCAATCTCATCTTCACATCATGCTTCTGATTTTCTTTGAATTGAATGTGTTGTTCACACATTCATTCAAAGAGGGGCAAAATGTAATATCCCAAAATTGGCTCATTGCCACGATCACCAATTCTAGTATATTTCTAATCAATTCTAAAGTTCTATGTCACTAGGCAATTCTTATTCTGCTACTCGCTACTTGACTTAATTGTCAAATGCAAAAAACCTAAATCTGCATTAATCAGACTCTTTTATTTAATTCCTATAGTATTGACTCACATTAGTCACATTAAACCTATTGATTAAGATTTAATTTAATTATTAAGTATTCATACTTTAATTAAATTAATTTATCTCCTAAGGCTAATGTACTATGGAATTAAATTTATTTAATTTAATAAATACGCCTATTTTTAATTAATTAAACAAAATTATTTAATTAAATGGAGAAGCTACTTCTAATTAATTAAGCAAAATTATTTAATTAAATGGGAAATCATTTCTAATTAATTAAATGAAGTTATTTAATTAAATAAGAAAAGTGTCTCTAATTAATTAAATAGAATTATTTAATTAATAAGAAAATATATTTATGAGAGCATATCTCATTTTATTAAATTAAATATCTCTCCAAAATCTCTCTTCAATTCAAAAAAGGGAAATTCCTAGTTCACTATTGATCAAATTGGAAATGACTTAGATCACTTACTCTGACACTAGAGTCTATCTGAGTTGACTGAGTCTTACACTCAGATCTGAATTAGTTAACTCCCTTTAATTTGGGAATCTTCCTTTATGAGTGAACTTCATCTTCAATCCTAACCATTGATGGATTCCAGGAAAGTCTATTTAAGAGACCCTCATCTCTTCATTTTTTAGGATAAATTAGAATTTGCATCAAATTGATGTTGAAATTCATACTCACATTTGTTCACATTTGCTCACATTTTTGCATACATCTTTCATTCTTAGTTTAAATTCATTTAGCTTAATATGCATAGGTTAATCTAGAATGCATTTCTCATTTTAGATTAATCTGCACAATCATATAGATTAATTTCATTTCTTAAATCCTTCGTTCTTAGAGGTCTAGTTGCTTAACACCTCAAATTTGAGGATATCTAACAAGCAAAATCCCTTTAGATAGAAAGCAACAGATCGCCTTGCAAGCTAATTTTTGAATGAACAATCCAATGTTCATTCTGAGATGAATCCGCAAATAAGGACCATGTTGAAGTGTGTGTGTGTGTGTTAGCACAGGCCACATTTTCACATATACAAATATAACTAAACTTATATAATTGATATAATCTATTACTAATGTAATATATGTCATTATTAATAAATTATATAAATCAATATAATTATTATGAAAAGACATGATTCTTAAATTGAAAAGTATATATATAGAATAAAAAATGTTAAGAGAGTATCATTCAAGAAAACAAGGAAATATATGAGATTATTAGTTTTATAAACTAATGTCTGATAGGGTACATTACAATCACAACAAATTTCCTTATAATGAATGATATATGAAAACACATGAAAAGAATCTATAGTCTTTGAGAACTAGCAATTGTAAACTATGAAGTTGTTGCTAAATCTTTACAAACATCAAACTTAGTGCTTGAATTTTCTAAAGACAAAAAGAAATATTACATTTGATATTTTATTTTATCAAAAATATGGAGTATCAATTCGTCAATTCATGATGGATGTAAGAGGAATTGAACTAATTAAAATATTTTCTAGGAAAATTTAAATAATAAATAGGAAAATTCATTTAGTAGTTTCAAGAAGATACAAGTTTAAGAAGATAAGGAGTTATATATCCCAAGCCATGGACAATAGTAATATACTCTTAACACTAATGAAAAGGATATAAAACTCTATAGGCTAGTAATAGAACCAATAAAAAGAAGAGACATTCTTAATCACAAAGAAACTACTTATCAGTAAATAGACAAAGCCTTCAAAAAGAAACTATGTATCAATAACTAGGGAAAGCCTTCAACATCAGCAATGATATAGGATAGAAATTTCAATTGAATATATACAGTTAAGATTCATGTTCAACATTCATTCTATTCAAAAAGTAGCTACCCAAATATCGCATGTTGACTGATCACATATCAAAGATATCAATACACACCTAAACTGGCATTTTTGTATTATTATTTTTTTGTTAAGACAATATCTATATGAGCCTATAAGAAGATGATTAAAATATGAGATCAGTCTATACCTCACATAGACTAGTATATATTTTTCAAGATAGAACATTAGAAGATGGTCCATATATAGCCTTAATAGATATTTTCAATAATACTATGAGAAGGGAATTTTTTTTTTAATTGAATGTTATCCCTTTTGGAATATCTCTTAAAGACCTTATAAGAAATAATGGCCTTCTAAATGTTTCATTATATGGATTGATGACGATTATTTGATCAAGTTTTGCCAATCAAATAAGAAAATATATTAGAGAGAAGTGAAATTCAATTGGAAAATTTTTGTACTATTACCTCTATTTTGTGATGAAAAAATATTTTAAAAATTCTATCTATATCATTTTTTCTTGAAAATAATAAGTGACATAGAATCTAGTTCTCTAAGTGCTTTAATCTACTTCATTTGGTTACAGAGTCAAGTAGCCAATGAAAACAAAGCTAAAAATAAAATCCTATGATTGAAATTTTAAAATTTATGAACACAGGTAATTATCTAGTAATTATTAGAAGTAATATTTTAGATGTTATCCATTTGTATGGTAGTAGCATTTGAGTTTCATCTTGGTATGCAAGCAAGAAACTATTTTTACTTGCAACTTGTCAAACTGTGAAAGGGCCTCACCAAAGAGAATCACACTTGTGCATTATTTTAGCTCTCACCTCTTGTCCTAGAGTATGACCTAATCCCCAACTTAAAATTAATTGTGTTTAGTCTTCTTAATAAAGATAACCTTGACTTGATGTTAATGAGAAGCAAGTCGTTCCACCACTTCTTATCTTTGTTCCTCTAGTTGTTGAAGCAATATAATCCTCTTATCCAATGAGTTTGAATAAGTTTCATCTTCAATTGTATTCATCAACTTGAGAGTGGAAAGCTCTAAAGTTATAGGAATCTCAACATTGACTCTATACAATAACTAAAAGGTAACATCCTAATGGCTTTCTTAGGAGTAATATAGTTATCTCACAAAGCATCAAATAATGGTGTGTGTCATTCCATCTAATTTTCTTCTAAAATCTTCTTTATGATAGTCATAATATTTTTGGTGCTAGATTATACTTGACCATTACCTTGTGGGTATTAGTTTGAAGCATGTGCAAAAATAATTACATGATTAAAATATAACTCAATTACTTTTTTAGAGTAGAAATTAGCTACATTGTCCACAAAAATCTTATTTGGAACACCAAAATGGGAAATGATAATCTGCTTTAAGAAATCAAAAATTACCTCTAACATGGAGTTCTTGTTAGTAATTTTCTTCACCCACTTGGTGAAGTAATATGTTGTTTTTGAGATCTAAGTATGGCTTTTTCTTGAAGGTGTATTGATAGTACCAATGAAATCAATTCCCCACTATTGAAATGCTTTTTTAATCACTATTGTCTTTAGTAGTAGAGAATTAATCTTCATTTTCCTACAAATTATTGGAATAAGTTGTATTTCTTCACCCACTAATAAGCATCATTAAATAATATGAGTAAATATTATTAGGATCTCAAGATCTTGTGAGAAGTGTCCTCCACAAGCTTGATTATGAAAATGTTCTAGAATTAAAACTCATTGAATTTTATCTACACATTATAGAAAAGTAATAATGAACTTTATTCCATGTTTATAAAGATGATTCTCCCAAAGAATGAAATAAAAAACCTTTAACTTGGGAGTCCTTCTCTCTTTGTATGAAAATTGTGGAGTCCTGATATTCACATCACAATTTGACTAGCTGTGGAAATCATCTCCTACTTATCAATTGATGAGCTTAAGGGGCTTTCTAATGAATGGTTCATAAGTCACAACACTTGGTGAAGGTTTTGCAAATGGGGTTGCAAGCTTTGGGTTTAACTGTGGAGGAAACTCTGTAGTTAAGTGCGCTCAGGCTGGAGTAGTACTGGGATGGGTGACCTCCCAGGAAGTCTCGGTGCTTCACCCCTGTGAGCATCACCTAGATCAAATGAGTGCTAAGTGTTCCATTTATTCTCATGAGAGATGGATTCATGTTGAATCACTACTCATGAAACATGGGTCATCGAGTTTGACTCAAAAATCACACAGTTAAATCCTGATATTCACATCACAATTTGACTAGCTGTGGAAATCATCTCCTACTTATCAATTTATCATAAGTTAGATAACGAGCCATATTGGAATACAACTCATCCGTAGTAATGATGAATAGAATAGTAGAAAGAGAAGGGGAATTCTCATTCTCTACTAGTAAAGGTAAATTTTATTCTTGAGATGAAAAAGTCCCTTACCACAAACCATCTTGGTAGATTGTATCTCCATATCATATTCCTAGATCTTAGCAATCCAATTTTCTCTTTATGTACCAAATTGTGTCAAGATGGTCTTGACGTAGTATTTTTAACTAGAACTATGACATGAGAATTAAAGATGTAGGACCTAAAATGCTTCACTTCTTTTACCACATTGTAAGCATGCTTCTCCATCTAACTATATTTTAATTTGTGAGTCTTCAAAGGGTCACTCATGAATAAAATGGATGATTTGATGCCCTCATAATTTTTATACATCATGATAGTAGACATAGTAAGCTTGTAAGCATAGCTATACATAATGAAGATCTTTTAATAATTTAGGAAAACTAGCACTGGTGCATGTACTATTGCATATTTTATCTCTCTAAACTTTTTCCTCCCTTATTGACTCCAATGAAAGGCATTATTTCCTTTCATCATATAAATGATATGATGAGTCTTTTCAACAAAATTAGGAACAAATATTCTTAAGAAATTTACCTTTTCAAAGGAGTGAATTTTTGTCTTGTTTGATGGTAAAGATAAGCCCTAAATTTATTGCTCCCTATCAAGATCAATATTGATACCTTCTTTGGATATTGTGTCCTAACAAGTTACCTTTTATCATACCAAAAACCAATTTATTGGTATTTAGAGACACACAGTGTTGTCTACATCTTTCCTGGACTTTTCAAAAATGATAGAAATGATCTTGACATGTTATAAAATAGTCAAATTATCCAAATACACAACAATGCTTTCATTGATGACTCCTTTAAAAGCAATATTCATTTCTCACTAAAATTTTGCTCTGGCATTAATGAGGTCAAAAGGAATCTTAAGTAGTAAATGTGATCTTATATTAATGATCTTCTCAAAATTCAATTTGATTGTACCCTAAAAAAATAATGCATAGAGAGCATTTTTGAGCTACTGACACTTTGTAGAACTTAATTCATAACTAGCATTGGATAGTTATCTTTGAGAGATAATTTATTCAAATTATATAAATCCATACATAAACTAATTTCTCCATTCTTTTTTCATACAATAACTATATTAGCTACCTGTGATAAATGATGGATAGAAAAATATACCAACCTCTAGCATCTTTTAAATTTTAGAAAGGATGGTTCCTCAAAACTTTGGATTGTGTTTCCTCTTCTTTTGATGGAAAGGAATTTTTCCAACTTTAGAGGAATATCATGCTAGAATTCTTTAGGATTAAAATATTTAATATATTCATAGGAGTAAGCCAAAACATCCTTGTATTCATGAAGCAATGTGATGAACTTCTCCTTTTCTTCATCGGTGCACCAGTTACCAATGTTAACTACCCTGGGATCTTCGTTAGTTCCAAGATTGTATTTTTCATATTCTCCTCAAGAGCTAGTCCTTTTCTTTTATTTTTATTTGATATATATGTCCTACTTGTCAAATATATCTTCCAAAGAAATGAGATCTTTTGGAATCTTATTTCCTTTAAGATGAATAAGTTCATTAGTGCATTAGGATCTTTGTCAAAGATGATGTCTTTAAGGTAGATTTCCACTTCCTTCAAAAAATTATTGATCATCAAAATTTTCCTTTGATTCAAGGAAATTGATGATATGAACATCATTATTGAACACTTTCCAATGTTCATAGCTCTCTTGGAAAGTTGATCAGAAAAATAATTGTATCTCATCTATGCCATCCTTGAAGTATTTGTGAGGAATAAGTAAAGTGGATGAAACAAAAAGTGAATCATCTCTATTATTTAGTTCTCTAGGAATCGTTGAGATATACAAAGCATCAAAAATATTGGTGCAATCCTAGACTCAATCTTGGTGATTTCTAAATCAATCGTTTCTTGCTTGATTTGAACTTTGACTTGATACACCACCAATTTAGTGTCTCCTTTGATACATAGGTTCTAAATTCCTTTGATATGTGTCACATTCAATCCCAATATCAAGATCTCATATTCAGTGATTTCATGGGTATTAGAGAATTGTGACTTGTATAAATAAGGAAAATCCTTCCCTTCTGGTGAAATCAACATAATTCCCACACCAGATCTCATAGAAGTGTAGTCACCATCAAATTCCATGATCCCAACTTCATTAAAACTATTAGTTCTTACTTTAGGAGAATCTATAGGAATAATTTGTTCATCAAGAAGGTTCATAGAATCTTCTTTATTAAAAAAAAATTCTTCAATTGTGGTAACGTTGATCTAGAAAAATAACCTTCTCTTGATCTTCACTAGTGTTAGAAAATCTAATAGTATCTAAAAGAAAGGAGGAACTTTCAAGCTACTTGTCAAGTCTATAGAAAATTTTGACACTTCATCAACATGCAAGTAGCAATTACCCATTTCAAATGACTCAAAAAAAATTTGAGCATGAGGATCATTGAATTTTTACTACAATTTACTTGGTTGCCCTTCATGGATATTAAATTTTTATAACACCATTAACAAATATTCATGATTCAATCATATCCATGTTGAGCTCAACGCCCTCATCTTTACCAAAATTGCAGCCAAGCAACATGTTGTAGGAAACGGGTACATCTACAACCAGGATTATAATTTAGATCTTCTTATCCAAGAAGGATGCAAAGGAAAATTGAGCATATTTGATTTTTCCTTTTAGGAGTACTTTCGTATTCCCCATAGAATACCAATCACCAAATAATTTTGTCATTTTTGGTTCTAGAGCATCTATCACTTTACTAGGCATGACATTTTTAAAGAAATTAGAATCTATGACACAATTACTTAGCTTAAAACTATTTATCAACAAGGAAAGGTAGAAAGGTTCAATATTTCCTAGTATTGAGGATGTAATAGTGATGTTGGTAAATAGATTTGTCTTTGTACAATAAACCCCTTGGTCTAACTCTTCAAACCCAAAACCAATTCAAAAACATAATAGAACCAACAATTGGGTCGCACTGTAATGAGATTGTGCAAGTGCCCTCTGAATTTTATAAAGTATAGCTCTCTGATTAGATATACAAGGAATTCAATTAACAATGCTTTTAACCTGTCATGCCCAAACTTCGAGGGAAAAAACACACACGAATATTTTTTTCATAATTAAAATGCACTAAGATGATAAGGTTATGCTCACAGTTTAGGTAAAGGTTTTCTACACAGATAAATTAATACTCTCGTTATAAAGTTGATATCGATCATTATTTACGTTCTTACATTAACTTACAATAATAAGAAACAATTAT
Source organism: Cupressus sempervirens (assembly GCA_028749045.1). Taxonomy (NCBI): domain Eukaryota; kingdom Viridiplantae; phylum Streptophyta; class Pinopsida; order Cupressales; family Cupressaceae; genus Cupressus; species Cupressus sempervirens. The sequence goes on from CM053791.1 coordinate 385,100,727, forward strand.
TTGAATGACTATGTAAATGTATTTGAGTTTAGATTCATTGAAAGTATATAATCAAAATCCACTATAAAACTCTTAGACAATTATCGATTTATAATTTAATCAAGATTGAAAAGTTGCTAAGAAAAAACAATTAACTAGAATTAAAACATATAATATATATACCTAAAATTTATTAACTTAAACATTTTAACTATTTTAACATATTAATAAACCATCAAAATCTTACTAAATTTAAATTTAATGAAATAAAAACTAACTAAATATAAAACAATCATACATTAAAACTAGTTAAAATCATATCAGTATAGCACTAACGTTACACTAATTTAAATGATGGTATAACCTATAAATTAATATTAATTTAACATCATACTTAATTCCTAACAAAACTAAATGTATCATTTTTAATTCTAGTTCAATCACAATCAAATACTACACTACCCGTACCAACTCACAACCAAAAATGCAACAATATGGAGATAGAGAGAGATGCCAAAATGCTTCATAAAAATTCCATTAATACTTGAAATTTATTAGAAGAGATTACATACAAAGAGCTTTACTACAAGAGCTTACACTTGAAGAGCTTCTATTTCTCCAACTTCCTTTAGAAGAGCTTCCATTCCTTGAACTTGATTACAAATGATAATAGGCCTTTCTTAAATAGGCACTTCTAACCCAAGACATTACAAACACAACCAATGTGGGATAAAAGGTAAATACAACTACCTTTAAATAAATATTAAATTCCCACCCAAATACAACTAAGCACCCAACAAATATTAAATATATGATTTAAGGATCTTTCCACAAACTTCTAAATTGCCACCTATACACCTTGATTAATGGAATGACAACTATTTTTATTATTTTTCTTTTTACGCCACCTATGCGCCTCGAAAATAGAAATCTCCTTTTCCTTTCTTTTCTCCTTTTTATTTTTTTATTATTTCTCCTCTAATTTTCGTCACTTTCTCTCTCCTCCAGAATTTTTTTTTTTTTTCCTCTCTTTTTTTTCTCTTTTTTTTTTTCTAATAATTTAATTTTTCCATGCAAGATGCTCCTGCATAGGAGATTTCTATTTTCGAGGCACATAGGTGGCATAAAAAGAAAAATAATAAAAATAGTTGTCATTCCATTAATCAAAGTGTATAGGTGGCAATTTAGAAGTTTGTGGAAAGATCCTTAAATCATGTATTTAATATTTGTTGGGTGCTTAGTTGTATTTGGGTGGGAATTTAATATTTATTTAAAGGTAGTTGTATTTACCTTTTATCCCACATTGGTTGTGTTTGTAATGTCTTGGGTTAGAAGTGCCTATTTAAGAAAGGCCTATTATCATTTGTAATCAAGTTCAAGGAATGGAAGCTCTTCTAAAAGAAGTTGGAGAAATAGAAGCTCTTCAAGTGTAAGCTCTTGTAGTAAAGCTCTTTGTATGTAATCTCTTCTAATAAATTTCAAGTATTAATAGAATTTTTATGAAGCATTTTGGCATCTCTCTCTATCTCCATATTGTTGCATTTTTGGTTGTGAGTTGGTACGGGTAGTGTGGCCCGTCATCATCTATTAACACTAAATTACAACTATAATTGCAACTAAATTATATTACAATATATATATATATATATATATATATATATATATATATATATATATATATATATATATATATATATATAATGCTAACTAATTTAAAATCTAAAACTATATTACATTTAATGTTAAACTAACTTAATTCTAAAACTAACAAAAAGAAAACTTTATTAACTTTAAACTAACATTACATAAATTATCATAACTCTAAACTTAACTAATTTTAAGCTAATTAATTTTCAACAATTAACAAAATTTGTAACAAACTTTTAACCACTTACTAACTAAATGTAGCATAACTAACTTAACAAAAACTAATCTAACTAACCTATAGTAACTTAACCCCAAGACCCCTAACTCCCCACACCTACCTAGCCCCTCCCCATGCTTCCCCAAGCTCTCCGCGCTACCCCAAAATGGCCTACAAAAATTGAGGGTCTGCAACTAGCAACCCTAAGAAGACCTGGCCCAAGTACGTGGGTCAGCAGGTCAATCAAAAACAAGACCTCCCCTCCATGGTGATTGGTGGAGGAGAAAGGGGGTAAAAAAAAATAAAGTAAAACAAACATTTAATAAAATCTTACACTCGACCGAAGGCAACGTCCAAAACAAGGAGAGACTAGACAAGTGACATCATCTTTCATGATGACAAAAGACTTTGACTTTGCTAAAAACAAAAACCATATTTAATGCATTATAAAGGTGACGCCCAAGGGAAAAAGGTAGAGCATTTACCATATAAAGTTTTATAGGTAAGAGTTAGGATATTTAGGATAATAGTTTTAAATTATGTTATACACAATTTCTATTATCATTATTATTTTAATTTTTATTTACAAGATTTTACAAATGATTTAAAAGAGGATATTTGAAAGAATATTCTCTGTTATGAAAGAGGCATTTAAGTTGTTTCTCCATACAAATTCCAGAGACTATATGGCTCTTGGATACCACTTTTTTTGAAAATTTATCTAAGTATAGAATTACAAGCAATGCATGCATATATTTTCTTTTGGTCTAAATTTTCTAAGTATAAAATTTTAAAGTGATATATTACCAAGAGGGGATTAAATTTTTCCTTTTCAAAGCAAATCTATAAGGACTTGTTACAACTTAATATACCAAGAATTTGGATTATCCCTTTTAATCAATAATGCAAGAATTGTTTGATTCAAATATTCATGCAAACTGAATCTACATCCATGATCATAATTTTCGTTTTCAACATATATGAAAACTTGAAATTTTTCCAAATTAAACATCATCATTATTTTCATCCTATTTTCTGATATGCATCCATCTAATTTAAAATTTTGATTGAATCACATGAAAAAAAAACAATTATACTCAAACACCAATTTTATTGGTAAACCTAATTCAAAGGCTCAGCCAGGAAAGAATCAAGAAGAAAACCCAGCTTCGTTGCCAATTACGAAAAAGTTTAAAATACAAATTACATAAGATATCAATCTCAAATTTCAACAATTTAATTGCATTTTCTTCATGTTCCTCATCAAGGGATTTAGAATATTTTTTGCAACACATTTCTAGAACCATGGAGGGAACAGAATCTAATTAGGTGACCAAAAGCATGACCAAGAACAATTCAAATATGCATATACATACAAGGTTATCACAATAGGATTCACAATGAATCAAAACTAGGGAAAGGTGGATTCTTCCAACCAGGAGAAGTCAAGCACAACACCAAACAGATGCCCAATCGGGGCTATATACCAAGAACTTTCGTTCTTCCATTTCAACATACCATAATCATACAAGGTTTGTGCTGACGGGTAGGGGCCCATAACACCCTACCCTTTCTCCCTCTTCTCATCCTGAGAAGAGACTCTACACTGGTTGGAGTCTGACTAAACAGACCTTTCCCAAAATTGGTCACTTCTGCCCTTTCCAAGGGTGAGTAATACTAAAACACCCATGCAAGAAAAATCTCAAAATTTCAAACATAAACATGAAAGGAAATCATCCAAAAATAACATGGTTTTCAAAGCTTCCCAACATACCCACAAACATACAAACATTGAAACAACAACAAGGTAGCATAAGCATGAAACAAGAATGAAATATGAATAAGGGAGATGAGAATTTCCTACCTTCACAAAGAGGTAATGGCAATGAACAAGTTTGAGTAGAGTTTCCACTTCCTTCCTTCAATCTTCAAAAACTCCTCTCTAAAAGTAGAGACTGGGTAACAATCCCAACTAGTCCAAGAAGGACCTCTAACTAAGCCTTAAACTCAACCACCCAAAAGGATCAATAACTTCTCCCACCCACTTGCAATTCTAGAAACTCCTAACTCAATCCACACTATGGTTAAACACTAAGTGGAGGTGGGGTAAAGAAACTCATGGTAGCCAAAGTCAATTTTCGCACAAAAGCAAAAAGAGACTTTTTGAGTGGTCTCAAAAGTCAATAAAAGGGGCTTAGGGGTTGGAAAAGACCCCTAACCCATACCCATACCCCTTGGGTATAAATATTCCATGTTTTAAAGCCTTAGGAATAGGTTTAGAGCCAAACAAAAGTTAGAAATAAAATAGGACCATCTAACAACTCTAACATGTAGATTAAGCACTAATTCGGATTAGGGATGACTAAACTTGATTAACAATCAAATTAGCAAACTGGCACTCACTTAAACCAACTAAGGTCCAAAGGGTACACAGCTAACCCTAATCAACACGCTGAAGAGCATACACAATTCACGAGTGTCAAGCGACACTAACAGAACATAATTACGAGACATTCACATTTACTGAACACGAAAAGATACATTCATACATCTCATAATTAATTTAGTTATGAACAACAAGGTTTTCACAAATTAGCACATAGAGATCAATTCTGTTTCTCCGTCAGTTTTCTCGGCTAAAATATCTGCACACTCATTGCACACATCAGTAGTCCCATAAAATCACATGTACATATGTATATACGTATCAAAAATTCACATAAATTGAAACATTCATCAATAAGGGTTTCTTCATCCTACTTAATTCTTAACCATTTAAAATCTCTTAATCAAAGTATCAATCCTACATTTACTGATTTCATCAACATACATATACATAAAACATTAAATGACAAACATCAAATATCTGAAAGTAACATCACACAGCATGAAATAATATCATATGTTCTAGGCATCAGATAATGTCTCGACATCTCGAGTCGTGAGTAACAAAAAGATAAAGTAACAACTAAGGCTACGAAGGGTCAGGGCGAGGCCTCACATAACCTGAAAGTGAAGGTTACCCTCACTATCCTTGGATGGGGGTAAAAAACTATAACATAAATGAAGTGAAACATTCTGCACATATAGCAATGGAAACTCATGGTCCCTCCACTCGCATACACATTTAGAAAGATCAAGGAACAATTAAATATGAGAAAACTTTTGTAATAAATGAAATTATTATTAGTTCTTGCCCATGGCAGGAATACTTATGCATTCATGTCAATGCTAATATCACATTAACACTAACCAATCAAATCAAAAAATTTAAAAGATCACATAAAACTTCAAATGTTTATATCTTTTTCTAATTTTTCATTATTTTTTAAATCACATTTTTCATCCATTCTATTGTTCCATACTATTTTTGGTGGGGGAGAAAATTAATTTTCTTCAACAAAAAATACAAATATTTTCTAACAACTTCATCTTGCATTAATGAATGTATTAATTACAACTTTATCTTTTCCACATTTGTGACAAGTTGATAAGATTTTTTTTTCCCAATCAAATGTTTATATCTTTTTCTAATTTTTTCATTATTTTTTAAATCACATTTTTCATCCATTGTATTGGTCCATACTATTTTTGGTGGGGGAGAAAATTAATTTTCTTCAACAAAAAATTCAAATATTTTCTAACAACTTCATCTTGCATTAATGAATGTATTAATTACAACTTTATCTTTTCCACATTTGTGACAAGTTGATAGGATTTTTTTTTCCCAATCATTTTATCTTCCAGCTTACACAATATGTCTAATCAATATTAATTATCACAATCTATTAAATATTTTTAATTTCTTATTTTAAATATATTTATTATTATTAATTTTATATTGATGTTTATTTTTGACTATTTGATATGACGTGTTCCTAAAACTTCATGTAATGCATAAGTTCAAACTATATATATATATATATATATATCTTTGCATTTTAATTTCTAATTTTTTTTGAAACTTTATTTTTTTCAATAAAAGAAGTTAAATTATTAATATTAATTTACTTTTATAAAATAAATTAAACAATATTATTTTTTAATTATATTTTATAATAGTGTTTGTAATATGTGTAATTGATAAGTGTGTGTTACAATTTATAAATTATATCATTTTTTATTATTATTATTTATTAAATAATTTATCATTCAGTTTAAATATATCTAAATCTTAAACATATATTTTAATATTAAATTAATCATTATATTTTATGTCAAAAAACATACTAAAGAAATAACCACACAAAAAAAAATTCAATTCTAAAAGATATATAAATTATTATTAAGTTTTTATAAACTATGTATTAAAATTAAATAGGTATATTCTATTTTTTATTTATTAAATCATATTTATTCATCAACATCAAATCTATATGTATTACATCTATTTTTTATTTACAAATGCAGATATTAAATTATATAGATATTATTCCATAGTTAAAAATTATTTAATTTTATGAAAAATTTGGAAATACAAAACATTAAATAGTAAACCTTTTCTAAATGTGTAAAATTAAACAATTAATTTTACTTATAGAATATTTTTATATTTCAATGCATTTCATTTTTTCTTATAGAAATGTGAGTTTTAATATAAAAATTAAATTCTTAGTTTCATTAATTAAAACATAATATATTTTAATTTTTTATTATAACCATGATTTTATTTTGACTATTTGTTTAATTAAGAAAAATAATTATATTTAATTCTCTCTCTCTCTCTCTCTTTCACACACAGACACACAACTTATGTTGGTATCACTCTATCTTACTATTTTATCTCACTTCCTCTTCCTCCTTTATATTATATATCCTTTTTGCCTCTGCATATATGTTTATGTTGTTATTGTTCTATACTACTATTTATCTCTATCTATATCTCCATCCTAGTTTTTTTCTAGTGCTAATGATTAAAAATAGTATGAGTTCCATTTGATAATCAAGATGATAATAATACATAGTTGGGGGAGCTTTTCCAACTACTTATGGTTCTCTAGTAGCATGCATGGTATGCTTAAACATATAATGTGATACTCCAAATTCTTCATCACTTCTTCAAGTTCTATAATTCAAATATTGGTATGGATATCTTTCCTCATTGCACATAATTTAAGTTGTCAATGTAGAAGGTGCAAATTTGTCTAAAGCATATGTATTGATCATAGTATGATATTAAGTACTTAGTGCCATGTTGGGGACTTTGGCCTCTTATTCTTGGGCTTAAATGCCCAAAGATATAATAATATAGCATTAGAACTTAACAACAAAATATGAGCCATCCTATTAGATCACACGCGCATTTCTAAGACAAGAATTTAACAACAAAATATGAGCAATCATATTAGATCACAAGTGCATTTCTAGGCAAAAATTAATGCATTCACAATGTTAATTTAGATTCTCACTCATCTACACCTCTACAACCATTATGTGTTAGGTAGGAACTATGATGCATTGCATCTCTTGTTAGAATATGATTCCACTACTCATCCTTAATCTAAACATACATTAGAGAAAAGATCAATTCAAAGCACACCATCTTTGAAACAATGGAACTTTCATTCAAGTAAAAATTATACAATTTCTAGATATTTCTAATAGTTTGGAATACTTGCAAAAAACTAAATTAAAACTAATAGCTTTGATTATAATCAAAAACTACCCCAGCTTGATTACAAACTATGCTTCCCCTCTTCTGCAGCATACAATCGATCGAAATAGTAGAACCAAGAACCCCTCATGACTCTCCACCATGAAAAAGAAGAACCCCTGACCCTATCTTTCATTTTCATATTCAACTTCTTTGTTACCAAAAAACTTTTTCAGTTTTCATAATTGATTCTAAAAGATCAAAAGTTTCTTGAATTCTTTTCTGAATTCCCACATCACATTTGATTATAAACTGATATATTTTAATATTTTTAACATGTTTATATGGCATTTTAGCCAAATTATTAATTGAGGCACATATCTATCTTTGACATATGGAAATACTCTCTTTTTAATAATACTTTATATCATTCCAAGTTAGAGTTATCTTTGTGGGATGGTTGACACTTGGGATCTTTATATGTCTTGATCAAGTAGTTCATTATATAGGTGCTCCCCTGATCTCGGTCTATTTTGTTTGATAGTCAAATTAATGAACACATGCAATTGTGTCAGGTTTCCATGATGTCTTTATCATTTTCACAAATTGATTCACTATTCTCAAAGCTCCCAAATATGCTAGAATATAAGTTCCTTCATCATAGTTGAACATCACTACCAATTACTCCAAGCTCAATTTTGTTGAAGCTTAACACAATATCTCAAATGATTGATACATGCTTTCTGAACTTCTACAATTTGCAACTATTACCTTAGCCTAGATATCATGTATCTGATGACATAAATCCCTTCATGTATTTTGAATAGATAAAGGCATCTACTATTATCTAGTCTCCCTATTTGAAGGGTCAAATATGTAGGAGCCTCTTATAATCCATTGATAATAAAGGAGTGGGTTATTGGTGAATTCCAAATGCATTTAAGTAAATTGGCATTTTATCAAAAAATTTGAAGACATTCTATTGACTTAACTATTGAGCACTGATCATTTGAAATTTTTTAGGTGTCACTCTCATTGTCGATCATTACCATTGTGACCTTCGTGTAGTAGATAATAACAATGGTGCTGTACATTTTGCCAACTATATCACATCCACTTTCTACATTTCATATTTCCATCAATGTCAATTGGTGTATATCAATTAGATCAACTTGGAGGAAGCTTGACAAGATGTCTACCCACACCTCTTGGTTCCTAATAAAGCATGCATATAGCTATCAAAGGTGTAACTTGCAACCAATGCTTAGGTGGGTTTCAAATAAATCACCTTGATGTCTTCATAATTTTATTTCCCACATTCTTAGCAATATCTACCAGTTTCTTTGATAGCCTACTATTCATACTTCAGATATCTTGAAGCATTATGATTTACTCATTATTTCAATGATTGATGTACCTACAAAATTCATTTCTTCATGTACTAACATTCTGTCAAACATGTCATAAGGTTTTTTTTCTCTTGACTTGAACCATCAACCACTGCTACTTACAAATACTCTCCACTTCCTCTAAGATGCACATAAATTCATTTTTGACTAAGGCAGATGCTCAAGTCTTTTCCTTTTGACTCATTTGAAACAAATTTTTTATGAGGAATCAGGTTGTTCTTAGAAAAGAACAAATATATTTATCCTAACATTGTCATAGCTTTCTAAGAAGGCTTCTATCTTATGAATATGGGTGTGTTTATACCATCTATGTTCAAACATGTATATGCATGGTTACCAGTCACAAGTCCTATGTTGAGCTATCTATATATCTTAATTAACTTTACCATTAGTCCAAAGGGAATGTGCTTCGTCTAATCAAAGGATATCATATATCAGGTACATCGACACATGAGAGATCATAGACTCTTTTCTTAGGAAGGAGAACCACATATCAGGCAAAATGAGGTTTTATTCTTAGAAGGGGAGCACACTTCTCATCCTTGCGTGATAGATAATGGCAAGGTGTTCTGCATTTTTTCAAACACACCACACAAATATCTATTCCCATGCATAAACCTACATTGGAATATGAAGATTCCTTTGGGTAGATGTGGCATCATAATGTCTTTTTAAATCTTTATTTTTGAATTCCTAATAATTGAGTCCCATATGTCAACCCATCTTTTATATGTGAGTATCACTCATATCAACATCTTTATGAAGATATTTCCTTAATTTTGAATCTTCGAGCTTGGGCTTGGGCTATTGAATGGATAGCATCTAAACCACCAAACTTGCTACTATTTTGAATATTGGAAGCAACAATCTGGTGTTCTAAATTTTGGATTATGCCTCTAGATTTGTGGATCTAAAACATGAGACTAAGCTTTGAATCATTCAAAATCTAAACTCAAGATCTTGCATTGATGAACCATGAAATATTAATGGTAGGTTCCCCCAATGAATTTAGATTCTAAACCTAAAGTTTCTTCATTTTTCTAAGCTATGGAACTTTTGAACTTGCATCTTTGAATTGATAGATGTGAAGCTTGAATTTTGAGCTTTGCACCTCACAAACTGAACATTGGTGTGAACCTCTAAACATATAAACTTTGAGATCTTAATTAATGATGGATTCAATATAAACCCAAATCCTTGAAACACTGAACTGCATTTCAAACATGACAAGGTAAACTTCTAAACTAGTTCAAATGGTACAAAGTGGTTTAGAACTACTTCATACTTGTTCAAGGTTATAAAAATTGTGAGCTAACTTGACCTTTCATCTAAAACCTATCTTAAACAACATAAATTTGCATAATATTTCTAATATAAATTAGAGGAGACTCAAAGGAAACCAAGGAAAGGCCATTAGGAAAAGTGGATTTTCAAGTTGAAAATTGGGGTTTCAGAACACCAACACTGGCTCTAACTAGGAAGCATTAGCTGAAAAGTGCATGAAAAATCCAACATTTCTTGGTGAAAAACTAGTGCCTAGTTCATTGGGCAGCAAAGTCAAAGCACATAAAAAGAAAGAGGGATTGCAAGTGGGGAGAGTAGGGAAAAAACCAAAATGAATAGAAAGAAAAACCAACTACTCCAAACACCTAAACTAAACACAAAGTAGCCACCAACTAAAGCAAGGAAAGGTAAACTATGCACCACAAAAATTTACAAAGCAAGAGAATATTTACAAATATGTACATAGGAAGGAATATCTTTCCATGACACTAAAAACAAGGAGTACTTATGTGAAGCCATCAACTGGCTGAGAAAAATAAGAGCCTTTCTAGGTCATTCAGTTGCATTCAAAAGCAAGATCATCATACCATCTTTGTTTGGCAAACTCTCTAGTACTAGCATTCTAAATGATTGTTTGCAAGAACTTAGCAAACTATTGATGAAAATGACATAACTAAAACTCATCATGAACCATTTTTTACTCATGTACTTTTAGCATGATATTCCCTCTATCTATTTCCAACTGAAAAACATCAAACCCCAACATGTCTAGAGGAAAAAGAGTATCATTTCCTATATGGCATTCAGCCTTTGAAATAATTTTTGTTTTTGAAAAACTTTCAGCATTTAAAGATAAAAACATTTTCAAAAAATCTTTACCATTTTCCATTTGATCAAATACACATTGTTTATCAGGAACCTCAACAAGACTAGAAAGATCAGTGCACATACCTTCACCGGTTGCATAGAATGTTTTAGGTGGAATCCTACCTAAGTTATCTCCTTTGGGACCCCCCCTCTTGGATGACTTTTGAGAACTTCTCAATAATTTATACCTCATGCAAAGAAACATTAAAAATAAAAGCTTATAAAGGCTGTAACTACAATACCTTAGCAATTTTAACATTTTTATGTTGTGATTTTACTGCATGTATACACTTTGAATCATCATAATCTAAGAATCTTTCTTCATTCCTTGCTAATTCTTGATTTTTGCTAGGGTGGTCTAGTTCTTTCTCAACCAGCGAGAGTTGCATCTGAGGTTTCATCTTTGCAAGGAGTATTTCTTTAGCTGATTGGTGGTCCTTGGAGCTGAGACACTTCAATAAATTTATTAGAATGCTCTCTATTTTCTTCAGAATTCTTCATGTCATGCAAATTCTCAAAACCATAAGCTTGTTTTGCAAAGTATTATTTTCCATTATTTTTAGCACAAGCTTTATATTCTGAAGTTAGTGTTGGAATTCTTTAGAATAACTGAGAGGTGGGTGAATTAGTTGTCCAAGGTCCAGATGTACAATTAAAACTTTTCACAACTTAGTGAACCCATATCCATAAAACATTTTCATCATCCATGCATCCATTAGATCATATAATCACTTAAACTTGTAGGTTACTATCAAATCAACTTTGCAAAAATGTAAACCTGAAACATAAGAGATTTAATAACACATTTGACACAATGATTTAATGTGGAAACCCAATTTGGGGAAAACCACCAGTAATAGGCTACTCATTCTCACTCTTCTAAAGTGATGCCTTATGAAAGGCCAACCCTATTAAAGGTTACAATGCACATTATTAAATGTGACCTAGTTAAAGGATTTCAATTACCCTCTTAGGAGTGAACCTTGTTAGAGGACTTTAGATCATTCAATTGGAATATCACCCAATTAAAAGATTTACAAATGATTGTTAGGTCAACCTTAATCCAAAAGATTTAACCTAGACTAGTACAATGATTAGAATGTAATAGTAAGACTTGATCTAATAACAACCTACAACTCCATTTGTAGATTATAGATCTTTATTTCAGTCCTCCATTCTACTTGGCTTTCACACAATTCAGCTATGATAGCTTGTTCACCCTTCAATCATCCATACCCTTGAGCCTTCTTGCTTTGCTTGCCAATGTAGTCTCTTCTCTTAGGTCATTGAATGAAGCAATACCCTAGACTCCTTGTCTTCCTTACACTAGTAGAATTTTGGCAAATAAATGACCATCTAACCAAAAAAATTATTCACAAGACTAAAATTCTTGGTTGCATGGATAAAATTGATCAAATTCTAGTAATATTATTTAATTTATGAGTGTATGTGACTAAATAAAATAACTAATTTGGTCATTGAGTAATTTACAAGGTTAGACAAAGATATGTGACTAAATAAATGATAAAAGAAATGAATAAATAATTGGTCACTAATAATTAGTCACACAAACAAATGACTAAATGAATGATTCATAATGTTTTTATAATATTGATACATTCTTTTAACTTTTATTAATCTCTAATGAAATTTTTGGCCTATGAATACATATTTATCAATTAGCTTCCTCAAATATGCTCTTAATTGAGGTTGAACTAGAAATGAACTCAAAATCACCCCAGTTTGTACTCAAACTCCTCAAAATCTATTTTTAAGCTCCTAAAGAAAATAAAAACCTTCTACACACTCAAAAAATTCCAAGTCTATATTTACATATCAAAAAGATTATTTATCAACATATAATTGTTATTAATCATATTAATATCATGTAATAACTATCTTTATAAAATATTACATTATTCTATTATCATTACATTTAATATATTTTAGTATTTAGTAAATAATGAGAACCACTATTTAAGAAATATTCAACCTTTGAATAAAATAACTTAATAATAAAATAATAATTTGGCATTTAGTAAATAGTGAGGACTCGTATTTAAGTAAATTTTTTCCTTAAAATAAAATAAGTTAATAACAAAGTAATAAATATATATTATTTAAATCATATTTATTATTAGTTGAACTCTTATGATCTACTTCTATTTTTTCCTCTTATAGCTATAAACTTTGAATTTGAATTTTTAAATGGTGAATCAACAACTAATTATAGTGTATTTTAAAATTTAAGTTCTTATTTCTATTATATTATTTTTTAGATTGATATTTTTTAATATAATTTTATACAAAATGCAAAATATTGACATATAAAATAAACACTTAGTATTACAGTGAGTGTTTCAAAACTTTAAATGAAGGTAAAGTTATGAAATAATGGTACCAAAAATTCAAGGAAAAACTAGTTTCTAAATTTATAATCATTATGAATTATTTTCACATATTAATAAGATCACCAACTTATAATCATGTATTTCTTCAATAAAATATTATAATCAATAATATAGAAACTATGATTTTATAAATTGATGCAAAAAATAAGACAAATTGAATACTAGAATAACCCACTTTACATATAGATAATATGGTAAAATGATAAAATATGGACATTTTTTCTTATATAGAATATAGATGCTTATATACACAAATCTTAGGTAAATAAATTATATCACAACTAAAGAATCTATGGATGGTAAATAGTTCACACTAATAATGTTATTAAAGTAATTCTTTCAAATGAAATAAAATAAGTAATAAGACTTATTTCTAGATCTAATGTGGAGTTTGCAAATATATGTTGTCAAAATGATGACTTGTCAAATAATAAATTCAAGAGTAAGAAAATTATTATCTAGTATATTGATTTATTTTTATATTTCAAAACTAATCTTTGTGTCTATGCTCATGTAAAATAAAATTATATATATCAAAACTTCTAATTTGTGAGAATTCAAATTATCTAATGTCCTTTTTACATCATCAAAAAATCTATTTAAGAACTAATATTTACCATAAAGTTAACTTTATTTACATTTGAAAATAAATTGTAATGTATGACATGTCTTCAAACACTCTAAAGAAACAAAACTAACTTTATATATAAATTTTTAAAATATTGAACAAAAATTGCTCAAATTTATTCTAAAACATTGATGACCTTATTTTTCAAATTATACATTTAGAACATTTTATTATTTCTTATTTCTTATTGGCTTATATTAGACTAAAAAAGTTTTTTTTTTAAATAGAAAATATTAAGCTAGTTAACAATCATTAGATGAGTATGGTAAGCCTTCCTATTTTCAATCCACTAAAAACATGAGGGTCTAATGAATCCTAACTAGTGAAGGACATATGTTTTCTAGTCAAATTTGATAGCACCAATCAAATGCTTTCTTAAGGAAAATTACTCAATCAACATTAAGCATAAACTTGAGCGCTAATATTTGATCCCCTCCAAATCAAATCTGATCCCATTTGCTCACAAAACACCTTGCACACAAATGGGTTTTGATGATCAAAACAAATGATGAAAAGTTTTTTAGATTGTTTATACTACCAAAAGTTGACATCAGCGATGAAAAATAGAGTGTGAGACATGAGGAAATTGGTGGGTGGTCATTCTCACATAAAATTACATCTAGAAAGAGCACCTTTTTCTTTCTTTGGGTGCACACATAGAAAGGTGCCATTGAAATGTGACAAAACTTAGTAGAAAGAAAAAATATTTTTCTATTTTTAAAAATATTACATACGAAATGCTAAATAAAATATACCCTAATTTCACTTTCACACTTTTCATTTTTATTGCTTGGGACTTTGTCGAGTAGCTATGAATGGAGAAAAGGTGATTTTTAATCTTGGAACATTTTGAAGGATTGTCAGAACTCTTCAGAGATTTCCACAACCCTCAATCTCTCCTTCAACCTACTCAAGATATATGATAGCAAGTTTTATCTCTCCAAATTCTCAACTCTTGGGGAGGAAAACCAATCACACACCCAAATCTCCAACAACAAGGTACATGCTGAATTTTTTAATTTACAAAACATTACTTCAATTTCTCTAGCTGGTAATAGTGTTGATTTAATCTCTGAACCTATTGGATCCAAGTACCTATAATCCCTTCAATATATGGTTCTTTCTAATATAAATCTTAGAGGAGATATTTTGTCTTTGGCTCAAATACCCTCATTATAATATATGTGTCTTTCATACAACAACTTAATGAGGTTATTCCCAAATGATTTCATGTGGCTTGAAAAACTAAAATGCCTAAATATTTCTACCAATAATTTCAAAGGAAACCTAAATGCAAAGCATTGTCATAAATTTGGGAGGCAAGCCTTTATTGATTATAAAATGTGTAGTAAATTTGTACAATATCCTTGTAATAAATGCACCCCTAAAAATGCCCCTTCTTCAGCCCCTGTGTCTTTTCATGGGGTTGTCATTACTAGTTCCATCGCTTGGAAACCATAAAAAATTATTGAGTTATTTGAGCTAACCAACAAACCCTAAATACATCTATTAATGATTTACTCTGTAATAATCTAGGAAACCCTACACAACTTCTCTATCACTGAGCTAGAAATAGTCATGTAGTTATCTCAATATTAATTGAATTCAATCATTTATGATGGAGAAAATTTATAACTAGTTTATTTACTTGTTGCTTGTTGATATTAAAATCCTTAGCCAAAACCTAATCTAAAATGGTAAGACTAGAACAAAAAGTGATATAGGAAGAATGTGAACTTTGGGAAACTAACTACTAAAAGTAATAACTGCAACAACATTAGAGGATCCTATATTCTACTGAAAAAATGCACTAAAGCACTCTGTAAAAAAACACATCTCCCTTTTTCATTTTCTAGGATTATGTCATCATTTGAGGTGATATACTATTAGATGATGCCTCATTTATTAGTTCCTATCATCTTAAGGTGGGGACTAATGTTTTCACTAAACTTTCAACATTTAACTTGCCTTAGAATAGTGAAAATGGGAAGAAAATCCTATCAAAGTATGCATTAATTCTCTTTTTCAATTAAACATTATTTTTACATTAAAAATTTTGCCTTCTTTTTGGTGCTTCCACATTTTACAGGTAGTTTTTTTTTTCTTCATTCAAAATTACCAAGAAATTCATCATTAGCGATTGAGTGTGGCACTATGTAGAGATTGGCAGGCTATCATCTACAAATGGACTTATGCATGAACACATGATGGAAAATGGAGGTATGTCACCAATGAAGTGTGGCACCATGCTTGAATGCTTACTCTATTCCTTTGCTAGAGTATTAAAAATATCTTCCATTCATATTCAATCGGTCTTATTACAAATGATTGTGCCCTTTTCTGTTAGCAAAATAAGGTTTTTGGCTTTGGAATCAATTCTCAATTCTAATTTAGATTTCTTCTCTCCTACAAATGGTAATGTGCAGCTTCTCACATTTAGTTTTATTTGTTTCTAATTTCAAACATTGGATTAATTATAATGCTTCTACCTTCATGATGAAAAAATGCACAAAATAGATTTGATCCATTTTCAATATGCTTTATGGACTCTCATAAAAATCTTTGAAGGGTCTTTTTTGTTTCTTTTGTCCCAATGATGTTGGCCTAGCTCTATATAGTTTTTAGGCATAGTTGCATATGTCATTAATGTGTTGTATTCATCCCATGCTTAGGAGAAAGAAAGGTTTATTTGAAAATAAAGCAATTTTTTAGAAATTCTCTCCTATTCCCTCATATCTTATCACAAGCAATATTACTAGTTACATCATGACAAAGCTAAATTGTATATCAAAACTCCACTACTTGTATTTTTCTCATTTTCAAAAATCCATGTGATTCCCAATCAGAGATCTATGTGCTTTCTATGGTATCTAGACTATCGTAGGAGTAGATTATCTAAGTGCATAGATCATATCATTTTCTTTGAAGATCCTACAAATGCAATAATGCAAAGATCTAATCTCAAACTCATAATTCTAAAAGTTATAATTAATGAATCCAGTTAATATGGAAATTAGTTAACCAGCATGTGAGATGAGATCCTCCTTACCTCTCTGGTCTTCTTGTATATAGACATACAAATACTTTGAAACATCCTCTAGTGAAAATACAACAATGTGGAGATGCATTTCCACCCAATTTTATCCATGAATACAAAGATCCAAAGGAAGAAAACCCTATAAAGAAAGGAAAAGGAGAACAAGAGGTAGAGAAAAGTGGTTAAGGATCCTAGACTTCTAGGTGAACCACCAATAATGGCATAGTAAGGGTAATAAGGAAACTATAAACTAGGGAGAGAGGGAGGAGGAGGGGAATAATATAAGCTATAAGAACACATGGGGTGCAAATAAGAGGGAAATTGAGCATAGCCTTTGAGCATCTCATATTGAATACTACTCTATCATAACCCATGGTTGCTACTTCTATAGAGTCAATTGTTCCAAGCCAGATCTGAATGCCCAACCTTTGGAATTTATAATTTTTGTTGCATATTTTCCTAATGATCACCTTCTCACTCCTTTCTACTTCATCTTTCTCACATCACACTTCTCCTTGCCTCAATCATTCTTTTTCTTTTTCTTTCTTCTCTCATTTTTTGGTTATTTTAGCTAGAGATTAAATTTGAGATAACGTGTGATCCATATCTCAATTGATTCATGAATACTCAGGGTAAATTTATTTAGAAATGGTGAAATAGAGAAGGCATCTTATATATCACTACAAATCTTGGGCATGCATCATAAGTTGTAACATTCCCACAACTATAAAAAAATATGTGTTTCTTGGGTGGTAAAGGATGTAGGGGGTGATGAAGCACTATAATATCCCTCACTAGTTCTTTCTTTCCATTTACAAACCCTCCTTGAATTTCAAAACATAGTCAAAGATCAAAGAGGTGCATTTATGTTTTTGGGTAATTTTTTATCTAGTAATTTCTTTTCTATATTTTAGGTGTATAATAGTGTAGCAGATCTTTCAAATTTTTGAATTTGAACTAGCAATAAAGGGTAAGAGATACACACTATGGGAGTCTACATCATCTCCTCTAGGTTGAGATGTTGGAATTCTTTTAGACTAATTGAGAGGGGGGGTGAATTAGTTATTCAAGGTCTAGATGTACAAATAAAACTTTTCACAATTTAGTCAACCAATAAAATATTCTTAACCATGCATGCATTCATTGTGTGCTAACCAAAACTGATATGTTAATGTCAAATCAACACGTAGAAATTTAAAGCATAAAACACAACATATCCATCAACACATTTGATACAATAATTTAATGTGAAAACCCAATTTGTGAAAAATCACCATTAACATGATACTCCATTTTCACTCTTCTGAAGTGATGTCTTATTAAAGGCCAATCCTATTAAAGGTTACAACACACACTATTAAATGTGACTCAATTACGGGATTTCAATCACCCTATTAAAAGTGAGCCTTATTAGAGGACTTTAGGCCATTCACTTGGAATGCCACCCTGTTAAAGGATTTTCCAATGACTATTAAGTCAACCTTACTCCAAAGGATTTACCCTAGGCTAATAAAATTATTAGAAAGTAATAGTAGAGCTTTGATCTAATACAACTTACAACCTTACTTGCATATTGCAGATCACTATTCAATCCTCAACTCTACTTGGCTTCCAATCTTTACAGTTCTGACATCTTGTTCTTCCTTTAAGCATTCATCATCTTTAAGCCTTCTTGCTTAGTATGCCATTGCAGACTTCTTCTCTTGGGTCACTTGATGAAGCAAACCCCTTTCCTTCTCCTTGTCATATTTTCACATTCAAAACTCTCTAACCTCTAACCTTTTTGCTTCATGACCAAACATCCCTACATATAGGAAATTAGAACACTTTTCTTGCTCATTATCCATCACCAAAATTAGGGTTTTAAATGGATTAGGTAGGATACAATGTATCTACCCCATATCTTGTCTTTTCTAGAAACTTCTCTTAGAATTCATTTGAATTTGCCTCCAAAATGGTTTACATAAGATTCTGTACCACTAGTTCATCAATCTTATCTTCCTCTTGATTCACAAGTTCCAAGAAAACAAACTTGCTAGCTTTTATTTAGTAAATCTTTGATCTTTTTCATAATGTAGCAGCTCGACACTATCAATTTATTGATGCTCATCACATACTATATTACTCAGCATCTATTGTAGAATTACTCAGCATCAACTGGATTTTATTGGTTGTCAACATTAGCATCAACTAACTTGCTTTACACCTACTAACTTACTCAACATCCACTAGAAATTACTTTCACTCAACTCCAACTGAATTTTTGCTCAGCTTTCACTAACTTTGGTCAGTACCTTCCATCAACTTGGTCAAGCTTGGAAAATGAACTTTGTTCAACCTTATTCTTTTGATCTTTCTAAGTGTAGCCAATCATTTTGTAACCTATATTATATCATCAATACATAATGTTATCACTATCTTAATTGATTCTTACACTTCAATACATAATCATAACTCAACCTTTCCGCCAGGTACTTTTGTTACATCTTGTTGATCAAATCCTACCAATCAATCAACTAAGTGTTAGTGATTGAAATATATAAGCAATTGTCTTACCAGCATGAAGTAGGTTTGACATCAGTGACAAAACAATTATTAAATCACAGTCTTCCTAAACAATCTTTCTACTCAAATGATCATTTAAATCATATATCAACAATCTCCCTCTTTGGCATTAATGGTAAACCAAACTAATCAACCAGTCTAACAAATAATAAACATCTTGTTCCATCAAACTAACTAGGTTAAAATAGTAAAGAAATACAAAAAGAAATTTTTTGATTAAAACTTCTCCCTCTATCACCAACTCCCTCTTTTGATTAGGTTACAAAATAAAACTCCCTCTGAGTTCCTTCTTTTCTTATTCTCTTTTGTCATGGATCAACAAAATATATCTAATTCTCCCTTTTTTTGTTTTGATCCTTCCTCTAATTGATTTTTTCTTTCTCCATCTTTCTTTCTTACCAAACCAATCAATAATGTACTTTCTCCTTTGATCATCTCCCTTGATCAATTTAATGTACTTTCTTCCTCTTTGAAAATAATTCCAAAGACTTATACTCAACACTTGGCATCTTTGATACATGCAAACATAGGCTTTTGTAGGCTCTTCAATTTTCTCCCTCTGTCACCTTGCTTGTGACTGATTTGTAATTCCAACTTTATAATTACTTTAGGCAATTCCTAAAGTAATATCCATTGGATCAATTTGTATGAAATGAATGTCAACTTGTTTGATGTAGGGTACTCCCTCTATCTTTTACATAGACTTTGATAGGGGTATCACCCCTAGTTTACCTCTCAGATACTCATAAGCATCCTTAGGTAATGCTTTGGTGAACACATCAGAAATTTTCTCCTTTGTGTTAATATATTCCATCTTCACCTCTTTATCTTGAACCAATTCCCTTACATAATTATTATTTATTGCAATGTGCTTTTTCTTTGTATGCATTATATATATATATATATAGCACTTGTATTATCACAATAAAATATCACTAGTTGTGTGATTTCTTCCTTCATTCCCTTAAGTAGTTGTTTGATCCATACAATGTTTGCGTAGTTCATAGTAGTAGCAACATAATCTGCTTCAACAGTAGATTGGGAAGTACAACTCTGCTTCTTACTCGTCCATGTAACAAGTCTTCTACCTAAGAAGAATGCTCCTTCACTGGTGCTCTTTCTATCACCAATATTTCTAGCCCAACTAGCATTAGTGTAGGCTTTCAGTTCAAACTTTTCATTCTTCTTATAGTATAAACCATACTCTTTTGTTCCTTTCAATTATCTCATTATCCTTTTCACAACAATCAAGTGATTCTCTCTAGGATTAGTAGAGAATCTTGCAACTATCCCCATAGCTAATGCAATAACAGATCTATTATGTACTACATATTATAATTTTTCAATCATGGATCTGTATAATGTTTGATTGACCTCAACTTAATCATCATTCTTGGATAGCTTGAGTGTTGTCACCATAGGTGTACGTACTAGTTTTGAATCCTCAAGTCCAAATGTCTTCAATATCTCTTTGACATATTTTGATTGAGTGACATATACACCATATTTCATTTGATAGACTTGTAATTCCACAAAGAATTTGATCTCACCAAACATTGACATTTCAAACTCTTGCTTCATCTAATTTGCAAAATCTTTACAGAAAGCATCTTGTCCTCGAAATATTATGTCATCAAAAAATATTTTAGATAACTATATACCTTTTTCTTTTTTTGTCTTCATGTACAAATTTTTGTTATCATCAATCCTTTTGAATCCAATCTTAACAAGATAAGTATGAAGTCTCTCATACCATGCTCTCGGTGCTTGTTTCAATCCATATAGGGCTTTGTGTAGACTACATACCATGTTCTTGTTATTCTTATCAACAAAACCTTTTTATTGTTCTATGTAGACCTCTTCTTATAATATGCCATTTAGAAATGTAGACTTAACATCCATCTAATAAACTTTGAAACCTTTATATGCAGCATAAGCAAGAAAAATTCTTACTCCTTCCATTCTTTCAATAGGGGAAAATGTTTTGCCATAGTCAATTCCTTCTTCTTGTGCATACCCTTTGTAAACTAGACTTGCTTTATTTCTTCTCACTTCACCATTCTTATCTAACTTTTTTTTAAATACACATTTTGTGCCAATCACATTCTTGTCTTCTAGTCTAGGAACTAGACCCCAAGTCTTGTTCATTTCTATATATTGAATTTCTTCTTCCATAGCTTTGTACCAATCATCATCTTCCAATGCATATTTCACTGTCTTAGGTTCCTTCATGCTTAACAAACATGATTCACTTCTCAACCTATTTCTTTTCATTGGCCTTGCATCTTTGTCACCAATGATTTGATCTACAAGGTGGTGTCTTTTGACATATTTGGATAGTGTAGGCTTAGTTCTTGTGGCTACAATTTGTCTCTCAGCTTTAGTATCACTATGAACATCTCTATTAGGTGTTTCAGTATCTCTTTCATATGTGCTAATATCAAAATTAGATTGTGCATTTTCCTCATTCTACAACTCGGCATTCATAGGATGTGACTCGGCAGTTGTTGAGACTTGATGTTGGCTTGCTGCATGATTTATAGTATCTTCTTTAGTAGGCAGTCCTTCATAATAGTATACAAATGAGTTGTATTCTTCTAGTTCTTTTGTAGCTTCAGCATCATGTTCTTCTATAAACTCATCAAAATTCACATTTGCACTTTCTACAATTTTGTTAGTATTAGTATTCAAACACTTGTACACTTTACTTCTTGTGGAGTAACCAAGGAATATACCTTCTTTGCTCTTTGCATCAAACTTTCCACTGTTAACATCTTTAAGAATATATCATTTGCTTCCAAATACCTTAAAATATTTCACATTAGAAATACCATAGTTCAAAAGATGTTGAATGAGTACCTTTCTTGACTTGCACATGCTTCAAGGTGTATACAGTAGTACTTACAAATTCTCTCCATAATTTTAGAGAAAAAAATTTCTCCATCATAATTGTCTTGGCATAGTCCATTATAGACCTATTTCTTCTTTCAACAATTCTATTTTGTGGAGGAGTCCTAGGTATAGATGCCTATCTCTTGATTCCATTGTCACTTCAGAACATCTCAAACTCATGTGATGTGAATTCACCTCCTCTATCTAATCTCAAGCACTTCAAACTCTTACCTATTTCCTTTTCCACTCTTGTCAAGTACTATTAAACATTTGAAAAGCATTTGATTTTTGTTTTAGAAACATGACTATCATCATTCTAGAGTAATATCAAAAAACAACATTATATACTTATCTCCTTTGTAGCTTTGTACTTCAATAGGTCCACACAAGTTAGTATGAACAATTTCAAGTATTTCCTTAGAGGTATAAGCTTTAATTTTAAAGCTTGACTTTGTCACCTTGCCTAGCTGACATTGTTTGCACATTATGTTTTCTAGTTTCTTCACTTTAGACAAACCTCTAACTATTTTCATGTTACTGATACTAATTAGATTATCAAAGTTAACATGACATAATCTCTTGTGCCAAATTCATACATCATCAAATTTTGCAATAAGATAAGTAGCATCTTCCATATCCAAATAGAAAAAATTATTTCTAGTTTGATCACCTTTACCAATTAAGTTTCCATTTGTATCATATATCTTGGCTGATTTATTTACAAACTCAACTTTGCACCCCAAATTATTCATTTGTGACACACTTAACAAGTTATAATTTAATCCTTCAACATAATAGGTATTATCACATGAAATCTTGTCTATGAGTTTGAAGACCCTTTTCCTTTTATTAAACATGTGAATCATTACCAAATCTTACACTATTTCCATCATAGCAAGTTAAGGTAATGAACTTACTTTTGTCTCCAGTCATGTGATGTGAGCATCCATTGTCAATGATCCATTTGTCATTATTGTTCACAAAAGTCATAAGTGCAGTTGCCTCATCCTCATCAAATTCATTCTTTATTACAACATATACCACTTCATCATCATTTTCATCAAAGTCATGTTCATTAGTAATGTATCACGACTTCTTGCCTTTGTCTTTGTAGTCTCTCCCATCATCTTCTCTTCTATTCTTGTGCTTGTTTCCTTCTCTAAAGTACTTCTTTTGTGTACATCTTGCTGCAATATGACCAACTTCATTGCAATTAAAACAAATGATAGGCAACTTACCTTTGAATTTACCTTTTCCTTTGTGAAATATTCTTGTCAATAATGCTTCCAATTGTTCAATGTTTCCTCATCTATACTACTATCACTAGATGCATACTTTATTTTTCTTTTCTTCTTCTTTGGCTTTACCTCCCTAGAATCTTTCAATAATATTTTTTTTTTTGAAATTTGATTCAATATTCATTGGTTTGTAGTTGACAAAATTAGATAGCACAAAATTAATGAGTCTTCCTACTAGACCTTCAAGAGTTAGATCATTTCCTAGTATACATCTTAGCTCTTGGATTGTTGACACTCTAATGGCATACATAGGCAACAATTTTCTCAAGATTTTACTTAGCACAGTATCATCATCTATTTTACCAATAGCACCTTTTATTGCACTAACAACATCTTTTATTCTAGAAACATACTGAGCAATATTCTCACCTTCTTCCATTCTCATGTCATCAAACTTACCTTTGAGGCTCTCTAAATTAGCTCTTTGAGCATTTTTGTCTCCTCCATAGATGGTGTCTAGGGTATCCCATATCGTCATTGCATTCTTAAGGCCTTTGATATCATCAAATTTAGCATAGCTTAGGGTAGAGGCAATCTCCAATATCACCTGATTGTGTTCTTTCTTTTTCTTCAAATCTTCAACAATTAGGGCTCCTACTAGATAAACATGTTATACATGCAAGATTGTGCATAATCTCCAAGTCCTCTAAGGTGTAGCTTCATCAAACTTTCCCAAGTAGGAAAGTTATCTCTGTTGAGCTTGGGTACCTCTCTTTTTGACATCTTGATATTTGTGCTTCTAGTAACGTAAAACTAACCCTCTTAAGAAAATGAATCTAATAACAATTATTGCAATTCATTTAGAATAACTGGTGGGGGCTGAATTATTTATTCAAGATCTAGGTGTACAAATAAAACTTTTCACAATTTAGTGAACACATAAAACATTCTTAACCATGCATGCATTCATTGTGTTTTAACCAAAACTAATATGTTACTATCAAATCAACATGCAAAAATGTAAAGCATAAAACACAACATATCCATCAACACATTTGACACAATGATTTAATGTGAAAACCCAATTTGCAAAAAGCCACCAATAACATGCTACTCCTTTTTCACTCTTTTGAAGTGATACCTTGTTAAAGGCCAACCCTATTAAAGGTTACAACACACACTATTAAATGTGACCAGATTAAGGGATTTCAATCACCCTATTAAAAGTGAGCCTTGTTAAATGATTTTAGGCCATTCACTTGGAATGCTACCTTGTTAAAGGATTTTCCAATGACTTTTAAGTCAACCTTACTCCAAAGGATTTACCTGATACAATTGTTAGAAAGTAATAATAGAGCTTTGATCTAATACAACTTACAACCTTACTTGAAAATTACATATCACTATTCAGTCCTCAACTCTACTTGGCTTCCAATATTTGTAGTTTTGATAGCTTGTTCATCATTCAAGCATTCATCATCTTTAAGCCTTCTTGCTTAGTATGCCATTGCAAACTTCTTCGCTTGGGTCACTTGATGAAGCAAACCTCTTTCCTTCTCCTTGTAATATTTTTGCATTCAAAACTCTCTAACCTCTAACCTTTTTGTTTCATGACTAGACATCCCTACATATAAGAAATTAGAACACTTTTCCTGCTCATTATCTATCACCAAAATTAGGGTTTTCAATGGATTAGGTAGGATACAATGTATCTACCCCATATCTTATCTTTTCTAGAAAATTCTCTTAGAATCAATTTGAATTTCCCTCCAAAATAGATTCACAACTTCCAAGAAAACAAACTTGTTAGCTTTTATTTGGAAAATCTTCAATCTTTTTTATAATGCAGTAGCTCAACATTATCAATTTATTGATGCTTGGTACATACTATGTTACTTGGCATCTATTGTAGAATCACTCAGCATCAACTAAAAATTACTCACCATCAACTAACTTGCTTGACACCTACTAACTTAATCGGCATCCACTAGAAATTTCTTTGACTCAGCTCCAACTAACTTTTTTCTTGGCACCTTCTATCAACTTGGTCAAGCTTGGCAAATGAACTTTGTTCAACCTTTTTTTTTTTATCTTTCTAAGTGTAGCCAATTATTGTGTAACCTCAAGTAGATCATCAATACATTATGTTATCACTATCTTAACTGATTCTTGCACTTCAATACATAATCATAACTCAACCTTTCCTCTGGGTACTTGTGTTACATCTTGTTGATCAAATCCTCCTCATCAATCAACTAAGTGATAGTGCTTGAAACATATAAGAAATTGCCTTACTAGCATGTAGCAAGTTTGACATTAGTTACAAAACAATGATTGAAACACACAGTCTTCTTCAACAATCTTTCTACTCAAATGATCTTTTCAATCATATATCAACATGAGATTCATAACCCAAAAAGGCCATATAAATTGCAGGACCATAATTTGAATGAAACTTATGGCTATAATAGATAATCAGTGACAAAATAAGAAATAGAGCCAATTTCTTAATTTGTTGGCCCATAGAAACCCTTAACTCCATATTTGTGTTTAAATTCCCACTGCCCCATTTTTCCATAGGGTATGGTTCTAGGTAGAATTATATAAAAAATTGTAAAGGATAGGTGGTAATACCCAGGAGTATAAAGGACTTATAATTTTGAGAGAGTAGTAGATTGGAAAGATGGGGAACAAGCACATTAACACTATAAAAAAATCTTGGATATACATAATTCTCATTTGACTATTGTGCAATCAATGTGCAATGTATTAGTCCCTAACAAAGAAAAACTCATTTATTAGCAGTACCTCAATACATTTTTTTATCTATTTTTAGTTGGAAAATACTCATTTCTACATTGTCATTCAGGGTTCATAGGTTCATGTGCATGCATCTAGTTATAAACAACCCTCTATTTTCCTAGTACCATAGGTATTTCTCTATGTAGCCTTCTTGATCATATTTGCAATCATGTGATTTCATTGTGTGCTCATGCTAAGCATCAAAGTTTGTATTATTTTCCTTCATGATAGTGTAGAGTGCCCCAGTGCTATAGATTTTTATTAATTAGTTTCTATAGAAATTGCAATACTCCATTTATGCTATGATAAATCTCCAATAGTCTGCATCAGACCAAGGAGTTTTTTTAAATACGTATGGCATATGGGACTAAGTAAATAATAGACAAGTAGAGTAAAATGATAATTGTTGTTATTCTCATATATAATATGTATAAAACTTGTTTCAATGATAATGGTCTATGTTAATCTCATCTATGTTCACCTTGTATTGGCCTTTTGTAGATGTAATTGGTTAATTCCATTGCTAGAAAGCTTGTATCATAAAATTTATATATACTTTGCTTGGCCAATGCTTCAGTTATATATATTGCTTTGAAAATGCTCCCTTTAAATTATGCCTAAAATTGTTGTTGTTGTAAGAAGCACTACTCTCTAGAACATATTGTCTAGATTCCTATGGGATTACCTGACTTGTATTCTAGGATTGTCCTTCTTGGTTTAATTTGTCTAGTATTAGATCATATTTTGACATTATTGGGTTCTTTATTTGTATCATAAAGTGTATTATGGGTCCTCCCTCTTATCCATTCATCCTATTGGATTAATAGACACACCTCTCACACTTTTATCCATTCATCCTACCTGATTAACAAACACACCTCTAGCCAAGCCTACAAAAGGTAGGGACTAGTATTGCACACAACCCTTATTCTCCATTGTTTCATGTGTGTGTGTGCGCGTGCGCGCGCATGCAAGTGATGTAGATGTGGCAATGGAAACATAATGAACCCATAATCTGCTAACATTTGATTCAAAACACATTATAACATTCAAACTCATTTCTTCTCAATAAACTCCATAGTCCAAATCAAATATTTCCAAATGGATGCTTGAATCAATTTTCAAATTTAATTCATCATAGATCAATAAGGAATAACTAATTCACATATGAGAGCAAAATCATTAAAACAGTTTAACAATTCTAAAACTATCATTTTCATGCCATACTTATATACCATTACTTAGGTAATCATAACTTTCATATCTAACTTTATAATGAATATTGCTTCAGTTAGAATGGGAAAAATTAGATTTCCTCAAATGTGTCAAAAAAATTTCCAAATCTAATGGTTCATTGAAAAATTATGCTATCCAAAATATGACTAATTTTTGCCTAATCCCAATTCAACCAAATAGCTTATACTCTTACTATCTATATTGGGATTTATTATTAAAAAGAAAGTAGCATTTTGATATGGAGAAATTGATTCAACCAAATAGCTCGCTCTATCTGTATTGGGATTTATTATTAAAAAGAAAGAAAAAATTTTATATGGAGAAATTGATTCAACCAAACAGCTCACTCTCTTACAATATGCATTGGGATTTATTATTAAGAGGAAAGCAACATTTATATATGGAGAAATCATTTCTTCTACATTATCCATTCATAATCAATATCATGTAGTAAGCATGATAAAGATGAAATCAAGAATTTCCAAATATAACTCTATTATGGAATCGGGACATACAAAATAAGACAATATTAATCGCAATTGATCAAATTCAACTTCCACACATTGATTCATAAAACAAATAATATTCTAGTTAAAACAAAATATAGTATGTGGATTACTACAACAACAACAATAATAAATGTGTCCACCAACTTGACCCTTGGTATTTGTTTTGACTTCCTAGTTAGTGAACTCAATCATGTTTGAAAGATAGAAGTTGATACTTAACGGTCCAAAGAAGCAAGAGACTTTAATTGAGACATAAATAGATTTTGTGACTTCCATGCATCATGCCAACACCAATGGATAATATTATTTGTGGACCTTTGAGAAGCTACAACAATGTACCACAAAATAGCCCCTAGAACCTTCACACTTATTTGTGAAAGATTATAGAGGACATTTGCAAACCTCGGGTGTGAAACCTAAAAAAATTTATTCAGATTATATCAAATATTCAAGTGTTTTTTGTTTGGAAACTTTCCCGTGCCTTTTTTCAAGTCTCAAGTTTGAGTCAATTTTAGGCCTTTGGTTTTTTTTTCCAACACTCTTTTTTTTTTACTTTAATTGGTAGAAGGTAGAATTAGAATGATTTGAAATTTGTAGAATATTTATGCCTTGTTTTTTTGCAATCATCTATAAAACTATTACAGCCTAATTAATTTTATTTTATTTTAAATGAACATTGGTTATTCAAAATTTAATGGATTTTTCATTTTAATCTTCTTTAATTTATGTCAAAAATTAGGAAAAATCAATTTTTATTTTTAGAGATATGGTTGAAACATGATTGCTCACTAGTAAGCACTTTTGTTTGGAACCTTGCGTTGACTTCATAGAAATCATGAAGCCTCTATGGTTGGTTTTGAATAACTTAATATATTTTTTACTATACATGCATGGCTTCTAGATCCTGTATTGGTGTGTATTATAGTTTTTTGATTCGAGTGTGTTTTTCTTCCTCAGTTAGAGAGCTCCTATCATGTCATATTTTTATTGATCTAACAACTTTGTTGTCTATTTGTAGTAGTTAATATAGATTTCACAATAGATTTACATCAAAAGGATCATTGTCATGAAAATTCTTTAGCAATAATTCAATCACACCACTACCTAGAAATTATGATATGAGAATTAACTTATGAGAATACTAGAAGGCATAATTTAAGGTGCACTCTTTTACATCTCTTTTTAAAAGGAAATATTCTTTAGTTTCTTTGAATTTTTATCATGATTAGGAAATATTAAGATTTGATGTGCATTGTGTTGCAAGTGAGTAGATTTGCTAGATGTTCTTGAGGATGATCATATGACACTCATCATCATCAATAATAGTAGCAACAAGAAGTTCAATCTATCTTATTAGGCAATAATGCAGGGGTTTTATTTGTAGGTCCTAATAATTATGTGGGTCTTATGCATTTGCATGGCTTCCCTTCTTCTTACCACTCTTAGCTCAGTGCCATTTATTTATGATCTTTAGTAATTGATCATTATTAGTTTCAATAACTTACATATATTATTCTTGTCAATAGTGGCATGTTGTGATGCTTAAGTTGTTGTGTTGTTATCCTTGCCATCAAGGTTGAAATCTAATGGGGATGAGGTCTCCCATTTGTGGCCTCACTGGTTCATAGCTCTAGGTCAAAAGCATTTACCCCTCTTTAGAAAAAAAAAAAAAAAAAAACTTACATATATTATTCTTATTGTATTGGGGGAGTTTAAATAGCATAGAATTGTTAATTGTAGGTTGTTCCAACCCTAAGGCATGGAATTGTTAATTAATAATATTTTTAATTTATTTAACATTTTGTAAGTTTCATTAATTTTTACAAGAATGTTTTACCTTTAGAAATAAAAATGAATCTTAATCATAAGTACTACATTAATATTGCATTTTATATTTTTGGTCTTTATTACCTAAGTAGTCTAGGTTTTTTTTTTCTTTTGCAAAAATGTTTTGGTAAACTCAAAGAATGAGATAAAGTTAAAGTTTGGAATCCATATGATGGTTGTGTTTCTAGTATTGAGATTATTCATTCACCGTCTATTTTATATGGAGCAAACCTTAATGAAATTGGAGATGCTAATACAAACATTGTAATGGTCACAAGTAATATATCATTTTCTTATGAAGATAAAATAGATAGAGCTATTTGTCTCAAAGAGAAAGAGGGAACCTTCACACTATAGCCATTGAAATATTTGGAGAAAATGATAGAGTTGATCAATGTGTTATTTGTTATAAATTTTGGCTCATTTATTTATATTGTAGTATTTTAAATGTGTTGTTTAAATATTTTAATTAGTGAGGTGTATTTTAATAAATTGGAAACTCTTAGATAATTTGGATACTTTTTATCATATTTACGTGTATATACTTTAGACAATTTTTACATATTATTGCTTATACAAATTTTTATTAAATATTTTATCCCAGCTTATCTTTTTTTATCATGGCATTGAATCAATCTTTTAATTTAGTAATGTTTGTGTAATATTTTTATTTATCATGATATTGAATCAATCTTTTAATTTTAGTTTTGTTCATGTGTAATATTTTCATTTGCTTCAATGCTTTAGTTCAACTCTAATATCATGTTTTGTTGTATTTTAATATTTATATTATTGTATAAATTATTTATTTAATAACTATATTTAGTAAGAATTTATGGAAATGAACAAGTAAATGACCAGATTAACTATCAAATAAATGACTAGTCAATTATAAAATCAACTACCAAATTAGCTACCAATTTGAATACCAAACCAACTAACAAATATGCTACCAAATCAACTACCAATTTGACTACCAAATGAACTACCAAATATACTACCACATCAACTATCAAATCAACTACCAAATATACTACCAAATCAACTACAAAATATACTACCAAATCAATTACCAAATATACTATTAAATATACTATAGAATCAACTATCAAATATATTATCGAATAAGCTACCAAATGTGCTATAAAATATAATACTAAAAAAATACTATTTAATAACAATTAACTACCAAATAAATTACTAAATAAACCACCAAAAGGATTACTATTCAATAGCAATGAACAACCAAATCAATGACCAAAGTTATGCTTAAAATAGTTTAGTCATAAATTTGGTTGCAATATTAATAACCAACAATAAACTAACAATGGTCACATTATCAAAATTGGCCATATATCTATGATTTTAAGTAATTTATTTAATCATATATTATTGTTTTTGTACTAGCGTTAGGTTCTTGCATGTGACAACCTTTGCTTCTAACAGCCATCTCTATAAATAGAAATTAAAATCTTTTGTCATTTTTCCTTCATCATCCATTTCAGGGTTAGGTTGGATTAGGTAGGATTCAATGAATCTATCCCTCATTTCATTTCATTCCCTTCTAGAAACTTCTCCTTCCACCCTCTTTGAATTTTTCTCAAAATAGTTTATCTTGAATTATGTGCCACCAGCTCATCAAGCTTATCTTCCACACAGCTCACACAATCTAAGAAATCAAACTTGTCAGCTCAAATTCATTGAATTCTCAATCTTTCTCATAATACTAACACTCAACATTGACTAGCTTCTAGTGCCTAGCACATACTTCATTGCTCGGCATCCACTATCAAAACACTCACCACAAACTAAAGTTTATTGGTGCTTGGTATCAACTAAACTTTACTCAAGTTACACTAAAATTGACTTTGCTTGTCTCCAATTGATTTCATGATCATCTTACACTAACTTTACTTGACAACTACTATGCAAAATGTTAAGCTTAGAAGGCATACTTTGTTTAGCTTGTTCTTCTGAACTTAATCAGTATATCCATCCTTTACAACCTTAAGTACATTATTAGTGCACTATAATACCATTTTCTTAACTGATCCTTGTACTTCTTTTCCATACCATAACTCAACCTTTCCTCTAGGTTCTATTTTTACCTCATTTGATCAAATCTTCTTCATCAATCAAACAAATGATAGTACTTAAATCATATAAGAAAGTGTCTTACTAGCAAGTAGTAGGTTTGACATCAGTGACAAAACAATGACTAAAACACGTTATCATACTTGTATCAATCTATTTTCAACAATCTCCCTCTTTGGCATTGATGGAAAACCAAACTGACCAAACTTAATTAATAGAGCCAACAAAATACCAAAAAGAAAATAATTCTTTGTATTGAAATCTCTCCCTCTATTAGCAACTATCATCTTTTGAATAGGTTACAAAATTATGTTCTGATCAACAAACAATCAATCAACTCATCCTTATGATTCCCTTTAGACCACTCCTTATATCTCCTTTATTATTAACTCCTTACTAGGTATTCCATATTTTTTCTATGTTTATTTTCACCTCCCTCTACAGTCAGAATTTCTTTCTTAGTAAGATAGGGTAGATCGGGAATTCTCCCTCATTTCTCTAGATTTTTTTGTCTTTTTCTCCCTCTTCTTTTCTTTCTCCTTTTCTTTTTCCCTCTAATTTCTCCCTCTTTGACAACAATGCCAAACACTTTTCATCTTAATATTTAGATATGAATATTTTTAGTTTCTCCCTCAGTTACCTAGCTTGTGACTAATTTGCAACTTCAACTCTTTGATTACTTTAGGCAGCTCCTAAAGTAAGATCTGTTGCATCAATGTATAACATATGTCAATAAACTTTTTTGATGTAGGGTACTCCTCATGCTTCTTAGATAGCCTTTGATAGGGGTATCACCCCTAGTTTACCTCTTAGATACTCATGAACATCCTTGGGTAATACTTTTGTGAAGATATTAGCTATTTTCTCTTTTGTGTTAACATATTCCATCTTCTCCTCTTTATCTTGAACTAAATCTCTCAAGTAATGATATTTTATTGCAATGTGCTTAGTCTTTGTGTGCATCATAGGATTTTTTGATATGTTTATAGCACTTGTATTATCACAATAAAGTATCATAGGTTTAGTGATTTTATCCTTCATTTCTTTGAGTAGTTGTTTGATCTATATAATGTTTGTACAATTTACTATAGCAACAACATATTTAATTTCAGTAGTAGATTGAGAGATACAATTTTATTTCTTGCTAGTCCATGTAACCAGCCTTTTGCCTAAGAAAAATGGTCCTCCACTAGTGCTCTCTCTATCATCAATATTTCTAGCTCAATCAACATCACTATAGGCTCTCAATTCAAAATTTTATTTTTTCTTATAGTATACATAGTATTTTGTTCCTTTCAAATATCTCATTATTCTCTTAAATGCCATCAAATGATTGTTCCTAGGATTAGCAAAGAATCTTGCAACTATCCCAATAGATAATGCAATATCAAGTTTGTTGTGTACTATGTATTGTAATTTGCCAATCATAGACCTGTATAATATTTTATTCAACTCAACTAAATCATCATTCTTTGACAATTTATTTCATTTTACCATAGGTGTGCTTGTTGGCTTGAAATCCTCCAATCCAAAAAAATTTAGTATCTCCTTTACATATTTTGACTGAGTGATGTATATACCATATTTTATCTGATGTACTTGCAAACCCACAAAGAACTTGATCTCTCCAAACATAGACATCTCAAACTCTTTCTTTATTTCATTTGTAAAAGCCTTACATAAAGTATCTTGACTTCCAAATATGATATCATCAACAAAAATTTTAGATAGTAAAATACCTTTGCCTTTCTTTATCTTCAAGTATATATTGTTGTTATCATCAGTCCTTTCAAATCTAATCTTTACAATATAATTATGAAGCCTTTAATACCATGCTCTTGGTGCTTGATTTAAACCATATAAAACTTTGTGTAGTCTACATACCATGTTTTTATTGTTAGCATCAACAAATGCTTCTAGCTATTCTATATAAACCTCTTCCTCTAAAATATCATTCAGAAATGTAGACTTAATATCCATTTGATAAACTTTGAAACCTTTTTATGTAGAGTATGTAAGAAGAGTTCTTAGTTCTTCCAACCTTGCAATAGGGGTGAATGTTTCTCCATAGTCAATCCCTTCTTCTTTTGCATATCATTTACAAACTAATATTTCCTTGTTCCTTGTGAGCTCACCATTTTCATCTAACTTGTTTTTATATACCCACTTGGTGCCAATCATATTTTTATCTTCTAGTCTAGGAACTAGAGTCCATGTCTTATTTTTCTCTATTTTTTCAATCTTTTCTTCCATGGCTTTACTCTAGTCCACATCTTTTAAGGTATCTTTCACTATTTTAGGTTCATGCATACTAAGCAAACATGTATCATTTCATAACTTGTTCCTTGTCATTGGTCTGGCATCTTTATCTCCAATGATTTGTGTAGTAGGGTGAATTCTCTTGACATACTTAGATAATCTTGGTTCTAGTCCATTTTCCTCATTTGGTCTCTCAACTTTTGAATCACTATGTACATCTCTGTTAGGTAGTTCAACATCTCTTTCATGTACACTAATCTTAGAATCAAAATATGCCTTATCTTCATTCTGTAACTTAGCACTTGAATGTAGCTTGGTTCTTGAATGCAATTTTCAATTCATAGTATGTGACTCGATAGTCATTGAAACTTATTGTTGGTTTTCAACTTGGTTTACATTATCTTCATTAGCAAGCATACCTTCATAAAATTATACAAATGATTTGTATTCTTTTATTTTCTTATAGTTTTAACCTCATGTACTTTTGTATATTCATCAAATTTCACATTTATACTTTCCACAACTTTGTTAGTGTTAGTATTTAAACACTTATAAGCTTTACTTCTTGTATAATAACAAAGGAATATACCTTCTTCACTTTTTGCATCTATTTTACCATTCCTAAAATCTTTTAGAATATAACACTTGCTTCCAAATACCTTAAAATATTTTACATTGGGTGAGTATCCATACCATATTTCAAAATATGTTGAATGAGTACATTTCTTGACTTGTACATAGTTCAAGATATAGATAGCTATACTTATAGCTTCTCTCTAGTATTTCAAAGCAACATTTTTCTCCATCATCAGTATCCTAGCATGGTCCATTATAAACCCATTCCTTCTTTCAGCAATTCCATTTTGTGGAGGGGTTCTAGGAGAAGATGTATGTCTTTTAAATCCTCTATCATTAAAAAACATCTCAAACTCATTTGATTTAAATTCTCCCCCTCTATCAGATCTCAAACATTTTAGACTTTTACACGTTTCCTTCTCAACTCTTCCTAAGTACCACTTAAACTTTTGGAAAGCATCATATTTCTGTTTCAAAAACATAACTATCATCATTCTTAAATAATCATCAACAAATAGCCTAATGAATTTATCTCCTTTTTAGCTTTGTACATCAATTGGTCCACACACATCACTATGAACAATCTCTAATATTTTTTTAGACATATGAGTCTTACTCTTAAAACTTGACTTTGTCATTTTGCCTAACTGACATTGTTTGTAAATTATATAGTTAGGCTCCTTCAACTTAGGCAAACCTCTAACTTTTCTCATGTTACTAATACTAACCAAGTTATCAAAATTAACATAATATAACCTCTTGTGCCATAGCCACACATCATCAAATTCTACAATTAAACAAGTAACATCTTCTATATAAAAGTATAATAGATTACCTCTAGTTTGAACACTTTTTTCAATTATTTTTCCATTAGTATCATATATCTTAGAAATATTTTTCTCAAATTCAACCTTGCAACCCAGATTATTTAGTTGTGACACACTCAACAAATTATAGTTAAGTCCTTCAACATAATAAGTATTGTCCCATAAAATATTTTCTATAAGTTTGTTAGAACCTTTTCCTTTTATCAGACATGGTGCATTATTACCACTACATTATTTTCATCATAATAATTCAAGGTAATGAACTTACTTTTATCTCCAATCATGTGATGTGAACACCCACTATCAATGATCCATCCGTCATTCTTGTTCACACAAAACACTAGTGCAATTGTCTCATCCTCATCTGTCATGCCCAAAATATAAAGGGTAAAACACACACAATTTTATTTTTTAACATAACTAAGATTCAATAAGATAATGTGCTCATACAAGATTTTAGAGGCAAGTTCCCAATGATATAAAAAGGTTACAACTTAGTTTGAACATTTCATTCAAGGGGTAATCTAGGTGAACTGAAAATTTCTTAGTAAATCAATTAATTAAATCAACCGACTAATCCATTTAACTAAGGTCCTAATCCATCAATTTTTTTTAATAATTCCTTAAAATATTACCTCCTAATTATGACAATAGATCAACACAAGAACTTATTTAGTACGTCAAAATGACCTACTAACTAAAATGACACTTATCCCTTAATTACATAACTTGTTTAGCATCCATTTAATTATGATCAATATACCACTAACCTTATAATGAACTAATTAACTAGTCCCTTTTGTTTACTTAATAACTTGATCAACATTACAGATTAAATCATTTAACAATAAGAAGATTTAAAACTCTAGAAGATCAATTAAATCTAGCTATCCAACGCATGCTATCTACGTATTAAAACTTTAACCCAAAATCTAATTCACCTTAGATATAAACCTACAATAGAGGTAAACTTTATCATCGATTATACTATCTACATTCAAATTAAAAAATTTCTCTAACATACCTATAACAATCTAATTTATTAATTTATCATTTACAATTCAACTTGATGGCTAGAATTAATTCAAATAAATATATAAGTTAGACTGAACTTTATTCAACTACTACACAATAATATAAAACTAAATAATTATAGAAATTAAAATTCAACTATAACAAGGGGTGACTAAAAGAGAACAAACTAATTTAGAATTAACTTCATAATCATTAACTAAAACAAAACCACTAACTAACTTAATACTATCCTAAGTTAACACTAACATAGAATACTAACTACATTCTAATTGTATAAAAATTAGCTACTAATTTAAATAATTAAATTAATGCTGATCTTATTTAAAATTAAACATAAATTTAAATCGTAAGAAACACTTACTAAACTAACCTAAACTACACCACAAAATAAATATATAATACTAACATAAAAATATAATCTACTAACTAAACAATAACGAACATACTAACTATACTACACAACATAACATTCTAACCCCACCCCACTAACCTAAGACCCACCCTCCACTAGCCTAAGCCAAGTGGTCAGTCCCATGCTTGGGCCATTCCCCAAGGGCAATATGATGTCCAAATTCTATGCAGTGCAGACTTTGCCCCCCCCTCATTGTGTGACCTTACATCATGGAGGTAAGCGCTTGGTATGAGGGAATGGGGTAAAAAGTTTGCAAGATTTATATTTGATAAAAAGAAACTTTCTTTGCCCCCCGCCCCCCCCCCCACCTTGATGACATGACATGTCATAAGTGTGATGTGTACTCCTGCTGGCGGGTGGTTGGGATGTCCATGCCTAGCCATGAGAAGGTGAAACAAGTAAGGGGGTGAGAGGAAGAATAATTTAGTGGGTGAAATTTTAAACCCCCCCTTTTTTTAATATAAGTATTGACATGAAGTTCTAGGCAAGTACCTTGCCTCTTTTTCCACAAGGAGTTTTAATGCTAATGCATTTAACCTGCACCCAAATTTGGCAGGAGGTGATTAGAGCTAGATTTAGTGATGGGCTAGATAACTATAGGATTAAATGCTAAAAGTTTTATGGTTGAGAGAAGGAAACAAGATACACATTCATATGTTTTAATTTTGAACTTATTTAATTTATATGGCATAAAGAATTAGCAAATGATTTTATTGAATTTACAAGAAGGAATAATTCAGAGAATGTTTTCTATGAACTTGGGGAAATAAAATTTCCTCTCATACATTTTCTAAAGAGCTTTTTTTACTCCTAGAAGTGCAATTTTTTTTTGAAGTATTTTTTTTTCTAAGTGTTGATCTATCTTTCTTGCTATATTTTTTTGTGTTATACTAAGAGTAATATTCATTCCTTGTGACACATAGATTTCTTTGAACAAGCATACTAATGCAAGGATGTGCATATAGTTATATTTTCTTTTCTTTCCTATAATCTATGCTTTGTAATTCATCATATTACAAAGGTATATGTTCCTTTTATTTAGAGTTCAAAGTGATGCATAATTTTTAATCAAATTTGATTGTGTAAATTATGAAATTTAACAAGGAGAGTGTTAACTTTGTGACCACAATGTAGGATTTTTAATTCCTCTTGATACATAAATCTTGAATTGGAAACTTCATCATATCAAATTGCTTTTCATTACATAATTGAAAACTTGAGAATTCATAATTTGAAGACATAATCTATTAACTTACTTTCTCACATACATATGCAAAACTTGAAATAACATAAAAGCAATGCAAGGATATTTTCATAATCTTTTTCTTTCTCTATTATTCATCTTGGTTCAAGGCTCCATCGAGAAAGAACTAGTAAGAAAACCCGATGTCTTTGCCAATACATCAAAATTCAAATACATTTTACATAATATTACAATTCAAATGAAATATCTTCTAAATCCTTCACAAGTGCTTTCTTCCAATATCTTCAATGCATCAAGGAAACCATGGGGAGATAAGAACTAACATGGAGGTAAAATGACATAATATGATGAACAATTCAAGCATGCATTCCCAACTTGGTTTTGCACTATAGGTTTAGCAATGAACCAAAATAGGGGGGAGGTGGATTTTCTCAATAAGAGATGTCAATCACCATACCATAACATAGCCATTTCAGCGCTAAAATTCAAGAACTTCAGTTCTTCTATAATGCCCTTTTGAGGCCAATATAACAAGGGTGTTCATTCTTTCCCTTCTTCAAGAATTCAATTTTTCATACAAGATATGGGATGACAAGTAGGGGCCCATACACCCTACCTTCTTTCTCTCCTCTCACCATGAGAGGAGACTCTACACTATTGAGGTCCAACTAAGGTCGTTCCCCCATACATGGCCACTTCTTCCCTATCCAAGGGTCAGTGATGCCAAAAAAATCCCCATGAAATCCCCTCAAAATATAAAACATCAAAGCAAGCATGAGAATAACATCAAAAGAAAAACAAGTTAAGATCCCTCCCAATCAACCCCAACACACAAGCCAGCAATACAAAAACAACACAATGCCTTATGCATGATTCAAGCATGAACAAATGAAGAAAAAAATTCAAAGAAGTGAAGAACTCCTACCTTCACCAAAAGAGTTATGGCAAAAATGGTGGGTTGAGAAGAGCTTTTCCTTATTTTATTTTTCCTTCAATCTTCAAACTTTCTCCAAAACTAGAGATTGGGTAACAACCCCAAAACTACTCCAAAATGCCTCTAAGTATGATCCTTAACTCAACTAGACTTCAAGCAAACTTAAGATGGAGTTTGAGTCACCAACTCAATTGGGAGACAATCAATTTTTGCAATCAACCAAAAATAGGGTTTTGAGTGACCCTAAAAGTCAACCAAAGAGACTAAGGGGTTGGAAAGTGATCCCCACCCACATCCTTACCCCTAGGGTACTTAAATTTAATATTTTTAGGTCTTAAAGACTTAATAGAACCCAACAAAAGCTAGGAGAATTTTAAGACCAATTAACAACCTTCCAAAGAAGATAATGCAAGATAGCACAAAATTAACAAGTGGTTTAGTTCCATCTTTCCATTGAGTTTTCTTAGCTAAATTTCCTACACACTCATTGCACACTTCAGTAGATCAAGAAATCACATGCATTATGTAAATTACGTATCAAAAAAATCATATAAATTAAAGCATCCATTTTCTAATAATCAATTGTTTATCTAATTCTACTCATATTTTTGACCATTAGAATTGCATAATCAAAGTGTTAGTTTTGCATTCATTTACTTCATCATTCTACATGTTCATAAAGCATTAAATGACAAAATCAAATAACTAAAGTAAAGCATCACACATCGTAAAATAGCATAATAATGTTTAGTGCATCAAATAATGTTTTGACATATCAAGTCATGAGTATCAAAATAATAATGTATCATCAATGCTAGGATGGGTCAAGGTGAGGCCTCACATCATCAGATTCATCTTTCATTACAACATACACCACTACATCATCATGATCATCAGATCCATCTTTTGTTTCCTCTTCAGTAATGTAGCAAGACTTCTTTCCTTTGTATTTGTAATCTTTGATGTCTTCATCTCTTCTACTTTTGTACTTGTGTCTGCCTCTATAATTCTTCTTCTCTAGACATCTAGCAGCAATATGACCAACCTCATTTCAATTGAAACATATTATAGGTAACTTACCTTTGAACTTTCCTTTACCTTTGTGAAATCTCCTTACTAGTAGTGTTTTAAGTTGATTTACATCTTCCTTATTTTTATCACTATCATTGGACACATATTTTGCCTTTCTCTTCTTCTTCTCATTAGTTAAGTAGTGAGCCTATGTACCAGACCTTGGAGAGTCAAATCATTCCCTAGCATACATCATATTTCTTGTATTGTAGAAACTCTAATAACATAGATGGGTAGTAGTACTCTCAAAACTTTTCTTAGCAAAGTATCATCATCTATTTTATTAGTAGCTCCTCTTATTGCATTAACATCTTTTATCCTAGAGCAATATTGAGCAATATTATCACCTTCTAGCATTCTCATATCATCAAACTTACCTCTAAAACTTTCAACTTTAGCTCTTAGAATATTTTTTTCACCTCCATTGATGGCTAAGCATCCCACATTTTCTTTGCACTATCACAACCCTTGATATCATCAAACTTGGCATAGTTTAGGGTAAAGCCAATCTCCAACATTGCCTAGTTGCATTCTTTTTTTATTTTTCAGATCTTTAGTAGTTAGGGCTCCAACAAGATCAACATGTTCAATAGAAATAGTAGATTGTACATGATCTCTAAGGCCTCCTAGGTGTAGTTTCATCAGATTATTCCATGGAGGAAAGTTATCTCTATTAAGCTTGGGTACCTCTCTTTTTGACATCTTGATCTTTTTTGCTTCTAGTACCTTCAAAATAGTCCTCTTAAGTAGATGAATTTGAATCAATTATCTAAGGTCTAAATGTACAATTAAAACTTTTTGCAACTTAGTGAACCCATATCCATAAAACATTTTCATCGTGCATGCATCCATTAGATCATACAATCACTTCAACTTGTAGGTTATTGTCAAATCAACTTTGCAAAAATGTAAACATGAAACATAATACATTCAACAACACATTTGACATAATGATTTAATATGGAAACCCAATTTGAGAAAAACCACCAGTAACATGCTACTCATTCTCACTCTTCTGAAGTGATGCCCTATGTAAGACCAACCTTGTTAAAGGTTACAATGCACACTATTAAATGTAACCTAGTTAAAGGATTTCAATCACCTTATTAGGAGTAAGCCTTATTAGAGAAATTTAGATCATTCACAAGGAATGTCACCCAAGTAAAGGATTTGCAAATGACTATTAGGTCAACCTTAATAAAAAAGATTCACCCTAGACTAGTACAATGATTAGAAAGTAATAATAAGGCTTGATCTGATAACAACTTACAACTCCATTTGCATATTACAGATCTTTCTTTTAGTCCTCCATTATGCTTGCCTTTCACACACTTCAGCTTTAATAGCTTACTAACCATTCAAGCGACCATATCCTTAAGCCTTCTTTCTTTTCTTGCCAATGTAGTCTCTTCTCTTAGGTTACTAAATGAAGAAATACCCTAGACTCCTTGTCTTCCTTAGGTTCTCGCACATGAAAACTTTTTCTTCTGACCAACCATCTCTATAAATAGAGAATTAAGATCTTTTGTTGTTCATCCTCAATTATCCATTTTAAGGTTAGGTTGGATTAGGTAGGATTTAATGAATCTATCCCTCATTTCATTTCATTCCCTTCTAGAAACTTCTCCTTCCATTCTCTTTCAATTTTCATCAAAAAAGTTTATCTTGAATATTTTGCCACCAGATCATCAAGCTTATCTTCCACATAGTTCACACAATCTAAGAAACCAAACTTGTTAGCACAAATTCATCAAATTCTCAATCATTCTCATAATGCTAACACTCAGAATTAACTAACTTGTAATGCCTAGCACATACTATGTTTCTCAGCATACACTATCAAAACACTCAACACAAACTAAAATTTATTGATTCTCGACATCAACTAAACTTTACTCCACTTACACTAAAATTGACTTTGCTTGTCTCTGACTAATTTCCTTCTTTGCTTACACTAACTTTTCTTGGCACCTACTATGTATAATATTAAGCTTGGTAGACATACTTTGTTTAGCTTGTTCTTCTAAACTTAATCATTGTATCCATCCTTTGCAACCTTAAGTAGAATATCAATGCACTATAATACCACTATCTTAACTAATTCTTGTACTCCTTTTCCATATCATAACTAAACCTTTCTTCCAAGTGCTATTGTTGCCTCATTTGATCAAATCCTCTTCATCAATCAAACAAATGATAGTACTTAAATCATATAAGAAATTTTCTTATTAGCAAGTAGTAGGTTTGA
Organism: Cupressus sempervirens; assembly: GCA_028749045.1. Taxonomy (NCBI): domain Eukaryota; kingdom Viridiplantae; phylum Streptophyta; class Pinopsida; order Cupressales; family Cupressaceae; genus Cupressus; species Cupressus sempervirens. Next base: position 385,143,528 of record CM053791.1, read on the forward strand.
TATAAGTGACAAAAAGATTATTGAAACACATTATCATACTTGTATCAATCTATTTTCAGTAGTTACAAAGGTTTGGAGATTTTAATTATCTATACTTGTAGCAGTAGGAGGGGTTAAACTTTCAAAATTGGAATTTTGAAATTCTGAAAGAATAAAATTAGATGGGGCACTTGTATTTAAATTCATCAAGCTTCCATCATTTTGATTATGGCAGCTTGCTTCTATTTGTTTCTTGTGAGATTCTAACATTTCTTGTTGTAGCTCGTGTTTATCCAAGATCGAATGATGGTCAAAAACATGGAGAAAGGTTTTTTTATCACCAACATCCAACTCTTCTTCAAATTACTACATATTTCTCTTGTGTTCTTGGAGAACTTTCAATTTATGAAATTTGACACAAATACCTTGCCATAGATGAGAAGATGTGTGATCATCTTTGATGTTCAAGTTTTTTTTACAGAAAAAGAGATACTCTCCTTATAATACTCCCAAATAATTTGTAGAACTTTATCATTCATTTGTACTATTTCTAAAATGGAAATTTTATGATTCTTTTAATCTTTTGATTTGGCATGGTCATTTCAAAGAGCAATCAATCTCTTATATTTGCCTACATTTCCTCCTCAAGTTGTACTTTTCTCTTGTATACCTCCAAATCCTTCATCTTGTGAAATTCATAGCATAAATTTCTCCATAACCAGAGAGAGTTATGGTCTTCTTCAATGTTGAGATTAGTTTTCATGGCAAGATAATACTTTCTTTAAAATAGTCTACACACTCACTTAAAACTTGATCATGTATTTGATAAAGTTCTAGAATGGAAGGATCAAACATTCTCTTCTCTATAATTTTAAAATTTGGCATGGCCTTTACACAGAGTCACCAATCTCCTACACAAGGAGATAATCATAATGTGAGGCCTCACCCTAACTCTTCATAGCCTTAGTTTTTACTTTATCATTTTGATACTAACGACTCAAGATGTCGAGACATTATCTGATGCTTAGAACATATTATATTATTTCATGCTATGTGATGTTATTTTCAGATATTTGATGTTTGTCATTTAATGTTTTATGTATATGTACGTCGATGAAATTAGTAAATGTAGGATTGATACTTTGATTTAAGAGATTTTAAATAGTTAACAATTAAGTAGGATGAAAGAAACCCTGATTGATGTATGTTTCAATTCATGTGAATTTTTGATATGTGTGTATATATATATATATATATATACATGTGATTTCATGGGACTACTGATGTGTGCAATGAGTGTGTAGATATTTTAGCCAGGAAAACTGATGGAGGAAAAGAACTGATCTCTATGTGCTAATTTTGGAAACCTTGTTGTTCATGATTCAAGTATTATATTATGAGATGTATGTATGTATCTTTCTGTGATCAGTAAATGTTAATGTTCGTAAACTGTGTTCTTTTAGTGTCGCTTGACACTCATGAATTGTTTATGTTCTTTAGCATGCTAGTTAGGGTTAGTTGTGTAACTTTTGGACCTAAGTCAGATTAAGTTAGTGTATTTTTCTAATTTGGTTCTTAATCGAGTTTAGTCATCACTAATCTGGATTAGTGCTTAATCTGCATTGGTAGAGTTGTTAGATGGTCCTATTTTATTCCTAGCTTTTGTTTGGCTCTAAACCTATTCTTAAGGCTTTAAAACATGAAATATTTATACCCAAGGGGTATGGGTATGGGTTGGGGGTCTTTTCCAACCCCTAAGCCCCTTTTATTGACTTTTGAGGCCACTCAAAAAGTCTCTTTTTGCTTTTGTGCGAAAATTGACTATGGCTACCATGAGTTGTCTCACCTTACCTCCACTTAGTGGTTAACTATAGTATGGGTTGAGTTAGGAGCTTCTAGATTTGTAGGTGGGTGGGAGAAGTTATTGATCCCTTTGGTGATTGAGTTTGAGGCTTATTTAGAGGCCCTTCTTGGTCTAGTGGAGGTTGTTACCCAATCTCTACATTTAGAGAGGAGTCTTGGAAGATTGAAGCAAGGAAGGGAAAAGCTCTACTCAAACTTGTTCATTTGCCATTACCTCTTTGTGAAGGTAGGAATTCGCATCTCCTTTGTTTAGATTTCATGTTTGTTTCATGCTTATGCTACCTTGTTGTTGTTTGAATGTTTGTATGTTTGTGGGTATGTTGGGAAGCTTTGAAAACCATGTTATTTTGAATGATTTCCTTTCATGTTTATGTTAGAATTTTGAGATTTTCTTGCATGGGTGCTTTGGCATTACTCACCCTTGGAGAGGGAAAAAGTGGCCAATTTTGAGAAAGGGCATTTTAGTTGGACTCCAACAATGTAGAGTCTCTTCTCAGGCTGAGAAGAGGGAGAGAGGGTAGGGTGTTATGGGCCCCTACCTATCAGTACAAACCATGTATGATTTTTGGCATGTAAGAATGGAAGAACGGAAGTTCTTGATTTATAGCCCCGATTGGGCACCTGGGTTCATGTTGTGTCTGACATCTCCTGTTGGAAAAATCCACCTTTCCCTAGTTTTGATTCATTTTGAATCCTATTATGAAAACCTTGTATGAATATGCATGTTTGAATTGTTTCTTGGTCATGCTTGTTGTCACCTGATCAGATTTTGTTTCCTCCACAGTTTGTAGAAAGGTGTTGCAGCATTTGTTATGAATCCCTTCATGAGGATCATGAAGAAAATTCAATTAAATTGTTGTAATTTTGGGATTGGAAATCCTATGTAATTGTATTTCAAAACTTTGTTGTAATGGCAACGAAGCCGGGTTTTCTTCCTAGTTCTTTCCCAGCTGAGCCTTTGAATCAGGTTTACCAATAAAATTGGAGATTGAGTATAATTGTTTATCATGTGATTCAATCGTAATTTTAAATTAGATGGATGCACATCAAAAATAGGATGGAAATGATGTTGATTTAATTAGACATTTCCTGATATGTTCAAATGAAAATTATGTTAAGGAAAGAAAATAATGACTAAGATTGATATGTTTCAATTCAAGTTGTATAGGAGATCAAATTAATATGGAGTTAATGTGACACAAACTATTGCATCAATGTTAAATCTATTCAAAAAAATACACCTTTAAAAAAAAAAAATACATTACCTTGTAAAATCTATACTTAGAAAATTTTCAAAAAAAAAATGTGTTTCAAGAGAGTAAAAACTCTCTATCTTTTGTATGGGAGAAACAATTATATGGTCTTGGACAACAGAGATTCTTTTAAAGATTCTTTTTATATTCTGTTTGAAAATATCAATATAATTTAATCAATTTATAAATAGATGTAAAAATTTCAAAATAGACTTTTAACATTTTAAAAATACCTTAAAATATCTATTTTGCTACCTATAAAACTTTATAAAATAAATGTTTGTGCAAAGTCAAATTGTCATCACATGTGATGACATCACCCATGTCCCATCCCCATCTTCCTCCTCTGATGGATGCTCAACTTGGAGGGAAGGTATTAAAGTTTTGTGTTTAAAACAAAGTTAGCAAGTAATTTAATCTTGCTTTTCTTCCACCTGCTATCCACATTGGATGCATGTATTGGGGAATGCATGGTAGAAAGTTTTATTTTATGATTAGTGATTGCTGATGGGAGGGTGACATCACCTGTCCCCCCTATCCCATCACCCCATTTCCTTCATTCCTTTGAAAGCGCTCACCTTTTTCTTTATGGAGGGCTTAGAACTTTGGGCATGTCATGTCTTTTAAATTAGACCTATGTTTCTTTCCTTGGGGAGTTAGTACTGACGTAGCGTCAGTGGTATAAGATAGCGTGCTGGGCATTGGGAAGCATAGAAGGAAGTAGGGTGTAGGGGGGAAGTAGAGTGTAAGGGGTAAAGGGTTAGTGTAGGAAAGTTATTATAGGTGTTAGGTGGAGTTTAAAGGGAGTTAGTGTTAGGATATATGTTATGTTATGTTAAGATTCTTTTTATTGTTTGTTAATAATTTTAATTAGTTAGTTTAAAATATAATTTATTTTGTTAGTATAGTATTGTTAGAAAAGTTAGTTTATATTAGTGGTTAATTTAACTTATTAAAGTTTTAAGTTAGTTATTAATTTGTTATTTGTTAATAATTTAGTTAGTTCATTTTAAAGTTTAGTTTAGTAAGATTAGTTTTGTAAGTAGATTTTAAATTAAGTTTTCTTTATTATTTAGTTGAAAATTAATGCTTGGTAATTAAATGGTTATATAGTTAAATGTTAATTGGTTAAGTTTTAATTTGATTAGTTAAAGTTTAGTTTTTTTTAATATTAATGTTAATTTAGTTTTTGAATTTTTTTTAGTTTAAATTTTAAAGATAGTTAGTTAGTTTAATTTTTGAGTATTAATTAGTTTTAATTTAAAGTTATTGGCTAATTAAAACAAGTTTAAAAGTAGATTCTATTTGCTTAGATTTTTCGACCCAACTAACTCGAAGTCATCTACACTTTTTAATTTAAATAATTTTAACTATAATGTTGTATAAGAAATGTAAGAACATAACTTTTGTCGATATCAACCTAATAGCGAGAGCATCAAATTTTAATGATCTATGCCTTCACATGATATGTAACTTAAGATGTAATGAAGAGAATCTTTTCTTGTAATGTGATCTCAACCTTATCAAACTTTGAGTATTCTAATTATTAATTTTTTTAAAAAAAATAAAAAAATTGTGTGTTTTTTCCCTTGTAGTTTGGGCATGACACATAAAACTAAGGAAACAATTATAGCTACTAATCTTGTTCCTAGTCCCCAATAGAGTCACCAAAAATCTGTTGGTAAATAGATTTTTCTTCTTATAATAAACCACTTGGTTGAACTCTTCAAACCTAAAACCAATTCAAAAACAAATTAAAGCCAATAGTTGGGTCATGTTGTAATGAGATTGTGCAAGCACCCTCTGAATTTAATAGGGTATAGCTTCCTAATTAGATGTACAAGGAACTCAATTGACAAATGCTTTTAGCCTAAAAGTGAAGGTTATCCTCACTATTCTTGGATAAGGGGTAAATAACTATAACATAAATGAAGTGAAACAATCTACACATATGGTAATGAAAACCCACAGGCCCTCCACCTACATACATATTTAGAAATATCAAGAAATGACTAACCACAAGAAAACTTCTATAATAAATAAAATCAGTAATAGAATATAATTCAACTACTCATCCTTAATCCACACATAGATCAAGGAGAAGATCAATTCGAAGCACACCATCTTTGAAACAATGGAACTTTCATTCAAGTAGAAATTATACAATTTCTTAATATTACTGATAGTAAGAATACTTGAAGAAAAATAAAAAATAAAAATAAATTAAAACTAACAACTTTGATTACAATCAAAAACTACCCCAGCTTGATTACAAACTATGCTCCCCCTCTTCTACAACATACAATCTATCAAAATAGTGGAACCAAGAACCCTTAGGACTCTCCACCATGAAAAAGAAGAACCCCTGACCCTATCTTTCATTTACATATTTAACTTCTTTGTTACCAACAAGAATTTTTGGTTTTCATAACTAATTCTTGAAGGTCAAATGTTTTTTAAAGTCTTTTTTGAATTCTCATATCACATTTGACTATGAAAACTGGTATATTTTAATATTATTAATATGGTTATATGGCATTTTAACCAAATTTTTAATTGAGTCACATAACTATATTTGACATATGGAAATACTCTCCTTTTGACAACACCTTATATCATTCCAAGTTAAATTTATCTTTGCAAGATGGTTAACACTTGGGATCTTTATCTGTCTTGATAAAATAGTTTGTTATAGGTCCTCCCATAATATTGCTCTATTTTGTTTGATAGTCAGATTAATGAACACCTATAATTATGTTAGGTTTCCATGATATCTTTATCATTTTCATGCATTGAGTCACTATTCTCAAGGCTCCCAAATGTGCTAGAATAGAAGTGCCTTCATCACAGTTGAACATCGCTACCAACTACTCCAAGCTTAGATGTGGTGAAGCTTAAGACAATAGCTCAAATGATTGGTACATGCTTTATGAACTTCAACAATTTGTATCTATTACCTTACCCTGGTTGTTGTGTATCTAATGATATACATCCCTTCATATGTTTTGAATAGACAAAGGCATTTATTGTTATCTAGTCTGCCCATTCGAAGGGTCAAATATGTAGGAGCCTCTTCTAATCCATTGATAATAAAGGAGTAGGTTGCTAGTGAATTCAAAATGCATTTGAGAAGACTAGAATTTCATCAAACAATTTGAAGACAATCTATCAACTTAATTCTCGAGCACTAATCATTTAAGATTTTCTAGGTGTCACTCTCATTACCAATCACTACCATTATGACCTCTGTGTGGTAGATAATAACAATGGTATTGCACATTTTTCCAAATTCATCATAGCCATTTTTTACATTTCATATCTCCATCACCATCAATTGGTGTATATCAATTTGATCAACTTGGAGGGAGATTGATGAGATGTCTACTCACACCTCTTAGTTCCTAATAAAGTGTGCATATAGCTACTAGATGTATAACTTGCAACCATCACTTGGGGAAATTTTAAATCAATCACATTAATGTCTTCATAATTTCTTTTCCCACATGCTTGGAAATATCTACCGGTTTCTTTGATAGCCTACCACTCACATCTCAGATATCTTGAATCATTAGGATTTACTAATGAATTTCAATGATTGATGTGCCTAAAAAATTCATTTCTTTATGTACTAACTAAATGTCAAACATGTCATAAGGTTGTTTTTCCCTTGACCTGAACCATGAACCACTACTACTTACAACTCTCCACTTCCTCTAAAATGCATAGAAATTCATTTTTGACTAAGGTGAATGCTCATGTCTTTTCCTTTTGACTCATTTGAAACAAAAAGTTTATGAGGAATCAAGTTGCTCTTAGAAAAGGACAAATATATTTTTCCCAACATTTCCATAGCTTTCTAAGAAGGCTTCTATCTTCTAAAAAATGGGTGTGTTTATACCATCTATGTTCAGACATGCATATGCATGGTTACCAGTCGCAAGACCTATATCGAGCTATCCATATATCTAAATTAACTCTATCATTAGTCCATAGGGAATGTGGTTGGTTTGATCAAAGGATATAATATATTAGGCACATCCAACATGAGAGATCACAGACTATTTTCTTAGAAATAAAAAGCACATATCACTCAAAATGAGCTTTTATTCTTAAAAGAGAGCATACTTATCATCCTTATGTGACTAGTAATGGTAATGGTGTTGTGCATTTTATCAAATACACTACACAAATGTCTATTCCTATGCATAAACCCATGTTGGTATATGAAGATTCCTTTGGGTGGATGGAGGATCATAATGTCTTTTTAAAGCTTTGTTCTTGAATTCTTGATAATTGAGTCCCATATGTAAACTTATCTTTTATATGTAAGTATCACTCATATTAGTATTTTTTTTGAAAATCTTTATTTAATTTTAAATCTTGAAGCTTGGGCTTGGGCTATTGAATGGATAGCATCTAGACCACCAAACTTGATACTATTTTGAATATTTGAAGCAATAATCTGTTGTTCTGAGCTTTGGATTATGTCGTTAGATTTGTGGATCCAAAACATGAGACTAAACTTTGAATCATTCAAAATATGAACTCAATATCCTGCATTGATGAACCACGAAATCTTAATGGTAGGTTGCCCCAATGAATCTAGATTCTAAACCTAGAGTTTCTCCATTTATCTAAGCTATAGAACTTATGAACTTGCATCTTTTAATTGGTAGATGTGAAGCTTGAATTTTGAGCATTGGACCTCACAAACTAAACATTGGTGTGTACCTCTAAACATATGAACTTCAAGATCTTAATCAATGAAGGTGTGAAATAAACCTTAATCCTTGAAGCACTGAACTACATTTCAAACTTGACAAGGTGAACTTTTGAACTTTTGAACCAATTCAAATGGTACAAAATGATTTAGAACTACTTCATACTAGTTTGAGATTATTATAAAACTAGTGAACTGACTCGACCTTTCATTATAAGAGTCCCCATTTTGTTGATGATCCTCATGATAATGAGAATCAATATCCTCAAAAGGATAATCTTCTAGAGTATCAGCAATATGATCAACTTCATAGTAATAGTGGTTGAGTTACTTGGTGGTGTTTTAAGTGCAAGCCTCTACAAAGGAGGAGGAAGATTTTTCTAGTTCTTGGCTACATAATTATTTGAAACATTAGGATATGGATTGCTTGGTATACCCTTGTATGGAGAAACAAATGACCCTTGAGAGATTTTCTTCTTGAGATAAAGAAGTTTATTTGCTAGTTTTTAAATTAGGTGATCAATTGAACTCAATTAAGAAAAGTTCTTAAGGGATTGTTCTTGAATCGATTAGAATCCATATGGATTTTTTCTTTGAGTATCAAGTAATCTTCAATATCTATCATCAAATTTCATGCAAGGGCCATATTTTTAGGAGAAATTCTCCTTTGTAAGAGATTAAACTCTAGAATTTGAGTATTAATGAAGAAACACTTTAAATTCTAAGTAATGGGTTGAGAAGCAATTGGAATCTAGTTTGCTAGCTTATTGAACTTGGAAATAGGCTCTTACATTCCTTCTTGCATTTTCTTCTTCATTTGAGATATTTGTGCTAGGAGAACACTCTCATCTTCTATTGACTTAAATCTTTCTAGAAATTTGATTATCAAAGAAGCCTAATTTGTGATAGAATTGGATTCCAAGTTGTAGAACCAATTGATTTCTATGCCTTGTAAGCTCTTAATAAATATCCATATAGAAATCCTCATTTTCAACACATTAAACTTCTACAAAAATGAAGAAAGATTTGATGTGTTCATTTGGGTGTTGTTTTCTATCCTTGTAGAATTTTCTAAAATTCTTACTAGAACCTTAGGGTAGTGTATGTAAAGGTGTGTCAAGATTTAGTGGTCAAAAATTTGCTCCCCATGGATCAATAGAAATATTGATAACAAGTGGGATATAAGAAGCAAGAATTAGCTGAGTAGAAGGAATAAGAGGTTTGAGAAAAAATGAGGAATTTTGATTGGGCATAGATGACCCCTTTTTATAAGAAGGGAAACTTGTATTTTAGGAAAGACAAAGTATTTTAGTATGTAAAAAAAATCAATTTTGTTGAGCCCAACTTGATCTACTATTAGATATTGGTTAATTTTAAGCCTTATTTCTTAGAAACTAAACTTGTTCAAAACTCTCCAGTGTGATAGCCTATAATTTTCAAACACAAATCAACACAAAAGTATAGAACTTCAAACAAAAGCATAAGGCTTATAAATGCATTAACTCCCTAGAAGAGTCATCCAAAATTTTTGGGTGGATATTTTGTACCTAACAATTTATGCAAATGTAGTCTCAAAATAGGATTACTGACTCCAACATATGAGACATGTTATGTCCTAGGGAAATCTCCCCCTTCTCACCATTACTCAAATTAGCTCAAGGAAAATAATAAATTAAGAGATTATTTCCTATTATTTCAAGAAAGAATATGCATAATCATGGAGCAAGTAATGGACAAGATTATCACTATAACTACACTTCTATGTAATAATTTGAAATTTTGATACTAACACTAACCAACAACATAGGCTAATTGAAAGTGTATCAACATAGATTTATGTCTAATATTTCTTATCTATAAGGAAAATCTCTACCCTTGGGGAAAATAAAATTCCAGAGGTAGACAATTTCTAAGCTATAATTCTAATAAATTACATGAATAAAAGATAGAAATATAATGTTAGCCTAAGTATCTTGAATACTAGTTGGTAACCCATTTGGAAATCTTAAGGGAAACAAGATACTAAGAGGGGGAGATGAATCAGTATCTATAAAAAAATTCATTGATAAAACAATTTACTATATTCACACCTAATCCATCTCATATCTCATAACTCATATGATATAAACATAAACTTGTAATGCTGAAATGAAATCTATCTAAGCATAACATCCATGAAAATATCAACACATAACGCAATGGTTTTGGTAACCCAAAAACACTTCAAGATAAAGGTAAAATTGGGGTGGGGATGAAACCCACAAATCTTTATTGCTACAACAACAAAGCTCACCTATTAGGGCTACAATTTGATCATATCTAATGATCTACTCTACAAGGGGTCTTCTATATTAAAATATTTTAAGATTGTTGGGTCTTACCTTGATTAAAGGATTTTACACTTACAATAAAGTAAGGACTATGTTAGGAAATTTAAATAAGGTCTATTAGAACCACTATGTGAAGAGATTTTCCCTGACTCAATCTACCAAAACTGATTCAGTACTTGATCCTTTGGTTTTCTCTAAAAAATTTTTATGGATCTACTCTCTTCAATATCTCAACCTGATCTCTTTGTCTGATATTTATGTTTTTCCTTCACTACTAGGTTGCTCTATCTGACCTCCTTTTAGACTTAGCCTTCCTTGCTTTGTTCTCATCTTGTTCACTCCTTCACTTCTTTTTCTTGCTCACACACCCGTTCACCATTCATCATTTTGATCTTGTGGTTAGAACCCTTATTAAATAGATAATTGTATAAATTTCTAGATCATAATCAATTATCCATATTTCATCCTTTTTCCATTTTACTCTTCTAATTTTTTGATTGGTTAATCTTCTTTTCTTGGGATTAATGCCTTTTGATAAAATATGTATTCTTCTCCTTAACCATCTCTACAATCTTTAAATATTATGTAGAAGTTGGCTAAAATAATTTACATAAGTGTTTGTGCCATTACAAACACATATGTTAAAACTGGTATATTCACCACTTGAACATTTTGACTCTCAGTCATAAGTTAACATTCATGTAAGCACTTAGCTTCTATATGCCCACCATATACTAATTCACTCAGCATTAATTAACTTTCCACATACTCGGTCTTACGTTGTTACTTGACTTTTATGTTGGCGAAGTCTCAACTAGGGTGCTTGACAACCTCCAACTTTCTTGGCATATGATAAAATATAAACAAGTCCTTCATAGTTTGGCCTTCACTAGATGGCTCACTTGTAGTGATGATCATTCAAAATTTCCTTGGAAATGACTAAGTATTAGAAACTAATATTCAACTTGGGCTTAGAGATCATCGATCTCCCCCTTTGACATCAATGACAAAAATACTCTGTCTTGACTTAACTTTTCATGCAAAAATAATACTCCCCTTGAGATTGTAACTTGGTCTTCAAAACTTAATGTTGTATCTAAGGTTTTTTTATGTCTCCCCTTTATGTCATCTCCCCCCTTATTGGAATATTTCCCCCTTTTTTTTGTTACTTATGGCTTGAGGTTTGCAAGGGTTATCTTGTATTTATCCAAAAATGTTTGACAACTAGCCATAATTTCTTCAATTCCTTTCTTCCATCTATCTCTTTTTGATTCCATTACTTGGATATGAATCTCTAGCTAAGTATCTAGATCAATTAAGCTCTCTATAGTTGGAAGATATGTATCTTTCTTCATTAAATTTATAGCTATAGATAATTCTGTCCAAAATTTCTCCAAGTGGGGTAGTAGCGTGAATTGAATTGAAATTAATTTATTCCTTATGCCATTGTCTCTAGACATTAACTTAGTTAATACATTCTAATCAAATGTCAACTTATTATATGAAAGTGAGATTGAACTTGTGTTCTTGCTCAAAGAAATTGAACATGCCTTCATAGCTACTTGTATCAAATTAATAGAACATTGATTCTCTAATGTGAAGAACTCAACATTGTGCACAAAGTTTCATGTACAAAGAATGAATTGCTTGCAAAATTCTTTCCAAGTGGTAAGGTTAGAAAACTCAACTTGCGTAATTGCAAGTTCTATTGAAAATTTTTGCAAAACTTTGTGCTCAATTTTATTTTTAGATCATCTCATCAATTTATCATTGGTCTCTATATCTTCTATTTGAATTTTATCAACTATATACACTAGCTAATCCAAATTTTGATTTTTCTCATTAACATCAAAATTCTCAAACAAAAAGATACTTTATATTGTGCAATATCTTCTTCTTTTTGTGTTCTCTTGTTATTTTTTCTTGCTTTGTCTTGCAACTTAGCAAGGTTTTCAATTCTTTCTTTTGTTCCAATGCCATGTTGCTTAATTCATACATAAGCAATGTGATGACTTCATCTAAACTCATTGTTTCCTATGTTGTATCATATGTATTTGTCATTATCTGTAATCAAGGATTGCTATTACTAGGTAGTGCTATATGTTGTTGTTTTGCCTTTCCACTCAATCTAGTTATCCTCTTCTCTTTTTTAGTTCATTTGACATAATGTACAAGTGTAAAAGATAATGTCTTTATTGGCATGACACTTGAAAGTTGTATAAGAACTTGGATAGCCTCTTATTCTTTGAGTTTTTCTTTCTCTGTCATCTCTTTCTCCTCTTCTTCCACTTTCTCATTTGGTTGGCCCATTGTAACATGAGTAAATTATGGAAACTCAATTATGGCCTTGCCCTACTACTTGGCACTCATGTTAGAAACCACTTTTTTTGATGTGACTTAAAAATCATCAATCATTGCATTCTAAATCCTTGGATAGTCTTGTACTTATAATAACACTAGATTGATGCATGGCAAAGATGTATTTGATTTGGCATTTTTTTGAATCTTCCTTAGTCAACACATTCTAATTCAATGGAGATGAATTAGGAATGTCCTCAATCATGCCAACATCTTTTTGTTTACACCATTCTACCAATTATCTTATCTCTTCTACAAGTTTTTCAACTTCTTATGTATCATCTTGCTTTTATTTTACTTCTTCACCTCTCTCTTCTTCTTCCTCATCTTCTTTATCAGTTGATGGAACAAGAAACCCAAATGCTTCCTTCCATATAAGAATGCTCTCTTTTTCTACTTCATGATCCTTATTCTTCAAAATTTTGTAAGCCCTCTCTTGAGGAATATATTTCTTTACAAACTCTTTCAGGGCTATAGACATATGTGTTAGTTTGTGTTGATTGATTAGGTTGGGCTATTATTCACCAATGGTGGTCTACTATTTGCCAATGGATAATATTTGCCAATTTTCTATTATTTATATTCACCAATTTAAGGCCAACATGTTGTAACTAAATTTAACCCTAAAGCGGCAAAAAAATACTTGTATAAAAGCACTTAGGGTTGGGGATTATTTCATAATATGTGATGTGAAAATTGGTTCTTGTAGTGGTATTGAGTTATAAGGGATTATGAACTGTAATCAAGTTCTAATAACTGGATCATAATAATATTAGGCTTGTTGTTTGGTGGACATAGCCCAGGGATTCGATGAACCATGTTAAGTCTTGGTGTCATGTGTTCTTTTTTGTGTGATCTATTATTTTCTAATATTGTTTATATTTTCTTGCAAATGTTATTTTTGTTTGAGATTAAATCCTAACGATGTGTATCTTTCCCAAATCTAGCATTGTCTAGGATACAGTGGTCTCCCTAATGATGCAGGAGCATCCAGAGGTATAAGGGCAATCCTGTGTCACCCAAAAAAATGTACTTAGACTTAGTTTCTGTTTCATGTGTTTTCATTTTTGGATACCCATTCAGGGCAAATAAAAGTTCCAACTCTCACAGTTCCACTATCAGTGTTCTAAGTTAGAGTATTTGAACACCTTGGGATATGTGCAAATGAAGAAAAAATAGGAGTATGTAATTGAGCCATTATTTTGATAAATTAGAGGGTGTAAATTGGCCAAATGAATGTAATTGTAATTTAGAGCATTCTAGAAAAAGAATCAAGTCAAAAGGCCCCACGGTTTGAAAGTTATCGCAATTTTTTGGTTTCTGGAGACATCCTAAGAATGCTTCAAAGTCAGGTTAGGGGCATTAAATGACCTTGAATAGGGCCAAAAAATGGGGGATGAGTGGAGCTGGTCCATAGGGCTATAGAGCACTTTGAGAGCTTTCTGGAAATGTAAATAGTTCGTCAATCGGAGCTATGGTTCAAAAGTTATGCCTTCCAAAAGTTCAATTACCATTTTTGGATTCTTCTAATTTTGTGCCAACTTCTAGAGCCTTCTATTTGGTCGGTGGATGCCAACTAGCACTTTCTAGAATTTATTCCTAATCTTTAACCCTTTGGGGTCTATTTAAGAACATTTTTGGCATTGTAAAAGGCAGTTCGGAGTGGAGTTTGAGAGAAGGTACTGGAAGAAGAATTTATCTCCAAATTTATGCTATTGTAAGCCCATAGGGCATGTTTTGGAGTCTGTTTCTCTGTACTAAGTGTACTAGCATATTTTCACAGTTAATAAAATTTTCCCTTTCCTGTTGTGTCCATTCTATGCTTGGGTTGTGTCCCCATCACCTAATCTTCCTTTCAATGGATAATGTTCACTTCCACTTAGCATCAACTTTATTATATAAATTATCAAGAATGCCTTCACCTAGCTCTATAGGTGTAGATTTTAATTGTATCATCATATCTAAAATATCTTTTTCAAGCTTCTCTTGATCCTCTTTATTTAAAAAAATCAAAATGAATTTCCTACAATGCTTCTATGCTAGCTTATTATTTCATTGTCTCACATACCTATTTAATAGTCATTGGAGGTGGTCTCACTACAATCTGAAGTTTTCTTAGATCATCAGATTTAGTTTCTTCATCATCCTCCTCCTCTTGTGTTATGACCAATTTTATCCATGCCCTCTTAGGTAGGTTTTTCTTTAGTGTTTTTGCTAGCTTCCTCTTTGATGGGATTCTTTCTCTTTTTTAGTTGGGGACAGAGTTGCCTTTGACCTTGTAATTACTCTTATTTTTGGCTCTATCTTAGGTGGTATAATAGCCTTCTTTACATCCTTCTTTAGATCCCCTTTCAATTTTGGATCAATAATTACTATTTTATATTTATTTGTTGTCTTGGGCTCAACAATAGTTAGCTCTTTGCCCTTTGATGACTCAACTGTGGCTTCATTTTTGAATTCCTCTATAGGACTAGAAAATGGTTTAGAACCTAGCATACTATGAGCAACTAGAAGACTCAATCAGGATACACTAAACCCTTCTAATCTACCATGAATATCAATCAAAGCATAAAAGAAATCAAAAAAATGAAAACACTCTCTTCAATTGTAGTTCTCCTGTCCTTATTTCTTGTCCATTTGATATAGCTCCAATTGCCTATAGTGCACACAATTGAAAGCACAAGCCTATGATAGAATGATGCTATTACGAGTATTAGAAGTTTGGTTCAAGCTAATGGGTTCTAAGAGATATGGTTCTAAAGGATAGTCTAAGCATCAAAAATGAAAGAAATTTGGCTCAACTTATAGCCAACATAGAAGGGGTAAGACATGATTGAGAGGATTAACACTTTTCAAATTGAATGTGCAACTTGGTATGATATTACTTAGAATATCTATGACAAATATGACATAAGATGCCAAATGTAGGATCCTATGATACATTAAATTCAAAATGGATAAAAGTGGAGGAGAATCTATGACATGCATATGACACCTCAAAGTCACTTGTAGATAAGAATCTATGATGAAGGTGGCTTATTATAGACATGAGTAAGGAATAAAATATATCAAATATGAATTATTTTAGCCAAGTATAAATGGAGAATCTATGACATAATATGTGTCAAGTTTATGTGGAATATTTAAATTTAAAATTCATTATTCCACACAAACAAAAATTAGTAAAATAGAAATTAGAAGTAGAAAATAGGACTTAGGAAATTGAGAATTCCCATGGTTTGTGGAGACGAATCAATTATTTAAGAATGTTGGTTAGAAATAATAATTAATAATGTGAGATGAACATAATTGAAATTAAATAGGACTAGATTTTAGGTTATCTAATCCTATAGGATAAATTAGTAAATGATTGGTCAATTTGATTAGATAAATGTGTGGTTATCCTTGTGATGAAATGTGATGATTATGTGGATCAACTGGGACAATGATTGATAGATCAAGGCCATGATCAAATTGATAGAGTGATGAGGATTGGTAACATTCCAAGGACACATAACATGGATTAGAAATATGTGACATTTAATAGACCTTGTAAATGCCAATGTTATTAAATTGATTTAATGATTGCATGATCTGACACTGAGGGAGTCAACAATCTCAATGATCGGATGATGAGAATGATAGTTTGACCTAGCACTGAGTGACATGATAGTGGTAAGGTCAAATTTGATAGGTTTGATAGGTTTCCAAGGCACTGAGTGTAATGAAAATGCTTATGGTTGGATAGATGATGATATATTTGAGACATTTGACACACTTTGGGTTAATTAGGGCTGATTTTGGGTGATTTTAGGTTGATTTGGGGTGATTTTGGGTTGATTTTGGATGATTCAGGGTCTATTTGGGATGATTTCATGTTGATTAGAAAGGATTTCAATGATATTGGAATGATTCTGGGTTGATTGGATAGGATTTTGATGATATTGAAATGTTTTGGAGTTGATTCCATAAATTTTTCATAAAATAGGAATTGATTCTGAAATGATCTACAATTAATTTGGAAGGGGATACAAGTGATGAAGTATGAAAATTTGATTACACCATAGATGCAAACCATTATTTAGTGTTTACATTTTTCCCCTCTTTGATTCAATGTAATTTAGAGTGTTGTGTTAAAGAATACTAATGAAAAAGCCACAAAAGAATGCCCCAATGGGGTTGGTATATGTAATCACCTAAAAATGGTCATCTAGACTATTAGCCCCCTTCTCAACATTTTGGCTAAATTAATCAATCATTTGCCTAGGCTAAATTGCTAAAAATCAATTAATTTGATTATAACTCTCTGTTTATTGGTTGACTTCATAAATGGATCAATATCATTTTCAAACTCCACCCTTGATCTTCCATCATCTTGATCTTGATCTCCACTATCTATACAACTTTGAGAGAGAGAGAGAGAGAGAGAGAGAGATATTTCCCCCTCAAAGGATCCATACTCTTGAGTACTATTATGTTGTAGGTTTACCATTCAAATTCTTGAGAGCTTTTGTGGAGAATTTCTACTTCAAGTATACTTTCTATCATGCATGCATTTTAATGTAGTTGTGTGTACCTTATCTTTTGTTTTTTCTATAATATAAGATCACATTGCATAACTAGGTTGGTTTGTAATACTCTCATCTTGGTTACTATAGCTGCATTTTACATTTCATGTTAGCTTACTTCACATTTACATTACATATTTGGGGAACTCATTGTAAACACTTGCATTCTTTCTCTTGTCTCAAAGAACCTACCATTGCATGGTTTACTAGTGAGAAAAGTATCTCTAAGGCTTAGCTAAGAGCCTTCATGTACTTGAAACATACTTTCTTGTACTCTATGGATAGGGAGCTCTAAGCCAACATCCAAGCATTCTAAACTCATGGAATCACTTTGATAGAAGGGTTTAGAGTGGGACACCTTTTAAGTGTACATTTTTTACATCCACCATGTGGCAAGATGTCTTAGTTTTTCTCTTAATCTTGCTACATTTCTTGCATTTTTCTTTTTTTTATAGTGGCAACTTTCAAGCAATACTTTACCAGTATCGTGTGACATTTTTTTGCACTATCATGTGATAATTTTCCAGAAAAAGTATCTCACGCTCTTATTGAACTTTATTGTCTTGGCATAGTAAGTTTTGTCATCTAGTGTAAGCAAAAAAATTGTATGAATTAAAACTATTGCATGAGTATACTGAGAAATATTGTATGACATTCTTCTACCAAAATCTATCAATTATTTTGAATTTTCTTTTCATTTGGGTGACTTGGTCAATTTCTCAGTTGTTTCTTACTATTTGTCAAATTTTATAGGTCTGTGACTATTTGACAGAGGTTCATTTATAAATTTTATGCTATTTTTGGACTAACTTGTGGGACTAATAGTTATGCATGTAGGTTGTTGCCTTGAAACACTTGCATAATTTCCTTGCAAATAATGCATGTCAAAGCTTCAAATGTGTAAGGGTTACTAATACTTGTTTGTAACCCACTACCCAAAGCATAAAAACCAAACTTGCTTATTTTTTCTTATTCCATGTGTGGCATTCTACTAGTTGTTTTTGTTTCGTAGGCACATTAAACTTGTGATTGGGATTCTTTGTTGATAGGAGAGTATGATTTTCACCCTTGTGGTGAATCATAAATCTTGACTTGCCTTTGGATTTTGAAAGCAAGGAGATAATTGAAGCTTCTTGGTGTGTTTGGAGGAAATGATCAGGGTAGGAGAGTATGATCTTCACCCTTGAGGTGAATCAAAAATCTAGACTCTTGAAAGTGGATCCAATCTATTTTAGTTAGAATCCTTTAGAGGGCTTACTCTTGGGAAACCAAGAGGAATGACCCAAGTGGGGACAAGAGAACTTGGCTATTCCAACCTACTATAAACTTAAGGCTATCAAAGACACAAAACCTTGGTAGACATATTGTTTGTCTTCACTTAGTGTGATTACTTGTTGGATTGGGACCATGAGGAAAATGCTAAGCAAGAACACTTAAAGTGCTCTTATGGTCATGATGTCTATTACCCACCACAAGGTGGGGTGTCTCATAATTGGGTGCAAGAGGAACATTATGAATGGAAGCCCTTTCTAAGAACTGTAAGTTAATAGCTACCTTTTCTACCACTCAACTTCTTAGTGCAAGGATCGATCCTAGTGGACTACCCAGATCACCCAAGATTTTACACTCACCATCTATGTTTCCTTAGTTTTTCTTATGGAACTTCCATGAAAAATTCAATATCTCTTGTGGAAAACCACTTGGTGTGAGGTGAAGGAGTACTTAGCATGGGTGAAGTTGTTGAGTAATGAACCATGACTTTTAGGTAGATTTCTTGGCAAGTGTTTTGAATGTACTCAATGTAAACATTCTCACAAATGAAACATCTCAATAAAATTGGTAAAAAAGCTATCCTAATATCACAAATGTGTATTGGCAAGGTTGTTTTGACCCTTGTTCAATTTTCTGAGACATGCCAAATTACCTTTATTGTTTACAAAACTTGTTGTTCTTTGACACAAACTAAGGTCCTAAACTATCTAATCTGGAAACTACTTGATTGATCAACTAAAACACAAATTTGAGTCAAAACTATCTCTTTTCATATTTCACTAGCAAACTATCACATGGTCTCTAGAGAAATATTGTGTGACACTTTTGTCCAAAAAAATCACTTGGCCACTTCCAAGTCCATCGCCTAGTTATATTGCATTTTATCACCCTACTTAAGAAGAACCATCACCCCAGAGAAAAGTATCACCTAGTTACTATAAAATTTGTCGTACGATACAAATTGGTGTCCTACTATCACTTGGTCTCTAGAAGAATATTTTTTGGATCATTTTTCTGTCAAAATAGAGTTTGCAATATATTTTAATGGATCTAGGGTATTTTCACTTCATTCCTTCCTGGGCCTGCTCTCAAATATGTATGTTAGGTGTTGTCTTAAGTTGAAAAGATGGGTTTAGTCCATCAAATGTAAGTCTCAAAACATCATTGATGATTTTTGGTTGACAAGTTGTTCTCCCATTAAATTTTATAATCTTGACTCTTTAGTACCCAATATTTTGGAGATACAAAAGGATGTTACCAAAAAATGGGTCAATGTATATATTCTATCATTTCCCTCTAAATTAGAAAGTATAGTTCCCTTAGGACTTTTAAATATGTGCAATGAATATGCCTTTATTAGATCAAAAGTTTTGATGGAATTAAGCTCTTAACCTAAGAGCAGTAAAGGATAACCAATTTTTTTGTAGACACAAACAATTTAGGCAAGATAGATTTGAATAACCTATCACACTCAATAGAATGATTGTAGTAGATTATCTTGAGGCTTCTAATTCTTACTTATATTCTAAATGTAGATTAATGATCTAAATGCAAAAGAGTAATGAAGAAGATATGAATATGAGGGGCAAATGGAATTTCTTTCACTATCAACCTTGAATGAAATGGAATCCAACCAACAACTAATAGATTCATACACATTTATCTTTCATCTCCCAATGAAGCTATGTAACATGTTATAAAACTAACAAGAGAAGAAACATAACCATATATGAAGAAAGTAAATGGAATCACATTCACTATAATTACCAAAATGAAATGGAATCTATATGTTTATCATAGAATCAAATATGATTATCTTTCAACTCTTAATGCAAAACTAATCTATGCACGAGCCACAAAACATGACAAGCAAATAGGGTAAATGGAATTATAGGCCAATTCACCATCAATTTTTTCAACCTTTGTATTGTCAAATGAGATTACATTTATAGTTTTTCTATCATCCCTTAGTTCTAGTAGAGCAATAGTCACATAAAAGAAAGAAAATAAGAATAGAACATGGAAAATATCTTATTTGATGTATAGTAGGAATACATGACATCTTCTCTATCAAGGATTCAGAATCTATGATCTTGAAAACATACCATGACTATTCAACTTCATGCAATCCCAAAAATCCTATAAAAATCAGCATTCTCTTCATATTCCATTGTTTGGCACAAGGTCCATATAATTTATATTCCAACATTTACTGCATTTTTGAATTATCATCATTGACCTAAGATCAATGCTCCAAATTAAATCCTGATAAACCTTCTAACATGATTGACTTTAACCTTTTTCACTGGATCACGACTTAACATATCTTTATTCCATTAACTGTGGTGACTTGGTGACAACCACTCATTAACTATGATCATGATTTTGTAACATAAAATTTAACTACTTTTTCTAACCCATGACCATGCAATGACTAATTTGATGTTAACTATTACTATATTTGCTAGGTCACAATGTAACATTTCTTGAATGTCTACTAACCCATGACTATACAATGATTGACTCTCATGGCTTTACATCATTAACTATAGGTTGATATAAACCTCTTGCAACAACACAATTCCTTTGCTTTTCTCAATCACTATCTTTACCATGAGTTATCTCTAACCACTAGTGACCATGCAATTTCTTTGATTACACTATGTTGTGACCTTCATCTCTAACCCTACAATGGTGCAATTTCTTCCTTTTTCTTAGTCATGATGTTAACCATGATTTACTTTGACTGGATCATGATGATGTGATGACTATTGATTTCAAAGATTTGATGGCTAAGATTAAGAAGACTTTAGTATATCAATTTTCTCTATAGTGTGGGTCCATCTGTTCCACATGTTGAGTTCTTTGTTATTATTAATCTTGTGATATCATAATGTAATAGCCTATCTATCATGTAGTTGAAAGTCTTCATTCGAACCCTTGTGATCATACACTAGCTAATATATCATGAGGTTATAGACTTAAAAATACATAGTCATGATGTTAAGATAAAAAGTAGCACTTACGATCTATTGATGACATGATCTCACGATCTCATCGTAGTATCTCAACCTTGATTCTGAAGCTTTCTGATCTTTTGATACGAGTTTCAACCTATGATCTGAAAATCCTCATAGCATTATAAGTTCACCTCTTCCCTCTTTCAATCTTATGATTAGGGCATTAATGGCATACCATCATAACTCTTGACCTTTTATGATCTTATGATACTTCAAAGCATCATTTGAAATAAAATGAATGGGACCTAGGTGATAGAGAACCATTTGACTTTCAACTAACCAATGGTGTGTATTCTTTCATCAACTTGACTTTTTTCCAACCATGTAACTTATCATGATCTCATTTGAGTTGTCCATTTACTAAATCGATGATGCACCTTCACTAATCTTTGATTTCAAGGGTTTTGACCATTTTTAGCAACACAAACTACTTTCTCTACATTCTAATCTTGATCATCTACAATGTCTTCCATGAAAACTATAATATATCATGAATCCTCATCTTCAACAAGATTAGGAAAGAAGAAAGATATTCATTAGAATATTCAAATCTTCTCATCAAGAAATGCATAGAAAACCTTCCAAAACCTAATCACCTAGCCATGGACTATTGCATTACTCATATAATTTCATGCATCCAGTTAGCTTAAAGAAATGATGAGAAGAAAGGCTATCCTATGGGAAATCTAGACTTGGACTCAAGACATTGACACTTGATTTGACTCAAGCCCTAAAGCAAAAAGATATGAACTAAAACTTAGGAAAAAATGATCACTTGTCAAAATTTGATTACTATTCTATGCTAGCTATTTTCTATTGAGTTTCTTTCTCGCTTTTTTGGCTTGAGACACTAAGTGTTGTAAATTATTGAACACTCTTGAAAAGCCATCTATTTTTCTTTGACAAGTGATTATTTTTTATTGTAAGAGCTTCAAATCTAAAATACTTCTCTCATCCTATTAAGAAAATACATGTCCTTACATGTTAGTCACAACTAGGTTCCAAATTGGTAATGGTAGTCGTTCTTCTTTTGTTTTCACATAATTAGAGACTCCACCTAGGCACTCTCATGGACAACCTTATATGAAAGATCTTGATTCTAATCAAACACAAATAGCCAACATCTAGCACAATCCACTTTATAGTTTTGAAAACTCATTTGGAACACCCTTTGATACACCCACAGGTAAAATCATTTTGACTAACATGCATTCTAAAGAAATCAAATGCCACTTAGAAGAGAAAGAATGTGAAAATGAAAGACTTATCAAAGCTATATATGCTAGAGAAAGAGATAATCAACAAGATGAACCTAACACTCATACACACCATGAGGAAACTAGAAGAGGATATTATATAAATCCATTTGAACACATCCCCTTGGTGGCAATGATGGCAATCACACACCCCCAAGGACTCCCAAAGTCAATGTGAGAGCATGCCTATCACCACCCAAAAAATCACAATCACATCATGAAAGTGATGATGAGATCACTATTGAAGATGTCATAAAATTTCAATAAGATGAGCTCGCTCAAAAATTGATGCTCAAGGCTTTAGAGAAAAATGGGGACCAATACTTCTAGTATATGACAACAAAAGAATGGAAACTCCCCCAAGATTTTTGCATACAAAAAATAATCAAAAAATGAGAGCCCATCAAGGCTGAAATCTTAAGAGAATAAATGCAAGAATTGAGGAAAAAACTTGCACAATTACAAACTTCCAAAGGGCCACCTAAAACTTCATTTGTTGAATCAATATGTGCTCTTCCATTTGATATGATTCTATACATGTTGCCATTTCCAAAGGATATAGAGGTTCCTAAGTATGAAAAATATGATGGAAATGGTGACACTCATGATCAAGTGAGGCATTTTTATGCTATTAGCATGAATTTCATGTACAAAGACACTTACCTTATGTAATTTTTTCCTAGGAGTCTAAGAGGGAAAGCTATGGAGTGGTTCACAAAGTTGAAACCCCCTCTCAAAAAATTTGATGAACTCACACAATGTTTTATCCAAAAATACTCTTATAACATTCAACATCTTGTAACTATGTTGGACTTGTGCTAGATCAAACAAAAATAGGGAGAACCTTTTGCAACATACATTTATAGATGGAGATCCTTATACTCTAGGTACCCTTGGCAAGTTCCTGAAGCTAAGAAATTTGACATCTTTGTCAACACACTTATACCAAAATTATACTTTGACTTAAGAAAATATTTTTTCACACCCTTCAATGCAATGGTTGAGAGTGCATATCATATTGAGGATGTTGCTATCAAGAAGGGTGACATTTTTGTGAACAAAGAGAAAAATGGCAAGGACAAAAACAAATATGTTGTCAATGATGTAGTAGTACATGCTCCTAAGAACAAGGAGTCAATGTTCAATCTTTCTAATGTTATTTATGCTACAAAATAATAAGAGGGTTCAAAAATACAAACATCTAATAGGAACACCAAGTTTACTAAGAAACAATGTGTTTACACTCCAATTGTTGAACCTTATGATGTGGTCTTGAAGGCTCTAATTGCTAATAAACCAATCACACCTCCATACAACTCCCACCTCTATGACCCACTTATCAAGCCTAGAAAGAAAATCATTTTTGCAACTATCATAGAAGTAAGGGCCATAATACTGATCATTTTTTTAAACTCAAAGATGTAATTCAAGATCCAATTGATGTTGGTAAAGTTGTCACATATGGCCTTGTTAAAAATTCTCACCATAAATATTTTAATAAACCCTTGCTAGAATATGAGAAAGGTGAATCCTCCAAGGATCCTAAGAAAAATCATGATGCTAAGATCAACTATTCATATATTAACACAGATAACATTATAAACATGATTGAACTTGTTGAGTATCTTTGTATGATGAATTCTAAATCTAACAATCAACCCAACTACAATGTTGAGGATGAAAGACCCAAGGTAGTCCTCAAAATGTGTAATGCTCCCCAACACCATATAGACACTAGACCTAAGGTGGTACTTTGAGTGGCCAAATATTCTTCCTCTTCATAGAGTGAATCGCTTAACATTGTCACTATGGGGCAATCTAAAGTCATTGTAAAAGTTTCTCATGATCCTAAGAATGCATCATCATCCAAACAAGAAACTACCTCTAGGATCTCAAATTATGACCTTGTCAACCAACTACAATGAACCCCAGCTCAAATTTCCATCTTTGAGTTGTTAGAATTATCCACTTTACACAAGGACATCCTTGAAAATGCTTTATGTTCTACCAATGTCCCCGTGGATATCAATGTAGAATGATTCCAAGCTATGGTGAACCATATCTCTTAACATCACTACCTCATCTTTTCTGAAGAAGATGACAGAACTATCAGTCATCCCCATAATCTTTCCCTCCATGTTGAAGTCCAAATTTTCTATACTCACGTTCATCGAGTCCTGATAGACAATGGTGCAGGGTTGAACATCATCTCATTCAATGCGATCCAACAATATTGACCCTAAAGCAAGATCACTATCAAAGCCTATGATGAGGTTGAAAGACCTTCTAAAGGTCTAATTGTGCTTCCAATCAGAGTTGATTTGGTTGAGAAAGATGTCATTTTCCAAGTTCTGGACATACCATTTGCATACAATTTATTTTTGGGATGACCATAGATCCATGACATACAAGCAATACCTTCCATGTATCATCAATGTATCAAGTTCCCTTTCAGTGGTACCGAGATACTTGTCCCTAGCAACAACTCAATGTCTATCAATATGCTATCTACTGTAGAAATATTGGTTCCACATAATTGCTCTTCTTATGAACTTACACCATCCTTTATAGAATGTGAATAGAAATTGAAAATGATGAGCCTAGACATGGGAAAATATACTCGGGACTCCATTGTTGCTCTACTAGTTTCCCCTTGGTCTTATGAGAAACCTTCTACTAAGAAGAAGCCTTTAGCTTTTGTAATCACTCTTTTTGGCATCTTTTTTCAATTCTTAGTTCCCCTACAAGAGGTAAAAGAAGAACAAGAAATAAAAGATTGGATATATAGGGAAGAGGAAGATGAGTCAGAGGAAGTCATAGTCACTACTCCCATCTCTCTTAAACACTATGGAAAAGGATCTAAACTTCTCACAAACATGGGCTATCAAGGCCACAGCTCCTTAACTAGTAAGAAGAAATCTCTAGTATAAACTTAATTCATACTAAGGGTCACAACACTTGAGATATTGTTGGCCTAGGTTTTGGGCTAGAAGATGAAATACCAACATTTGACAAAAGAGCTCCCATGTCTAGCAAATTAGAGGATGATGATCCTCCCTTTGTTGCTGCCAATTTGCAAGATGAAAATTTCATGTCTCTCACTTCCCTCATTTGGAAAGAAGAAACACTAACACTCACAATAATGTTGAAGCTTTCACTTCTAGACAATAGGAACAAGATGAATCTAAACCTGAAGACTTAAACAAAGGTTGGATTAGAGAAAATATTGCTCACTTAATTGCTACAGATTAGAGTATAGACTCTTGAGATTATGAATGGGAAAGCCTATCAGATGCATCTTGTGAATTAGTGGTGGATGTTATTCACACCTATTCAACCAACCAAATGTAGTTAAAGAGTCTAGTGTAGAGTTAGATGAGTTTGGTTTGCAAACTACTTTAGTGGACCACATTGGTCCCTCTAGATCTATTTCTAATCTAGATTCCTTTGCAACATTCACTATAGGCTCAAATTTTCATGTCACTAGAGATGACTCTTTTCATATTAACAACCTTGAAGCTTCCACATCCCTCTCCTTGATTCACCCTAATCTCATAGATTGGTTGGTCCAACATCAAAGACCTGAAATATCATCTTTCCATAATGACTATGAGATCACTTGCTACCAAAATTCTATTGAATCCATGATTCTTCCACCAGTGAACCCGTGGTTAACATGACAAAATTAGATATCAAGTATATTAGTCATAAAATTAAAAGAAAATACAAGCAGTTAGATGGAGAAAACCACTTTGTGGCAATATATGAACCTAAAAAGTAAAAACAAAGACATATCAAATGGTAAAAACCTCCTTGAGGCACCTAAAAATGAGGTACTTGGTAGTTTGCCAAGCTATTTTTAGGATAGATCTTCAGTTCTCACTAAAACTACATAGCCTATCAACTTGGGTATAGAGAAATGTCCCAAAATTATCCATGTGCCTCAATTATTGTCAACTAAAGAAAATGAGAGCTTTGCCAAGTTCTTTCAAGACAAGAAGATCAATTTTTCATGGAAATACTTAGATATGCCAAGACTTGACATGGATCTAATTATGCATCATTTATCTATCTATCCCCATGTAAAATGTGTTAAACAAAAACTGAGAAACATGTGTCCATATGTAGCCCTCTTGGTCAAAATCAAAGTTGGAGAAACACCTAAGTGAAAACTTTATTAGAGCTATTGATTATGTAGAGTGGATTTCCAAAATTGTACCTATGTGTAAAGATGACAAATCCATTCAAGTTTGTACTAATTTCAAAGATCTAAACAAAGCATGCCCTAAAGATGACTTTCCACTACCCAACATAGATGTGATAGTGGATATGATAGTGGATTATGAAATGTACTCCCTAATGGATGGATTTTTTGGGTATAACCAAATTAATATTGCTCCAATTGATCATTAAAAGACAACCTTTATATGTGCTTTGGGTACCTTCTACTAGAATGTCATGCCCTTTGGGCTAATAAATGCTAGTGCTACCTATCAACAAGAAATGACCACCATCTTCCATGACATGATGCATAAAAATATGGAAGATTATGTTAATGACACACTAAAAAAATCTAATAAATGAGAAACACATCTTGAGGACCTTAGTTTAATATTGTACCACATGGAACATTTTCAACTTAGGCTAAATCCAAAAAAGTATGCCTTTGGTGTAACATCTGGGAAATTGCTAAGCTACATTATATCAGCAAAAGGAATTGAGGTTGATCCTAAAAAGGTACAAGCAATCATGGAAATGCCTCCTCCAAGAAATATTAGTCAACTTAGAAGTCTACAAGGACATCTAAATCCATTAGCAAATTCATTTCTTAGTTGGTTGATAAAACTTAATCTTTTAAGAACTTTCACAAAGGCTTTACTCATCTAGAATGAAGATTGTCAACAAAGTCTAGACCAAATCAAAGGCTACTTGGCTAAACCTCCCATATTAATGCCACCTATCCTGAGTAAACCTTTGACTTTGTACATCTCAATCCTCTTCTCTAGGAGCATTATTGGCATGGAGTGATGAGACTGGAAATGAACATGCAATTTACTACATCAATCACACTTTGGTGGCTTATGAGATAAACTATACCAACATTGACAAGGCTTACCTTGCAATGATCTTTGCTTCTCAAAAATTAGATATTATATGTTGACACATATAGTTCACTTAATTGCTAAAACTAATCCCTTGAAATACTTGTTGAGCAAAGCTACGCTTAGTGGTCATCTGGCTAAATGGACGATGATTCTTTCAAATTTTGAAATTTAGTATGTCAAATGCAAAGCTATTAAGGGATAGGCCATAGCTAACCAATTGGCTGATTTTCCACTAGAAGATACCATACATATGAAAATTGAGTTTCCAAATGCCTCAATTATGTACATCAATGAGAGTACTTGGAAAATTTTCTTTGCCAATTCTCATACATAGAGTGGGGCTAGAACAGATGTCTTGTTTATTTCACCTCATAGTTATACAATCCCAAAGTCCTAAAAACTCTTATTCCCTTGCACCAACAACATTGCAAAATATGAGGCCTTAATAAATGGGATCAAAATGGCTCTTGAATGGAGAATCACTAAATTGCATATCTATAAAGATTCCCAACTTGTCATAAATCAAGTAAAGAATTAGTATCAAACAAAGGATGACAAGTTGATACCTTACAAGAAGTTGATTGATGCTCTAAGAAAATATTTCACTTTTGTGACATTCTAGCAAATTCCTAGAGCATAAAACAAGGTCACCAATGCTATAGATACTCTAACATCTATCCGCTAGTTACAAGAACATGAATCACAATTTTAGTTCTTGGTGGAAGAACTATACCTTCTTGCCTATGATTCCTCAGATAACCATGTGATCTGCACCATTGTAGGTCACAATTCCTCTGCTATGCTACTATCTTCTCCTACCTACATGATTAGGTTATTCCTAAAACCCTCACACACAACCAAAAATGCCAACTCCTCCATAATGCTTCACATTACACTTTGGTCTCTGGTGACTTGTATAGGAAGAGTCTAGATGGAACATTTCTTAAGTGTTTAGAACTAGAAGATTCTGAAAAGGCACTAGTTGAAGTTCATGAGGGCATTTTTCAAGCACATTCTAATGGCCTTGCACTTGCTCAAAAATTAGTTAGGGCAGTTTATTACTAGCCAACCATGCAAGTTGATGTTGTTTGTTATGCTAAATCCTATAAGAAATATCAACTTCATGGCAACTTAATTCATGCTCCTGGATGTGAGCTTATTCGCTTTCTAACCTATTGGCCATTTTAGTAATGGGCTTTTGATTTGGTAGGGAAAATCCATCCAAGTTCATCTAGTGGCCACAAGTTCATTACAATGACTAAGTATTTCACCAAATTTGTTGAGGTTGTGCCACTATCTTCTACCATAGGCAAACATGTTGCCTTGTTTATACGTAACCACATCATTTCTTGTTATAGCGTTCCTTCCTCCATAGTTACTGATAATGGAGGATAATTCAAGAATAAGTACCTCAAATAGTTGTGTAAGAAATTTAGAATCAAACAAAATTGGTCCTCCATCTACTACCCTCAAGGGAACAACCAAATTGAGGCCTCCATCAAGACATTACTAAAAATATTGCACTGAACAGTTCAAAAATTTTGGAAGGACTGGCACTTATAGATCAATCTGGCACTATGGGCCTATAGAACTACCATATGTTCTCCTATAAGGGCCAAGCCCTTTTCTTTGTTCTATGACTATGAGGCTTTCCTTCCCTTAAATTTTGAATTCCCCTTATCGTGAGTCTCTTTACATGAGTTGATGGGATGAAGACCATAGGACTATGTGAGTATAGGAACTAGAAACTCTTGATGAACCCCGCAAGGCTACTTTTGAGCACATGAGAGCTTATCAAAAGTGCATGTCTACTTAGTATAATAAGAAATTGCATCCCTGTAAGTTTCAAGTGGGTGAACTTATGCTTAGAGAAAACCCTAAAAATCAATAGAACTAGGAATAGAAAAGGAAGTTTGAACCTAACTTGTTGGACCCTTACATTATCATAATAGCATTTGGGTCTGATGCTTATAATCTTTCTACTCTAGAAGGGGAACAACTAGTGGAGCCTATCAATATCCTACACCTTAAGTAGTTATATCCTTAAAGGCTCACCACTTAGCTATTTGTACATATTGATCCTAAAAAATTCCTTAAAATTATAAATGTCCTAAAAAAATGATCTTCTTAGTAAAAACCTAGCACTAGGCACTTTGATGTATCACCAAAAAAAATCAAAAAAATCACAAAAATTGAAGTCTTGAAAAAATTTGCCAAGTTGTGAAAACCTAGAAAAAGGCACTACTTGAGACCGTCACACCTATGTCTATCTGTCTTAATCACTCACTCTGCAACATATTTTCCTAACTTGGAATTTTTCCTTGTCCTTGTCTCGAGGGCACCTACTTAGCCTATTGAGGTCTCCTTGTGTATTAGGGTTTCTTTGGAAACTCACAAAATAACGTTTCTTAACACTACCCCACTTTGACATCAAGTGTTTCTAAACATTTTTTAGATAGTTTACCTACAGTCTCTGATATTGTGATATTTCTCATAATCATAATCAAGTCTTGAAGAAATGGCCAAGTGGCTTATACACAACACTTAAACATTTAAATGGATGATCTATGATGAACTTTATCTACTTTGTGTGTTGTATATGATGATTTATTTGTTATGTGTTCCCTCGGCGCATGGGGCACGTTTACTTGCTTTCTATTTGTGGGTATACTTTGTTAGTCTACACTATTTAAAGCATTTAGGCTTGCCTACTTGACACTTTGACACACAACGTATCATTTTTTACTATTTTCACAAGACCACACTTAGGGGTTATCCTGGCACTTATACCTTGATACAAGTGTAATCTTATGTTGGGCCCATTTACCTTTGCACCAAAAGCCATGACTATTAGTGAACATGGAACACCACATAATTAACCACCTGTGGGCAAGGGAGCACATCGCATCACCCAACAATCTCCCCCTCGACACGCATACCAGGTGCTTACGCAGGTCAGGAAGGCACCAGGGAGATTTGAACCCATGACCAGGCCAAAACCAGGCTCTGATACCACTTGTAAGGAAACTTGGCAATAAAGAATATAACCATTTCCACATAACCCATAATAGATCTAAAATAAATATAGAATTAAAATCCACATGCAAGAGAATAGACAACATACCCACAAAATTGTGACACAAGATATACCCTGAGAAACCCTTATTGAGGGAAAAACCCAGCCTCCAAAAGCATCTGTCACCATGTATTATTTAGCAAAAACACCATTGCCATACAACCATGGAAGCCTTCATGGCCATAGCCACAACCGAGCAAACTATGTGAACAAGCATGAATCCACACATCTCATGCCATGCTTCCAACCTTCACAAATGCTCCCTTGGCTAACCTGTCAAGCCCTGTCCCGCTCGACTCTTGCCTTTTGTCTTCTCCTTGTCACTCTTTTTTTTCTCTCTACAACAACTACCCTTGTGGCTGCTTATATAGTAGCAAGTCCCACAAAACCACTAAGTGGTATTACATAAACCATGTGCTACCTAACCCACTGACCCCACATTTAATATTGGGCATTTAATTCTTTTCCCCAATATAAAATAATTACATGAAATATTTTCACAATGTTACAATACAACTCATCAAGAATATTCCATGGGAATCTTTACATGTTGCACGTCCATCTCGACACAACATTACATAATAAAATAAAATAATAAAAATAACAATATTATGCAATGTGTGCAACACCCATTATCTCAACATCTTAATATATTAAACTTAGGGAATCTAATCACGTAATCATCTTGACTTGCATGTCTTTGATGCTTAGATTGGATTTCCACATTCCTATCTAATATCAATCATATTCATATCCTCATAGTTATACTAGTGATGGTTGCATGATCTCATGATGTCCCTAATTAATGCTCAATGATGAAATTAGAGTCTCTAATAAACCACTTTGCATATTAGTTTGCATTTTAGGTTCATTTTCTAGCTTATTCTTGCATTCTTGCATATGAGGAGAGCTCTCTCTTCATCTTTTTCAAACATGTTGACTGACTACTTTCATACCTTATTTACTTTTTTCTTAATCATTGCTTTTTTATATTTTGTTTCACCTCTTTACTATCCTACCATCACAAAGGGTTAATCTACAAATCACATCTAATTTATCCAAGTATTACATTTTTCAAAAATATAAGTCTACATCATACATGTGAGAGACAAACATCATACATGAGAAAGATCTATGAACATATCAACATGAGAATAAAAGCAACACATACATGAGCAAGAAACTAAAACATCACATGGAAACTTAAAGTGTTGAAACATCTATCAAAATAAGAAAAGTACACAAGGCTATCGATCAAATTTTGTATCTCACATATATCAAAATGTGTCACTATACATATACAATGTGAGATCCAAAATCTAGATATTAGTCTCAAAATACATGGGGTATAATCAAAAACTATCATGATACATCTGCCTAGACCTAAGATTAACTCTCTCCCTCTGTAGCAAGTGGTAACCCTAGTGGAGGGTCATGTCTCCTATCTGACGGCTATATCACACCCTCTAATCTATCAACCCACTATGAGTAGTCAAGATTCCCTTTCCCTAGTAGCACCACACCCCTATAGGTGGCATAATAGTATGTGGCTCATGTGCCATGATGTGATGCCTCTTGCCTAGTAGCATCTCTCTCCGTATGGAGCTCATCCCCTCTCGCCTACTCATCTATGATTTGTTGGTCTTGAACTACAATACTACCTATGCTACCTATAACTCTACCTCCATAGCTCATAGCCTAGTATCTCGCTTATCATCATCTCTAGCTAGTTGTTCCACCTACACATCCACTCACTCTACTCTCAATCATCTTAGTGGCTCCTCCTTATCCTCCTCCTCCCTTGTGGCTTGGGCCTATGTCCACCTCCTCCCAACTCAAGAATTGCCCCCAACCTATCTACCTCTACCTCCACCTCCACCACCATCTCCCCCATCTCCCCCTATCTTGCTACTAATAACAAATGGGGCATCTAGCTGAGTAAACCATGGGAATGGATGTCTTTGCCTCTCATATAGATATGTCAAATTTGCACCTGCATCTGCTACCTCTGGCCTATAATCCCAAGGGTCTCCCACTAATATTGTGCTATATTAGAGAGTTGTGTGATAGTCTAGCATAGGAAGCCAACCCGGTGGCTCCTCTCCATGGTATCATGCATAGGTGGTCATCTCCACTAAAACCACTTGTCACTCCATAAATTGTCACCATACATGGCTGATCATAAATTGCTCAACAATATTTGCATGCCTATCAACTGGGGGCTAGCTGTAATGCATATACTCTAGCTCCCAAGAGTTGGACCATCTATGGAGCTATCGATATGGCCACCATACAAAGGATGTGAGCTCATCTAAATCTTGTTGATGATATGTCAAATCTCCACTATGTGTCTATGGTACAAAACCTCTATATCTAAAAATGTAGGCTCAGTTGTGCTCTCATAGCTGAACTTGTGGCTGAATGTTGGCAATGTGCTCCCATGCCCATATCTAAGCTAGTAATGCCCTACATGCCCAAGAATTCTTGTCATGATATCCAACATCATGTAGCTCATGATACATATCTCTGAGGATCATCAATCCCCATGCAATCCTCTATGGCCACCCAATCAGGTCTACTACTAACCTCTTCCATCCTAATTGGAAGCCCTTCTAGCAACTATTGGTAACCAAAGCCTGAGCAACTAAATAACAAATCAAACACTATAGTGGATACTCATCACCATACTCATCTATAAGTTGCTCCTAGCTCAAATGGAAATCTAAAATGGTGACATCAAGGAACATCTCCTACACTGCTCTTCTTCCCTTTGTTAGGGTTTAATCATAATAAACATGTGACATATAATAACCCTTGCATTGGCATACCTCATATGGATATCAAAACTTTAAAATGCAAAAGAGCAATCAAATGTAGAACTTGCTAGATCACCGTAACATGGTACTTGAAGGATGTGATATACATCCTCCAAAGTGATTGTTGACTCTCTAGTAAGTAGGTGAAAGGTTTTGTGCTTACTATGCCACCACTCGGCTAGCTCAATTAGCAACCCATGGTTCACCCCTATGTGGGGCATCTGTATAACCCACTTCAACCTCATATGGTTGTCTTCTCATCATCAATAAGATGATCTAATACATGTAACCACACTACTTTGGGGGCCCTGATAAGAAATGCAAAGAACACCATGTGTAAAACAATGACAAAGAAACATCAATAACATAGCAAAATAGTGCTCAAACCTTCAAAATTCAAATAAAAAGCACAAAAATCAGGCCATACAATACTTTTTCCTATATACAAGCAACACTTTTTGCTATCTAAGTATCATGTGATACTTTTTATAATACCCAGGCAATACATTTTTCCCAAGAAATATTTTGCATTGGTTTGCACGACATTTAGGTATGGCTTATACGATAAAATTTAAACAAGCGGTGTGATACAATTGTGCATGTGAAATATTGCATGATATTTCTTCAAGTACCTATGTGGTACTTTTTAAAATATTGCATGATATTTTGTATATAACCCCTAAAACATGCAAAAAAAGATCATAAATGCATAAAAAGCAAAAAAAAATTGATGACTTACCAGTGTCTCATAGCCAAGAGGTCGATTATACAATCGACTATGCTCAAAATAGTGTTGGTGGATCAAAATTTTTGCTAACACCATGTTTTTCTCTCTAGACCACTCTAAGCTCTCCAAATTCACAAAAGATAAAATGATTTGAAAATGACACTTGGACCCCTCATATAGCCTTCCAACCTAATTTTGGCTCATTTTTCCAACTCCTTGAAATTCCACAAAAATTGTACCTTAGCTAATTTTTACATCTTAGATCTATTTTTGGGATCAAAACTGAAATCTAAATTCATCTTGATAGTCAAAATTGCATTTTAAATTTCTACCTTCTTCTATGCAGTTAGTTGACCTCTTGAGGTCTAATCTTCAAATCATCATTGGGGCATCTTCATTTCTTCATGTCTTCATCATTTCTACACTTCATATATACTCCAATTCACATTTTCATGTCTAAAATCACCGTTCTACTTGATTTGACCTAACCTTCATACTTTATACTTTGTGGCCAACTCTAGTCAAATTGGGGCATTCTATCATTTCCTTATGGTCACTTTTTGGTTCTAATCATCTATCTGTCATCATGGACTTTTCTATATCTTGATTTATTCATATCTAGCTCATTTCTACATCCCCCTTACCTCATTTCAATTTCAATCCTAAAGGGGCAAAAATACTCTATCATCACTTGCAACAACTATATATTTCTTAGGAGCATATGTTTGATCTTTTCACTTTCTCTCAATCTATCTACTTTTCTTGATGTTAACATTCTTTTTGAGTGCTGACATCATCTCTTTCCTAAGTGTTCAATACTACTGCTATTAGGCTACACACTTAAGATTTGCTATCTCTTTCTACATTTCATTCTTCAGAATTAGATATCTCTATTGTTGCCTACTTGGCTTCTTTTTTCTTTGACATAATGTGTTCCCAAGTCAATCACACATTAGTCAAAGAGGGGAAAATATAATCATCTAAAAATAGTCATCTAGACTATTAGCTCCCTTCATAGTATTTTGGCTAAATTAATTAATCATTTGCCTAGGCCAAATTGCTAAAAATCAATTAATTTGATTACAACCTATAGTTTTGAATATATTATCCTAAGTTCATTATTTGATTAAAAGAACATGTCCCCTTTTAATTAAATAAAATCCCCCTTTCTTCTAACCCATTTAATGTTCACACATAAAGCATTATTTTTATTTTGCAAATTAAAGGAAAAGACTATTTTGTCTCATATGCAAAGTCAACTCTTTGTTTATTGGTTGACTTGTTTGTGCATATGGATCAATCTCATTTGCAAATTCCACCCATTATCTTCCATCATCTTGATCTTGATCTCCACCATTGGTATGACTTTAAAAGAGAAAGAACTTTCCTCCTCAAAGGTTCAACACTCTTGAGTACTATTATGCTGTAGGTTTACCATTCAAATTCTCAAGAGCTTTTGTGGAGAATTTCTACTTCTTGTCTACTTTCTAGAATGTATCTTAGCTTCTCTTTTTTCTATAACCTATGGGTCAAATTTTGTCAAAGTTGGGTCAAACTTAGGTTAGACTTGGTAGAAAGCCATATAAGGTTGATAGACAATGTATGATTATGTAGGAGGATTTACCTCTATTGTGGATGAGGGGCCACAGACCTCAAAGCCTAAGTCTATATCACCAGATGATTATTAGCAAGCAAGAGATCTTGGTAGGGCTTGGACTTTACCAATGCATGAGGTGAGAGCTAACAAGGAGTTGTTGAAAACATTGATGGAGTGGTGGCATTCAGAGACTAGTTATTTTCAACTACCCATGGGAGAGGCTACTATGACCTTAGAGGATGTATGGTGCATCCTTCAAATTCATATCCATGGGGAGTTAGTAGTATATGATCCCACAATAGGGTGAGTTGCACGTCATTAGATGTTTGGTTGTGGTGATGTTGCATCGAGGATTAGGGACTATGAGATTAGATGGGAGATATTAATGGTGTGACATGACCGGTTGATTATTATTAAATGTTGGGTTGTGGGTGAGTTATTGATACTAGATAGGTGAGGGCATGGATTCCCTATTGGGTGGGGCAGACTACTGGAGAGGACGGTTATGGATGTGACTATGTTTTCATGGGGGTCCTACATGCTTAGGATGTTGTACTATTATCTTCACCAAGTGGCATATAGGAGTGGATTGAATTTAAGCACTAGAGGTACATCACTATAGATTTGGGTATACGAGCATATTGTCATATTTAGTCTACTTGTAGAGAGGGAATTGGTTGAGGACATGCCCTACATGTATACCTATAGAGAGATACTACCACAAGGACCACTAGGATGCACCTGATCCTTTAAGCATCAGTTGGATACGATGACCCATTTATTGGAAACCTTACAAAGATTATCCAGGGTGGGATGAGAATGAGATCCACCTTTTTGTATTGTAGGCAAGAGTGTTGTCTAATTGGGTGTATAGTGATTGGGCACCTAGTGATAGAGATGTATTGGCCAAAGTGAGTACATTGGTAGTTTGGGGAGAGATAGGATGTGCCTATAGGTCTTGCACTGTTTGTACAATCTAGAGAAGAGATTAGAGAGTGGGGGTGTCTATCAAGACATAGGTCGCCTATGCATAGTTAGAGGAGCTAAAACCAAGGTTTTTGGGAGTAGCAATAGATGTGATAGATGTAGGTATAATAGTGGCATATGAGAGATGGTTTGATCAGCATCGACCAAGGCCATTGATAGATCCATCAATTATTGTACCATAGCTAGAGAAGGATGGAGAGGAGGGTGAGGAGGGTGAGGAGAGTGATGTTGAGGAGGTAGGGAATGATGATGATGATGAAGATGATGGGGAGGATGAGGAGGAGGATGGGGAGGATGATGAGGAGGAGGAGATGATCAGGGGATGAGAGGTGGTGATGAGGAGGGGAAGGATGCTGAGGGGGATGGGGAGGATGATGATGAGGGAGATGATGATGAGGGAAATGATGATGAGGATATGAGGACCTTGGGGGTGGGGGTGGTGATGGAGGAGATGATGATGAGTTGGATAGAGGGTAGTCAGATGTATGAGAGGATAGAGGTGTGGATGTTGTGGCAATGAATATAGAGGAGGAGCTGGTATATTTTATGGAGGGTATGCTAGTACAAGTATAGACAAGGCCTATCTAGTCTAAGTTAGAGATGATGGAGGTGATTAGAGGGATTCAAAGTCAATTAGAGTAGTGTCAGGTAGTGATTGATTGGGTTATAGCAGAGAGAGATGCAGTAGTGTGGACAGTAGAGAGGGAAGTCCAAGAATCTCAAGACTTTGTTAGTAGTATCAGGCATGCATCCTTTCAAGATATGGTCATGATGATGTCTACAGCACATGCAAAGGCATGATATTGGAGGGATTACTATGAAATGGCAATGCCACTAGAGTAGAGGGTAGCAAGCTATCAGACAGTGAGATCTCATTCATGATAGACACAAAGGAAACAAAGTAGTGGAGGTGTGATAGGATAGATGAGTTCACCATAGATAGATGAGGGGTCATCCTCAAGGCCAAAAAGAGGTTGTGAGGCCAGGGATAGTATGGTTTGACATAGACACACTCATGTATAGAGAGGCTTCCTTTCTTTTTGTTATGCTCTTTCATGGTTCACGCCTACGGGCAAAAAGTATTGATGTAAACCATGATCATGTACTCTAATATTTTTTGAAACATTTATGAGATGTTGTTATGTTATGATGACTATATGAGATGGATTATGCACATGCTTTATATGAATACATTTATACTTTTTGATGTGGACTTTATATGATGACATCATGAGTTGGTTTATCACATGTTATGCTCAAGAAATGATATCTTTATTTTTTCCACATACTTTTCTCATGAAATGAATGCAAATAAAATTTAAAATGATATGAAATGAATGCAAATGAAATGTAAAATGATGTGAATACCATGTTTTCTAGATATACATATTGCTTTAGATTTTTGGACATTTTGACATATGCAGGATGACGATGCTTTTGGTGTATCAAAGTACATGACCATGGTATGGGTGAACAAGATGGATGTTAGAAGATGAAAGAGATGAGATGAAGATCAATTAGTTATGGCGTGAGGATTTTTTCTTTCACAAAGTACACCATATGTCAAAGGAGCTTTATTTTGATATGGAAAATTGGATGCAATGCATCATGGCCATAAAGGGACAGAGCATAAATGCAATCCTTTTACATAAATAAGAATGATGCAGACAAAAAAAAACCTTGTCCTTCTAGGGGCATATATACATGCCAAAGACTCTCAAAGGTATTTTTAATAGACCAAGAAAAAAAGATGACCATGAACCATCCCAACCACTCTCATAGATCAATTTATATCATCGAGTGGCATAGAAACATGATCAAAGAAAAACAAAGAAAAAATAAATCACTCACTAAATAGCATGAGCCAACAACTATTCTCATCCATTATTACTTTCTTTTTAGTGGCTTTGGTTTTTGTGTCAGATTGATGATGTGATCGGTTTGGTTGTTGGTTCAGTTGATAGTTGTTGGAAATGATTGAATAAGAATGATGGAACTGGCAAAGAATGTTTTCAATCATTGTTTTGTCATTGATATCAAACTTGCTACTTGTAGAAATGACAATTGCTTTAGTGATCCAAATACTATCAATTGGTTGATTGACAAGGAGGCGGCAATCAATAAGATGTAACTAGAGTACCTAGAGAAAGGTTGAAGTTATGATGTTGTAATGAAGTACAAGGATCAGCTAAGTCATTGATGAAATAGTGTATTGTTGACATATTCTAAGACACATATAATAGACACATTAAAACATATCAAATATGTAAGGGTTTAGCTATGTTATTTGTGACAGCCTAACTAAGTTCATAAGAGAATACCAAGAAAGCTAGTTAGTGCCTAATAGATTCTTAGTTGAAGCCGAGCAAATTTACTTTTAAAGTGTGCCGAGTAAATATCAAGTGCCGAGCAAAAAAAAAGTGTCGAGTAAATATCAAGTGCTGAGTAAATATCAAGTGCCGAGTAAACATCAAGTGTCGAGCAAGAAAAAGGTGCTAAGTAAAGATATAGATGCTGAGCAGGATACAAGTGTCGAGTAACACAGAACAAGTCAAGTATCAGTAAACCAATAATGTCGAGTTGCTGCATCATTTTGAAATTGAAGATTCACCAGATCTGAGCCGACAAGGTTGTTACCTAGACGTTTGTAAACTAGATAGAAGATAAGAGTGATGAGTTGGTGACATAGAACACCATGTAAAAAACTTTTTAGTGAATACAACTAGATGCTAGACAAGGTTTCTAGATGAAGGAGAAATATGGGGTAGATAGATTGTATCCTACCTAATCCATTGAAACCCTAAAATTGGAGAGGGAGAATTGAGCAGGAAAGATATTTTATATTTCTATTTAAGAATTCATAAGGTCATGAAGTAGTAGTGTGGTGGTGAGAAAGTATGAAAGCATGAGCTACTAAAGAAAAGTGCTAAGGAGAAAGAGAGCAAAGAATACTTTGTTTCACTGGATGAACACAGATAAGATTGCATTGGTATGATGAGTAAAGAAGACTCAAGGAAACAAAGCTTGAGAGGAAGACAAGCTAATAGAACTGAAGTGATTAAAAGCCAAGAAAAGGATTGAACTAAAGTGTGATCTGTAATCTGCAAGTTATGTTGTAAGTTGTATCAAATCAAAGCCATTGTTGTTACTTTCTAGCAATTTTCACAGTTAAGATAAATCCTATGGACTTAGGTTGGTTTAATAGCCATGTTGTAAATTCTTTAATAGGGTGACATTCCAAGTGAATGTTCCAAAGTCCTTTAACCAAGCCCATTCCTAACAGTTTGGTGAAATCCTCTAACAAGGTCACATTTAACAATGTGTTGTAGCCTTTAATAGGGCAAGCTTTTCACAGGGCAGACCATCAGAAGTGGTTAAAATCAATTGCACAGTTATTTTGTGGGTATCATCCCCACTCGAGTTTTACCTTCTTATTCTTGGAGGGTTTCTGGGTTATCAAATTCTTAGTGTTATGGTGTGATGCATGTTTACTTTTCTTAGTTGTTTCAATATTTAAATTGCATGCATGATAAGTTTAGTTATGCACCATTAAGGATTTGTAGAGAAAAGAGAAAATGTTTTATTATAGCATTTGGACCTTGAATAACTAATTCAACCCCCCCCCCCCCCCCCCCTTTCTCAGTTATTCTAAAGAATTATAACAATTGGTATGGTATCAGAGCCTCGGCTGTTGATTTAGTTTAAAAGGACCAGAAGCAGAGAAGATCAAAATGCCTAAAAGAGAAGCTCCCAAGCTCAACAAAGACAACTTTGTTGCTTGGAAAAGCTTGATGAACATCTTGGATCCATAGGAGATTATGCCTTAAATTCAATTGATACTGAACATGTTGATCCAACTGGTGCTCCTACTGCAGAAGATTTTAAAAACAAACATGAACACAATCAAACAATGGTGGAAATTGCTTCTGCACTCAACTATGCTGAATTTGATGATATCAAAGGATGTGACACTACATTCAAAATGTGGAAAGCCCTGTCTAACATTTATGGAGGAGATCAGAATGTCCAAAGAGCAAAAAGAGAAAGTCTCATAGGAAATTTTGATGATATGAAAATGGAAGAAGGTGAGAATGTTGTTCAGTATGCTACTAGAATAAAGGAAGTGGTAAGTGCAATAAGATGCTTGAATGGTCAATTAGATAATGATACTATTAATAGTAAGTTTTTAAGAACCTTGCTCCCTATCTATGCTATTAGAGTATCAGCTATACAAGAGCTAAGATGTGTGCTAGGAAATGATCTAAGTTTTGAAGGCATAGTAGGTAGACTCACTACATTTGAGTTATCTAACTTTGACAACTACAGACCTGAGAATGTTGAATCTTCTTTCAAAGCCAAGCTATCATTAAAAGATGTTGATAAGGTGAAATCAAATAAAGAAAGAAGAAAGATGAAATATGTATCCAATGACACTAGCACTGATGAGGAAGATGTGGAATAATTGGAAGCACTACTAGCTAGAAGATTTCATAAAGGCAAAGGAAGATTCAAAGGTAAGATGCCTATCATTTGTTTTAATTACAATGAAGTAGGACATATTGCTGCAAGGTGTACACCGAAAAAGGAATACGAGGAAGGCAACAAGTACAAAAATAGAAGAAGATGATAAGAGAGATTACAAAGACAAAGGCAAGAAGTGCTATATTGCTGAAGAGGATTCTGATGATAATGATGATGAAGTTGTTTATGTGGCCATGAAGGACCAATCTAATGAAGAAGAGCCAGCAGCACTAGTAACATGCAAGAACAATAATGATAAATGGATCATAGATAGCAGATGCTCACATCACATGACAGGAGACAAAAGTAAGTTTGTTAACTTTACTCAGTATGATGAA
The DNA here is from genome assembly GCA_028749045.1 of Cupressus sempervirens. Lineage (NCBI taxonomy): Eukaryota > Viridiplantae > Streptophyta > Pinopsida > Cupressales > Cupressaceae > Cupressus > Cupressus sempervirens. The sequence goes on from CM053791.1 coordinate 385,185,314, forward strand.
AATTGTGTTAGATTTGGTAATGATGCTCCATGTCAAGTCAAAGGAAAAGGTTCCATTAAGCTTACAGAACAAATTTCATGTGATAATGCATACTATGTTGAATGACTAAACTATAATTTGCTAACTGTCTCACAGCTAGGCAATGTAGGTTGCAAAGTAGAATTTGGAAATAAAATTGCAAAGATCTATGATATTGATGGTAGACTGATAGGAAAGGGAGATCAAACAAGAAGTAATCTATTTTATCTTGATCAAGAAAATACCTCTTGTCTCGTTGCAAAATTTGATGATGTCTGGTTATGGTATAGAAGGCTATGTCATGTCAACTTTGATAATCTGGTCAATATCAGTAAAATGAAGAAAGTCAGAGGTTTACCCAAACTGAAGAAACCTGACAATATCATGTGCAAACAATGTTAGCTGGGAAAGATGACCAAGTCAAGTTTCAAAAGTAAAAACTATACATCTAAAGAAGTACTTGAGTTAGTCCATACTGACTTATGTGGTCCAATGGAAGTACAAAGCTACAAAGAGACAAATATATAATATTATTTGTTGATGATTATTCTAGGATGATGACTGTTATGTTTTTAAAGCAAAAATCTAATGCTTTTCAAATGTTTAAGTGGTATGTGGCTAGAGTTGAAAAAGAAACAGGAAAAATTTTTAAATGTCTGAGATCGAACAGAGATGGTGAATTTACATCAAATGAATTCAAGATATTCTGCAATGACAAAGGAAACAAGAGACAAACATCAGCCCCAAAAACTCCCCCACAAAATAGAATTGCTAAAAGAAGAAATAGATCTGTGATTGACTGTGCTAGAACATTAATGATGGAAAAGACTATTGCTCTAAAATATTGGAGAGAAGTTGTAAGTGTGGCTATTCATACACTGAACCGAGTACAAGTCAAGAAAGGTACAAATGCAACACCTTTTAAATTATGGTATGGTCACTCACCCAATGTAAAACATTTGAAAGTATTTGGCTGCAAATGTTTTATCCTTCACGATGCTAAAAATGGAAAATTTGATGCAAAAAGTGATGAAGACATATTCCTTGGTTACTCCACTAGAAGTAAAGCATACAAGTGTTTAAATACTAACACTGACAAAATTGTGGAAAGTGCAAATGCAAAATTTGATGAGCATGCAGATGTCCAAGTTGAAAAACCAAAGAAAATGGATGACTATAGAACCTTAGTGTATTCTTATGAAGGAATTCCCATTGACAAAGATACCATCAATCAAATTAGGATTCAACAACAAGTTTCAGTTTCAGCTGACTCACAACCACTGAATGTCAAGTTGTATTCAGAAACTGAGTTGCAGAATGAAGAAAATGCTCATTCTGACTCTAAAGTCAGTACACATGAAAAAAATGTAGAGCTACCTGACAATGAAGTGCATAGTGATCCTGAATTTGAAAGATTAAATATGGAAACAAGGACAGAACCAAGATTGTCCAAATATGTGAAGAGGCATCACCCTGCTGAACAGGTTATTGGTGACAAAGATGCAAGACCAATGACAAGGAATAGACTAAGAAATGAATCATGTCTACTAAGAAAAATTGAACCTAAGACAGTGTATGATGCATTACAAGATGGTGACTGGTATAAAGCTATGGAAGAAGAAATTGATCAAATTAAGAAGAACAAAACTTGGAGTTTAGTTCCCAGACCAGTTGACAAAAATGTGATTGGTATCAAATGGGTATTCAGAAACAAGCTAGATGAGAATGGAGAAATTACCAGAAACAAAGCCAAACTAGTATGTAAAGGTTATGCTCAAGAAGAAGGATTAGACTATGGGGAAACATTTTCCCCTGTTGCAACAATGGAAGGAGTAAGAACTTTACTTGCATATGCTGCATATAAAAGTTTTAAAGTCTATCAGATGGATGTAAAATCTACTTTTCTGAATGGTATATTGGAAGAGGAAGTCTACATTGAACAACCAGATGGTTTTGTTGATGAAAAAAACAAAGATATGGTTTGTAAACTACATAAAGCACTCTATGGTCTGAAACAAGCACCTAGAGCATGGTATGAGAGACTTCACAAGTATCTAGTGCAAATTGGATTTGAAAGAACTGATGACAACAGCAACATTTACATCAAATTAGAAAAAGGTAAGGACATTATTTTATCTAAAATCTTTGTAGATGACATAGTGTTTGGAGGAAAGGAAGTGCTTTGCAAAATTTTTGTTGATAAAATGAAACATGAATTTGAAATGTCTATGTTTGGAGAAATCAAATGTTTTGTTGGTTTACAAGTACATCAGCTAAAACATGGTATATTTATGACATAATCAAAGTACATCAAAGAGATACGTAAAATATTTGGATTAGAAGATTCCAAACCTATCAGCACACCAATGGCAATAGGACATAAGCTATCCAAAAATGATGCATCAGCTGAAGTTAATCAACAAATGTACAGATCCATGATTGGAAAACTACAATATGTTGTACATAGCAGACCAGACATAGCACTAACAGTTGGAGTAGTGGCTAGATTATCTGCTAATCCCAAAGAGAACCATCTCAAAGTAGTAAAAAGGATAATGAGATATCTTAAAGGAACTGATGACTTTGGTCTATATTATAAAAAGAATGAAAAGTTTGAGCTCAATGCATACACAGATGCAGATTGGGGAGGTAACATTGATGACAGAAAAAGCACAAGTGGAAGAACACTATTTTTAGGAAAAAGATTAGTTACTTGTAATAGCAAGAAGCAAACATGCACATCTCAGTCCACTGCAAAATTAGAATACATGGCAGCAGCAGTCAATTGCACAAACATCGTGTGGCTCACACATTTATTGAAAGGAATGAAAGAAGAGGTAACCAAACCTATGATATTGTATTGTGATAACACAAGTGCTATAAACATATCCAAGAATCCAGTAATGCATGCAAAAACCAAGCATATTGCAATCAAGTATCACTATGTCAGAGAACTGGTAGAAGACAAACAAGTGGAGATGGAGTATATTCACACAAAAGAAAAAATTACAGATATCTTCACCAAACCATTGTCCAATGATGCTTATGAATATCTAAGAGGCAAATTGGGGGTAATGCCCCTAACTCAAGCAGTTTAAACCAACAAAGACACTGCCCTCCATCAACAAGAGTAGATCATTGAAATATCAGAAGAGTGATGCAAAGGATGACAGTAGAAACAAGAAACTCCAAATTAGTCACAAACATGGTGACAGAGGGAGAAAATATGAGATGCAAAGCCTATATTTCACATTTTAAAGATGCTACATATTTGGCATTTATGTCAAAGAGGGAGATATGAAGAAACTAATCAAAATAAATAAAATAAGAGAGAGATACTCACGAGGGAGATATATATGAAAGAGGGAGACTTATGAGAAACTGAAAGGTAAAGATATATGATCAGTAGTAAAACTATAGCAAAAGAGAGAGAAACAGAAAGTGGCAGAAAAATGTATGTAATTTTGATGGTAACTAAGTTGATCAAATGATCAGTTTGGTTTGCCATCAATGCCAAAGAGGGAGATTGTTGGAAATGATTCAATAAGAATGATGGAACTGGTAAAGAATGTTTTCAATCATTGTTTTGTCATTGATATCAAACTTGCTACTTGCAGAAATGATAATTTCTTTAGTGATCCAAATACTATCAATTGGTTGATTGACAAGGAGGTGGCAATCAATAAGATGTAACTAGAGTACCTAGAGAAAGGTTGAAGTTATGATGTTGTAATGAAGTACAAGGATCAGGTAAGTCATTGATGAAATAGTGTATTGTTGACATATTCTAAGACACATATAATAGACACATTAAAACATATCAAATATGTAAGGGTTTAGCTATGTTATTTGTGACAGCCTAACTAAGTGCATAAGAGAATGCCGAGCAAGATAGTTAGTGCCTAACAGATTCTTAGTTGAAGCCGAGAAAGTTCACTTTTAAAGTGTGCCGAGTAAATATCAAATGCTGAGCAGAAAACAAGTGTCGAGTAAATATCAAGTGCCGAGTAAACATCAAGTGTCGAGCAAGAAACAGGTGCCGAGTAAAGATATAGATGTCGAGTAGGATACAAGTGCCGAGTAACACAGAACAAGCCAAGTATCAGTAAACCAATAATGTCGAGTTGCTACATTATTTTGAAATCGAAGATTTTTCAAATCTGAGCTGACAAGGTTGTTACCTAGAATTTTGTAAACTAGATAGAAGATAAGAGTGATGAGTTGGTGGCACAGAACACCATGTAAAAAGTTTTTTAGTGAATACAACTAGATGCTAGACAAGGTTTCTAGATGAAGGAGAAATATGGGGTAGATACATTGTATCCTACCTAATCCATTGAAACCCTAAAATTGGAGAGGGAGAATTGAGTGGGAAAGATATTTTAGATTTCTATTTAAGAAGTCAAAAGGTCATGAAGTAGTAGTGTGGTGGTGAGAAAGTATGAAAGCATGAGTTGCTAAAGAAAAGTGCTAAGGAGAAAGAGAGCAAAGAATACTCTATTTCGTTGGATGACCAAAAATAAGATTGCATTGGTATGATGAGTAAAGAAGACTCAAGGAAACAAAGCTTGAGAGGAAGACAAGCTAATAGAACTAAAGTGATTAAAAGCCAAGCAAAGGATTGAACTGAGGTGTGATTTGTAATCTGCAAGTTATGTTGTAAGTTGTACCAGATCAAAGCCATTGTTGTTACTTTCTAGCAATTGTAACAGTTAAGATAAATCCTATGGACTTAGGTTGGTTTAATAGCCATGTTGTTAATCCTTTAACAGGGTGACATTCCAAGTGAATGTTCCAAATTCCTTTAACCAAGCCATTCCTAATAGTTTGGTGAAATCCTCTAACAAGGTCACATTTAACAATGTGTTGTAGCCTTTAACAGGGTAGGCTTTTCATAGGGTATACCATTAGAAGTGGTTAAAATCAATTGCGTAGTTATTTTGTGGGTATCATCCCAACCCGAGTTTTACCTTCTTATTCTTGGAGGGTTTCTGGGTTATCAAATTCTTAGTATTATGGTGTGATGCATGTTTACTTTTCTTAGTTGTTTCAATATTTAAATTGCATGCATGATAAGTTCAGTTATGCACCATTAAGGATTTGTAGAGAAAAGAGAAAAAGTTTTATTATGGCATTTGGACCTTGAATAACTGATTCACACCCCCCCCCCCCCCCCCACCTCAGTTATTCTAAAGAATTATAACAATAGTGACAAGTTGGAGTGATTGTTTGTTCACATTTCTCAGATAGTAGGTCAAGGTGTGATTGTCATTGAAGTTTCATACTTTGAGTTTCAATCTGCAAATGTGCAAGTGTTTAAACAAAATGGGTGATTATCCATAGTGGCTATTTACAAGGTTTATTATAAATTTTTGGTAGACTTTATGATTTTTAGGGTTTTTTAGGATACTTGATATTTTCTGTTACTTATTTCTTCATGGTATTTTATGCTTTTTAGGATTTATTTCAAGACATTTTATGATTTTTATCAATTTTTTAGGACATTTTGTGACTTTTTATGGATTTATTCAAGACATTTTATGATTTTTAGTGATTTGTTCAGTACATTTTATGATTTCTATGGATTTGTTCTGGACATTTTATGATTTTTAGGCCTTTTTTAATCAAATTTTGATTTTTATGATTTTTTTAGGATCATATCTAAATTTTAAGAGTTTTTTTAGGATCGTATCTAAATTTTTTAGATTTTTTAGGATCGTATCTAAATTTTTAGGATTTTTTCAAGATCATATCTGAATTTTTAGGAATTTTTAAGGATTATATCTAAATTTTTAGGATTTTTTCAAGATCATATCAGAATTTTTTGGATTTTTTCAAGATCATAAAAGATTCATAAGTGTTAGCTCCAATCTGATATGTGATAAGTCCAATGGATGACATGTGCTTAGGGACATGCCCCCAGTTTAGTTTTAAACTCACACAGTATGTAGATAATATGCCCCCAGACAAGATGCAAACTATGTACAAAGGCCAAAGGTAGAGTATGTATAAATTGGTGATGCTTAGGTAAGATAAGAATGGATATTAACCAATCCATAGGCCATGATCAAGGACTAGGGATGTCTTGCAATATGAAGGATGTGATCAGGGAATGATAGTGGGGAGGGGAATAGATGGAATCCTAATAGATGGAGGAGTAACAATTGATTACACATGGTGCCTATTTGCTAGGTTTTCACCATGGTACTTGTCCAATGTGCCTATTTGCTAGGTTTTCACTTTCGGATAAATTTTTTCTCTTAACTCAAATTTTTGTGCCAAGACACATGTTTCCCAAGTTTTCATCAAGTCATCCATTTTTCATGAATTTTTTCTCTATCATTTTTTGGTTTTTTTAGGACATTTTGCTATTTTTTGATATTTTTCTTAGGACTTTTTACATTATTATTTTTGCCATTTTTTCAGGACTTCTAGATAGAATCAAGTATAGCACTTGCAAAGATGCATGTTGTTGATGGATACGGGTAGTGGTTCACCCTCTGGAGTCACAAGCTGATATACCCCAAACCCAAATGTTGTAGTAACAACATAGGGTCATGTTAGCTATTTTAGCAACCCTTTATTCCCTTGTCACCATCATTAAAATCTGATCAGAGATATCTATTTATGGCATCAAGGTTGCACAATGTCCTAGGCATGTGGCTAAAACCTAACTAAAACCCTAGTTATCCCCTTCAATGATATAATTTTGTATTAACTTTTTGAAGGGTCAAATTACCCATGCATCACTTAGGTTGGGTCCCCTTGCTAGGTTCATTCACTCTAAGAGATGACCCTGTGCCCTAGTCATTTAAATCATTTATACATCCAGCTTTTATTTCCCTAAGTCTAAGAACCCTCTTTCTTAAACTTAATTTTTATGAAGGATATTTCATCAAATGATGGGCTCTATTCTTGTGAAATAGTATGATGCATACATGTGTCATGGCAGGGCCGTAGTCACGTCATCCAATGACGATGCCATAAGGTGGGTAGGTGTCACCATTTTAGGAGTTTGAGGGGCATCGAAGAAAAAAAAGTATAGTGAGGCCCCCAAATGGAGTTTCCACCATCAAATCTTCCTTGATCTGGTGATGCTCGTGTCCTCATGGGGAAACAAAAGATATATGGTGGGACCTAATGGTGGTGATCTAGCAATGGTCACGCATCAACATTTCAGGAGTTCATGGAGCATTAAAGAAAGAAAGTACAAAAAACTCTTGAAATGAGATCTCCACCATTGGATCCTTCTTGATCCAATGATGTGCATATTCCCATGGTGAAGCAATAGAGAATGAATGGAAGTTAACAAGATGTTGACATGTTGCAGGTTAGACAAGTGTCAGTATCCTGGAAGGTCTTGATGGATTAAAAGAAGAAAGGCTTCAAGAGCCCAAAATGTAGCCATGTGTCTAGGAACTCAAGTAAATAATTTTGCATGAGGGATATTTTAAGCTAGAAATAAATGGTAGAGATATAATAATCAATTAGAAGATCACCATTCATTTTTTAAGGGGACGATGAGGATCTATGGCCTGCAGGTATTCTCAACAAGTGTGAGATGCACAAGATTGCACCATGTGTCTGAGTTTTCAAAGTAGGAAACTTTTCAAACATGGATGATGATCTAGTAGGATACTTCAAAGATATAGATCCATGTGGTAAGGTTGACCACTAATTTTCTATTGGTTGGTGAGTGGCATTGTTTCAACATTGTCAAAAGTGACTCATTTATGGTGAATAAATCCTTTTATTTCTTGCAACCACATTTTTGGTGTTCTCAAGGCCTGATAAATGCAAAATGCATTCCTTTGTCACCATGGCTATCCATATACTCTTTAGAGGAGTTATGATCACCACTTTTGTCTCTTCAAGGTTCAAATTTGCATGTAAAGATCATATTTTTTTAGTGTTGGGATGTGTATTTGATTAAATCTTTCTCTTATCAATAGTTATTTCTCTTTTGCAACTTGAACTTAGTTTTTGAGTTTAGGGTTTCAAAAAGATATTTGAGTTATGCCTGAACTCTATAAAAGGCATTTTTAAATATGTTTTAAGGATTCTTCTTTGTTCTATTCTATTTACTTGCAGAAGCCTTATGCTTTACAACTATATTCCTTATCTTCCATTAATGAAATAGCTAGTTTCTTAGCTCTTCTTTCCATTCATTAGTTTGTGCATGTATCTTGCCTCTCCTTGAATTTTTCTTTTCTCTTTCCCCTAATTCTAGATGTTGTGTTTAATCTATTGATAAGGGTTGTATTGTGAATATTTCTTCCTTTCAATGTCTTTATTAGTTTCTAACCTTCATGTGATTCTTTGGGACTAGAATTGAGTTAGGACCTATGTATTTGGGATTTTTATTGGTGTATTGTGCATATAAGGGTAGAGTTATAACCATTTTAATTAGGTGCATCACCCCTTTCCCTTTCAAAAATTCACTTTCCTACATCTCCTTCTCTCTTTTACCCTCAAGTAGTAGTTATGTGCATCCTAATTGTAAGGAAGATGGCCTTCTCTAAATACTCAATCTCATAGTTCATTTCCCATAGCTTGGAGATTTTTTCCATGTTTCACAAGGTTGCCTTTAGGTCAAACTTTAGGAAGGGGTGCAAAATTTTGTGATAACAATTTTTGGCATGCCTATTGGGATAGAAGTTCAACATTAGAGGTCCATCAATTAGCCAATTGTAATCTACTCATTAAGAGCTGGGTGTTCTCTTAGTGACATCAGCATTTGGAGGCATTCATTCAATACCATGGTGACTCTATACAATCTACTAATTTCAAATAGAAACAGTGTTGGTATGTGAAGATCATTCTTGATCTTTTTGTGTTTTTTAAAGTTTCTATGATACTATAGCTTTTATGAAATTTTAATCATGAACTTTGTGTCATAGAAATATATATTACTCTCCCCCCATATCATGAAAATTCTATCCCTCAATCTTAGCCACAGCCTAGTTATGACTGGGCTTTTTAATCTCCAATAAAGCCTTATCATGGTCCAAAAGCCAAGCTAAAAGACAGTGATCATAGAGATAATTTGTGCCTTGGATTTTCTAACCTAGGAAAGATTTTTGAAGAGGTTCATAATCCTTATGACCTTTTAGATTGTGGGATATTTTCCTTCATTCTTCTCTTCATGACTCATTGGCTTAAGGAGCTCTAAAATGGTGCAAAGATGTGGGGGCATGACCCTTATACCTACAACTTAGTGTCTAAGGTAATTAATATTATAGATGAAGATGACCAAGCTATCCTTAGATTCCACAAACAAGAGGAGGAGAGGGAGAGACAAATAAATAATTTAAGGAGGACCCAAAGCTCAAGCTTGCCCAAATTCAAGAAGTTGAAGCATAGGAGCCCTCCAAAAGGAGGTTTGCCAATTTCAAACAAAGTAGTGCTCCTCAAGTTTCCATTCCAAGTTCCCCTCCAATACAATAGCCTAGTGTTGTAACCCCTTCATTCTCTAAGAGAACAAGATGGTGTTATGATCCCACTACCCTTATCAGTATTTTACTCTTTAAGGGTAGACCAGTGGTATGGACCCCTGATGGTCCAAATCTAGAGTTTTGGGAAAATGAGAAAGTTAGGTTTGCAAAACCATCTATGGAGAAGTTGTAGCCTACTGAGGAGAGCAAAGAGGTAGCAATTAAACAAAAGAAGGAGGACCCAATCTTCTCATCTAAAGAGCTACCCTCTTTCATTGAGGAAGAAAAAGGAGTAAAGGTTGTTCCTATTCTTGAGGAACAAAGTTTGGCTTTTGGGCCTAAGTTAGAGCTTAAGGACCTACTGCAAAAGGAAAAGAAGTTGGATCCAGCATTACAACAAGAAGCTTCCCATGATATGGTGGAAGATGAGGCCTTGCCTTTCCTACCCCAAGTTCAAGAGGTATTAGTTGCTACTCATGAACCATCACACACTCTAGAAGGATAAACCTTGTTGTAGCGACTAGAATTACAATGAGTATAGCTTGAGGTAGATATTTCAAGGAAGCTTGAGGTAAAATTTGCAAAGAGGCTAGAGGCCCAACAACAAGAACATGAAGCAATTCTTGCAAGGGATTTAGTTGCACAAAAGGAATGATGTAAGAAGAAACTACAAGAAAGGCTAATGAGCATTATGAGTGCTACATTAGAGGCAAAAGAGACACAACCGTCCCTTCCTCATACATTACAAGAGCCTGTACAAGTGTAGGAAGTGCAACCCCTTATTTATAAGGATTCACATGGGCTAGCGGAGAACATACTACTAGCCATACCATCAAAGCTAGCCCCTACTAGCCAAGAGTATTCAAAGGTTACAAAGCACAACCAAGTGGTCAAGGATGATTCCTTTGATCTTGAACCATCAAGAGGATTCCCTATTAGGTACTTGGCTCTACAACAAAACACCAAGTTGCTCCCAGTCATGCTTACCTTAAAGCATGAAGAAGATTTTCACTAGAAGGAGCAAGTTGATCTTGCTCAAGACCAAGGTGTCCTAGTGTTGGAAAGATTCACTATTTTCAGCATTGTGAAGGTGATTCAAGTTGCAATAGCATGCTTGTTATGCTTTTTGCTAGTTTCAATTGGCCACATGCATGAAAGAAGAAATTAGCTAGTGAGGAAGGGTAGCTAGTTCAACAAACTAGTTAATGGGTTTATTTGACCTTCCATCTCTATAAATTTTTGTAAATAGTAGATTAAATATTTTCTATTTTTCAAGAAGTGCATGAGCATAGGCTATTTCTCTATGAAATAATAGGTTTCAAAAATTTTTGGTTGTAGAGGTTGCATTTTTTTCAGGTTGTTTCTATAGCAGTTCTCTTTTTTTGTGACTCTATAGCCCAGTGGATTGTTTAAGGCCACTGATCCTATGCTTAGCAATCAAGCATCCCCTCTAATTTTCCATAAATGTTAGCCATTTTAAGCTCCTCCTTTATTCCCTTTTTTCCATCATTGAAATCTGATCAAAAATATTTGTTCATGGCATCAAGGTTATATAGTGTGCCAAGCATGTGGCTAAAACCTAACTAAAACCCTAGTTATCCCCTTCAATAATATAATTTTTTACTACCTTTTTGAAGGGTTAGATTACCCATGCATCACTTAGGTTGGGTCCCCTTGTTAGGTTCATTCACTCTAAGTGTTGACCCTATGCCCTATTTATTTAAATCATTTATGTGTCCACCCTTTATTTCCCTAAGTCTAAATGCCCCTTTTATTCAACTTCTTTTTTATGAAGGATCTTTTATCAAATAGTACACTATATTCTTGTGAAATAGCATGATGCATACACATTTCACGGTGGGCACATGATTAGGTGATCTAGTGATGACATCACAAGGTGGACATGTGTCACCATTTCAAGAGTTTTAGGGGCATTGAAAAAAAAAGTATAGTGAGGCCCCAAAATGGAGTCTACACCATTAGATCTTCCTTAATCTGGAGATGCTTGTGTCCTCATGGGGAAAAATATATATATGGTTGGACTCGATGGTAGTGACAAAGCGATGGCCACATATTAGCATTTTAGGAGTTTATGGAGCATCTAAGGAAGAAAGTACAAAAAACTACCAAAATGAGATCGCCACCATTCAATCCTTCTTGATCCAATGATGTGCATGTTTCCATGGTGAAGAAAGAGAGAATGACCAAAATTCAATAAGATGTTGACATATTGTAGGCTGGATAGGTGTCAGTATCCCAGAAGGTCTTGATGGATCAAAAGAAGAAAGGCTTCAAGAGCCTGAAATATGGCCATGTGTCTTGGAACTTAAGTAAAGAATTTTGCACGAGGGGTTTTTTAAGAAATAAATTGGCGATGGAGATATAATGATCAATTAAAATATTTTTGTTCATTTTTTAAGGGGATGATGAGGATCTACAGCCTATGGGTGTTCTCACCAAGTGTGAGATTCATGAGATTGTTCCACATGTTGATGTTTTCAAAGTAGGAGACTTTTAAAATGTGGATGATGATCTAGCAGGATGCTTCAAAGATATAGAGCCATGTGGTAGGGTTGACTACTAATATTATATTAGTTGGTGACATGACATTGTTTCAACACTATCAAAAGTGGCTCATTGATGGCAAACAAATCCTTTGATCACCTGCAACCACCTTTTTGTGTTCTCAAGGCTTGATATATGTAAAAGGCTCACCACTTCTAATCAAATTAGTTATGGTCACCACTTCTGTCTCTTCAGGGCTCAAGTTTGCACTTAAAGATCATTTTTTTTCAGCATTGGGATGTGCATCTGATTAGATCTTTCTTTCATTAGTAGTTATTGCTCTTCTTCAACTTGAACTCAATGGTTGAGTTTAGGGTTTCAATAAGATATTTTAGTTCTTCCTGAACTCTATAAATTATTAGTGTCTGAGCTTCATGTGATTCTTTGGGAGTTGAATAGAGTTGAGACCTATGTATTTAGGCTTTTCATTGATGTATTGTCTATACAAGGTTAGAGTTATAACTATTTCAATTAGGTGCATCATGATTGTAAGGAAGTTGGCTTTCTCTAGAGACTCAATCTCATAGTTCAAGTCCCATAGCTTGGAGATTGTTTTCATGTTTCACAAGGTTTCCTTTAGATCAAACTTCAGGCAAGGATGCAAAATTTTGTAACAATAGGTCCTTCCCAATTTGGTTCAAATTTTCCTAGTTTCTCTCTGTGTTGTTGATTCTTGTAGTTCATTTTTAGCACTAAGTTATCAACCTCAAAATGAAAACCTTATACTTTCCTTTTATAGCTCCTCTTGAGTCAACTTTGGTAATTGTTAGCCAAAATACCCTCTTGCCAAAGAATCAAATTTTAAATGATAATTCACCCAATGGTCATCTAAGGTCTTGAATTAATAATTGGCTATATTTCATATTATGCCTTGGAATTTTTTAAGTTCATGACCATGCAATTCTCACGGTCATAATTTTTTGAGCGTCAACCAAGGTCGAGATGGAAAAAGTGTGACTACTTTGTTTTTGTCTGATCACATAGTTATGTTAACATGTTATAGCTTAAGTTGTGATAGTATGGAAAAGGTAGATCTTTAGTGCTTCAAAGGCATATCTTGCATAGTTAGATCATCTAGATCTATAGCAAGTGCATGATTGCCACAAGTCAAGAAATGGTTAAGTATTGAAATGCAATCAAGTGATTCCCCTTATTTTTCTTGATCACAAAGGTAAGAAGGAAACTTGGGTTAAAGTGGCGATGGTGTGGATGTGGTCAAAAATTAGCCTTTGCAAGGTTGAAATAGTTAATAATGAATCTTAAGAGTGGCTTGTGAGGTAGTGATGAACTAATGGTCACGATTTCACAAGTAGTAACTATTATTCAAGGAAGGTGGTGGTGAGGTTGTGATTGTAGATGTTCAAATGCAAGGAATAAAATTGAATTGTTGGTAGAGTGGTAGAATGGTGAGAAATGTTTCACCCATGTGGTGAGACTTGATGGTTAAACCTCAATTGACCAAAAAGTCATGATTGATTTGGAAGTTGGTGGTAGCAGAAGCAATTCCTTGAATGATGAGTATGATCTTTTAGATCTCTTGTAACCACTTTCATCGATACCTAGGCTTGATAATCACAAAGAGATAATCCACCACTATTTGTTGATTCATTCATTCAGTCAAAGATTAAATGGCCATCACTCTTGACCTCATAGAGATTTTTTTGGTGAAGAAGTGATCCTCTCATTTATGGATTTATGCAATAGTCAAATCTTTTCAATTTTGCAATGATTATTCTCTGAAGATTTGATTGTAGTGGTTGATTTTTATCTTATGAGGGAAGTTATCCAAGTTATACTGGCACTATAAAGGAAAATATTGTAATCTTTCTTAGGGTTAGATCTTCTATGTTTTCCCTAGTATTGCCTTGCCATACTACTATAAATTTCCCCTTTGCCCTTGAATTATATGACTTTTTGCCTTATCTCTTTCAACCATCATCATACTATGCAAGTTTGTCTGCCTCTCTTTGATGTACTATGAATATCTATGATCTACATTCTATTTATCTCTTTCTCCAGTGAATAATAACAAGTGAAGCATTTTCCTCATGTCACTCATGTGGTTGTCTGGTCTTTATTTAGTTTGAAAATTAAAGAAAGTTTAAATATGTATGTCTTTGGACTATCATAATAATAGCATTGTGCATGTATGGGCAGAGACTAGTTTGAACACCCTATTTTGTTTCATCACCTCTTTACAATATATTAGATAGTTACATTCATGTATTTCTTCTCCCTTTTATCTTCAAGAATAGTTTAGGTGCATCCTAATAGTAGAGGAAGTTGGTCTTCTCTGGAGACTCAACCTCATAGTTCAAGTCCTACAGCTTGGAGGTAGTTTCCATGTTTCACAAGGTTGTCCTTAGGTAAGACTTTGGACAAGGGTGCAAGATTTTATGAAAATATTTTTTGGCATACCTGGTGGGACATCATATATTAGAAATATTTAAAGTTCACTAGTGTTAGGAAAAGATTCCTTGTTCATACTAAGGAGATAGTATTGCCTTCAGTATAAAGCCTTCAAGAGGCTTGTTGTTCAAAAGTACTTGGAAACTCTAAGTTTCAAATGCAATCTAGTTTCCAGACCAAAGTTGTTATGATTCATGTCCAAGAGACATAGAAGGGAATCTTCCAGAGGTAAGTTCCCATATCAAGAGTTTTCTCTTTCTAATCCAAGAAGAAAAGTTAGAGTATAATTATCACTAGTTAAGAGTGTGACAGCAACACATACCCCTACAAGATTTATCTCCACTCCTATTTTTAGGTCTCATCCTAGAATACCATCTAATCATATCAACATAACACTTGCTTATATGGCTAGAGCTCACAGTTTTGCCACCTTTAATGGTGGGAGTACCCTTCTATTAGCCCAAAGGCATGACATACAAATATCAGCTCTCAAGAGTATACCCAAGTTTACTGGTGAAACTTCTATCTCCCCTATTAAGCATATGCAGGAGGTGTCTAACATTTACAATATTCATAGTATCACCAAAGATGATGTAGAAGTTAGACTTATAGCCTCATCCTTGAAAGGAAAGGCATTACAATGGTATAGATTTTTGCCTCATAAATCTATTGCTAATTGAGATGGGTTAGGGGAAGCCCTATGCAAGCATTTTGAGGAAAAAAGTGACCACCTGTCACTTTTAGAACAACTAACAACTACCAAGAGGGCCCCCCACAATTGTATGACTTATTTTAGTTATAGATTTCAAAAGACATGGGATAGAATATCTACTACAATGAAGCTCTCTCCTAGTAATGCATTCTTGTATTATCTTAGAGCCTTCAATAGTGATATTGCTACCACTTTGCAATCTATGGGAGGGGACACTTTACCAAATGCTTATGAGGTTTCCATAAGAGCTGAAAATATTTTGATATAGGAAGGGAAGTTAACTCCAAGATCCCAATGCCTTTCTTCTCTGACATGCATAATCATCAACCTATTATGGCCCCTATTCATGTCTCTTCTAAAATTCAACCTCTTGTCATGGTCCCAATAACCTCTACATCTTCTAGTGGAGTTGATAGGATTGAGGCTATGATGCAGACATTGATACAAAATGTAGATAGAAGGATGTTGGATCAAGAAAAGAAGATGGAGGATAATAGTGTAGTAGTGAAAAAAATGGGAAATGAATTGGTAACCATGAAGAGGCAAAAAATTCAAAATAATAAGCCTCTCCAACTCTAAAGTCAAGGTCTTATTCATGGTAGACCTCCAAACCAAAGTCATGCCCCCTATAATTAGAATAGAGCTATCGACCACCCCCACTCTTCAAACATCAACCTAAATAGGGTTTTAGTCCCTCAGAACAACCTTGCCCAAGATCAAGATCTCTACCCTTCGTGTACCTACTCCTATGGATATTGCATGTGTCACAAGGTAGAATCTTATTTGGCTTTAATTGTACCAAAGCAAGCGATTTCCCAACAATACAATGCTATTCAACCTGTTGATACTTTTCAGTAGGACAATAGTTCTTTTATGAACCGCCTAGTGGAAGAGCATGGTAATGCAAACAAAGATTTCAATGCTTACAATACCAGAAGCAAGAGAAGAGTTGTGGAAGAGGTTTCTCCTCAACCTCCTAATTAGATCTCTACATCAATTGTGGCACCACATGTACAAGTAGTTCCCCAACAACACAATGCTAATCAACCCACCAATACCCTCAGCACCAAAAATAGGGTGAGAGAAGAGATAATGTGAATAACCTATAGACTATTACACCTCAAACTTCTACTTCTAAGGCTCCTACCAAAACATCTAATCCTTATTTTAGTGTGGTACATCAAATGAGGAAGACAAATCTGAACATTTCTATGTGGGATATTGTAACTATTGTATCATCACAAATAAGGCTTCTACAATAGGAATTGGAAAGTATTGAACTCAGAGATCAATTGTCAAGTGTGGAGGACACTATGAGCTTGGTACAACCATCAAAGGAGGTAAAAACAAGTAAAAAGGTTGGATCTCCTCCTTTTTATGTTTCTCTTCTTATAGGAGATAAGCTTGTTCACAATTGCATGATTGATTCAAGGGCTAGTAGTTTAGTAATGCCCACATGTGTTGTTGATACCTTAGAAATGAAATATGAACCTATTGTTAAGGAGGTATTGTAGTTAGATGGTAGTATTGTCAAGACTATGGGAATCCTTAGGAATGTTGAAATAGCCTTACATGCATGTCTAGGTTGCATTGTAGTTCATAATATATTAATTCCTAAGGTCAAGCCACACTTTTCCATTTTTCTTTTACGAGACTTCACTGCTCAGATAGGTGGTTACATATCTTCTTATTGGTCATATATGTTTTTTAGAACTAAATATGGAACCAAGGCTTCAATCAAAGAAAAACCATTAGCCCTCCATCATATTGAGCCCTACACTCCTAATCTCATCAATATGAATTGCATCATCCTAGAAATAGATGAAAATGATACAAAAAATGAGCCTACCACTTCTTTAGATGATACACCTAATTTCCTCTTGGATGAGTGGGTTAATTATTATCAATTTGATCCTATATCAAAAACCTTAGAGAGAAATCTGGGCACTTATTGTATATCAGAATAAGATGCTCTTGTCCCTAATTTGATGAAAACCAAAGAAGATACAAGTGGGATATGGGGTATGTATTCCAATGGATCAGGAAATAAAAATGGCTCAGGGGCTAGTGTAATGTTGGTTTCTCTTGCACTAGAAAGGTACTACTTCTCATTTAGGCTTCAATTCAATTGTACTAATAATGTAGTTGAATATGAGGCATTCATTCAAGGTCTCTTACTTGCAAAACAAAGAGGAATCCAAGCATTGAGTATGTATGGGGATAGTGAACTAGTGATCAATTACGTGAGGAATCAAAATGTTACTAAAAATAGTTTACTCTAAAAATAGTTTACTCAAGTCTTATAAACATAGAGCGTGGGATTTTCTTGAGGTTTCAATGCATTTAATATTCAAAGTATCCCTAGAAAAGGAAATAGACATGCTAATAGACTTGTGGTAGTGGGTGCATCTTATGATGTCCCAAGGAGCCTCAAAGATGAGAAGAAGTAGAAGATTAAAGTGGTGGTCAAACCCACTATCCCTGATAATGATATCCATTTGCAAGTTTTTGAGTCTGATGCACAAATTTTGAGTTTCTTGCAGAATGAAGCAGAGTTCTCATATAGAAATCAATTGAGATTGTGTGACTAAAATGATGATAAAATCATCAACATAAAATCCAACAAATTACCTAAGGGTCTTATCACCTTAGAGAGCTTCTTCAGCCTTAATGACCAAGCAAAGGATAAAAGCATGAATTTGGCTACAAATAAAGGAGACCATATGCCAATCACAGTTGTTGATAGAAGGATGTTAAGCATAGAGAAGGTATGTTCTAAGTCCAATTAGGAAAATTTTATTCATCTATGTCAAGAATTTAATTATATATTTTCTTGGACCTATGATGATTTAAAGGGTTTTGACCCTAGTTTGTTTCAACATACTATAGATCTGGTGGATAATGTCAAGCCTATTAGGAAAGAATCTAGGCCAGTAAACCCAAGATTGAGCCCTTAATGATAAATGAGCCATCCAAATTAATTGAGGCCAATATCATTTTCCTTATCAAGCACTCCTCTTAGGTGGAAAACTTTGTCCCTGTTAGGAAAAAGAAAGGAGAGATTTGACTGTGTGTAGATTTTAGGGATCTTAACTAAGCCTCCCTTACAAATCATCATCTTCTCCCTTCCATGGAATAGATATTGTCTAAAGTTAGTGGTTCAGAGTGATTCTCCTTCTTGAATGGATTCTTAGGTTATAATCAAATGTTAGTCAAGGAAGCTAACACATACAAAATTGCTTTCACTACCAAATGGCATACCTATGCCTATAGCAAGATGCCTTTTAGACTAACAAATGTAGGTGGCACATTTCAAAAGCAATGGAGATGGCCTTCAAAAATATGATTGAGAAGTTTGTGTTCTTCTACCTTAATGATATCATAGTAGACTCAAAGGATGTAGCGAAGCATTCTGGTAATCTTAAACAAGTGTTTGTAAGATGTAGAGAGTACAAAGTATCTTTGAATCCAAGAAAGTGTGCCTTTGCCAATAATCAAAGGAAATTACTACGACATGTTGTATCTAAGGATGGTCTAACTATTGATCTATAAAGGACAAAGGAAATACTTTCCTTTTCTCTTCCTAGTCATAAGAAAGGACTACAAAGTTTTCTTGGTAGAATAAATTTTTTGAAAAGATTTATTCCTAACCTAGTTACCATGGTGAAACCTCTTATAGCCATGCTAAAAAAGAATATGGCCTTCTCATGGACCAAGGAAGGGAAAGAAATTTTTGAAGAGATCAAAGTAGCCATAGCTTTAGCTCCTACTCTCATTAATCCAAATTTTGATAAGGATTTAATTCTTTACACCTTAGAAGACAGGTCAAATATTTCTATTATTTTAAATCAACTAAATGATAAAAATAAAGAGTAGACTATTGCTTTATTTAGTAAAGGACTCAAAGTATATGAAAATTAGTATAGCTATGTTAAAATGTAGGCTCTTATGGTCATAAGATCCTTGAAGAAATTTAGACACTTGTTGTCTCATAACAAAATCCATTTATTGGTCCCTCATACTAGTGTTAAGGATTTCTTATTAAGAAAAGATATTGGTGAGAAAATTGTTGGTTGGATCACCAAGGTAATGGAGTATAATGTGGATATCTAGATTACCAAACTGATAAGAGGAAAGGGATTGTGTGAATAGATGATCTCATCTCATGAGGCTGATGAAGAAGTTGTCTTGGTGTTGGTAGAATAACATGATGTAAGAAATGACAATCCAAGGAGTTGGATAGATGATATGAAGACCTTGTTAGCTAGGAATAGATATCTTGAAGGGTTGGAGAAAGTTACGACAAGATAATTCAGATAGTAGTCTATTTCTTATGCTATAATTAATGGTGTTATTTTTAGGAGGGACTTCAATGGAGCCCTACTAAGATGTATTGATGCAGATCAAGTAGAGAGGATAGTTAAGGAGATTTATGATGGTCCTAATGGTGGCCACTTTTTAGCAAGAACCACTATAATAAATATCATGAGAGTTAGTTACTATTATTGGCTTCCATTGTTCCATAATTACCAGAAACATTTAAGTGTGAGAAGTGTGCTTTCTTCTCAAGTAAGCAGAGACTTGCAACTCTTCCACTTCATCCTATCTAGGTTGATCAACCTTTTTCTCAATGGGTAATGGATTTTATTGGTCTCCTCAATCCTCAATCTAGCTTTGGTCATAAATGGATTCTATCTACTAAAAATTACTTTACTAGATAGAAAAAAGCAATAGCAAAGGATGCCACATAATCTTCAGTCATTGAATTCCCTAATGGAATTATGACTAGGTTTGGTGCCCCTTCAAATATTATTTTAGATAATGCTAAATCATTTGTAGGAGCTCAAATTTGTGCATGGGTACTTGATCATGGTATTTACATGAGCACATCCTTTAATTATTACCCTTGAGGTAATGGCTTGACTAAGTCATCCAATAAGAATTTGATTAGGATCATCAAGAGAACTATTGAGGATAACCAAAGGTGTTGGCACCAAAAATTGAAAATTGCACTTTAGGCTGATATAATAACATCCAAGAGAGCCATAGGAAATTCTCCTTTCATTGTTAGTAAATGGAAAGGAAGCTAGGCTTCCTATCTCACTAGAGTTTCCTATTCTTGAGCTGGCTCATTAGTTAAAACTAGTTGAAGATGATGTTATATCTGTAAGAATGGTATATTTGATGGAGCTAGAGGAGAAAAGAGGTCAAGTAATATAGATCTTAAATACATCAGTAATAGATGAAGAGGAGTTTTGATAAAAAGGCTAAGGTCAAAAATTTTAGGGAAGGCAATCTTGTGCTTAAGTGGGATGTAGATAGAGCAAAAGCAGGGAGGCACTCAAAGTTTGATGCCTTATGGAGTGGTCCCTATGTAATCATCAATTGCAAACAATCTAATTCTTTTTAGTTAAGCAGGTCCAATGGTGAAATCTTGCCTATTCTAGTCAATGGAATAAATCTTAAGCCCTTTCTCTAATGGAAATTAATATTCATGTACATAGTCAAAGTAGTTTTGCTTTCTTGTTCTTTCCTATTTTCCAAGAAGTGCACAGGCACATGTTTTGTTTTGTAGTAGAGGGCTTTGGTCCTTTGTTTTTTTGGCAAGTTGTAGAAGAAGAATGCATGTTATAGCTCAAAATGTGGTAGAAATGATAAAATTAAGGTTTCATGGTTTTAGAAACTTCATAGCCCAATGAATCTTTTGATGGTGATTGGTCAAATGCTAAACAGGCTTGCATCCCCTTTGAGTCACCAAAAATATTAGCTAAAATTCCCTCTCACTAAAGAATCAAATTTGAATGATAATTCACCCAAAAAATGCCTAAAGTTTTGAATTAAGCATTAAATATATTTTATATTATGCCTTGGAATGTTTTAAAGAGATTTGCATGGTCACAGTTTGTTAAGCGTCAACCAAGGTCAAGATGGGAAAGGTGCAGCTTCATTATTTTTTCCTAATCACATGGTTATGTTAACATGCTATAGTTTAAGTTGTAATAGTGTGGAAAAGGTAGATCTTTAGTGCTTCAAAGGCATATCTTGCACCATTAGATTGTCCAAATCTATGACCAGCACATGATCATCGCAAGTCAAGAAATGGTTAAGGATTAAGTTGTGATCAAGCAATTCCTCTTGTTTTTCTTAGTCACAAAGGTCAAAAGGAACCTTGGCTTAAAGTGGCAATGGTGAGGATGTAGTCAAAACTCAGCCTTTACAAGGTCACAGGGATTAATGAGGAATGCTAAGAGTGGGTTGCTAGGAACTATTGAACTAATCTTTGTGATTTTGCAAGTAGTAAATGTTATTCAAGGAAGGTGGTGGCAAGATTGTGATTGTGGATGGTCAAACGCAAGGCATAAAATTAAATTCCTAGCAGAGTGGCAGAATGGTGAAAAATGTTTCATCCTTATGGAAAGGCTTGATTGTTAAACCTCAATTGACCAAAAGTAATGATTGATTTGGAAGTTGGTGGTAGTAGAAGTAGTTCCTTGAATGATGAATATGATCTTTACGATCTTTTGTAACCACTTTCATCAATCCCTAGGCTTGATAAGTGCAAAGAGATACTCTATTTCCATTTGTTGATCCATTCATTTAGTTAGAGATTAAATGATCATCGATCCTAACCTCTCAAAGATTTTTTTGGTGAAGAATTGGTCCTCTCATGTATGGATTTACACAATAGTTAGATCTTTTCAGTTTTGTAGTGATTATTCTCTGAAGATTTGATTGTAGTAGTTAATTTTTTATCTTATGAGGGAAGTTATCCAAGTTATATTGGCACTATAAAGGCAAATATTGTACTCTTTGTTAGGGCCAAATCTTCTCTATTTTCCCTAGTATTTCCTTGGCTTTCTACTATAAATTTGTCCTTTTCCTGTGAATTATATGATTTTTTACCTTATCTCTTTCAATCATCATTGTACTGTGCAAGTATTTCTACCTCTCTTCAACATACTATGAATATATGTGATTTTCATTCTCCATATCTCTTTGGCCCATGAATGATAAGAAGTGAAGTATTTTCCTTTTGTCACTCATGTGGTTGTCTGGTCTTTATGTAGTGTACAGATTAAAGCTAGTTTGAATCTATAACTATCATAATAATAACACTATGCATGTATGGGTAGAGACTGATCTGAACACCCTATTTTGGTGCATCACCTCTTTAGAATAGATCAAGTAGTTACTTTCATGTATTCCTTCTCCCTTCTCTCTTCAATAATAGTTTAAGTGCATCTTAATAGTAGAGGAAGTCGGCCTTCTCCAGAGACTCAACCTCATAGTTCAAGTCCCATAGCTTGGAGGTTGTTTTCATGTTTCACAAGGTTGTCCTTAGGTAAAACTTTGGACAAGGTTGCAAGCTTTTATGACAATGGTAATCTTTCATATGTGTTACCTCCACACATCTAGCATTTCAAGTTTATGCAGTTTGGATACTCTGTAGTTTTCATCATCAATAACATCGTGTAGGGATACTCTCAATGATGGAATTTCAATTTCAATAGGAAGTATGGCTTTAGTTCCATAGACTAGAGATCATGGTGTTGTGCTAGTGGGAGCATATACACATATTCTATATGCCCAAAGAGCTGGATTTAATTGCAAGTGTTAGCCTCAACCATAATCATTAACAGTCTTTTGGAGGATCTTGACAATGATCTTATTACATGCTTCTACTTGGCCATTTTCTTGTGGATGGTAGATACTATAATATCCATTGTAAATATTGTACTTGTCATAGAGCTTATCAACATCTTTATTTTGAAAGGAACTACCATGATTAGAAATAATAGTCAAGGGGACTCCATAATGACATATGATATCGTTTAGGTTGAATCTCAAAATCTCCTTTTAGTGGGGAAAGCCAGAGGGATGGCTTCAACCCTCTTGGTAAAGTATTCAGTTATGTTGATGATGAAATTATGGTCATCAGAGGAAAGAGGAGAAATATCTTTGATGAGATCAAATACCTACTATGAAAAGGGCCATGGAGAGATAACTGGTTGAAGTTCTTGTGCTGGTACATGGATCAGATTACTATATATCTAGCACTTATGACATGTTTTGGCAAAATTATAAGCATCTTGTTCCATGGTGGGCCAATAATATCCATCTCTAATAAGTTTTTTTGCTAGACTCAAACCATTGACATGACCTCCACATATACCTTTGTGTACCTTGTGTAAGGCAGTTTCAACTTCTTGCAAGTTAAGGAATCTGAGTAGGGTTTGGTCAAAGGCTCTCTTGTAATGGGTATCACTGATGATGATGTATCTAGTAGCTTGATGGATAAAGACTCAAATTTTATTTTTGGATAAGTCGAGGGGTACAAAAACTCAGATTGAGAAAGTTTGAATGTCAGAATCAAGAGTTTCTCAACAAGGAATTCACAATCTTCCACATTTTGAGGCATATCAATCATAGAAGTGATAGTATTCATAATGTTAACTTGCTTGTTGTGTATTCTTGGGAGATGATAAAAAGAGATAGTAACAAATTTAGATTTGAGAAAATTTTCCATCTATTTGTAAGGCATCAACTTATCATCTTTGGTTTCATAGTCATCATTAACTTATTAGATTACTAACTAAGAATCACTAAATACTTGTAAATTTTGTATGTTCCATTGGATGGCTAGCTTTAATCCATTTATCATTGCCTCATATTCTACTATGTTATTTATACAATTAAATGCTATCTAATATGACTTAGGGATTATGTCTCCTTGAGGTGTGAAAAATATGATTCCACCTCCTAAACCATTTCTTTAATGTGAGCCACCAAAGTAGAGCTTTCATTCATTATCTATATCCATATTAAATATGGATTCATCTATAAAATCTATCAACATAGGATATTGATCATCTATCATGGGTGCTTTTGGTAACTGATCAACTATCACTTATCCTTTGATTTCTTTTCTATCCACATATTCTATGTCAAATTCACTAAGGATCATAACCCATTTGGCTAAGCACCCTATGAGAATGACTTTACTTAAGAAATACTTTAATGGCTTAATCTTGGAGACAAGCATTATTTTCTGATGTAGCATGCAATGTCTTAGCTTCTGGGCTACAAAGACAATAGCAAGGCATGCTTGTTCAATAAATGAATAGTTCAGTTCATATCCCACAAGTGTTCTACAAATGTAATAGATGGCTCGCTCTCTCTCGTGTTCATTTATTTTTGCTAAGAGAGCTCCTAATGTTGTTTTTGTAGTCGATATGTATGAAATTAAAAGTTTTCTTAAAATAGTATACATTAAACTAGAGGATTCACGAGATAATCTTTGAGCTTTTGGAAAGACTCATCACACTAGTTGTTCCACTGAAAAGATACTCCCTTATGTAATAAATGTCGAAAGGAGTGACATTTATCTCACTAATAGATTAGGGGTCAATTTGCAACGCCAATTTGCGATGGCAGGAAATTGTGACATCATCAGGTTATAAGAAAAAAAAAAGGGCGCGTTGGTTGTCATTATACACTTCAAGAGTTTCTGATCAAGGGTTGCTGCATGGAACAATAGAGTTTCTGAAGGAAGGTGCCACCATTGAGAGCCGAGCATTTTGAGTGGAGTAAGGGGAAATTAAGGGGAAATTACAGCCGAACAAGCAAGAGGGTTCAAAGATTTTAGGAGAAGCATTGACTCTATGGATTCCAAGCTTCATGCAAAAGAATCAATCAATTCACGCGTCATGATCTCCCTTAGGAGCTCCCATTGAAGTGTGAATGCATCAGCTTCCTCTCTAATTCAAGGGCACAGATTCAAGGGCATGGAATCAGTTGCATCGATTTCCAACTGAATAGTTTATGAGAGGTGCATGTCGAGAAATATTGTTTGAATTTTTTTATCAATGGCTCTTGATCCTCTTACTCTTACCATATTGCTACTTTTGTTTGATAATTTGAGTCTTCATTTTATTCTTATAGGATGTTGTAACTTTCTTGTTTGATGAATTCTTTGTGATTTTTTAAATAAAATATTTCTCTTTTAGTCTTGCTTGTCAACATGTCATAGGTTAATAAAACTGAAAGCTTTCTTTTAGATAGATTTATTTTTAAAAAGAATGTTGAAATCTCTTGCATTGGGAAAATATTTCTGAAACATTTGATATACTCTTCATTCCTACTATTACTTAAGAAATTCACAAACATGGTCATTAGGTGCCTCTTAGAAAAAACTATTTTAGTGAAGACCAGTACCATACTTCTATTCTGAAAGCTCCTTACATAATTTTCATTTTTTTCTTGATGTAGATGCTACCTTTTTTCAAAGCTTCAACCATTAGTAAACTTTGTGTTTCATTTTCTAAGTTATATCTTAAAAATATTCCCACTAGTGTAATTAAGTTAACGTGTCTAAAAAATGTGATAGCTTTTACACTAACACTACTCCTTGTTGCATGCTGATGATATAGTTTTTCCTGTGTATAACCTCTGTTGTGGACTATTCTTAAGTTATTTTTATTTTAGATCCTACAAGAGTTGTACTCCTCCCTTTGAAATTTTGAATAGATCATTTGTTGGGTCTTCAATAATATGTTAGGCATGTTCTATTCATCATAGGAAAGCTCAGTATAGTTCTATTATAAGAAATTCTAGTTGATGCCTTTGAATTTCAAAACATTACTTCTACTATATCAATGTCATGTTCATAAAAATCTAAACCTTCTAAAAAAATGCTTCTGTAAAATATCATGCTTAGTAATACTCTTAGAACTTTATATGTGGATATCTCCTATAGGTTTTTTGAAGATTTTTCGCATGAGAGCTATTTTGGGCCATTCTATACAAAACCCATATCATTAGACAGATATCAAATTGACAAATCATATTGTGACTCATTGGGACACTAAAAAAAATCAAGGAAGTAACTCTAATATCATTAGTTTAAAGGGAAATCATCATATGTTCACAAGTCTTTATAGCAAGGGAACATTATAGTAAAATTCTGAATCTACTCTTCACAAATAAAAGCCTAATCTACACTAAAGTAATTATTGATCCTTACAAAAATAAGGATTTCCACACTTTGAAAGTTATTCTATAGATGCAAATCAATACATGATGGATATGTAGTCATTAGAACCAAGTCTCCATGGTAATTAGTTGATTAAGTTTGAATCTCAAATGTAGGATAACTCAAGTGGATGAGTTGGAACATTAAGGAATATTTTTTATTAGGGAAAAACTAGTCTTTGAAGGGGATCCAAAACCCTTTACAATAAAATGTTTAAGGGGACGTGGTACCCCACTAAAATAAATAGCTACAATAGAAAAAGTATTACAAGAAAACAACCCAAAACAAGAAAACAATTGACAACTAAAAGAAAGTTAAACAAAGATCCAATTGCCCAAAAGTTAGCACAATGTTAAAGCCACACATAACATAATGATTCTATCTATCAAGGAGACCCACGGGGTTTAGAAAGGCTCCCTGAACCTCATCATTGGGTTTTGACTTGGCTCCCATAGCCACTACTATGGATTTTAACATGGCTCTCAAAAACATCATCACCCACAACCTTAGAAAATCAATCATCAAAAATCCAACTAAAACTTTGGGGTTTTGGAATGCTCCCAAATTTTGAATTGGATTGCACAATTATTTTGATAGGATTCCCAAGTCTTTTAAAAATCACATACCTCATAGAAATGATCATTAGAAAGTGATCTGAAACTCTAGGGTTTAAGAAGACTCCCCAAACCTCCATGGGATTTATTTTGGATCCCACAACCATAATGGGATTTTTAGAGGATCTCCAAAAGAACACAATTTTTTTTAAAGGATCCCCAACCCTTCAAAATGGGATTAAACTTGGCTCCCATAACCAAAATGTCACCAGCAAAAAAGAGACCCCACCAATCATCCATAGTTGTAATGTGTATTTGGCATTTTTTTCAATAAATTCCCTATGTGAGCAAAATCATGACTGATTTATCATATCTCTATTTTATGCAATCTGAGACAACTTTTCATGGTTTTGTTTGATCAAATACACATGGATTCTTGTCCATGGGTTCCTGCAAAGAAGAGGGAATATGAGTATGATTATAGTTAAAAGTCTAACTATCTGTCTCAAACTTACAGGTATGTTCTACATGTGACCTAGTATGCTACCTATCTTATCGATTCAAAGCATTCACCCTTGCACCTCATCAACCTTGTAAAGTTTCCTCCACACTATCATTTTATTGATAGCAATAATATAGCATGAATTTCAAACAACCTTTTAAAGATAAAGATTCTATACAAATAAAGCATATATGTTACAGTTCAGACTTTGCTAAAAGAGATTTAAGATATGCTTGGGACTGAATGGCTCAATCGCCACTTGCTAAAAAAGTAACATTACCTACACAGTTATGCTTGGGACTAAATGGCTCAGTTGCCACCTGCTCCTTGTAGCTTTTAAAACCTTCAATGATCACCTTGAGTGCATTACTTAGCGATTAGTCTATTGCATAATATAATACAAGTGTTTGAACTTAAACACAACATTGTTGGAAATATTGATGACACATGCACATCAATTAACATGCTTCTTAACATGAACAAAGAAGCAACCCAAAGCAAGCCACATAAACACAGCACCACCAAAACTACAAAATAAAATCGTTGGCAGTTATTTTAAAGCTATATCATGCTAAAAACTTATGCAAGGTAGTAACAAAATCATGAAAAACAATCAATATAAAAAAGTGCATTCTCTTTGTAACATTTTTGACTGGAGGTAGATTCCTGATTTTTGTTTGACTGGAGGTAGATTCCTGATTATTTTCCTTAGAACACTATCATCTTCAAAATCCTATATGAAATCTATATGACCATTTCATTTCTTCAATATGCCCTATGGATGTCCCTATCTAACTATATATCTTTTAATTGCATATAATAACTAATTTATGTTCTTTTTCATGACTATGTAATTTATCTTAATTTTTTTACTGTGTTCAAGAATTATTTTGTTTTCTTGCAATTTCAGGTATGGATTTTATGATGAATGTCTGTGAAAATATAGAAATGCAAATGTATGGAAGTATTTTACAGATCTCTTTGATTACTTGCCACTGACAGCCCTTATTGAAAGCCGGGTAAAGAAAAAGATATTACACACTATTTTGTTGGTACCCTATGCAACACAAAAAACTTGTTCTTACTATAAGAAAATTTAGCAAACTTGCCCACAAGCTAAGTCAATATTCACCCAAGACTATGCTAACTCCAACATATGGCTGAATACATAACATCCTCTTCAGTTAAGGTCCAATAACATGATTGTCAAGGCCAAATCACTTGAGTATAACAACATACATATACATCAATTTGCTACATTACAATATCCATGAATACATGCATGACTCTTACTAAAATTGGAAGAGAGAGCAAGAGAGAGAGGTGCAGAAGGAACTCATGTAGGTGCCACTAAATATGATTTAATGCTTGTACACCGGTCCCCAACAATGCCTTGTCACACCACTCAATCATGTTGTACTCTCAGGTCTGCCTCACTATGCTTGTGGAGATAGTCACATAGCCCAAACAAGAACACAAGGCATACAAGGAGGTATAAGCATACTCACACCAATCAATGTATATAGAGTGCAAATAAATCATAGGCTTATTTAAGAGAAAACATGGAGCAACACAACATGAAGCAATGGCCACGAAACATCTTTTCAATGGGAAAGAAGAGACTACATCAAAGCCATGAAGAATGACACCTCACCTATGGAAGTTGGAATATAATAGAATTCATCGTTGATGTGCTTTATGAAAATGAATTTATTTATGAAAATGAATAATGGAATATAATATAATAGAAAGTTATTTACTACATTACTTTAGTTTTTGTCACAGAAGATTTGCTTTATGAAAATGAATTTATTTTGTTTTAGTTCTCGTCACCATGAAGACAAGGTTGGATTTTGTTGATGATTGTGGATTTCATTGCCATCAAATGGTATTAGAGCCTATGTTCCTAAGTGTGCAGCCATCTTCGTGATTGAATATAAACATGCACAACGGCATGGCTCAAGTTGGGCTCATGATTCATGTATTCCATTTTTAAGAGGACATGTTCTGGGTTGTTAGCCAAGATCCAAAATCCTCTGTATCTTAGTTAATTTTGTCTCATCATTTTTCAAAATTTCAAATCTTAATCTTCTACAAGGCTAGGAGATTCCTAAAAATGCAGAACATTTATTTTGTTAGAAGTCTAAAAATTTTCTAGTCGATCACTAAATTTTGGATGCAGTTTTAATTCTGTTTATTTTCATAAGTCTAATTGCATTGCCAGTTTGTTGAAGTTTCCCAAATTTAATGTCTACATATAGAATATTTTTAGTTGTTTGCAACCATTATCCCTGTAGGACTTGTAGAATAATTTGAAACTAGTAAATCCATTCTTCGCAAATCATTCCTGATTTTAGCTATTTCACAGGTTTTCCCTGATGGAAAGACTATTGAGGCTGAAGCAGCTCATGGTATAGTAACTCAACATTTTTGTGTTCATCAAAAGGGAGGTGAAACTAGCACAAACAGCATAGCTTCTATCTTTTCATGGACACATGGGTTTGCACACAGGTATGAGCACCTGGTTTAGAAGTTCAATGATTGATGAGTGATCCACATTCTATTTATGGCTTTGACCAACATCTCCATGATAGTGTATCCACTAACTTCTTTCGGATCTGACAAGAATTCATCCTAAGAATGATCTAGATTCACTTCCAGTATCTTCTCTATGTTTAATTTCTTTTACTACGTTTACGGCAAGGCAAAACTAGATGAAAATCCAAGACTACTTGAATTTTCAAAGAAGCTAGAAGCTACCTGTGTAGGAAATGTTGAGACAGGGAAAATGACAAAAGATTATTTAGGATATTTAGGCATGGCAGAATATCTTTTATTTTGTTTGGACTAATACAATAATATTTGACATTTTGAAGTGTCTATTTGTATTTTTTTAAATATAGGATGCATACACTCCTTGTAAAAGCTGATGATAGAGATGAAATTAATTAGGAAATAAGTCATAAAGGGCTTCATTTGAAGCATCATGAGAAAATGCTCATAGTTTCATGACTGAATGCTTCGTTGAAGTCTTTGTTTTAGTTTTTTTAAATTTCAAGATATAAACATCTTATTGTGAAAGTCGATGGTAGAGAGAAAAATAATTAAGAAGCAAGTCATAATCAGCTGCATTTGAAGCATCGTGATCAAATGCTCATAGCTTTTTGACTGAATGCAACAATAGGTTCTATGTTTGGTTGCTAAGAAAAACAATCATTTATCACTTTGTATGTGTTTCCATGTAATATATTAATAATATCTTTTATCGGCATGCTTTTGTAGTATCTATCAAACTATTGATGCCACTCACAAACCGAGTAAAACAGAGGAATACTGTGAAATGTTTAATCTAGGAAATGTTTGTAAGGTATGTAACAAACTAGGAACTATGATGGTCATTTAACTTTTCCCAGAGAGAAGCACTTGCCACAGGCCATATTAGCAGCCAAGGATTTAGTTCTGAGTAAATGGTTACACAAAGTTAGAGTGTTATTTAAATTTAATTAGATATAAATTAATATTCTTAGCATTCAAAATTCCAACTGTCAGTTTAGTTCATTCCTGACGGTGATCTATTGGTGATAATTCAGTTCAAAAGGTAATTTATGGAAGACCCAATTTGATCCATCAATCTATCATGCAATATTTTGCATAATTATTTCTCAAATTGTAGGATTTTATGCTTTGATTGTGAACAAGACTTAATGTTAATTCTTAACATCATCACCGTAATGTGTTTTTATATTCGATGGATTCCATCATTGTAATTCAGGCAATTCCATTTTTCATTATAGAACTAGTTGTTTTGTCACTATGTGCTACTCTATTTTTCTCTGTTCTTTCCTGCAAGTTTGGCTTCTATTTTCCTGGCTAGATCTGTGTAATAGCAAAAATTCTACAAGCTACACTCACCATGAAGAAGGTCATATGCAACACAACCAAAAGAAAGCCTATGATATAAATATAAAAATGAATACTGAGATAGCAATTATTCACTCAAACATATGTTAAATGGATAATGACTTTACAATGGCTTCTAGGTAATTCTGCAATGGAATACATGCTTTATCAAACTTGCAACATGCACAATACATAATGATAATTCTTAGCCTTTATTACCTGCATATTCATAGCTGTCAAATTATTTGCTTGCTCTCGCTTCTTTGAATGCTGCATTATGTGACAATGCTTTCTTTTTTACCACAAGAACAAGGGAGCAACGACACAGACAATAGCAGGTTCGGCTCTTTGACTGTATACCAGGTAATTTCCCCAATTCTCAAGAATTTGATTTTTTGACACTAAATGCAGAAGTTATAATTACTAGGCTTTACGAGCCTTATATATTTGAATGCGCATTTTCTCGATCTGTCAAATTTCAAGTCTATGTCTTTGGCAAAATATTAACTTGTTCTCTTCGTACAGCTGAATTCATATGTATGAAAATTTATTGAGTACTTGGCAAGTAAGTTTATTATTGCCCACAAAAATGGTAATTTATTTTGGTTCAACTTTGATATGAGACAATCATGACACTCTCTACTTGGATTGCTTATGTTGTAATATTATATCAATTATTATGCAGCATTTGCTTACATTGTGTGGATCCATCAGTTTTATTTTAATTGTGATATACCTAATAGAGTATTGAGTGTAGATAGTTTATTTGGTGAACAACTTTTTCCTAATTTAATCATGGACAGCCATATATGCTAATTGTAGCATCGATTTGGTGGAGCATTTTATGTTCTTGTTGTGATGATAGTTTTTATGAGTACTATATTGCTCAAAAAAATATAATGACCAGAGGTAGAGACTAATGAGAATGATAATTTGGGTTAGCATGTTGGTGTAAGATTGCATCCAGTGTATCTATTATAACTTTTAAAAACATGTAACTATATGAAGAGAATGGCTATAATTTGTATTTCATAAAGAAAACTATAAGGAGTTTTATTGTTTATTTCTCCACTTTTCTCCTAAATTAATTATAGAATAATATAAAAGTTAGAACATTCAACACTTCTTATTAATGGAAGGAGACTGCTTTTCCATTGATAAATAAGTTTCAATGTCACCACAAATCTATATAAGACATCTAGGATAGTAAGGACCAGTGGAGCCATGAAAAAGTATAACAACAATGCATCATAATTTGCAATAGAAGGCAACACCATTCCCCTTTTAATTGCTGAGACCAAAGTTCAAACACAACACCTTAGAAACATTACTGATAATCCCTCCCTACCCACTCCAAATTTGATTCAAACAACATAGAAAAACCTTTCAAACAAGCTTACTTCTAGCTAAAGAGATAAGTCTCATTTCTTGTAGGTCTCTCTTTTTGTTTGGCTTTCCTCTGAGTCTTCTTCTGGAATCAATGCTTGAGGTCTCTCAAGAGCTGCATAAGTAATGATTTAATAGTAAGTTTCTACAATTTATAAGAATTCTTCAATTGATGCTTCTAGAATCGATTGTTAAAGGATTTTTTCATCAATATTTTGGAACACACTCTGTGATTTATCCTCAGGATGTGATGCAAAATGTTGATGAAAAACTAACTCTGAAAAAACTATGATTTACATGGACAGGCAGATCATTATTTTCTTGAGTATTTTGAATCACCCAATTCAATTAAGAGAAAGGGGATTTCAGGGATTCAACTTACAATCTAAATAATTTGAATTGCCCAATACAATCAAGAGAAAGAGGATATCAAGAATTCAACTTACGATTTAGATAGGCCAATGCAAGGGTGTAGAGCAAGTTAAAGAGAGTTGTGTATCATGCCAGTACTCCAATGGTCATCCAGTACCAGTAGCTTTCAAGAAACAATCCACGAGCTTCTAATGTTGCCACATTGATTGTTTCATTGCTTGCTCTACGCTACAACAATAACCAATCATCACATTATCATAACATTTCTCAACTAAAACACAAAACAAACATCAATGCCCCTTTCTGATCTATACATAGTTACGATCCTAACCTTCAACCAATGCGTTGATAGATATTCATTCACTACAATGGCATTTTGAGCATACATGAGAGGAGATATCCAATACCCCCATATCCACTAGGGCTTGATGTCCTCTATAAACACAAGATCCGCGCGGAATGTCAAATTATTTCAAGTTTGGATTACTAGAATCTATTCTACTTTGTTGACAATGGTATGGTACCTCTGGATATAATGAATCTGCCAAGGACTAATACAATTAGGAGTACAAATGTTCCAAAGGTGTTTGCCACAAGCTTACTCCGTCTGACTGTAGCAATTAAACAAAAAATTGAGAGAGATATTTGGTGTAGGATGAATAAGAGTAAAAACTGTTGGAAAAACCTGCATGAGAGAATGGATTAGAGTCATCAAGTGCTGAATTGATGCCGCTATGAGGAAATAAATGGTCTTGAATCTAATACCTTTTGGGATTTGGGGTAAAGCCAATGGTATAGTAGGTGAGAATGACCCATATGGAAGATTCCAAGAGTGAGAGAGGAACTCTCATGACTCATGTAGGAAGTGAATAAGCCTATGCAGGATACAGCTTTGAATCTCTCTGCTTGTAGAACACAGGAAGGTGAATCATAGTAATAGACGGCTCTATAAATTTTTTGAACATGATGTTAAGCAGGGTGAAAAATAGAGCACCGAAGTAAACAGACACAACAAAAAAAAAAAATTTACTTCTTTTATCGTCACAATTGTGACAGCAACCCCAGAAATTGCGATGGGGTTTCCGTCACATCTACAGCAACTCCATCACAATTGTTGGGGTTGTCGTTACAATTGTGATGGCAACCCCAATAATTGCGACGGGGTTGTTGTAGATGCGATGGCAACCCCGTCGCAATTGTGACAGAAAACATAGGAATTGTGATGGGGTTGATGTGCCAATAAGGTGGCTGCATAGTGATAGATAGGTGTTGCAAATGCGACAGCAAGGGGTAGACATCATAAATTGTGACTAAATAACTACGACGTCAATGTCTGTCGCAGTGGCGACACATTGCTATCGTAATTGTGACACATAGTCATCGCAAATCGATGCCAAATCTATTAGTGTCTACTAGTTCTATAATGCATATATGGATGGACTATAATCTCCCTTAAAAACTTCTTAATATTTTTAGATTTACTAGAGGCATTTCAAGTATTGCATTTACTTTTTCAGGATCAACCTTGATGTCTTGTTAAGAAACAATATACCTTAGGAGCTTTCTAGAAACAACTCTGAACACACTTTTTAGGATTCAGTCTAAGTTTATATCTTTCCATTCTATTGAATATTTTTTCTAAGATATCCAAGTGATCACTTCTTCTAGGGGATTTACAAAGTAGATCATCTACATAGTCTTCCATTAGGATGTGCATGAAATCATGGAAGATAGTAGTCATTTCTCTCTAATATGTTTCCTTAGTATTATGAAGGCCAACCAGCATGACATTCCAGCAATATGTTCCCCAAGGGCATGTAAAAGTTGTTTTGTATTGATCTTTAGGAGCTATTCAGATCTAGTTATATCCTATGAAACCCCACTAGTGATAACATCTCATATCTAGCTATCATGTCCATAATAATGTTTATATTTGGTAATGGGAAGTCATCTTTGGGACATTCTTTACTGAGATCACAAAAGTCTATGCATATTCAGATACCTCCAGAGTGTTTTCTTACGATACTCGATTGGATATCCACTCTACATAGTCAATGGGTCTTATAAAGGTTGCTTCTAATAGTTTCTCCAATTCTTCTTTGACAAGGAGAGCTACTTGGCGATGCATCTTTCTCAACTTTTTCTTTACTGGTTTCATTCCTAGATTTAGTGGTAAGTGATGAAGCACTAGCTCAAGATATAATCCTTTCATGTCTACATAGGACCAAGTGAAGTTGATCTGCCTCTCTAGAAAAATCTAACAAATTCATCATTTTCTTCTTTTGATAATAAGGCTACAAAATGTATGGTCTTAGGGTTATTAGGTGTTGCTAGATTTATCTCTTCTGTCATTTCAACAAGCAAGACTGGCCTTTCTTTCAGTGGGGGTATGTCCAATCTTCCATCATCAAGAGCCTCAAAGAGGTTTTCACCCTTGGATACATCCTAATGGTGCCTTTTGATTTTCACCAAGAGACCTACTTTTGTAATTTTTTGCTATTTTTCCCATTTTGTGACTAGAAGATGGAGTTGACTCCCCAAAGTATGTCATAATATTTAAGTTAATGGAAAAACTTGATTTGTGGTTACCATTTAATATATCTTCATAGAGTTCAAAGAATTATGCAATGATGTCATCATTTTTGAACTAGTCAAAGGTCAGTGATCCTTGTTAGTTCCAATCAATAAGTTCAAGGTAAATTAGGGAAATGTCATCATCGGTGTTAAACAAGCTTTGGTTGAAGGCAAAGATATGGGCTCACTATCATAAGAATCATGGGCTCCATGTTCAAAGGTAGGGGGCTTAGGTCCCATTGTATCTCATTACAAGATTCTTAATGAGTTGAAGGGCCAAGAGAAGTTCTAGTGATGTGTTTATCATGTATCGATAGTTCAACAGGATTAAAGATGTGGTCAAGGCCATAGGAACTATAGGGATCATGATTATTTGGCTTAGTATCTTCAATGTTAGGTTGGGTGTTCTTAGATGCCTTTTCATCGGTCAAAGTGTTCACATTCTTAGAAGAGGATAACTTAGTATTAGAAAGGCCCAATACAAATGGCTTGAATCCAAGTCCCAGGCTACACAGTCATCCTACTATAGTAATAGGTT
This sequence comes from Cupressus sempervirens, assembly GCA_028749045.1. Taxonomy (NCBI): domain Eukaryota; kingdom Viridiplantae; phylum Streptophyta; class Pinopsida; order Cupressales; family Cupressaceae; genus Cupressus; species Cupressus sempervirens. Next base: position 385,221,310 of record CM053791.1, read on the forward strand.
TTAATAATGCCTTACTTTTGAGGTCCCACACCACTACATCTATCATAACCCTTTTTCTACATGATGTTAAATCTAGGGCCATACTTGCTTTTTGATATAGGAGTAGGTTCTTGGTCTACCTTATCCTTTTCAATCCATATCAATGTGTTCTCCTAAGCATGCTCTTCGTCTAGGCCACCTCCATTAGTGAAATTTATGGAGGTTTTCTTTTGTAGTGTGAACTTAGGTCTAATTTGCATAAGTTATGTTTTTCCATATGATTTTGGAGAAAGAGGTAGTTTCCCAATGTGAAAAGCCTATGAAATGGAGTACTCACTACAACCTTTGTCTTCAATTTTGAGCTTTCCTTTGAATGTTGTTATGAGTTTGGTAGGATTGACATATTTGGAGAAATCAAGTGGCTTTGCTTAATTATTTTTTGGGACTTGGTATGCAGTGGTTCCTTTAAGACTGGCATAGAATTAGAATAGGTCTAGATCACTAAGAATGGTAACCTTTACATTGTTATGGGAAAAATTTAAGCACTGGTGATAAATAAAGGGTATTTCCTTCATAGCATGAATCCAAGGGCATCCTAATATTATGTAACAATTCATTTTGATATCTAGGAACTGGAATAATGTATTCTTTGTAGCTAGAACAACTCTTATGAGTAATATGATAATGCCCTTGGAGAAACACTGGCCATCATCATAGGCCTTTATTGTGATTCTATGAGAGGGATCCACATCTTCTTTAGAGTAACCAAGACCCTTGAAAACTTTAAGGATATAGATGTTTAGTCCTCATTCACCATCTATCAAGACACATCTGACTTTGGCATCATGGATAAAGACCTTAATATGAAGGGGGTCGTTGTGGTTAGGTCTATCTCTAGGAATATCTTAGGGTGAAAAGGTGATGTGTTGTGATGCAAATAGGTTCCCAACCATGGCCTAGAACTAGGAAACATCAATGTTATATGGTACCAATAACTCTTTTAAAGCTTGATCAAGGATCTTTTGATGTTGGGGTGATGCACATAGTATTTTTAGGATAGATATTTGCATGGGGGTCTTGTTAAGTTGGTCTACAAAGCTATAATCTAAAGAAGTAGGAGCATTAGGTCTATGGGGGGTTACAGGTCTCATAGGGATAGTAGGTCTAGAGGGATCTCTAGGTAGAGTGATCTTGGTACAACATCTAGTGACAAAATAATGAGGATATTTGGCTTTTAAGGTGAATGTGGATATGCAGGAATCAGATTCATTGAAGTATGGCATAGTCATATCCAATGTGCATGCAATTTATATTAGCTTGTGAGCTTGAGTTTGAATTGGAGGCTTTCCCTTTGTCATGATTACTAAAATGATCTTTGAAGATGGTATGATCAAAATTGAATGCTAGTAGTGAAGGATTAATAGTAATCACACTGTCATCAATAAGGTCTTGGATTTCATGTTTAAGTTGGAAACATGAAGTTTTCTTATGTCCTTTAGTATGGTGGTAATCATAGAATTTGTTATCATCCCACCAAGATGGTTTAGTTGATGGTTCATCCTTCACTAGGGGTAACTACAAGAATTTATTGCTAAGTAATTTTTGAAGTGCAGTTCTGAGTGGTATCCCCAATGATGTAATTTTCTTATCTTTATTTTTAAGGCATCTTTGTAGTCTGTCTTGTGTGGAGGTCTGAGTTTTATGTTGCTAAGGTATGGTTTGATTAGGAGTTTGTGAGTTGGTAGTATTTTCACCTTTAAGGGTCAGTTGAGGTTTCACTATGTTAATCATTTTGGGTGTCCACAATACCATCATTGGTTACATTCTTATTCTTGGAGAAAAACTTTTCCTTGTCATTACACAAGATTGTATTGGTGTTTTCCTTGTTTTTTTTAGAGTGCCTTTGTGAATGAGGGCATCTTCAATGTTAGCTCCCTTTTTCATTAAAATAGCAATGGTGCTCAAAATTTTAATCTTGATTTTGTACATTAAATTTGGGACTAGGTTTTCAATGCATAGATTGACTTGTTCTTCTTTGGGAATATCTAGTGAGCATTGGCTGGCAAGGTTTCTCCAACACAATAAGAATGTTATGAATGGTTTTCTTGTCTTGTGTTTCATTTAACATAAATTATATAAATTAACCTCATTTTTTATGTTGAAGGCAAAGTGGGATATGAATTTTTCTATTAATTTTGACCAAGATTTGATACCACTATGTAGTTTGGAGTACCATTCAAGTGCTAGCCCACTGAGAGATCGAGGGAATAGTCTCATAAGGTATGTATGCTTGTCACTAGGTTTAGTACAAGAGGCACATAATTCCCTGATGTGGTCAATTGGGTTACCTTTTCCACAGTATTTTTTGAATCTTGGTGTCTTGAAAAGTTTGTGGAATGGAGGCATATACAGACTTTTGTCGAAGGGATTAGGACATAAATCTTTTTCTGTGTACAAGTCTTGTTTCTTTAGGACTCCCAATGCCTCAACTTTTTTGGATAGTTGTTTGAATTAATGTAATAAATCCTCATTAGGGTGTTGAGCAGTAATCCTTTCTTTGAGTCTTTATGTCTCTGAGTAGATCTTTTGTTGTGGTGAGAACTATGCCTACTCAGTTCTGATATTTTTGTGTCTAAAGACTCAGGTGATGTCTCACTAGGAGGTGGAGATATGTTGGCACCTCAAATATGGAAAGGTCCTTGTTGTGGTACTTTTGTGGTATTGGTTGTGATTATTGCATCATGGGTTGTTGTTGCATCAGATGTTGTGGTTTTTATTGTGTCATTTGTTGTGGTTGTTGTTGAGATACCTTTATTGGTTGAATGTAAGGCCATGAATATGACTATTATTGTGAAGGTATCTGTTGAGTTCATTCTAGAACATGTTGAAAAAAGTGTTGTTGATAGGAAATTTTCTGCTCTAATTATTTTTTATATTCCAAATATTATTTTAGTTGCTCTTTTTTTTAGCATACATAGTTTGTTGTTGTTGGAATTTTTGTTGGTACATTGCATGTAAGCCAAGTAGATTTAGACTAGGTTGTGTGTTAGGGATGTTACCTCCTTGTACCACTTAAGGTTGTTATTGTTGTGGTGGATGTCGATATGTCATTTGTACATGAGGATTTTGGCTTAGTTGTATGTTAGGGATGTTAAGTCCTTGGACCACTTGATATTGTTGTTATCTTAGAAGTTGATTATGTCCTTTGGAGGTGAATATTGAGTTAGGGTCTTTTTTGATACGTTTGGGTGTTATATGTTTCACCTTGGGACATCATTTTTATTTGGAAATGGGATGTATTCCTTTGGAGAATCGATGAAATATCACTAAGTATATTCCTTCCTTAAGTGTAGGGGAAGTGATAAGAGGAAACTTCATGGTAGAAATGTTGTTGAGAGTTGGTTGACTCATCTCTTGAGGGTTGTTGCTTAGAGGATACATGCTTAGCGAGTCCATGAGTAAAGGTTGTGAAGATTTAGTTTGATCTATCTCAAGTGTTTGTTGAGGTTTCTTAGTCTTATTTTTTCATGGATGAGCTTTAGGTTATGCTCTAGGATCTATTTTTACTTTGAAAGACAAGGGTTGGTATGTCTTCTAGTTTGTGAGCTAATTGTGTCCTTGCAAGTGTTGGCATGATACCTAATGATGTAGATGTAATAAGGAAAGGTCAAAATGGACTCTCTACCTCCCAAGTGTACACCTAAACTACCAAATGTGCTCTTACAGTACCAATTGTTCCCCTAGTGGACTTGGTAACTAAAAGGTGTGTAGTTGATAACCAGAAGGTATGCAATTGGTAAAATAGGCCAAAACTTAATAACTTGGAAGTGGGTATGCAAGATATGAATGTTATTAAGACTTTTATGGTAATAGGTGTGTTATGCAACCTAGATAAGTGAAAAATGATATATTTTTATGATATGAAAGACATAAATGACCTAAGGGAATGATGCACAAATGGAAATGTGAGTGACATTTTGGACCTTGACTAAGATGAAGATGATTCTAAGGCATCCAAAATGCAGATTGCTCTTGGATTTTAGACTTGGGAATGATGTCAAAGATTGATGTATGCAATGAAGATTATGCAAAGGGAGGTATTTTGAGGTTAAAAGGGACATTTAAGATATGAAAGATAGGGATGTGGGATCAAGAAAATTGATGGGTTTGAAAAATGATTTGGGCAAGTTGATAGGATTTTGATATTTGGAGGAAATACTAGGGTTTTGAGCTATGTAAAGTGGAGTGATCATGAAACTAGGCTTAAGTAAAATGACATTTAAGGAGACTAGGGATATGATAATTTTATGACAAAAGTCTATGTAAGGTTTCAAACTTAGGGAGTATCTTTGGAAAGTTTTATCCTAAGAGTTTAACCTTATGACAATGGACTTCAGATCTTGACCAAAAGAGATGAAAATCAAAAAGATCAAGTTTATAAAAATGACAAGGTCAAATTCATCAATACATAGATGGAGTTTGACTCAATAAAATGATTAAAAAAGATGAAAAAAAGGCTATGGTCAAGATCCATCATCCATCGACATAACGAGATACTCTATGATTCACACTTTGTTCTAATTTTTTACTAAGTTCAAAGGGTTTTGGGGTTTAAAATGAGGGTTATGCAGATTGGATATGAAAGATGTAAGGATACTAGGATGAAAAATGATGTTTAGGATGAAAATGATGTTCAGGGTTGTGATCAGAGTGAGGACCTATACAGACATCTAGAGGTAGTTCTAGGGTCCCAAAATGCAGTCTAGAGGTCCAAAATGGGTATTCTAGCAACCAAGTATGCTATGATAGCACCAAATGCTCTTTTAAAGTACCAACTATGCCTAGGGTGCAATTGGCACTAGTTTGAGCATAAATGGGAAGCTAGGTTGAAAGTTTGTTGATCCTGGACTAGGTGACTATCTGACTATTATGCCAAAGAGCTAGTTGACTATGGATGATGTTATGATTAGAATGAATATGAAAAATGTTATGTCATGAGAAATGAAGCCTAAGATGTGAAAAGTGAGGATTGGTTTATGAAGAATGAAGTTCAGATGATTAGAAGGAAGAATTATATAGGCATCTAGTGGTGATTCCAAGGTCCCAAAATGCTATCTGGAAGTCCAAATTGGTTGTTCTAGAAACCAAGTGCACTCAAATAGAGACAACTATGCCCAAGGTGCAATTGGGGCTAGTTAGAGCATAGTTGGTAGTTTCATAGTGTAGTTGGTAAAGTGGGTTGAAACTAAAGTGATTTTGGGTTTGGTGATTTCCAAACTGTTGTTCCAGAGACCTAGCTGACAGGGGATAGTGCTATGATCAGAATGGAAATGCAAAATAGGGGTTAGGACATGAGAAATGAGGACTGAGACATGCAAAATGAGGATTAGGGTATGGAAGAATGCAAGTTTGGGAATGTAAGATCAAGATTAAGGGTTGAAATGTAAAAAGTAGGATGCAATATGAAAGATAAGGGATTTAAAATGAGGATTAATAAGATGCAAAATGAGGCTTAGAGGATGCAAGTATGAGGCTCAAAAGATGACAAATGAAAGTTTATTCTATGCAAAGGTAGAATCTAAATCATGCCAAGCACTCCTAAGGTTACAAGTCTCCATGTTTTCAAAGTCTCAAGTGTTTGGACAAAACTTTGCAATGTATTGACAAGAATTATAATATTTTGACAAAGTTTGATAGTATCCAAGGTTCACATGTATTTTGGGACTTTATCTTGATTAATGTTATTCACACACACAAGACACAATAAACAAGAATAGTAGTTGTTGTTAAACTTAAAAGACACATCATAACCTAAGCCTTATGACTATATCTATTGAATCCCCACTTGAATTGAAGTTCATCTATGCTTATCTAGAGTGGACAACCTAGGATTTCTGCACCACAAGCTCCCCCTTACAATTCACTCACTTCTTGGGGCTACCAAGATCTGCTTCTCAAGGGTAATCATTTCCCAATCAAATATTGCCTCTACTAAGGACCACAAGAATGTGGGATGTCTTTATAGGCATGGGTGACCTTCTGAGCTAGTGGATAGACTAAGACAAGGTGTTTAGTTTGAGAACTCCATTTAGAAAGTAGATGATAAACTTCTAGAGAAGGTCTCCCAGCCCTAAGAACTGAGGTTTAACATACCACAAGGATACTAGAGGAGAGCTATCATATACCAATATTGTTGACACAACATTAACTATATCAAGTCTGTTATAGCAACTCAAGTGTTAACCTAGCTTTGGCCCATTACTACTTCAAGATCATCTCCTAGGATTCACCAAGCGGTAAGTCTTGGTTCCAAGGTAGACCTCTCTAAAAAAATTGAATGGATTTATCTTGCAACCAAGATCCACAAATGGTGAGGGGAAAGGATATGTCCATGCAACTCCTAGGTTTATAAACAATGTAGAGATGCTAGATAGAAAAGAAATTTTATTTTAGAGCACCAAAAAAAGTGTTATCTAATATAGGAAAGCTAGACACAAATTTTGAACAAGCACATAGGTCTTTGACAATGCCCTACAATCAAGAATTAGTAGTTTTTAATGGATATGTCTTCTTCCAATGATCACCACATGCTACAAATAAATCAACAGTAACACAAAAACATCTACTTTAGGTCCTAGAATGAAATTGAAACCCTAGATGTAGATTATGACTAAAATATGTGCTCTCTATGAACTAATTGTGCTCTGATAGTGCAGATTGCACCCTTGAAGGCCAAAAATACTTAAGAGTTCCCCAAGTGTGCTCAGATAGTGCTAATTATTCTCTTGGTGTAGTTAGGGCTAGTTAGAGCATAGTTGGTAGTTTCATAGCACAACTAGGAGACTAGGTGCAAACTAGGGTGAAATGAAGCCAAAATGATACCCATAACATGCAAAATTAAAAGCTATCCTACCAAGTGCACTAAGATAGTGTAGATTGTGGCCCTAGTGCACTTAGGGCCCAAAAGAGTGTACTTGGTGATTTTGGAGTGTAATTGGTTAGGTGTGATTAGTAAATAGAGGTTATACTGACTCCTAGGCCCCTAAAACGTCTCTCCAAGGCCCAAGTGAGCCTTGACAGAGTAGAGTACACACCTTAGATAACAAGCTATAGAAATGCATAAATAAAAGACATAAACTTGTTATTGGGTCTCCTAATTAAACTAGATGTGATAAGAAAGAGTGGATAAGTATTATACTCCTTTAAATGAGCTCCTTCCTTGTACCTATAAGCACAAAACAAAGAAACCCAAGTTAATAAGCATGATCTTCACATTGAGTTCACCAATTGTAGGACTAGAAAATGGGTTAGAACCTAGCATGCTATGAGAAACCAAAAAACTCAATAAAAATACACTAAACCCTTAAAATCTACCGTGAAAACCAATCAAGGAATAATGAAAATAAAACAAATGAAAACTCCCTTTTCATTTGTAGTTCTCATATCCTTATTTCTTCTCCATTTGATGTAGCTCCAATTACTAATGCTATTAAGAGTACTATAAGTGTGGTTCAAGCCTAATGGGTTCTAAGAGATATGGCTCTTAAGGATGGTCTAAGGATTGAAAATGAGAGCAATGTGGTTCAATTTATATCCAACATGCAAGAGGTGAGACATGAATCAAAGGATGGACACTTGTCAACTCAAATGTGCAACTTGGCATGATATTCCTTAAAATATCTATGACACATATGAAACAAGATGCCAAATGTAGGATTATATGATGCATGAATTTCAACATTGCTAAAAGTGAAAGAGAATCTATGACATGCATATGACACCTCAAAGCCGCTTGTAGATAAAAATCTAAGATGAAAGTGACAAAGTGCAAGGTAGGAGAATCCCCAAAGGAGATGTCCTAGCCCCTAACTATAAAACCACACAATGGAAACACAACAACAAGGAGCAATAATGCAAGATTTGATACCAAATTAAAATTCTTGATTCATAGATATATAACTAATTACATGCAATATGCCTGACTATAAGGCCTTTCGGGTTACGGCCAAATATAAATAGAAAATTATAGAATTAGTTCTACAAGATCCAACATGATCCAATTTACAACCAATCTCATCTATTCTAGATACCCAACTAGATAAGAACACCAAGAATAATCCACACTTGTACCCACAAGTTCACCAAGAGATCTTCTAGTTCCTAAGCCACAATTATAGCTCCTCAAATTCGCATCTAGCCTTCATTCCATCCCAACTCCATAAATGACTAAAAGACTCCCCAAGACTCATAATTATACTAATCTAAGCCACAAGTCATTCTAAAACACAAATTAAATGCAAATACATAAATTAAATGCCACAAATTGGCTTGCAACAACAATTAAATGTCTAGAAATTGATATCCAAGTAAAATCATGATATCTCCTAGCTCTGATTGAATTAGAACTCAAGACTTGAATTATAGGTATAAATATAGGTACTCTACAAGCCCTTAAATTTTTAATGGCTGATTCCCCAAGGAAAAGTGCATATCTATCTTGAAAGTCACACACAGCAAACTGTCAAGCAAAACTTCCCGAAATTGATACTACATGATAATTACCATATCTCTCAACTTATAATGAAATAGAACTTGTACTTTTGAAAAAAGGAATTAATATGGTACCTATTCAATCCCATAATTTTTCAGTCTCTCATTCATTAAATATAATTATTTAGACCTCTCACAATAGGCACCCAAAAACTAGAAAAATATAGTTTCAGCAGCAAGGTTCAAACAACTTCAACTTCAACTCAATCCATCCAATCTCTATGAAATCATGAGGAAAGGTTCCCTTATGTGTCTCAAACACATACCTAGCCATGAAAACATAGCTTCACAAAAATCTAAGCTCAATTCTCCTCAACACTTAACCAAAATCCCTCCAAACATGCAGGATTATAGGAAAGCCTAGGATGCTCCTAGGAGCATTAGACACCCTAGGCTCGAAAAGATGTTCTACTAACTAGAAGAAAATTTTTTGAGATTCAACACATAAATCCAAAATTGGTTCTTCACATAGACATCCTCCAAGTCTTCAACTTTTACACTCTTTCCCTTGTTTTTCTTCTTCTTCTTCACATTCACCACAGATGTTCCATAAGTCTACTTTCCATATTGATCTCCAACCTTCTTAAAATCTATCAACTCAACTTGGCTACAAATACTCAAAATCCACCTACCAAGCTCTTCATTCTACAAAAAAATCAAGTAAAAATTCCTACCACCTTTCTCAATAGTAAACATTCCTAACACAATCATTCATAGCCTTGTAATAATACTACCAAGGTATGCCAAGTAACACATGACAGTTGTTCATAACCACAATATCACACAACACTTGATACTTATACTATCCAATCTAGAAATCAACAAGGCATTGCTCCCTCACTTCCAAGGCATGTTCACCTTGCAACTAGCTAGTCCTATAAGGTTAATGATGTCTCATTCTCTTCAAACCCAATTTTTGAACCATCTTTTCAATAACAAGGTTATCAGTACTACCACCATCCACAATCACTTTGTAGACTTTACCACTAGACTTACAACAAGTTTTGAATAAACTATTCCTCTCACAAGAACCTAATGTCCTCTCACCAATTAGTACTCATTGAGCTAGAAAACTCTCTCCTTGCTCCGGCTAACTACATTAGACTTCAACCTCATTCACAACAACAACTATCCTACCAATTGGATATTCAAAATATCTATGGCCTTCTTGACCACACTTGAAATAATTACCTCTACCTATCCTCTTTTTCTGATTAGCAGGTTTTGGTTCACCTTCTTCTTTTGGTTTAGCTTTCGCTAAACTATCTTGCTTCTCCTTCCCTTAAGAACTACCTTGATTCATCCTCTTTAGCTTCTCCTCTGCTCTTAAAGAATACTGATAAGTATCCTCAACTAAAGAAATATTCAGCATAACAACCTATCTTGAATATTAAATCTCAAACCATTAATATATTGAGCTACCTTCTCTTTTGAAAACTCTCTATGCCTAGACTAAATAGTCAACTTATAGAACTCCTCGGTATAATCTTTCATGGTCATATCCTTCTACTTTAGATTCTGCAACCTTTTAAACAACTGAAGTTCATAATTAGTAGGAATGAACTTAGCATTCAATTTAGTCACCATCAACTTCCATCTACTGATCTTCATTTCACCTCCCTCTTCTCTATCTCTTTGTAGTTCTTTCCACCAAAGAGAAACGTGTCCCTTCAACTTAGTTTGTGCCAACCTTACTCTAAGTGGATCTTCAATATCCTCGAGCTCAAAGTAGTCTTCCAATTCACCAATCAAATCAATTAGGTCTTTAAGATTCAAAGTACCTAAAAAATTAGAAACCTCCATCTTATGCTTCAACTTTAACTGAGATCTAGGTTAAGAAAATTGACCAGCCCTATTTCTCATAGGTCTCTTCATATGATCAGTTTTAGCCTCACCACTTGATTCAAAAAATTCAAATTCTTTAGCAGCTTCCTCATAACCATCTTTATTACCCATATGTCTAGGTACACCACCTAAAGAACTTAAAATTTAAGCAATCATGTCACTCTTCATCAATGCAATCTCAGATTTGAACTCTGCTCTCATCTATTCTAAGATCCATTCTTCTACAATATCACTAAGATTAGTAATTTCCCTAGGGTCCAATCTTCTTGGAGGCATCTTCTAAGATTTTAGAAAACCCTAAGCAACAAATCCACCAATAAAGAAGATCAATCAGCCACATTATCAACCTTCTTCAACCCAAGTCCTAGTGCAAATTGCCTCAGCTTTGGTGATTTGTCTACACACTCAGGAACAACCTTTGCTCTGCTACCACCTGATGAAGTGCAAGGCAAGAGAATCCCCAAAAGAGATTTCCTAGCCCCCAACTATAAAATCACATAGAAAAAACACAACAACAAGGAGAAATAATGTAAGATCTGATACCAAATTACAATTCTCTATTCATATATATATAACTAATTACATGCAATATGCCCGGCTGTAAGGCCTTCCAGGTTAGGGCCAAATACAAATAGAAAATTATAGAATTAGTTTTGCAAGATCCAACATGATCCAAATTACAACCAATATTAGCTATTCCAAATACCCAACTAGATAAGAACACCAAGAAGAATCTACACTTGTACCCGCAAGTCCACCAAGAGATCCTCTAATTCCTAAGCCGCAGCTCTAGCTCCTCAAATTTGCATCTATCCTTCATTCCATCCCAACTCCATAAATGACTAAAAGACTCCCCAAGACCCCTAATTATACTAATCCAAGCTACAAGTTGGACCAAAAAACAAATTAAGTACAAATACATAAATTAAATGCCACAAGTCAGCATGCAACAATAATTAAATGTCTAGAAATTGATATTCGAGTAAAATCATGATATCTCCTAGCTCTAATTGAACTAGAACTCATGCTTCAAACTGTAGGTATAAATCTAGGTGATCTAAATGTATTAAATTAGAAAATGCTAATTCCCCAAGGAAAAGTGCACATCTATCATAAAAGTCACACACAACAGACTATCATGTGAAACTACCTGAAATCGATACACCTAGAGAATCACCATATATCCCAACCTATAATGAATTAGGATTTGTGCTCTTGATACAAGGAATTATTCTAGCCCTCTTAAATCTATAAAGTGTGTAGTCTCTTATTCATTAAGAATATTTAGTTACACCTCTTGCAACAGGCACCTATAAACAAGAAAAACACAGTTTCAACAACAAGGTTCAAACAGCTCAAACTTCAACTCAATCCATCCAATCTCTATGAAATCATGAGGAAAGGTCCCCCAATGTGTCTCCAAGACATCCCTAACCATGAAAACATAGCTTCACAAAAATTCAAGCTGGATGCTCCTCAAAACTTAACCAAAATCCCTCCAAACATGTACGATTGCAGGAAAGCCTAAGATGCTCCTGCATCAGAAGGTGGCTTATTATAGACATGCATAAGGAATAAAATATTTCAAATATGAATTATTTTAGCCAAGTGTAAATGGAGAATATATGACATAAGATGTCCATGTGTCAAGATTATGTGAAATATTTGAATTAAAAATTTATTATTCCACACAAACAAAAATTAGAAGTGGAAAATAGGACTTAGGAAATTGAGAATTCCCATAGTTTGTAGAGATGGATCAATTAATTAATAAATATCAATTAATTGAGAATGTTGGTTACAAATAATAATGAGTAGTGTGAGATGAACATAATTAAAGTGACATAGGATTAGATTATAGGTTATCTAATCCTATAGGATAAATTAGTAAATGATTGGCCAATTCAATTAGATAAAATAAATGCATGATTATCCTTGTGATGAAATGTGATGATTATGCAGATTGACTAGGATGATGGTTAGTAGATCAAGGCTATGATCAAAGTAACTGAGTGATTAGGACTTATAACATGCCAAGGAAATATGACATGGATTAGGAACATGTAAAATTTAATGGACCTTCTAAATGCCAATGTTATTAAATTAATTTGATGATGTCACAATCTGACACTGAGGGACTTGACAATATTAATGATTAGATGATGAGAATGATAGTTTGACCTAGAATTGGGGGACATTATTGTGTTAAGGTTAGATTTGATAGGTTTAATAGGTTTCCAAGGCATTGAGGAACATGAAAATGCCTATGGTTGGATATATATGATAAATTTAAGACATATAACATATTTTGGGTTGATTAGGGCTGATTTCAGGTCATTTTGGGTTGATTTGGGGTTATTCTAGGTTGGTTTGGGATGATTCCAAGTTAATTTGAGATAATTTTGAGTTTATTTGGGATGATTCTAGGTTGATTAGAAAGGATTCTAATGATATTGGAATGATTTTGGGTTGAGTGGGTGTGATTTTGATGATGTTGAAATGGTTTGGAGTTGATTTTGTAAATTTTTGATAAAATGGGAATTGATTCTAAAATGCTTTCCATTTAATTTGAAAGGGGATATGAGTGATGTAGAATATTATCAAATCATGGTCAAATGGTATTCAAGTTGGCTAAAAGATTAGAATTAGTGAAATGAGAAAATGGGACAAGTTAGTGTAAAAATGTGATTAAATTGTAGACGCGAACCATTTTTGAGTGTCTACATCCTCATCCCCTCCTTTTCCTTCAATGATCTAAAGTTGATATTTCACCAAGCCTACCCTCAAGATCTTTAATCACTTTCTTTATTTTCTTATCTATCTTAAGAACTTTTTGTTTCTAATTTCATTCTACTCTTGGTTGTGTCATTTGTGTCGAATGGTTCATCATTTGTATCAATCTCTTCAAACAATGGTGTAGTTACTACTTTTGTAACTTCATCAACATTTACTTCATATTGAATTGGCCTTAGCCATGTAGTCCTTGATATTATTGCATGTGCATACATAAAATTTGTATCTACTCTAAATCATATATCTTCAAAATAGTTATCTACAACTTACTTAGGTATCCTCATTCTATTTTTCATCTTATTCTTGAATTCCTCAAAATAATTATCCATTATTGCCTCGAAAATTTTTCCAACTGACTTATCAAGTCACTTATCTATTCTATTTTTGGTCTTCTTCTATCCCATGCTATAGTGTCAATAGTGGGAAATGAATTTTTCACATAGAAAATATGCAGGCAAGTAGGGAACCAAACTTACATGAAGTATTATTTACCTTTCTTATTGCTCCAAGATTCTCTGACAATTGTTGGCTCACCAAGTTCATAACTATGATCTTTCTTCACAATTTTGTATCCCAAGTCCATTTCAATGCAAGGTACACTATTCGTTTGGCTCAACTAATAGAATTTTTTTGGAATCACATGTACTACAAGCTCAATGACTAGGTCTTCAATCCCATTGATCAACATACCACAACCATTCCACTTTGCCTTCTTATTGTTTTTGGTCTAACCAATGTAGGGTAACCAATATCCTAGTGTATGATGACCTTTTTAATATTGATTAATTCACCCTCTAATGAAATCTTCATGTCATGTACTTGGCTCAACACAATTTTTGTCCATTTGACTTTGAAAACCTTTAGAAATGTTAGGGAATAGGTCATCCCTTTTTTAGCAACAATTTTAAGCACTCCATTATTACACAGTTTGTCATATGTTGCATGAATTTCATAGTCTCCAATTTCTCCCACTTTACACATATAACACGATTGTACCTCATGAAGCAACAATACCTTTTGTGGAATTGATGACAAGGCACCAAATTCATCACTAGTTAAAAGAATGTTAAGATATTCCTTAAAATTTGGTGGGAGACATTGATCATTCCTCAAAATATATGCATTTCTCTCCTTCAACATTTCTTTTGCAAATGTAGATGTAGAATATGTCATTTCCACAGTAAGGTTCAAAAAAATTTGCTTTAACAATTTAACTTGGCACTGAAAACTTAATTTACTATGATCTTCCAATTTTCCAATGGCATGTTGTCATTTTCTTTCTATATCACTGAAATTGCCTTTGAATCACTTGTGCACTAAAAATTGCTTGGTAAAATGAAAATAAAACCAAAATTTTATATATATACCTTCAATCTATCAATTTAGGTCTACAATAAATGTGTTTGTACTCATGTAGGTGCATAATGGTTGTCTCAACCTTTCATGCTTCTTTGCATTCAAATACTTGATCATTATCACCTCGCTCGGTCAATAGCAATTTGTTCAGCCAATAAATCATCTTGGTCAATGTAAACTCTTGATCTATATTACAATGCTTGATCAATGCAGATTGTATTACTGATGCTTGGCAACTAATAGTGTAACTTACTACATTGCCCAATATTTCTCTCAGATTTGTCCTAATACACCTTGATTCATATTGATGTGGACTTTTGGGCACTTTTATTATTAGGAACTAATGTATGATATAAAATTTAGATATACAATCCCTTATATACCTCATTTTCTTAGTTGGATGTGGTGTGATTACTTGATCCATTGGATTGGCTGATCTCAAATTTTCTTTCTCCATTTCTTCTAGCTTCTACTATCTCTTTCCATTTTTTGTTCATCTAATCTTTGCCTCATACTTGATAAAAATAAGGTTCATAAGAACCAATGATAACTATAATACATGAAGAAAGAAACAAAAACAAGTTTGTTGATTGCAAAGATCTTCATGATTGATATCATATTTGAAGTAGATGATAAGTTTAGTGTTCAATTTGTAGAAGAAATGAATATGGAGTTCAAAATATCAGTGATCATTGAAATCAGGTTCTTCATTGGACTTCAAGTGTCCTAGTTAGGAGGAAAAATCTTCATAAGGTGAACTAAATATGTGAGAGAAATATTGACAATGTTTGATGTGGAGGAAACAAAGCTGGTAGATATTCCATTTAGTAATAGATTGCAAGCTATCAAAGGAAGATGAAAGATCTAAAGTAAATGGGATACTTATTGATCCATGATTAGTAAACCATAGTATGTAGTGCACTCTAGAGCAGACATAGCATAAGCAGCTGGATTAGTGGCTAGATTTTTGGCCAACCCAAAGGAATCACATATGATAGATGTAAAGAGGATCTTCAAGTATCTAAATAGCACTAAATATTGTGGGCTATAGTATACTTGAAAATGTAACTTTAATCTTTTTTGGAGGAAAATAGATGATAGAAAGAAAAAAGCTAGTGGTACATTCTTTCATGGAGGAAGACTGGTTGTTTGGACCAAAAAAAAGCATAACTACATCTCACAATCAATGGTTGAAGCAAAATATGTTGTTGTAGAAATGAATTACACTCAGCTTGTTTGGATCAAACAAATTTATGAAGGAATTTAAGAGAAAATGGAGGAACCAGTTGTTATCAACTGTGATAACATTAGTGCAATCAATGTTTATAAGGGTCTAGTTATGCACTAAAACATAAAGCACATATCCATTAAGTACCATTTTATGAGGGAAAAAGTACAAGAAAAAGAAGTCAAGTTGAAATATTACCAACCAAGGAGTGATTGGTTGATGTCTTTAGAAAGCCTCTTCAAAAGGATACCCTTGAGTATCTAAGAGAAAGGTTAGGGGTCTTACCCTTATCCATCCTAAAGATAGATTGATGAGAACAAGGGACTACTCCATAGGGGGGGAAGTCAAGAGATCAAAAAATATGATTACCTTTGGCATTTATATCAAAGGGGGAGAAGTTAAGAAGAGAAAAATACACTATCTCAAGGGAAGATGATGACAGGAGGAAATAAAAGCATGAAAATGATGAGTGCCAAAATGACTAAGTGTTGTCATCAATGCCAAAGGGGGAGATTTATGGCCTAAGTATCTTGGAAACTAACTAATATTCTGACTAAAAGGTGTTTCCATTGATGTCAATACATATAAAGAAACCAAGATTGGTAGAGATAAATAATACGAACTCCAATTTGTAAGGATGATCACACTAGAGAAGATGTGTGATCTCAAAAGAGACAATGACAAAGGTGATCCACTTGGACAAAGTATGCTAAGTAAAGTCAATATAAGTAGAAGGAGGAAAATCAAAGGACAAAGAAGATAGTCCATTGACTTGGATTGGCCAGATCAACAAGGTGAGCATGAAACAAGATACTTGTGACTCTCTAGTCATGCAGATGGAAAGAGTGCACTCAACATTGCATTAATGGTGATGGGGGAATGGATCAAGGAATAGATGAAAGAATTCAAATTTGAATTATTTCAAACATAAGAAAGTCATCAAGGACACATTATACTCATGACTCATGCATGAACATGCTACATCTGAAAAGAGCAATACACTACTACAATGAGAATTCTAGCTAGTAGTAGGGATAAGAATTCAAATTATAAATTCAAATATTAGGGCTTCCAAGTGATGCCAAAAGGAAGTATAAAAGGAAAAAGAGTCAAATGAGAAAAGGTTATATTGTTTGGAAATTATTCAAAGAGCTAGAAGAGCCTAGCTAAGTGAAATATTAGGGAGTGAAGAAGAGTGATAAGAGCATAATCATGTTCATGAACTTATCGAGCTAAGGAGAAGCTAGCAAGACTGAACAACATAAGGTTATCATGTGCAAGTAAGAAACAAGAGCCAAGAACACAAGAGATCAAGGTCTATAGATTACAAAGCCAAGAGAAGGTAGAGCATAGTTCTAGATAGATCATTAGAGTTGAAGAAGTATCTATTCCAAGATAAGTTTGTACACTAGAAATGTGTCACACTCTAAACCCTTCTATCCAAATGATTCCATGAGTTTGGAATGCTTGGATGCCGGCTTAGAGCTCCCTATCCACGGAGTGCAAGAGAGTATATTTCAAGAATAATAAGGCTCTCAGATGAGCCTTAGAGATACTCTTCTTGCTAGTAAACCATGCAATGGGAGGTTCCAAAGACAAGATGCAAGAATGCAAATGTCCCAAGGAGTTCCTCAAGGATGCAATGCAACTAAAAATTAAGCTAGCATGAATATGAAAAGTGCAGCTATTCTAAGCATGGATGAGAGTGTTACAATGCAAATATTAAGCTATGTGAGATAGATTATTGCTAAATAGAAGCTAAACTAACATGCAACATGAATCTAAGTTAAAATGCCATGGTATGAGAGAATGTAGACAAGAAAGAGAAATTATCCACAAAGCTCCAAAGAAACCTGTTAGAAAACCTGTAGCATAACAATATTCAAAAAATGAGGGATTGGATCCTTTGAGGGGGAAAGCTCTCTCCTTTTTAAAGTTGTACGGACAGTAGAGATCAAGATGAAGATGGTGGATGATCAACGGTGGAATTTGAAAAGAGGAGTGATCCATGTGCACACACAAGTCAACCAATAGAATATAAGTTGACTTGTCATATAAGACAAAAGTCACAAAGCCTTTTCTTTTAATTGCAAAATAGAAAAAGGACTTTATGTGTGCACTTTAAGTGGGTTAGAAGAATGGGGTGTTTTATTTAATTAAAAGGGGACATGTTCTTTTAATAAAATAATGAACTTAGGATATCATAGTCAAACTATAGGTTATAATCAAATAAATTGATTATTAGCAATTTGGCTTAGGTAAGTGATTAAATTAATTTAGCCAAAATGTTGAAAAGGGGGCTAATAGTCTAGATGACCATTTTTAGGTGATTACAAAGTTCAATAACTATCTATTAGATCATTCCATGTTGTTCACTTACCTTTACAACATTAAATCCCATTAAGGGTACACCCTAATAGGTTCTTTGTATAAATCCCCTAACAGGGTGACACATGAACTTGTGATCTAAAGTCCTTTAACTAGGATGCCCCTAACAAGGCAAGACTTTAACACGTCCTATCAAAAATCCTTTAACTGGGTAGAACCTAACAGTGCCTATGTAATCTTCTAACAAGGATAAGCTCTTCACTAGTCACACTTAAGAAGAGTGTAAGCTTTTTGATGATCAACTTGGGCAATATTGTTTTTACCCTAGTCAAATTTCTACAAGATAAATATTGTGTTATGTGTTTTCATTTTCCTATTCATTATTTTTCTTAACCGTGAATGATTTAGTTATAGCTAAGCACTTAATCATAAATAAGTTTGAAGTGTGATATTGAATAATAGGTTGAAACTAGTATGTATACCGATTCACCCCCTAGTATACTCACTTGTAGTAGAACCAACATATAAACCATAGTCACAACTTCTACTCTAAATTACTACAATTTTTCCTAGTCACAACTTCAAATTTAATCAATTATTGTACTCACTATGTTCTAAAATACACACAAGATTACTATGAATAAAAGATAATAAACACAAATTGCAGTCATAACTTCCAATTTGACTCTATTAAATTTGTTTCTAGATGCAACTTTAAAACAAAATGCTCTCTGTGTATTTGCTTTTATTTTTAAATTTGCACCATGCCATCACAATTATGCTTGCACAAGTTTGGAAAATCTATCTTGTATACATTAAAGATGATTTTATACAATGGGGAGCACTCCTTTATATAGGAAAAGGAGTGAGAGAAATAAGGAAAAAATGCGGAAGAAGCCCAACCACATTGACTAAGTCAAACTAAGAAAGAATATTTATTGGATTACATGATTGAAGGTCCATTTAATCAAATTGCATGCACATAGATTGCATGTAATCTATCTTTTGAAACTATAAAGTTGAAAATGCTAAAAACTTAACAAAAATATTTATGAATATTGAATCAATCTCAAAGATTGTCAATAAAAGCCATAGTGATACAATCATGGAGCATCAAAACATCTAGAATTTTCATCTTCTATGAAATGACATCAACCTTGACTATATTAATGGAGTCCTATGGGTGTTTTGTTGTAAACTTGTATGTCACAAATTTGTTCATTGTATGTGCTCCAAAATCATCATATTCAAATTTAGTGTTAACTCTATAAGTCGATTCCTAATCTATAGGCTTGAACTTGTGATAGCACACTTTCATCAAGTTTTTGGACCTCGTCTGGGTACTCTAAGGCCTCCAACAGTGAGCTAAAGATTTTTCTGCAAATGTTTCCACCAAAAATCTGCAATAACTTCTCTAATACTTATGCTTCAGCAATTAGATTTTTATGACAGGCTTACAACTCTAAAATGAACCTTCCTATAGAAAATAAAAACATTTTGAGCTCATATAACAAACTTACTAAAAATAGAAAGTTCCCATAAATAGTAACCAATCTATCTACTAATCCTTATTAAAATAGAAAAGATTAAAAATAAAATATTTTTTGGGTGATGCAAGATTTCTCTTACACCTAGGATGCTCTTGCATTAGACACCTGGGATCACTTGAGAAGGGACTCTAGCATGTCTCAAGTGTTCAGAGGAAAACCAAGTTAGTTAACCTCCTCCTTTGTTTATCATGATGAATCCTCTATGGGCCTCCCTTTCCATTTGACTAGATATTCCTCATAACTTTTTTTCTTGGTACTTTTCCCAATACAATTGTCCAATATATCCTCAATCTCCTTTGTAGTAGAACTAGCTATTGGAATATTTCGCTATGCTTTTGTAACTTCATCTCCATCACCTCCTTTGTAATACTCTATCAAATTTGAAATATTAAATATTGGTAAAATATTTAGT
Organism: Cupressus sempervirens; assembly: GCA_028749045.1. Classification (NCBI taxonomy): domain Eukaryota; kingdom Viridiplantae; phylum Streptophyta; class Pinopsida; order Cupressales; family Cupressaceae; genus Cupressus; species Cupressus sempervirens. Next base: position 385,241,351 of record CM053791.1, read on the forward strand.
TCCACAGGCAACTCCACTTCATAAGCATTTCTAGAATCATGCATTTTCACTATCTTGCACAATCCAAACTTCTTTACCTTTAGTTTATTATATGTACCCACTAGAAAATGCTCCTTTCCCAAACAAACCATGACTTCATCTCTAATCTAAAATTCCTTATACCTCCTTTTCACATCTACCTTAATCTTGTACTATGTATTCATCTTTATAATGTGCTTCCTCACCTCCTCATTGATGTTCTTCAAATGTTCAACAAATTCTTCTACTTTAGCACTACTTATCCCTTCTTTATCCAACTGCCTCAATTTAGAAGCATTTCTAGGACTACTCCCATATACAATCTGGAATGGTAATTTATTAGTACTCATGTTGACAAAATTATTATATGAAAATTCTACCTATGGTAAAATTATATCCCATCCTTTTGACTTGTCTCCAACCAAACATCTTAGCAAGTTTTCCAAACTATGATTCACAACTTTTGTCTATCCATTAGTTTGTAGATGATGTGATGAATTGAACTTCAAATTTGTCTTCAACTTTATTCACAATGTTACCAAAAATACCTAACAAATTTGGTATCTCAATTTGAAATGATACTCTTTGGCAGACCATGTAGTATCACCACTTCTCTGAAAAAAACTCTACCACATGAACATCATCACCAGTCGTCTTGCAAGGAATAAAATGTGTCATCTTTGAAAACCTATGAACCACCACAAAAATAGAATCATGCTCATATTGTGTCCTCAGTAATCCAAGAACAAAATCCATGCTGACATCCTCCCACAGGTTCTTTGGTTAATGTTTGATACAATCTTGTATTCTACTTCGCTCCTCTCACCATCTAACATATTCTGCAACTTTGTACAAATTTCTTCACATCTTGCTACAACTATGACCAGTAATAATTCTCAGCAACCAAAGCTATGATTTTATCTCTGCCAAAATGTCCAATGTTTCCTCCACTATGGTTCTCTTTGATGAGATTCTCTCTCATTGAACTTCTAAGAATGCACAAATAGCTTCCTTTGAATAACATACTATCGTGGATAATGAAACCCAACCACTTTTTCCTATCAAGTGTAATAGGTTTTGTACAAGCCTTCCATGCTTCACCAAAATCAAGATCATTTGGATACAAAGTACTGAATTCCTTGAACCCAACCATCTCTATCTTCATTTTTTTCAACAAAAATTGTATTCTACTAAGACCATATACAACTTTGTTAGACTTCCCCCTGCTATCTTTCAAAACAAATGTATAAATCTGCAAAAACTCAACCCACTTAAATATCTTTGGTTCAATTTTCTTTGACTATTCAAATATTGCAAATCTTGGTGATTAGTATACAAAACTCACTCAGGAAGAAGATAGTGTGTCCACTTCTTCAATGCTTGAACTATAGCACAAAATTCTTGATCATAAATAGAATTTTTTTTTTTGCATCATTCAACTTCTCACTAAAATAAACAATAGGTCTACCTTATTGGCTCAAAAATACTCATATTGCAGCACCACTAGCATCACAGTCTACTTGAAACACCTTGTTAAAATTAGGAAGTACTAAAGTGGATTCCTCAATAACTTTCTATTTTGATAGATTAAAGCTCTTATCTACTCCAAAAGTCCACTTAAATTCTTTCCTATCCCCTCTTGTTATTTCAGTAAAGGGTCTACAAATATTACTAAAACCTCTTATGAACTTTCTATAAAAAGTAGTCAACCCTTGAAAAGATCTTACCTCTATCACACTCTTTGGAGTAGGCCATTAAATGATAGCCCTCACTTTCTTTGGGTCCATTTTCAAACCTTCTCCCGAGACTACAAATCCCAGGTACACCAACTCCTTCTTTACAAAACTACACTTCTTTAGGCTTATCAACAACTTTTCTTCCCTCAACTTATCAAACACCTTGTGAATATGGATCAAATACTCCTCCAATGTCTTACTAAAGATCAAAATATCATCTAGGTAAACAATGACAAACTTACCTAAAAACTCCTTTAGTACCTCATTCAAGCCACATGAAAGTGCTAGGTGCATTGGTTAGCCCAAATGGCATGACTAACCACTCCTACAGTCCTTCTTTGGTCTTTGAAAGCAGTCTTCCATTCATCACCTTCTATAATATAAATTTGATGGTAACCACTCTTTAGATCTATCTTTCTAAAATATTTAGCCCCACTCAAATAGTCCATAATATCTTCCATCCTTGGTAATGGAAATCTATACTTGATTATGATCTTGTTGATAACACAAGAATCTATGCACATCCTCTATTCTTCATTCTTTCTTGGTGCTAGTACAACTTGTACAGCACATGGGCTCAAACTCTCTTTATTCAACCCATTTTGCAATAACTCATGAACTTGTCTATTAAACTCTTCACTTTTTGTTGGTGTCATTTTGTGTGTTGCATTGCTTGGCAAACTAGATCCTGAAATCAAATCCATCTGGTAACTGATCTTCTTCATTAGGGGCAATCCATTAGGTACATTATTTGATATAATATCAAAAAATTCTCCCAACATATCTACAATGTCTGCAAGAACCTCCTCTACTTCTTTACTATCTTTAGAAATTGTAGAAAAACCCATATACTCATGCTTCATACCTTTAAGAAATTCTTTTGCATCAACAAAACATATTTTGGCAGCAATACATACCTTTTCTTCTTCCTCCTTCAATGGTTTCAACTTATGTGTCACTCCATCCTTGGTCAGAGTGTACGTATTTTCTCACCCATCATGTATAGCATGCCTATCAAACTATCACAGCCTAGTCAAAAACATATGACATATGTCCATAGGTATGATATCACATAATACCTCATCCTGGTAGCTTCCAATCTTGAACTTCACTAAGCACTGCTCATTGACCATGACCTTATGGTCATCTTGCACCCAAGCAATATGGTATGGATGTGGATGTTTCTATCTCTTCAGCTTCAACCTTGTGACCATCATTTCTTATACCAACTTTTCAATACTTCCACCATCAATGATCACATCACAACACTTATCTTCACATCTATACCTTGTGTGAAACAAGCTTCTTCTTTGATCAGGTTCATTTTCACCACTCAATAGGATTCTTCTATTAAATAGGACTTCTCCTCTTTTAGCATCTTCAAAATGTGATGATATGGCATCTTCATCAACATGTGCAACTCTAGCTTGGCCTTCTATTCTTCGATCTGTCCTTCCTTGGTGCTGGGTACATTCAAATGCTATATCCCCTTCTTTACTGTGAAAACATTTCCCATAGAAGCCTCCTCATCCAAATCCTTGTCCTCTACCTCTTCCTCTCTGATCTCTATTGTTCTGATCATGGAAACCATTGGAATTATTTCCCCTTTGGTTCTAACTACTACTTCCAGCCTCATCCTTGTTCTTATTATCATCATTATGGCCTCCATAAGATCATCTGCTAGATCTTCCACTATAGCCTCTTCCACTATTCTTGTTGTCAAACTTCTTGTATAGTTTTTCTTCAACTCTTAGGGAAAACTGGTATGCCTCCTCAATATTGGTCACTCAAACAAGATTCATCTCATCCTAAATGCTTGGTTGTAACCCATTAAGATAATAGGTGACTTTCTCCTTATTAGCTTCTACATGGCCAATTCTAATGAGAACTTGTTAGAACTCTTTGGTATACTCTTGAATAGATTTTCTCACTTGCTTCAACCCTTGTATTTTCTTCAATAGATCAAGCTCATACTCCATAGGAATGAATTGTCACTTCAATTTAGCTATTGTCTAACCCTATCTAGTTTTTTTGTCCTTTCTCTTTCTATTTCACTCCAACAAAACCTCCTGCCACCAAATCTTTACATGTCCCTTTAGTTTTCCCTCCATAAACTTGACCCTATTAGGATCATCAAAATCTTCATACTCAAAGTACTCCTCCAGTTCATTGATCCAATCAATCAACTCCCCTTAAAACCATAAACTCATAACAAAAACAAAGAAACAACAGCAAATGTGAGAAGAAAATACTGACTTCTTATTTGCACCACAAATGCAGAATTATAGAATTCATAAGCACAATATGTTAACCCACATGGGTGCCTTCATTACAGTAATCTAAAAACTAAGCTACGAACTACCACCCAAATATTTCTAGACAATGTTTGGGCCTTTCTTAAATAGATAATTTTACGCTGCCCAAGAAGGTTCTAGACATTGAAACTTAATGCTTAGGGCCAAAAAACCCTAATAATACATATAGAGTCAGCCAAATACATCTTTGACAATTATTTTAGATATTTCAAGTAGTCCAACTTTGAAAGGCCATAACTCACAAACTGTTGCTTTGATCGACTATTATAACCACTTTTTGAAAATGCCAGCTCTTGATCTATAGGCTCAAAATTGTGCCAGTGCCCTTTTGTCAAGTTTTCGAACCTCATATGGGAACTCTAAGTGATCTAGAGGATATTTTCACTAAAATTTGAAGTATCTCCAAAACTCCAATAATTAGTACCATGTTAAAGTTCTCAAAATTTGAATCCAGTACAACTTGAACAGACAAAAATAGAGTTATGCTCAAGTTATGGCTAGTCAAAGGTTGGTCAAAACTTAGGTCAGAGGCTATCAGAAAGGTGAAATTTTGAACTCTCCAAAACTAGTCAAAGTCGGCACCAAATCAAAAGTCTCGTCACGAGCTTTCCAATGATGTTTGTTTCATTGAAAATAGAGCTCGGATGCAAAAGTTATACTTAGTCAAAGTTGGTTGACCAAAATAGTTGATGACATGGCATGTCCGTACAGATGATGTTATCATGGTGTCAATCACCAAATCAGGTGGTGACACATGGCATTATAGCATGTGGCCAAGAGTGATGTGATAAGTGCACAATGAGCACTACATGGCAAAAAAAGGTTGTACACATGTCATGGCAAGGAAACCCACATGGCGTGATGTCATTGGCTAAGCACCCATGGCAGTTACACATCAAAGACATGTGGCAGGGCAGTTTGAAAAGTTGGTAGGAAGGTTGGGTGGTCGATGGGGGTCAAACCCCTAACCACTGGCCACCCAAAATACTTGGTGGTTGTTGTGCCACCGATAGCTTTTAATAACTACATGCGAGAGTTTCTATTTAAATTTAAAACAACTGCTTATCTTTGGAAAAATGCCGCTAATGGGGTTGGAACCCCCAACTAGCTAGTTTGATAAAATATCAACTACCACTATGCCAATGCTACAGTTTAAGTATTTATGTGGTGTAGTTTCTATTTAGCTATTAATAAGCCACCACCTTTTGAAAATAAGGTGTTTTTTGTTATTGTTTTTAACCCCAATTTTGTTAAAAGCCAAAATTGTAAAATGGCTAAACGGGGTTATTTCGAAAGGGAAGTTTGTTAAAGGCCTATTATTAAATTATTGTTTTTTAGCCTATTTGGCGGCGAGAAGGTCGATCCAGCGATAGATACATCTGATCCAGAAGAATCTATGACTGCCCCTCCAAATCAAATGAAGGTAAGGAGAACCTGACTTATTTCGGGAACGAGACCTAGTTTCTGCTTATTGATATCGTGATCCAGACCCGGAGCCAGCAGCTGCAGCAGCACCCCCTGCTATAGCAGCATTGACCGGATCGAGACCCAGGGAGTAAGCAGCCGCGGGAGCCTTGGCGAATAGTAGGGAAGCCATTGCAGCTCCAGGTCCAGATCGAGATCCATAACCACCAATGGGAGAGGCAGGAGTGGGAGAGACGGGAGCCCTTATAATAGTAGGGGTGGGAGGACTAAAAGCTGCTGAAGCAGTTGGGAGTCGATCCAGCACGCACCAGAAGCAGCAGTTGGTCCAGCAACATGAGTAGATCCAGGGCCGTTGTTCCAGTCCCAGCTTCCCCTACCCCGGTTTCGGATCCAGATACTACGGAAGAAAGGCAGTCATTTGTCTGGTTGTCGGCCCTATATCTTGAGTTGCCTGCCGGTTCGGATCCATAGGATACGGAATGGCTATTTTTATATATAAAAAGGGGTAGGAGGCCTTTTTCAAGGCATGGGATTGATAAAAAAAATTATTCAAACTATTCAAATTTTGAGAGGAATGAGAAGAATGACTAAGTGCTAAGGAGGAGAGAGAAAATTTTGGAGGACATTTTTTTCAGTCCCATACATCAGAGCAAAGTAATGTTGATGTACTTGAAAGGGGTTGATACTGTAACACATTGTCATTGATTTCTGGAGTTAATCAAATCAGTCCACTAGTTGGATCAAGACCTAGAGATGTAGTCCGAATAGGGTGAACTCCAAGATCAAATTGTGTTGTGCCTCTTATCTCTCATTTCTCTTTCTGTCATTTTATTACGTTTTGTTCTTTTTTGTATTTCAATTATGTTAATTTTCTTTAGTAAAAGCAATAAAATAACTTTACGTAATTGATTAGAATTCCTTTCTATCAATTCTAAATTCTTCTTCTCTGTAATTTCAACATTTTTCAATACATAACCACGCATTTACTGCTTCAATCAAGAAAGTATATCTAATTGTTGGGATTAAGTCATAAATTTGTAGATCCTAAATTAGATCAAGTTTGGCATAAGAGCCTATTTTGCAGAGAAATTGTAGGTGGTGAATGTTAACCAGGTTGAAGTTGAAACAAGGAGAAGGTGAACTTGTAGAGTTCAATCTAGAAATTAGAAAAGGAAGAACTTTTTCACGAGTCATGGCATATAAACAAATCCTTTCTAAGTTTGATGCAGAAGCCTTCCAAAGAGCTTTTGTAGAGTTGAAAGCTTTGGTGGACATTCTTATTCAAGAGAGGCATGAATGGCAATTGATAAAAGTGGACAAGGCTACGAAGAAAGAAGAAGCTAAATCTTCATCAAAATATGACAAAGGAAAAGGAGTAGGAGGTGGTATTGACCCTCCTCAACCTCCATCCCCATCTTATTCATCTTCTTCATCATCCTCCTCTTCTCTATCTACCTCTTCTAAAAAGAAACATTTTGTAAAGACTTCCTTGCTAAAGCTTGATGTAAAGTTTGATTTGCCTATATATAATGGTGAATTGGATGCTAAAAATTTGAATAATTGGCTTAAGAAAATTGAAGTGTACTACAAGGTTCAAAATATTTTGGATGATTCTTCCAAAATCCAGCTAGCTACTCTTAGAATGGGAGGCATTGCACTAGTTTGGTGGGAGACAAAGATCCAGGATGATCTTGCTACACATGGTAAAATCATTTCATCTTGGTATGAATTTACTTCTTCTTTAAAGAAATAATTTTATCCTTTGGGTTATATACAGCAAGCCATTATGGATTGGCAAAATCTAAAACAAGATAAAGGGTAGTTTTTGCAAGAGTATATACAAGTGTTTAGAAAGAAGGCTTTAACTCTTGGAATTCCTCTTTACACAAAAGATACTTTATTAAAGTATATAGGTGGAATGCATTCATATTTGAAGCATACAATATTGATGTTTAGTCCTTCTAACTTTGATGAGGTGTGTGTTCAAGAAACCCATATTGAAGCAGGTGGAGAAAACTCAAGTTTCAATTCAAAGAAGGAATTTGTTCCTCATTAAGGACAAAAGAAGGGCAAGAAAGTAGCCATAGTGAAGAAAGAGGAAGGTGACAAGCCTACTTGCTCACATTGTTAGAAGAAAGGACATGCGGAAGAAAAGTGTTGGAAATTACATCCAGAGTTGAAACCAAAGCGATTTAAGAAGGATCAAAAAGGGAAGCAAAAGTCTACAGTCGTTCTTCAAGATCTTGGATCAGATTCTAGTGATGAGACAACAATATTAGCTGTGGGTTTGAAAAGTAAAGCTTTTGTTGATTCTATCATTGATGTTTCATATGCGGGTACTTCAAAAAGTCATGTTGTTCCTAAAGATAGTAAAAGGTGTGAACTTTTTCATATAAAGGTGATTTCTAAGAACAGTAAAATTGACACATTGATAGATAGTGGGTCCCAAGTTAATTTGATTTCAGAAGAAGTTGTTAAATAGTTGGGATTGGAAACTAAGCCACATAAGAGACCTTATTCATTAGGTTGGGTGTGCAATGATAATAGATTACAAGTCATTAAGCAATGTAAGTTAAGATTTGCAATAACATCTAAGTTTATAGATGAGGTTGAATTTGATGTGGTTCCACTTGATAGATATCTATGGGATTGTGTTGGGTAGCCCATACTTATATGATAGGAAAGCTATCTTCTACAGGGAACATAATAGGTATCATTTGTCTAAAAATAGAATTCAATACATTATAAGAGCTCGTCACATGAAGAATGAAGGATCAATTGTAAACACATGACATTTGAAAATGATTGTAAATGCAACTAGTAAATTGACTCTCATGTTTGCAGCAACTAGTGAGGATCAGGTGCAAGAAAAATCAAGTCTTCAGCCCATGATGGTAAAAGAGGATTTAAAAAGTTCATTTTCTAATGGTGTTTCTATATGAGAGGTCCAAATGTTGATACTCTTTCCATTTCATCAGTTATTTCAGTTTTGTTGCTTCTATTTCTACTAGTTGGTATTATGTGGGTGATGGATGTAACAATGAACATTGGTGGATATATGGTTGATTGTATTAGTAGTACCATTTCATTCTTCATAATATGTGTGATAGTTTAGATATTTAGAACTCCAGTAATTTGTATAGGTGATACTGGACAACTGAGGCAAATATGCCTTCATTTTTGTTTTATTTAAGAATAAACTTTTAGAGGTCTGAAAGCTCTTTTTTAGTGGGAAGGCTTGGTCTAGAGGATATTTTTACTAAAATTTGAAGTATCTCCAAAACTCCAATAATCAGTACCGTGTTAAAGTTATTGAAATTCTAAATCCAGTGCAACATGAATAGATAAAAATGGGGTTCGTATGCTCAAGTTATGGCTAGTTAAAGGTTGGTCAAACTTGGGGTCAAAGCACATTAGAAAAGAAAAATTTTGAACTCTCCAAAACTGGTCAAAGTTGACACCAAATTGAAGGTCTCATCAAGAGCTTTACGACAATGTTCATTTCATCAAAAATGGAGCCCAGACGCAAAACTAATGCTTAGTTAAAGTTGGTCGACCAAAATAGTTGATGACATGGCATGTCCATACAGATGACATCATCATGGTGTCAGTCGCCCAATCAGGTGGTGACACATGGCATTATAACATGAGGCCAACAATGATGTGGCAAGTGCACAATCAACACTACATAGCAAAAAAAGGTTGTACACATGTCGTGGCAAGGAAGCCCACATGGTGTGATGTCATTGGCAAAGCACACATGGTAGTTACACATCAAAGACATGTGGTAGGGTAGTTTGGAAAGTTGGAGGGAAGGTTGGGTGGCCAGTCAGGGTTGAACCCCTAACCACTGGTCACCCAAAATACTTGGTGGTCATTGTGCCACAAATAGCTTTTAATAGCTACATGCAAGAGTTGCTATTTAAATTTAAAACAACTGCCTATCTTTGGAAAAATGTCGTCGGCGGGGTTGGAACTCCCAACTAGCTAGTTTGATAAAATATTAACTGCTGCTACACCAGTATTACAGTTTAAGTATTTATGTGGTGCAGTTTCTATCTAGCTATTAATAAGCCACCACCTTTAGAAAATAAGGTTTTTTTAAGTTAGTTTTGTTATTATTTTTAACCTCAAATTTTTTAAAAGCCAAAATTGTAAAATGGCTAAAGGGAGTTATTTCAAAAGGGAAGTTTGTTAAAGGCCTATTATTAAATTATTTTGTTTTAGCCTATTTTAGGCCATTTTTATGTATAAAAAGGGAGTAGAAGGCCTTTTTCAAGGCATTGGGTTGATAAAAAAAATATTTGGACTATTCAAATTTTGAGAGGAATGAGAAGAATGACTAAGTGCTAAGGAGGAGAGAGAAAATTTTGGAGGTCATTTTTTCAGTCCTGTACATTAGAGCAGAGTAATGCTAATGTACTTGAAAGGGGTTGATATTGTAATACATTGTAATTGATTTTTGAAGTTAATCGGATCAGTCCGCCAATTGGAGCAAGACCTGGAGATGTGGTCTAGACAGGGAAAACTCTAAGATCAAATTGTGTTGTGTCTCTTATCTCATATTTCAATTACATTAATTTGCTTCAGTAAAAGTAGTAAAATAACTTTACATAATTGATTAGAATTCCTCTGTATCAATTCTAAATTCTTCTTCTCTGTAATTTCAACATTTTTTCAATAAATAACCATGCATTTACTACTTAGATCAGGAAAGTATATTTGATTGTTGGGATTAAGTCATAAATTTGTAGATCCTAAATCAGATCACTAAGGCCTCCAACTATGAGCCTGAAGATTTTTTTGCAATTTTTTCCACTAAAAATCTGTAATAACTTCTCCAATACTTATGTTTGAGAAATGAGATTTTTATGGTAGGCTTACAATGCTAAAATGAACCTTCCTATAGAAAATGAGAACATTCCAAGCTCATATGAAAAACTTACTACAAATAGCAAGTTCCCATAAATAGTAACCACCCTATCTACTAGTCCTTATTAAAATAGAAAAGACTAAAAATAAAATATATTTAGGTGATGCAAGATTGCTCTTACAGCCAGGATACTCTTGCGTCAATTAGCTTCAAGCATTTTGTTCCATATGCTTGAAACTTCATTTAGAGTGTTTATTTCTTGATTAAAGGAAGAAAGCATCTCATGAAACCTTTCTTCAATACCTCTAATATGTTCAAGGATATTAAGTGTGTATTTTATTGATTGGACTCCCTTTTTCATGATTTTTTCATACTAGGCCCTACCTACTTTTCTCTATGAATCACTTGAACTGAATATGATGTGGTGGCAATGGGTTGTGAAAATTGTTAGCAACTAAACTCATGAAGGCAAGAATTCTCTAACTTCAACTAATTTTTCTTCTCCCAAAGTTCATCATTCCTCTTAAATAAGGGAAAAAACTACTTCATAGGCATCATGTTGACATCCCTACCATGATTTCTTTCCATGTTCAATTTTAATGAGCTTGTAATTAGAGAGATGAAGCTCTTCAACTAGCTTATCCACTAAAGGTTCCATAGTCTTAGCATACTTATTTTTCTCATAATGAACAAGGATTTTTGAGACAATTTTTTCCTTTTGTTTTGTAATCTTAGACTTGTTCTTCTTTGAAGGAATATTTTCTGGGGGTAGCTCAGTATTTGTTCTCTTCATAGTAATGTTTTTTAACCATGTAGGCATGTTGAAACCTCCTTTTGTTGAAACTAGTATAGTGGCTATGGTAGATATTGATCCTTATTTTATCTTATTCATCAAAGTACATGTGTATGTTTTCACAACTAGAACTATGGGTGTTCTCTAGAATGACGCTGTAATGAACATCTCAAATCCTACAAATGAGGTATCAAGTTTGGAAACCACTCCTTCTAGTATGGCCAAAAAGGAAGAGAAGAATTCACATTTATTATCCAAGATTTTGAATTACTCTAAGGTAAGAATACGAGGGGTCACATAAGAGATGGGAAAAGCTAAAGTATTCATCTCAGAAGTAGGAATGGTAGGCATGAATACTATGGAAAAGGAATCCATGTCAATGTTTATGGAAGCCAAGAATGGTTCATCTTGGATAGATGGCTCATGGATTTTTGGATGTTGTGGAGGAGATAGGATCATCACTTCTTCTTCATCAGATTATTGTGCTTGGAGAGTTGTTGGATAGCAATATGAGGGTGGAATGACAACTTTCCCTCCTTTGAGATTTAATTTGAAACTCTTACTTGGCTCTAAGGTGGATGAACTATCTTTCTTCTTTACCTCCATCCGAGATTTATTTCCAATTGGTCTAAAATGTCTATATTCTATTCCATCTCTCATCTTGATTCTCTTTTGACTTCTTCTTTTTAGCCATGTATTAGTATTCATAAGAATGGACTAGAATCTATCAAAAATATAAATTGCTTCTTTTAGTTGTCATTGGATGGGAATAAAAAGAAGCTTCTCTAGTTGGTTGCTAATAAATTCTTTGTCTAGAATCATGTCCCCATCCTCAACTCTTTCTAGAATAGAGATGAAGTCAAGATCAATGATTTACCATAGAGCGACCCTACAATAGTCCATCCTAGAAATATCTACTTCACTACATAGATCTATCTATACATCCTCCATGTGATCAACATGAGTGAATTCCCTCTTCATTTTGGAATGTATACATCTAAATACAAAGTCCACCTTGGATTTGAACTTCTTAAATGTTATCAGGTGAAGCTCAAACTCCATGGCCTTAGCCTTCTATAGTTAGGGAACACTTCCTAATCTAGAGAGGATTAGTGGAAGAAATCATGAATCATGAATCACTACCATTAGGATTATTCCAATGGTAGGATATCTTGATAATGTTTATGGTTCACCCTCAAAGTTACTAACTATCATGTAGGTGAAAGTTGGAAATCATAGAAATATGCATTTGTACTGATTTACTTTTTCCTATGCCTCATCTAATAATCTTTTTATTGCCAACCCATTATTGAAAAGTCATTTGAAATGCCCATAGAATGCATCTTGTTAGATTGTGGTGACTAATCAGGAAAATACTATACATACTCCATAATCATTGGATCATAATAATAGTGGACTTTTTGTTTTGTGGACGTAGCCTAGGGATTGGGTGAACCATGTTAAGTCTTTGTGTCTTGTGTTCTCTTCTGTTTGATCTATTATTTTCTAATATTGTTTATATTTGCATGTAATTTTTATTTCTATTTGTGGTTAATCCTAACACATCTTGCATCCTTTTATAGTGATTGTTTCTCTATGTGAGAGTCAACTTCTCATACTAACTCCAAATGAGAATTATGGCTCAATCTCCCTTAGTAGAGATCCTTGAAAATATTCTCATAGTCACAACAATAAAAACCATATATGAAAAAATTTAAAATGAGATGGAGTTCTTCTAATGAACCAATTATTCACATACTTATATACTAATGATTTCACCTCAGTAGATGGGTTCTATTTTTTTGAGAATCTGGAATAAAAATTTGTACATTTAGTTCTCAAAGTGATTGGATTCTTTGAGCCCATAAAATCTTCTTAAAAGGGTGATCAAATCATTGACATCTTGAGAGAAATCATACTTGTGTATCATCATTTGCTACATAAAGAAGTTTGACCTCTCACCCATCAACCAATTATCATTAGCATGTCTAAGATAATTAGTTTTATTTTTATTTTCCAATATAAGGAGTTTTCTTTTGTCAAATCCAAGTACTCTGGAATTTTAAGAACCTTGAATACTTTCTCAAATGTATCAAGATGCAAGTTAATTATGACTTCCTGGTCTACATCCTTTACCATTCTAGATCTCACACTAAAATTAGTATTGTATTCAAACACAAACCCAGGTTTGAGGTCTGCTATAGGAAAGGTGGAAACCAAGTGGATGTGACTCCTTTTGATCTACATCATGTCTTGATTAGAACACCTCATGATCCTCTATAAGAAATTTTCTATGCCCATGCGATCAGTCTTTGTATCCATGATTTCATTAGAAGAGGATGAAACATGGGATGGAGTTGTCTATTAGATCCTTGTTGTACTGTATTTCATTTTTCCTTTTATTTTGGGAGGTGTGGATTTCTCAAACATATCTCAAGCTACAATATGAAAGTCCAATAGAGTGATTACATCATCAAAAAATATTAGATCCATGGAACTTTGGGGTTTATGGTCTCAATGATGGATATATGAAAGATAAGTATTTAATATGTGATTTAGATACTTATTAAACACTTTAAAGTTTGGAATTGAATGAAACAACTTGTATTTTGGGCTAATATAGCCAAATTCAAGTTTTAGATGGTAGATTACATGTAGGTAATATAGGGATTTTGTTTTAGATGTTCAAGAATGCAAGTTGGAAGCATATGGATGTGTGTAAAATGAGATTTTTTGTGTTTTAAATGTTTGATACCGAAATTGGGTTTATGAGATGCAATTATAGTGCTAAAAATTAAATAATTTATAGTTGAGATAAATATGTAATTGGATATTAGGAATGTGATTACATATGTAGGAATATAAAGTTTGGATGAATTTGGATGATGGATTGAACATGAAAGTGTAGACACCTAAATCTAATTACACCATTAGGTAATCTTATTTAGTCATCTCCTAGGACATTATTGATTAAATATTTTATATTTAATTAAGTAATAACCATCCCCTAGTTAATTCATTTATTTAATTAACTATAGTCCAATTGATAAAATTAAATGATAACCCAAAATCAATCTATCAATTAAATCCCCATTCCTCTATTAAATTAAATAAATACATAAATCTATTTAATTTAATCTTGCATTCCCCTGTTATTAAATAAAGAATTTAATAAATTAATTACAAATCCCTAACCATCCCTAAACCCTATCATTAATCAAATCCAACCCATTCACCCATGTTAACCCCATTTAGCCAGCTAATTAACCTACCTCATTAAACCCCAAACCACTTGCCTCCTAATCCCCTCCTAAGCCAAGCCTAATCCCCCTCCTAAACATGTGCACAACCTTAAACATGGGTTAAGACTTTCTAATTCAAACCAACGTCAAAAGTCTTCCCCATCCTTTCACATTCTCATCCAAGAGCATTTATGGCTCTTACATGCCATAAATGCCCTTAAATGCCTCTTACATCCCTCTTCCATACTCCTCCTCCCTAATAATTCCTTTTGACCCCCCACTTTGACCACCCAATCCCCTTGTGACACTTGTCACAAGTCTAGAGCTTTGAAGAAGCACAATCCATGTGCTTCCTCTTCCTTTCATCCTAGCCCTTCCTCACCCTTTCTCCATCCTCACATCCTGACCCTCCATCTCATCACCCCTTAGCCTATAAATGAAACCCTCTCCATTCACAATTCATATCAACTTTTAATGCAAACTTATAATGCCCCATCAGCCACCACAACATAACCATTTACACCATTATCATGTCAAAATCCACACTTAGCTCCATTTTTCAATCTTTCACCCATCTCCGTGCATGATAATAAACCCACCACTTGAAGCTTGAGCACACATGAGTACACATCCTCCATCACTAGACATATCGATAAAATCAAGGTCACACTTGGGGAGCTTACCATTCTCGGTTTTTGTACCTCAATGATGTTTCCTTCATCTTATCATAATGTAGCTAATTTACTTAATTTGTGAATGTTACTCTAATTAGTAATGTTCCTTTCACACTAGTTTAATAGCTCTATAGAAAGATATAAAATCTTGGAAAGGAACTTGCATTCTTGAGGAAAAATATCCAACTTTTCTTCACAAATAAACCAAAAACAAGAAACAAAATATATACTAAAACTAAAAAGAAAAAAATCATACCTCTTGATTTGACTCAAACTTGAGAAACTCCAAAACTTAACTTTGCATGCAATTTCCTTTTTGAAATTGGTGACCTTTTACATTTGTGAAATATGAAATTTTCATACTTATTTAATAAAATAAAACAAAAACTAGGGTTGTATTTGAACAAATGGATGATAAAGAGCCAAAGAATGCGACAGATTAACAAAATGATGAAGAAATTCAAGAAAGACCAAATACTTACACTTGCTTGGAGAGAAAAGAGAAAAAATTGTAAGAAGAATTAGCTAGAATGAACTTGTTACATCCTTAATTGAGTTTCACAAGTGTGCTTGTATGTAATGATCAAATGCCTTTGAAAGATTCAAATCTTAGCTTCAAATCATAGCTTATAGATGCAAATGTATGTGCAAGATGTTGAAAATGTCTTCCTAAGTGGAGATTTAACTTCTTGGAGAGGTTTTCATGTTTGAAATGTTCTTCATCAATGTAATTCATGGTATACAACTTGCAACATGAAATGGTGAAAAGACTTGTTGAAAATGCCTTTCCTTTGAATCTATTTAGCAAAACATGGTTTGGATGCTCTATAACATGGATATTTTTGTAGAGAAGACCCAAATTAGGATTCAAAATTCTAAACCCATGTTTTAAATATGCAATGAAAATGCATGTAAACTAAGTCCAAGAACAAATTGGGCTTAGGAGGATGCATTAAATGTCATAAAAAAAACCATGTTTACCTCAAATTGTGGTTAGTAATTAGTATTACACATGCAGATAATAATGAAGATGCATTGACATACCTTTTTCTTTCCAATTTCTAAGGAAAAATCAAGCTTTAGAGGAGCCTTTGCATGTCATTTTTTTTCCTAGAAGACCAAAATTGGGGTTTGGGCATGTAACGTCTCTCTTTCAAGACCAAAATCGGGTTCTCTAAATGCAAACATGTGTTTAAAAATATGCAATGTAAATTTATGAAACTCATTTAGAGAACCAAATAAAGGTTCTTCAAGAAGATTACATGTAATGTATTTGCATGCATTTGGATTCCTAAGCCAAAATAGGGGTATGATGGAATCAATGCATATTTTTTATGACAGGCATTTACATGAAAAGTCTTAGATAGCTGGTGGGGAGTGAATTGGTTATGTCCAGTTCTCAATTCTAGTACCAAACAACATCTATAAACATCATGAGCAATGACTCAATGTACTCATTCAACTTTTTAATTAATTCTTCAATCACTTTGTTTCAAACTATTCATTCACTATTTTTTATTACTAACTAAGAGTAATATAACTTAGTTATTACTGACCATTAAATTAATTGTTATTGAGTTGTAGTAAAATGAAAATAACATGAAAAATAACTTGCAACATAACAACATTCACAAATTTGACACCAATATTTTTAACCTGGAAACCCTATAATGGAAAAAACCACCTATGACTAGCAACCCAAATTTTTCACTCTTTTGAAGTCTATTAGGATCCAACCTTGTTATAGGTTACATATACATTTTTAATGTGACCTTTTTAGAGGAGGTATACCAAAATATCATCTAAACCTTATCACTCCTTGATTGTGTCTAAAGAGAGGCATGCTCTAAAGGACTTACAAACATCACTAATCAATGTTGCCACAAAGAGTTTCTTAGATGCATTGTATTTAGCCACATAGAAAATAGAACTTCCAAAACAATTTGAGCTCATCCTTATTCTTCTTCAATCTCCATCATCAAATCTTCCTTACATTTTCCCAATCATTGATCTTGTAAAAAACTTTGACTTGTACCTTTGAACATCTCAAACATTCCAAGCTTCCATCAAAAGTCAACCCTAACCTCCATCTTTACAATCTCGTCCTTCGAACTGTTACGTAGTGAACATAATATTTCACTTGGGTAAAATAGCACTGGTCAATTGTAGACTTTCTCGAGAAATACTAAACTTCCAACTTAAATTTGCAAATTTTTTTAGTGAACTTTATAATACCTTGACAAATATTGTCCTCCTTCTTTAATCTTGTCACTAGATATAGCTTGTGTATCTCAATACATTATAATATTACATAATTGTAAAATAATCAAGCAACATTACATTATCAATCTTGAAATCATTCAAGTGCTCATTGAATACCATACTTATCAACTATGTCTTCAACATACTTTCTTCAACTCCTCTTCATCAATCAAATCCTCTTCATTAATCAAAATGGTATAGCACTCTACTGAATTAGCATAGTGTCAAGCCAACTAAGAATTGGCATCAATGATAACATAACAACTGATATGACTCTTTTACATACATTTATTGCATTACTAATTATATTATCAGTTAGGGCTAACAATCTGCCCCTTATAATTGATAGCAATACATAACATATGATATTACACTACATAACATTACATAAGATAACAAAATGTATGCATTGTCAATAATACAACTTTTCATCTCTTTATCTTCATTAGTAGGTTCTCTATAACTTGGTCATGCATTTTCAACAATACAACTTTGCATCTATTTGACTTCATCATTAGGTTCTCTATAACTTGATCAGTAGCTATAGCAGCAACAATCTTGAACATTTCTCCCCCTTTGGATATGACCTCCATTTTACTTATTCTCTCCCCCTTTAGGTATACTTCTACTCTTTCATACATGTTCTCCTCACTAGATCTTTGCCTTTGATAGTATCCTCTTGGTAATCTTCTACTCCTTTATTATTTCTCTTTATAGATTCTCTCCCCATTTGACAGTAATGCCAAAGGTTCTTATAAATTTCAATATGAAACTCGTAGAACCTTGTAGTTATCCTTGTACCTTGCATGTATAGTATGCATTAGTTTCATCATAGTCATCTTCAAAACTTTAGGAAACTCCTAAAGATTGATCTCTTGCCTCAACTCTATAAAGATGTTTTTGTTCATCCATTAACTAATGAAGCATGCATCTTTACCTAGTGAATTTTGGATAGAGGCATGACCCCCAATTTACCTCTTAGATACTCAAAAGAATCCTTAAGTAATGGCTTAGTAAATATGTCTGTAATTTGAACTTTAGACTTCACATATTGAAGCCTTACTTATTTCTCTTATACTATCTCCCTCAAATAATGATACTTGATTGATTTGTGCTTTGTCTTTGCATGCATCACCAAATTTTTTTGAAATATTTGTTACACTGGTGTTATCACAATAAATAGAAACAAACTTGGTTATCTCTTCTTGCATACCTTCCAATAGTTTCTTAACCCATACAATTTAGAACAATTGATTGCAACAACAATATACTCAGCCTCAGCAGTAGATAGTGAAATACAACTTTGTTTCTTGCTTATCCATGCTATCAATCTTTCTCCTAAAAAGTAATCTCTACCACTTGTGCTTTTTCTATTACCAACATTACCAGCCCAATTAGTATATATGTAGACTTTAAGATTAAAGTCATTATCTTGTTTATACCATAGGCCAAAATATCCAATTCCTTTGAGATATTAGAATATCCTTTTCACATTAGTCATGTGTGTTTCCTTTGGATTAGATGAAAATATTACAACTATACTAATAGCATGTGCAATATCTGTTCTACTATGTAGAAGATGTTGTAACTTACCAATCATAGATTTGTATTGTGTTTCATTTAGCTCTTTAGTAATGTCTTCCTTTGATAATTTCACTCTAGTCACCATAGGTGTATTGACTGGCTTAGACTCATCCATCCCAAATGTCTTCAAGATTTCTTTTACATATTTAGATTGAGTCACATATATACCTTTCCTTATTTGATGAACTTGTAATCCAATAAAATTTTGATTTTACCAAATATTGACATCTCAAATTTGGTACTCATTTGATCAACAAATGTCTTTCATAACATGTCATTTCCTCTAAAAATAATATCATCAAAAAATATTTCAAAAATTAATACGATACTTTTAGATTCACATCTCAAATACAGATTATTATTTTCACTTGTTCTAGAAAATCCAATCTTAATCAAATAAGAATGTAACCTTCCATACCATGCTCTTGGCTCTTGTTTCAATCCATACAATTCCTTTCTCAATTTGCAAACCATGTTCCTTTGATTGGCTTCAACGAATCCTTCAAATTGTTCAATTTATACTTCCTCTTCAAGTATTCCATTCAGAAATGTAGATTTGAGATCCATTTGATATACTTTGAACTTCTTGTAGGTTGTATAAGACAATAATGTTCTTACACCTTCCAAACACCTTCCAATCATACCACATGTGCAAAATTCTCTCCATAAACTATTCCTTCTTCTTCTACATAACCTTTGCAAACTAGTATTTCCTTGTTTGTAACAACTTCTCCATTTTCATTTGAAGCTCATTTCCAAAAATACATTTGATTCCTATCACATTCTTGTCTGTAGGTCTCAGTATTAGTATCCAAGTATTATTCTTCTCCATCTGATCAATCTCTTCATTCGTAGAATTTATCCAATACTTATTTTCCAATGCAGCCTTAACTGATCTTAGTTCAAAATCAACAATCAAACAAGTATTGTCTTTTCACTTACTTCTTGTCTGTACTCTAGTGCTTCTGTCACCAATCATTCATTTAGGGAAATGATTATTTCTCACATATTTTGCTCATAGAAGTTCAATTCTCTAATTGTCAACATTTTCTCCACTCAATAGGGGTTCATCTTCTTCCTTTGGTCATTGTGTCTAATGCTTAATTAAAGAATTTGGTGACTCAAGTGATATTTTCTGATGCTTAGTAGATCTCTATTGTAACTCAGGTAGTATATTAGGTGCCTCTTCATAGATATATAAAAAAAAAATTGTAATATTTACATTCCTTCTTGCTTTCTACATTGTTCTTATTTGAATCTTCTTTAAAATAAAATTTACTATTCCTTACATCCTTATGAATTCAATATATATTTCCTAAGATTTTGAAATAGCTTATATTCGGTGTATGACCACATCAAAGTTCATAGGGTGTCTTGTTTGTTCCTTTTGTCAACTAAACTCAGTTGTGAATGTAAATAGCAGTACTAATTACTTCTCTTTAGAATATCTAAGCAACCTCTATTTCAATCATCAATTTCCTCTCACAATTTGAAATTGCCATATTCTTTCTCTTAGTAGTCTCCTTGATGTAGATAATTGTCTCTTGATATCATTCTCAATGCAAAAGTTGGTGAATTCAATAGACATAAATTCACCACCTCTATCAGATCTTAAACATTTCAAAGATTTTCCATTTTCTTTCTCAACTCTAGATTTATACCATTTGAATATGTGATTTCACCTTCTTGAGCATAACAGTCATGATTCTAAAATAGTCATAAACAAACAATATGAAATATTTGTCACCATGGTAACTATCTACACCTATTGGACCACATAGATCAGTATGCACTGATTCCAAAATATCATTTGAAGTGTGCATTTTTCTTGAAAAACTAGATTTTTTTCATCTTACTG
This sequence comes from Cupressus sempervirens, assembly GCA_028749045.1. Lineage (NCBI taxonomy): Eukaryota > Viridiplantae > Streptophyta > Pinopsida > Cupressales > Cupressaceae > Cupressus > Cupressus sempervirens. Next base: position 385,262,131 of record CM053791.1, read on the forward strand.
AGCTAACGTTCTTTGCACATAATATTCTCTAATTTTTGTAGATTTAGTAAGCCTCTTACTCTTTTCTTTCTACTAACTTTCACCATGTTCTTAAACTTTACATGACACAATCTTTTACACCATAACCATACATCCTCAACTTTAACAATTAAGAATGTTTCAATAGTAGGATCAAGATAAAATAAGTTACCTCTTGCTTACATTCTATTTCTAATCAAATTACCTTCATCATCATAAATTTTGACCTTTTTTTCTAAAATTCTTGCTTGTGACCTGAATTATTCAACTACCCAACGCTCAAATGATTATACTTTAGTCCTTGTACATAGTATGCATCATCACATTTGATGTTATCATTAAATATTAGTGATCCTTTACCTTTCACTATACATGGAACATCATCTACTAACTTAATAGTTCCACCATCATCAATTTCTTCAAATTTATCAAACTTACTGAGATCACTAGTCATGTTGTGTGAACATCCACTATCTATAATCCATGAATAATGCTCGATAATATGTGACATAAGGGTAGTTTCTTTTTTATGCCTTTCTCCATTAAGATCTTCCTTTATTACAACATATACCATCTTAACTACATCCTTATCTTTATCAATAATGGATATAGTGTGTTCTTCCTTAGTAGTGTAGCATGGTTTCTTCCTTTTATCTTTGTAATCCATGTTCTTTTGTACTTGAAATCTTTCTTGTCATTTGTGTCACTCTTACTTCTATTAGGATATTTAGCAGAAAAATGATCAACCTCATTATATTTGAAACAAATCAAGCACAATTTACCTTTACCTCTTGACAACCTTCTTGCAAAATATGCTTCAAGTTCATCTAGAGAATCCTTAGATTCATATTCAATTTCTTCTTTACTTTTCTTTTATTTCTTGGAATTTACAATGTTTAGAGAATATTTAAGAGCATTCACAATTATAACCAAACTATTGTCATAATTTCTCAATTCGAATGCAGTGAACTAACCAACTAGATTATTAAGTGTTAATATGTTACTTGGCATAGATCTCAATTCTTGAATTATAGAAACTTTGATAGCATAAAAAGGTAGAAGAGTCCTGAGAACTTTACTTACAATTTCAATATCACTGATAGCTCCTCCAACAGCTTTGATTGCACCCGCAACTTCTTTGATTTAGTTTATGTAATGAGCAACATTCTCCTTCTTTCATTCTCATGCCATCATATTTTCCTCTAAGAATTTCAACTTTATATCTCCTTACATTATCATCTCCTTTTTTTACAAGTGTCAATTTATCCCACATCTATTTGGTAGTAGTGAAATTCTTGATATCATCAAACTTGACATCATTAAGTGTAGATGTTATATCAATTATCAAGTTATTGTGATTCCTCTTCTCATTCATTTTATCAATAGTCAGAGGAACAACTAGGGTAGAATATTCATTTTCCAACCAATGTGTGACATAATCTCTAATTCTAGATAAATACAACTCCATTCTATGTTTACATGATGATAAATTCTCTTTTTTTAGTCTTGGCACCTCTCTCTTATACATCTTTGATCTTTAGTTCAAGTTCCTTTAAATTTTTCTCTCATACCAATTATTAGAAAACTAAGAGTGGGGGTAAATTAGTTATGTCTAGTTATCCTATAGTCTCTTCAAACAATTTTAGTACCAAAAAAAAATCATAAACATATAAGAAATCACTCAGTATACTTATTCAACTTCTTAATTGACTCTTTTAATCACTTCAATCCAAACCATTCATTCATTTTTCTGTTATAATCAACTGACAACAATATAACTTAGTTATCACCAACCATTACTTTAATTGTTATTGAGTTACAGTGAAAATAAAAATTAACTTGCAACATAACAACATTCACACATTTGACACCAAAATTTTGAATGTTTCTAGAAACCCTAAAAGGGAAAAACTACCTGGGACTGACAACCAAAAAATTTCACTCTTCTAAAGTAAGCTTTGTTAAGAGCCAACCTTGTTACAAGTTACATATGAATTGTTGATATGACCTTGTTAGAGGATTTACACAAAAAATCATCTTAACCTTATCACTTTTTAATCATATCTAAGGACTAGCCTGCTCTAAAGGACTTACAAACATCACTACTAAAGGTTACCATATAGGATTTCACAAACTTGTTAGTTCCACTTAGTTTATTAGATTTTATGCTACAATGATTAGAAAGTGATAGTATACATGATTTGTTTAGGTATAGCACTACCTTTCTTGTTCAGATCTCCTTTTTGCCGAGTCTCATTCTTATCTCTCACTCACTAATTTACACTTACACTTTCATCGACTCTTCTTCTATCTTTCCTTTTCTTTTATTAGTTTTCCTTTCTTTATTTTTATTATCAGACTCCTTCAATAATTTTCATTCACAATAGCTTCATTGATATTCAACCAATAATCAAAATTGTCTTAATCATCTCCTTAAATAGTAGTCTTTGTGCTTCCAAATTATGTCACTTAACCATAATAATCTATCTAAGATACATTGTATTTAGTCACATAGAAGATAGAACTTACAAGAACTATGTTCTCATCCTTAGTCTTCATCAATCTCCATCATTAGATCTTCCTTTTATTTTTCTAATCATTGATCTTGCAAACTTTGACTCGTGCCTTTAAACATCTCAAACATTCCAAATTTCCATCAAAAGTCATCCTCAAATTCAATCTTTACAGTCTTGTTCTTAAATCTATTACTTGGTGAACATAACATTTCACTTGGGTAAAATAGCACTCAGTCAATACTAAACTTCCAACTTAACTTTGTGAACTTCTTAGTGAACATTGTCGTCACTCATCAAATATTGTCTTCATTTTTTAACCTTGTCACTCAATATAGCTTGTATAGCTCAATGCATTATAATATTACATGATTGCAAAACAATGAAACCAATATTAAATTATCACTTTCCAACTCATTCAAATGCCCCGTTGAATACCATTCTTATCAACTCTATCTTAGACATACTTTCTTTAAATCCTCAACATCAATAAAATGATATAACACTCTCCTAAATTAGCATAATGTCTAACCAACTAAGACTTGACATCAATAATAACATAACAAATGATATCACTCTTTTACATACATTCATAATTTTACTAATTACATTATTAGTTGGGGCTAACATAAATTTGTCCTTTGGTGAATCATGGTTACAGGATGTCATTACATGCTTTGCATTTACATGTACTAAAGACCAAAATTGGGGTTTGGAGATTCATTTACATGTTTAAAAATGCAAGTGAAACCACCCAAGTAATTTTTTTGATGAAAAATAGTGGTTTGCAAGCCAAAAACATGGTTTAGAGGAGCAATTACATGTATTTCATTAAAACATAACATGTAATTGACTTGCATTATTCAAAACTTTCTATTTAGCACATGCCTATTTAATTTAATTTAGAAAAACTCACTTAAAGGGGTCAAATACATATTTACACTAAGATATTTTACATATTATCTGTAAAATATGTTCAAAAAGTGATATTTCACTTAAGTATTTTAAATTAAAATATTTAAGTAAATCTCAAACCAATTAGACTATAAAGCGATAAAGTCCCTTAAGTGATAAACTAAAAACTAATTCAACATCAAAATATAACATAAAGTGTACTATAATGACTTAAATCACTTAAGTGATAAATTAAAAGTCAAAAAGTGACTTAAAAAACATAACATAAAGTGATTTTAATTTTCAAAAAGTATAACTCAAAATTAAAATATAAGGTCAATATTTTAAATACGCAATTGATGTTGCAAACCCCACCTTTTAGGCACTTAATCCATAATATCTTTTGACTAAAAATTCCAATTAAGATCCAAAATATCTTGAATTGAATGTATGATAAAAAATAAGAGATTGAAGGAAACAAAAAGATAAAAATAATCAAAACAACAATTAAAAATGAAAAAGGGAATTTGAAGGTGTCAAAATTCAAGTATAGCTAAAAAACTGGGGAAAAAGAAATTGAAGAGATACTTCCATAAAATATTCCATTGTATGGATTGGTGACAATTGTTTGATCATTTTTTTTCAATCAAATAAAAGTTATCTCAGAGAAAAATAAAACTCAATTGGATAAGTTTTGTGTTGTAACCTCTATTTTGTGTTGTAACCTTTAACTATAACTTACCATTGTTCTATTGAAGGTTGCAATTCATTTATTTTATTGGTCCAATTAATACCAAACATTGTGAAGAAGCATGCCACTAATCCTATATTTTTTCCTTTCTTTCAAACTCTTACAAATAGTTTACAAATTAATCTTGCCTACAAGGCTTCACAAATTATGGTGATATTGATTCCAAATATGAAACCTAAATGCTTCCAATGCAATTAGTTAGGGAAAATATTTCTCCATCATTTTTTTCCCTTAGGGTTCCCATCCTATGGTTTCACTCTAATAAGAAGCTCCAAATTTACAATAGGAAAATAACCAACGTGCTCAAACAAGCTCTCAATTCTACTCTTTATATTTTTTGTATAACATTCTTAAAAGGCTTCTAAACTTTGACTTAATATAACTCGTTAAAGTAAATTTGTAAAGTGGAATTTAATATTTCCTTTTCACATAAGTCACTTTATAAAATTAATTAAATTAACTATTCTTGTAAAATTTATCTTATTAGAAAAGCACTTTAATATATGAAGTTCTAAGTAAAGGTTTAGAACCCATATAAAACTTTAGTAAAAATATGTTTTTTTGGTAAGAATCTAAAAATAAGAAATGATTAGCAATCTTTTTACAATATAATTTTAACAAAAATGCTTTGCAACTATGCTTTTTCTACCCATTCTAGATTTTGAGTTTTATTATGCATGCATGGCCCATGAGGGCTTCCTAGCCTTTGACTCAAGCCCTCCCATTTGTTTGGATTTACTCTTGGTGCTCCTAGTCTATTTGGCGGCCTAAAGAGTAATGGATTCCAATGCTTTCGGGCCCAATGTGTCAAATTGTGGAGTTGACTATGTGTGGGCTAACTCTACCAGGGATTCTTTGAAGGATGACTTGGCCTTATTAGTCATGTCCTCAAAGGGTCCTTATGAGCTTAATAAGTGGGAGTTAGGAAAAAATATTGACTCAAAGGGGCCCCTTTTGGGTAACTCTACTTACTCTTCTCCTATTGAGGACCCCAAGATTTTCCATGGGGCAAATGGGGTGGAAATATTCCTCCCTAATAGTTTAGTTGACAATATCTCTTCTTCATTGCAATTTCCCTAGGTGGATTGATTCATTTCCCTTGGGCCCTTGATTGAAATGGTTTGGAAGTGGGTTTCATAGAAATGGAAACTAAAGGGAAGTTTTAGTGTTTTAGCTATGCCTAGTGGTTTATTCCTCTTTAGATTTACTACTATAGTGGACATGACTATGGCCTCTATGGGACTTGGTATTATGGGAAGTGTAGCTTGGAAATTACTAAATGTCACTTGGGTTTCTATCCTTCCTCAAAGTTAAGTTGGTTGGCACCAATGTGGGTAAGATTACCCAGCTTTCCTTTGGAATTTTGGGATGAGAAAATATTTAGGTGGATAGGGAACTCATTCAATCATTGTTTCTCAGTTGATACTATTACCTTACAAAAATTGAGATTGGTGTATGGTAATTAATAAATCTCTTCCTAACTTTTTTACCCTTAACACAAAATGGGGAGAGAAATAAAAATCTATGTTATATAAAAGTATGGAATTATGTTACCAGAACTATTCTAAGTTTGGTCATGTTTTTGTTGATTACAAGGATCTCTAGTATGAGGAGAAAGAAAATATGAGCTCTCTAAGGATTTTTATGGAGGTGAAAATGCAGGGAGAATAATCATCCTTGCCTCCCCCTATTCTTGTGAAAGATTTGATGGATAATTGTAACAACTAGGCTCCTATAAATGGAGAAGATGGTTTTAAGGAGAACATAAAGATAATAAGGTTGATGACTTAAGGGATTGATGATTTTCTAAAAACCCCTAATAAGGAGGTGGAAATGAAATCCTTAAAAGGGAACACCCTTGTTGATTGTTAGAGGAATAAACATGATAAACTAGATACTAAGAGGGGGTTGAATCAGAATCTTAAACACTTTAAACTTTTCATGGATTCATCCACATCTATCAATAACTTGTGCATGTAAAACTAGTAATGTAAATATGTTGTAACATATAAATATGATCAATCACATGCATGAAAATATAACACATAACACAATATTTGTTACCTAGAAACCCTCCAAGGTGAAGGTAAAATTAGGGTGTGGATTGTGTGTACAAAAGTCTCACACTTCTATAAACCATTATTCTTGAGAAAACCCATGGAAGAGGGAGTCTCATAAGTTAGCATATAGCTCTCTATCTATGAAATTCAAAGGCTATGAGACGGTGGCTCTCTAATGAACCAAACTATGCAACCTTTGCAAGGTGCACCATAGAATGAGAGATTCAAAGAGTAGAGGCAAGAGTGCTAATATCCAAGAATCTAGAATAAAATGCAATGCAAATGCAAGCTATTCTAAATGAAGTACAATCTAAAAAAGAGAACTAAGCTAAAGCATAAATGAAACTAAGTTAAAAAGTATGGCATAATGTAAGTAGAATGAGACTAAGCTAAAATGCGAAAAATGCAAGAATACTCCAAGTCTCCAAAATCACCAAGAAAACCTAAAGCATAACAATAACATGAGAGACTAAGATTTTTGAATGAGGAGAGAGACCTCCCTCTTAAAGAAAAATAGATGGTAGAGATTAAGAGGCAAGATTAATGTAATCAAGGGTGGATTTTGAAAGTGGGTGTAACACCCCATCAAGGGATCCAAAAGAATTAACCTAAAGTTTTGATTAAGTTTGCCAAACATTTTTTTTTTTTTAAGAAAGAATAACATACACATCAAACATAAAGTAGTAGAAGCAATAACATACAATCATACATAAGAAAACATAACAGATTGATCCCAAGATGTTGAGTCACATTTAATTTTTAATTAATACTAAGTCTAATAAATAACACATCAACATGAAAGAATAATTAAAAGTCCAAAGTCCACTTAAATAATATACATTTGTTCTGAATGCCACTTGGCAATAAAATTTGGAATGCTCAATCATCCACTGTACATGTCACAGGGTATGAAAGGCTAAAAGAATATAAATTTATAAAAATAGAATTACATCATCCCTTTCAGATCCATAATAAAAAATTACAAAACACTAAGTGAAACCATCAATCATAAAGATACAACTACCCACCATAATACACTGAGCTAGAAAGAAAAAAAATGTAGACAAAGAAACTCTAGCCATGGTATCAATAGATAGATCTCAATGGTAAGAGTAAAAAGCACTACCACCCGACTGCATGGTAACCCAAAAAGGCCTACTCCCACCACTTTGAGGAGATAGTCTCAAGTCTCAAACAAGATATCAATCCCAAAATCAAAAGTAATTTCTAAGTCCATGAAACCCTAAAAGTAATCCAACTCAAATGTTCCAAGATAAATCAACATCTTGACCCAGAGGCAAACACAAACATGTAGAAAATATATACTGCTAGTGGGCAAGTGTCATCGCATGAACCAACTCTAGGGTTACCCAGCTAGTCTTTTAATCCTCCAGCCCCCTAATGACTCTATGTGACACTAGTATCCTTTCATACTGACAAGGCATACTAACGAGTCAACTCTAAGGTTAATCGGCTAGTCTTTTAATCCTTCGACCCCTTAGTGACTTTCTATAGTACCAATATCTTATTAATTCATTTTAAACCCATTTAATGAAATGTTATCACTTATTAAACTACTTACAATAGATTACCCTAGCAGCCACTTTGGGCCTCGACCTCCATTGCAAGTCACTTGCCAACTTAACATACAGATTACCTACCTAGGCTCATAAAAGTACAAATCAAAGAATCATAGTATATCACCTCAGTCCTATACAAGGACTGGAAAGCATCAAATGATAATCCACAATAACACATTAGTTCTCTATGAGCAACTAGAAAGCATCCCAAAAATATTGATCGAAGACTCAAAATGGTTAAGTCAAACATGACATCACCAAGAACAAATCATACAAACACCTCAGTCCTATAAAAGTGACTAGAAAGCAATCCAAATACAACTAAACAAAGACTCAAAGGTTATATCATATAGGTCACACCATTCACCTCAGTTTCACACAAGAACATTAGAAACAATAACAATCAATAGATTAAAACACCTCATAGAGCATACAAGACACATCACCATGGTTGAGTATAAAAGATCATATACAACACATCATCATGACATCATAGACAAAACTCCCAAGCCTATGGTAATATAAACTGATTGGTCAAAGCTAAGTCAAACCTCAACACCTAACAGTAAAATCACATGTCATAGAAAGAGTACATACAAATGTAACATTCATAATTCATTCTATATTGGAAAACACACAAGTTTAAACTTCATTATAGGTTTCCAAGTTTTCATTTTCATTTCCAAATATTACAATTAATATTTTTGATCTCCATTAGGGTTTCAGTTTCCAATCTCCAGTTACCAGATTCATTAAGGTTTTCTCAAGTTCACTAGAATCCTAGATGATTCAACTAATTCATATAAAGTTATTTAAACATAGTTTCATAGTTCAATTTGTTATCAAACAAACACAAGATTCAATGTTCAAAACTAGGGTTTCAATTTTCATTTTCCTAAAGTATTATAATTACTAAGGTTTTCAAATACTAAAATTTCCCTAGTATTACAAATTATTTTCATATATCTGAACCATATAAACACATCCAAGTTTATAAAAGAAAACATTAATTCTCCCAATTAATTTTTTTGATTTTTAATTTACTTTAGAATTATATTTAAATTATAAAGTAATAAATCAATTTTCACATAATTAAAGTTCAAATTTTAACAATACTTATTAAAATTATTTATAATAATAATTATCAATTGTTACCATAATAATTTTAAATTAATTAAACTTTGGGAAAAAAATTCCCAAAAAGGAAACTTACTAAAAATAGAAACTCGCTAAAAATAGAAACTTTCCAAAATAGAAACTTGCTAAAAATAGAGACTTTCTAGAAATAGAAACCTACTAAAAATAGAGGCTTTCTAAAAATAGAAACTTGCTAAAAATAGAGACTTTCTAAAAATAAAACCCTATTAAAAATAGAGACTTTCTAAAAATAGAAACTTACTAAAAATAGAAACATGTTAAAAATATAAACTTTTCCAAAATAGCCCTGACATAGAAATCCAAACCAACCAGTCAAATTCTATAAAATGAAATTTGTTTTCTTTTCGGAACCCAAAACCAAATTTAACAATTCCATATACAAAACCTCAATTTAATAATAAGGGTTTCAATTTAACTCTTTCACAGATATATTCAAGAATAGAGAACAATAAATCTTAACACGAGGGTTTTCTAGTTTCCAATTTGTATAAAGATGTTTCTTAAGAATGATGAACAACAAAATCCACACACAAGGTTTTCAATCATTAAATTGCTTATAGAAGTTCCCAAAAATGAAGAACAATAACTATGCAAAACAAGGGTCTCAACCCAAAAGAATTCTGAAAACAAAAATAGAACAGACACGGAGAAGATAGGAATTCAAAGGACAGAAAACCATTATACAAATAAACCATGAGATCCTACCTAGATTTGATGCTAAAACAAAAATCACATGAAGCACGCAAAATAATCCCCTTTCTCTGAAAACTTCCTTCTTCAAAATTCCTCCTCCAAAACTTGTGTAATTGCATAATGAGCCCTAGATCTCTAATAAAGAGTTCTCCCTTAATTTGGGGCTCTGATTGTGCAATCACGCAATCTTTGATAAAGAGTTCTCCCTTAATTTGGGCTTTTAATTATGCAATCATGCAAGGGAACTTGTTGATCAATTATTGTTTATTACTTGTTATCTTTTACCTTTTCATGCACAAACTTTTAGATATTTAATTAAAATATCTGTGAGGCCTCGCGCCGACCCTTCGTAGCCTTAGTTGTTACTTTATCATTTTGATACTCACGATTGGAGATGTCGAGACATTATCAGATGCTTAGAACATATTATATTATTTCATGCTGTGTGATGTTACTTCTAGATATTTGATGTTCGTCATTTAAGGTTTTAGGTATATGTATGTTGATGAATTAAGTAAAATGTAGGATTAACACATTGATTTTGGAATCTTTATGATTAAGGATATAAGTACGATGCAAGAAACCCTGATTGATGTATGTTTCAATTTATGTGAATTTTTGATACGTATGTATATATATATATATATATATATATATATATGTACATGTGATTTTTGGGACTACTGATGTGTGCAATGAGTGTGCAGATATATTAGCCGAGGGAACCAACGGAGGAACATAACTGATCTCTATGTGTTAATTTTGGAAACCTTGTTGTTCATAATTCAAGTATTCTAACTATGAGATGTATGTATTTTCTTTCTGTGTTCAGTGAATGTTAATGTTTATAACTATGTTCTTTTAGTGTCACTTGACACTCGTGAATTGTGTATGCTCTTCAGTGTGTTGATTAGAGGTTAGCTACGTAACCTCTAGACCTAAGTCGGATTAAGTTACTGTCAGTTTGCTAATTGGGTTCTTAATCGAGTTTAGTCACCCTTAATCCGGATTAGTGCTTAATCTACATGTTTGAATTTTTAGAAGGTCCTATTTAATTCCTAGCTTTTGTTTGGCTCTAAACCTATTCCTAAGGCTTTAAAACATGAAATATTTATACCCAAGGGGTATGGGTATGGGTTGGGGGTCTTTTCCAACCCCTAAGCCCCTTTTATTGACTTTTGAGGTCACTCAAAAAGTCTCTTTTTTCCTTTGTGCGAAAATTGACTATGGCTACCATGAGTTGTCTCACCTCACCTCCACTTAGTGGTTAACCATAGTATGGGTTGAGTTAGGAGCTTCTAGATTTGTAGGTGGGTGGGAGAAGTTATTGATCCCTTTGGTGGTTGAGTTTGAGGCTTATTTAGAGGCCCTTCTTGGTCTAGTTGAGGTTGTTACCCAATCTCTACATTTAAAGAGGAGTCTTGGAAGATTGAAGCAAGGAAGGGAAAAGCTCTACTCAAACTTGTTCATTTGCCAATACCTCTTTGTGAAGGTAGGAATTCTCATCTCCCTTGTTCAGATTCTCATGTTTGTTTCATGCTTATGCTACCTTGTTGTTGTTTGAATGCTTGTATGTATGTGGGTATGTTGGGAAGGTTTGGAAACCATGTTATTTTGAATGATTTCCTTTCATGTTTATGTTTGAATTTTTGAGATGTTCTTGCATGGGTGTTTTGGCATTACTCACCCTTGGAGAGGGCAAAAGTGGCCAATTTTGGGAAAGGGCATTTTAGTTGGACTCCAACAATGTAGAGTCTCTTCTTAGGATGAGAAGAGGGAGAGAGGGTAGGGTGTTATGGGCCCTTACCTGTCAGCACAAACCACGTATGAGTTTTGGAATGTAAGAAAGGAAGAATAGAAGTTCTTGATTTATAGCCCCGATTGGGCACCTAGTTTGGTGTTGTGTCTGACATCTCTTGTTGAAAAAATCTACCTTTCCCTAGTGTTGATTCATTGTGAATCCTATTGTGAAAACCTTGTATGAATATGCATGTTTGATTGTCTCTTGGTTATGCTTGGTTGTCACCCGATCAGATTCTGTTCCCTCCACAGTTCTTAGAAATGTGTTGCAGAAATTGATATGGAACCCTTGATGAGGGTCATGAAGGAAATTTAACTGTTGTAATTCAGGATTGAAAATCCTATGTAATTTGTATCTCAAAACCTTGTTGTAATGGCAATGACACCGAGTTTTCTTCCTGGTTCTTTCTCGGCTGAGCCTTTGAATCAAGTTTGCCAGTAAAAATGGTGATTGAGTAATGTTTCTTACCATGAGATTTAATTGTAATTTTTCAATTATATGGATGCTCATTAAAAATAGGATGAATTGATGATGGTTTAGTTAAGCAAAATTTTCAAGTTTTCCTTATATGTTAAATATGAAAATTATGTTAAGGAAAGGAAAATGGATATGGTTGATATATTTCAATTTAAGTTGTTTAGGAGATCATTTAATCATGTATTATTGTGATACATTTATTAAATCCTTGGTTTAAATCCATTCAAATAATATACCTCTTTAAAAAAAAAAAATTATACACCTAAAAAAAAATATTACATTTACCTTGTAAATCCACACTTAGAAAAAATAAGACAAAAAAAAAGTTGTATCCAAGAGCCAAATAGTCTCTGGAATTTGTATGAGAGAAACAAATTGTATGACCTTTGGTAATAGTGAATCAAAATGATTCCTTAAATATCCTTTTTGCTTTATTGTAAATTATTTTATTTAGATTAAAAATATTAATAGAAATAAAACATAGATATAAATGTTTAAACTAACAATTAAAATTTCAAAAAAAAAAAATCTATCTTTCATATCTTCTCAATATCCTTCTTACCTATTTAACTTTTGTATTTACTCCTCCCTTGGACGTCAGGCTGGAAAGGCAGTTTTTAAAATATTTAATTTTTGCCAAAGTCAAATTGTCATCATACAAGATGACATCACCTTGTCACCTCCATGGAATTTTGCAGACCCCTCTTGCAATGTGAATAGGAAGGAATTAGTTTTGTTATGTTTACCCCCCCTTTTATTCTTGGCTTGGGATGCCACTTTTCTAGGCACGTGATTCGAGCCTTCTCTGCCACAGTACACACAGTACTTTCTATGGGAAGCAAGTCGAATCACAAAAAGGGGAAGGATTAATGCAGTTTCATATCATACTTGAACTTTTGAAAAAAGCTTAGTCCAAGACCCTTTGTTAAGCGCTGGCCCAAGCTATTTCCCCTCACGCAAGGATAGGGGACAGGCCTGTGTGCGCAAACCTTTGGGCAGCACACTGCCAGGGGTAGAGGGGGCCACGCATGCCAAGGCCACTTGGCATTGGGTGTAGGGTAGGTAATAAAGCTAGGGGTTAGGAGGGTTGGGTTGAGCCTTTAGTTGATTAGGCTAGTGTAGTAGTAGTTAGTTTAGCATAGTTAGTTTAGCATAGGTTAGTTTAGATTTTATTAAAATTAGTTTAATGTTATGCATTAATGTTTTTAAGTTGTGTAGTTGTTATTATTTTAAGTTTTAATTTAAGTTGGTAGCAATTTAAGAGTAGTTTTAAAATTATATGAGTTTGAAATTAGTTTTAGTATTATTTGTAGTTAATTTTAGATGCTAGTTTATTAGTATTGAGATAAGATTAATTTTATATGTTCTTTAAAAAAAAAATTAAGTATTAATATGCTTCTTTAATAGAAAGTTTTTTTTTGAGGGTAGTTTTAAGTTATCAATTGGTATTAGTTAAAAGTGGTTAGATTGTAGATTTATTTAGAAATAAGTTTTCATTAGTAGTAACTTTATTGATATCTTTAAAATGTTAGTAAAATTTGTGTGAGCGATAATCGTATTGATTATGATTAGTATATGTTAGACTAATTGATAATATTAATTTGTTTCGCTTTATCATTTAGTTCATCTCTCAGTTAGTAATGGTTAATTGTAAAGATTAATATTAACTAAAGTGTTATTTAGTATTAGTTTAAATTTTAATATTAGGTTAGTTTAGTTTAATTATATGGTTAGCATTAAGGTTAGATTAGTATTACATTAGTTGGTATGCATGTTGTTTAGTTAGTTTAATTCTAAATATTTTCATGTTAGTAGAAATTAAGTATTCCACTTAAATGATAAAATTTAATAAATTAAGTTAGCTTAGTTTAAAGGATAGTGTGGTTGAAATTAGAGACGTTAAATTTATCTAGAAATTAGTTTTAATTAAAAAACAAACTTAATTGGTATATCCAAAGGAGTTTCAAGTACATTGTGTAGGTGCATCTTACCTTATAAAATTAGTATTAATCGTGTAGTTGGCTGCAGATTGATTAATTTAGATTTAAATTAAGTAAAGTTTGTAACCAATAAGTATGTTCTATTTAAAACAAGTTTATGTTAGACTAATGAATTAATGAAACAAATGTTAATATCAATCTTCTAGCGAGAGTTCTATTTAACGATTTATTTCTCCTCAAGTTTATAATCTTAAGATGTAATGTAGAGGACCTACGCTATAACTTTGAACTCAAACATATCGAACTTAGAGTAGTTTAAATTTTAACTTTAAAAAAAAAAAATTGTGTGTGTTTTGCCCATATGTTTTGGGCATGACAATATCTTTATTAAATTAAATAGCTTTCTCTCTTTAATTTAATTTATTATATTTTAATTTCATGCATATGCTTTATTCAATTTAATTAAAATAAACTTTATTAAATAATTGCTTACTCTCTCTTATTAATTTATTATATTTTAATTTCATGCATACACTTTATGCAATTTAATTAAAATAACTTTATTAAATTTATGTTTTCTCTCTACAGTTAATTATGAGATGTTTTAATAATATATTTATTAATTCAACTAATAATATTATTTAGAGTCTATTATCTAAAATAAAACTCTTAGATCATTATTATTAATTTAACTAAATATAATTATGCCTAAATTAGAACCAAAACTTTATCTTTAAGTTGAATTCTTTTATTTAATTAATTCACGAGATGTTTTGTTTAATAATATATTTATTAACTTAATTAATAACATTATTTAGAGTTTATTATTAAAAGAAAACTCCTAAATAATTATCATTAAATTAAATAAATATAAATATGTCAAAAATAGAACTTTAATATAATCTCTCTCTTTTTGAAACAAGCGAGTAAAAACTTTATTAAAAATTAGAAAGCAACATTACAAAGATAGCAAGGGACTGAGGTCCCAAGGAAAAGGAAAAGCATCAAACTATTACCATCATCTATCACCATCCTCAACCCTATCCTCATCAAGAATATTCATTAAGTCAAGACAGATCTCCTGTGGAACCAACTCCCACTCCTCAATTCTCCATCCCTTTGCATGCTCTGAAGCCCATTTCGCCAAAAAATCAGCTGCCCTATTCCATTCCCTTGGAATATGGACAAAAGTTACCATTCCCATCAAAGAGCTAACCTATAAAATTTGTTGCACAACCCTAGCCAATTTCCACCTAACATCAACCACTTTCTATTCAATAAGCAAATTGATCAAAACCTAAGAATTAGACTTACAAACTATCCTTCGCCACCCTAAAGCATGAGCTTTATCAAGAGTGACCAGAATAGCCAACCCTTCCACTAGGTTGATGGTTTGTATTCCTTCATATATCAAAAAGAGGAAGATCACTGAGCCTAGAGAATCCCTACCTATCCCACCTGTGCTTATCGAACTAGGATTTCTTTTTGAGGATCCATCAGTATTGATCTTTAGAACACCATAAAGGGGGAGGTTGCCATTTTCCATTCCTATCAATCTTTTGCTTCTCGTGATGCCTTCTCTTAGCCCTAGTCAAGGCCAAGGGAGACCCTATAATCCCCAATCTCTCCACCAACTCTGTATCCCTTTTCCCCAAAGGAGATTCCACTTCACAATTGGCTTCCACTCTCTCTTGAATCATGCCCAATAACCTCTGCCAAACTTGTTGTACTAATCTCTATTCTCCTTGAAAAATCCTTCGGTTGTGTTCTAGCCAAATTTGCCACAATAAGAAGATATGCCCCACAAACCACATCTCCTACAAAAAGGTTGCCATGGAAGGGGGTCGGCCTATCCTCTATCAAAACTCAATCAAGGAGGAAGCATGAACACAAGGAGTTGTCCAAACACCCACCAAAAATGCCAAATTTGTAAGGCAAAAGAGCAACAAAAGAATAGATGGGTAGAATCCTCCTCACTAGCCCCCCACATAACACAAATAGAAGGACTAAGGAAACCTCTCTTCTGAATATTATACCATGTCAAACACTTATTCCAAGCCAACATCCAAACAAAGCAGTTACACTTTGACCAAGAAAGTTTGTTCCATACCTTCTTCCACTACTGAATTTTAGGCCCAACCAACTTCTAAGACAATAACCTATTATAGCCAGAGGCTACAATATAGATCCCCATAGGATTGGGTGACCAAGAAAGAATGTCATCTTCCTAGAGAGAGGAACATCTTCTATTGGAGAGGGTACTCTACAACACAGCACATTCCTCCTACAAACTTGTAACCAGCCACTCATCTAGGGACTTTCAACTAACCATCATCATCTGACCACAAGGGAAAAAAGACTTAAAGTCACTCACCTATGACCAGCCAGCCTTCAAGAATCCCTAACTAAGAACTAATAAGTTGGAACATTGAGAAATAATGGGAGGAAAACCATCCCAAGAATCAAACCAGAATTGGGCCTCTATCCCCCTCTTATAGATCCAAAATAATCCGTACTTAATAAGCAAAGCCCCTTTCTTAAGAGTCTCATATCACAGATCCCTTACCAAGAAGGGGGTACCTAGAAACTTTGAGTTGAGAAATCCTTGGGAGATACTTCTAGGAGAGAACCTTGGCCCAACTCTAATCCTTCTCATTACACCACCTCCAGTATAGTTTAGCAGCCAGAGCCTCCCCTGTCATAGTTGACTACCTCAAACCTAATCCACCATATTGTTTTGGACTGCAGACCACTTCCCATCTAGCCAAACTCCATTTAGAGGACTCCAAGTATAGCTAGCCCATAAAAATTGTCTCACCGCAAAATTAAGATCCTTTAGAAAGCCCATAGGAGCAACCTGGAGCATGCATCTATAAATGGGCAAAGCCTATACTACAGACTTAATCAACTGGACACAACCAACAAAGGATAACCACTGATGAGTCCAATGATTAACTTTCACCTCAAATCTATCCAAAATTATCTACCAAGACTCCCTAGGAAGTCTCTTCACCGAGATGGGAATGCTAAGATAAATCAATGGGAGATTCTTGATCTGAAATCTCGGAGTATGAGCAATCCTTTCTTGAATGGGGTCGAGAGTGTTAAAAAAGAAGATAGAAGATTTCCCTTCATTAATCGACTAACCAAAAGCAACTAGGTAAGCATCCAAGACCCTTCATATATTAGAGGCCTCCCTCATTGTAGCCATCCCCATCAATGCAATATCATCCACAAATTGCAAATGAGTTTGTGGATGTAAGGTGCCACCCCATCTCCAACCTTGAATAATGCCACCCTCCACATTCCATTTAATCCATCTCCCTAGGCCTTCAACTAAAAGAATAAACAAGTGAGAGGAAAGAGAATCTCCCTAACAAAGACCTCTAGAAGCCCCAAATAGCTTAGAATGGCTCCCATTAATAAGCATTGAGAAGGAGACTGAAGTTACACAACTCCAAATCCATTGGATCCATTCTTTTGCAAAGCCAAAAGAACTAAAAATCTACCAAAGGAAGGACCACCTCACTCTATCATAAGCCTTAGCCATGTCCAGCTTGATAAACATTGCTTTTTCATTTGAGTTATCCATAGAATGAATGACCTCAGTTGCAATTACAATCCCATCTAGAATTTTCCTACCCACTACAAAACCACTTTACTCTTCAAAGATCAAATTTACAAGCCCCTTCTTCAACCTGTCAGGAATAGTTTTAGCAATAATTTTATAGATTACATTACATAAAGAGATGGGCCAAAAGGATTAACCTATCAGCTCCCTCATTCTTGGGAATAAGAGCAATAAATGTAGCATTTAGAGCCCTTAACATCTCTTCTTATTATGTTGAGACTCATGAACCATAGCCAAGAGATCAAGTTTGATGATATCTCAGAATTCTTGAAAAAACTCAATTGGGAAGCCATCAAGACCTGGCGTTTTCCCTTTCTTCATATTGAAGACAACCCCTTCCTAAAACCACTCAATTTGTGCTTGCTATTTCCAATACATTTCCTCTTGCAAATTCCCATTCTTCTAGCAATTTCATAGCCTAAGCCTCATCCTGAAGCAATTCATTTGTTACCCCATCCTCCCTTATCCTTCTTGTGATACCATCTAGATCTACCTGGGCCATTGCCTTTTCATGGAAGACATTCCTATAGTGCAACTGATTCAACCATTTGAGCTCAAATTTAACATATTGAAGAAGCTTAGCAAAGATATGCATCAAGGTGCCATAGGCTGGTCTACCTTTCTTCCACCAATCAAAGACCAAATCATTGAAAGATGAGTCTCATAGCCACATAAGTTGGAACCTAAAAGAAGGCTTCTAAAGCACCTGAGATGACTCTGTAGAAAGTTTAATAGGCCACTGGTCTGATCCTCTCCAATCCAAAATCTCAGAGCAAGATGACCACATCCCTCCAATCCAGTAACAAGAAACTAGAAACTAATCTAACCTTTCTGCA
The DNA here is from genome assembly GCA_028749045.1 of Cupressus sempervirens. Classification (NCBI taxonomy): domain Eukaryota; kingdom Viridiplantae; phylum Streptophyta; class Pinopsida; order Cupressales; family Cupressaceae; genus Cupressus; species Cupressus sempervirens. The sequence goes on from CM053791.1 coordinate 385,280,483, forward strand.
ATACAAAACTCTCCACTCTGATAGTTGTTCTAGGTGAACTGACCATTTCTAGGTTTGATATCCACAAGATTCAAGGTATTGATATTGTCTTGAAGTAGCAATGCAGAAGGCTCCAATCTTCTAGTACCACCTTGCTTCTTAGCCAACTCACAAATAGCTTTGAAATCTTGAGCAAAGATCCAAGGATGAAAAGGAAACATGCTAAGAATCAACCTAATGTGAGACCATAAATCTTGTTTATCCTAAAAATTAGTAGGAGCATAAATATTGGAAAATAATATGGCATCCCCTATCTCTAGGCTAGAAGCAATCATAGACATATAGGATTTAAAGGAAATCCACCAAAGAGGCTAGATTTTTCGAGGATTCCATAAACAAGCCAGACCCCCCAAAGCACCATGAGCTCCAATGCATTGGGACTCCCCACTTCTCCACAACCTAGGCTTCAGACCTTGCATACTCTCAATAGATAACTTAGTTTCTTACAAAAAGATAACATTGGGACCTTGCCTTTTGACTAACTCATGAACCGCTTTTTGTCTAGGGCCGTTGTTCAAGCCCCACACATTCCATGATAGAACAATCATTTCAAGGGGCATGAAAAAATAGAATCTAGAGGCTTAACTACCCCTGACTCCTCCAAATTTTCACCAGCTAATTTAATCTTTTCCACATCCTTTTTTTGGCCAGGTTTAACAAATTTCTCTGCCCCACCTTCTTGATATCTTTTTGTAGAATGCCCAGTTTGGGAGGAGGCTTAATCTTCACTATCAAGCTTGAACCAATGTGCTACCCAATAGACAAAGAATCCACTCCTGCTGTTGTAACAATGGCCAAGGGTTCCTATACCTCAGAAATCCCCCTTTGCTGATCTGCTTTCAATTTCCAACACTCATCCCCTAGTGGATCCATAGAAGAATCAATAATAAGATCCTCTTGAGCTAAGCCCACAAGCCCATGATCCAAGTTGATCAAACCTAGGTTCACCTCCTGTTGGTTGAGTTCATCCAAAACCTCAAATCTATTGAAGGTACCATCATCAAGCCTTTCTTTAAAAGGCCTCTTTTGACCCCTATTCTGAGTTCGAGCCCTAACTAGAGCAAAACCATCAAAAGCACCTACCTCATCAGGAGAAATGCTCTTCCCTTTATCTATCTCAGGAGGATTGCTCATAGGCTGTGAAGGTTGGGATTCCCAAGGCTTGTTCCTTGGGCACCTTCGCTACAAATGACCATATTCTCGACAAAGACGACAATGAAAAGGAAGAGTTTCATAGTCCAATTGTTGCACCCAGGAATAAGAACCCACACACATATCTATTGCATCAGGTAAAGGTCTACTTGGATCAATTTCAACACAAATGCATGCAAAAGTCATTACCTTTTTACCCAAGGTCTGCGATGAAGTCCCTATAGGTTTTCCAAGCACTGAGGCCAAAAGATGCAACACATCCTCTCGATAGCATTCCAATGGGAACCTTGATAAATGAACCCACACTAGGACTCAATTTGGAAGCTCCTTTGTGAGGTTGAAGCCAGCATGCCATGGCTTGATAAACAACCCAACCTTATTGTGGAAATAAGGACCTCCCTCAACACCTGATTGCAATCAGTAGTGCAATTAAAAGTAACCATGAAATAACTATTTTCTAGCAACATTATCTTTGTTTCCCCCTCTGGCTCCCAAGTCCTCCGGGCCCAAACCTCCAAAAATTGCAAGAAACCCTCATCCCTAAAAACTTACAATATAAGGAGTGATGCAAATAATATTCAACATCATCAACAATCATCTTAATCAGAATAACTAGTTTTGGCCTCTCCTTGCACCTCTCAAGACATCCATTAGTCTTTGTAATCCTTGAGCCATTAAATGACCCCAAATAAATAGTCTTAGAGTTTAGAGCATACAAATTGTTGTCAAAGGTCTTCATCCCTTGATTTGAAAACTTAGTGCCTAATGCTACCTAAAAATCCAAGTGAGGGCTCCTCACTGCCATCTCACCCTTAGTGTCATCCTTTTGCAAGAACCAAAGAATGGGAAAGGGAGACCTCCCCCACCCTTAATCTAAACCCCACGCAACTTCAAACCTACACCTTTGATCCCCCCGTCCCCCACAGAATAGAGCAGACCAAGGTCGTGGGCTAGAACACCACCAGTAGCAACAGCCACTTCCCACACAAAACTTAGATTATATAAGATACATGAGTAGTTACCCACACGTGACACAAATCTCCTCCTCTAGATGCACGGCCTAGTCCAAGACCTAGTAGGATGAGCCACCCCAATCCAAACCCTACAACCACCAATCTCCCACCTTCGCAATGCTAAGAAAACCAGATAGAGCTAGGGCATGAGTGCCCTAGTTTGAGATGCAAGTTGATTGCCTAAGAGCCATCAATTCATTTCTTTAAAAAAATTAATCTATAATCTTTTAAATTTAATTATTTTATTTAATTAATTTCTTAATTAATTAAATATAATTAAATATCAAATTTCTTTATAAAATTTCCATTAAATTAAATCATTAAATTATCTTTTAATTATATTTAATTATAATATAAAATCACCACATATCCACAAAACCAAAAATAACAACTCAACTGAAGGCAAAAAACATAATGAAAATCCAAGGTCAAAATCATGAATTCGCATCACTTGATGAATCCGGATGGGTAAACTAACTTAGGAACTTGCCCTATTTTTCTAGGACAAAATGGATCTAAAGGTTAGTATTTGGACTTAAGAATTTATCTCCCCTCTCTTACCATTGAGATAATGTGATAGGGTACCATCATCCTGGCAATTCAGGGAAGTTGATATCGAGTACCTACAATCTACATAATATCCATGCATGTACAAACACATATATGCTAAACTAAATAGGCAATGGTAGGAAGTGGTGCATTGTGTAGATCTCGACTAGCAGGTGACTATGACTCTCTTCCTTAACCACATCAGAAGCATCATACATAAATAAAATATACACGCACACCATACACATACAGTATGCGGTAAGTATCCATAAGAAAATACATATGGTAATCCATCTAACTAATCATCATTAATAACTAAAATCATTGTAATAGTCATCATAAAATCAACTGAATATGAAACAATATCTGATATTATGAAAGATAGTGCTACTAATCAACAAGCATAAACTAGCCTAAAAGAGTTTGGCAATAATAATAAAATGCAAACTAGGGGTAGGCATTACAGTGGGAGTGATCCATGAGCGCACACAAGTCAAACCCATAGAATATAAGTTGACTTGTCATATAAGACAAAAGTCACAAAGCCTTTTTCTTTTAATTTGAAAATTAGAAAAGGACTTTATATGTGCACTTTAAGTGGGTTAGAAGAATGGGGTCTTTTATTTAATTAAAAGGGGACATGTTCTTTTAATCAAATAATCAACTTAAGATAGCATAGTCAAACTATAAGTTAAAATCAAATTAATTGATTATTAGCAATTTGGTCTAAGTAAATGATAATTAATTTAGCCAAAATGCTAAGAAGGGGGCAAATAGTCTAGATAACCATTTTTGGGTAATTACATTTTTCCCTCTTTGACTAATGTGTGATTGATCTGGGAACACATTATGTCAAATAAAACAAAAATAAAGTAGGCAATGATAGATATAGATAAGTGATTCTAAAGAACGAAATGTAGAAAGAGAGCAAATTGTGAATGTATAGCCAGATAGTGGTAGTAGTAAACACTAGAAAAAAGAATGATGTCAAAGTTCAAGAAGAATGCTAACACCTAGTAAAGTAGATATATCAAGAGCAAGTGCAAAAGATCAAACAAATGCTCCTAAGAAATAGATAGTTGTAGCAAGTAATGATAGAGCCCCCTCGGGATCGAAATTGAAATGAGGTAAGGGGATGTAGAAATAAGCATGATATGAAAAAATCAAGATATAGTAGCATCTAAGATGATAGATAGATGATTAAAACCAAAGAGTGGCTATTAAGGAATGACAAAATTCCCCAATTTGACTAGATTTGACCATGAAGGATATAGCATAAAAATTAGGTCAAAGAAAGAAGAAATATGAAATGAGATGAAATAGAAATTAAAGAAAAGAGTGGAAGAGAGTAGAAATGATGAAGAAATGAAGAAATGGTGTTTTCCCCAACAAGATTCAAAGATTAAGCCTCAATAGGTTAGCTAACTACATAGAAGAAAAGAGAAATTTTTGACTAGCAAGATGAAGCTGAATTTGGATTTCGATCTCGAAAAAATGGATCTAGGATGTTGAGATTAGAAAAGATAGGTCAAAATAATAGATGAGATGGTAAGATAGAAAAGAAGAGATAAGATAAGATTAACAAGAGGCAATAAAAGGATGAACATAGTTAGCTGACACGTCCATGAAAGATAAAGAAGAGAGCTCTCTCAACATGAAAAATGCAAAGCTAAGCTAGAATGAACACTAGAATGCAAGCTAGTATGAAAAGGTGCAATTGCAAGGGTTACATAAGTAGGTCCTAGTTTTTATCATCAAGCTTATTAGGGACAACATAAGATTATACAATCATCACTAGTAAAACTATGAGGATATGAATATGATCTATATCGAATAGGTATGTGTGAATCCAACTTATGCATCAAAGATATATAGATCAAGGTGACTATGCAGTTAGATTCCCTAAGTTTGGTATAGCAAGATTACACTTGTATCGAGGCATAAGCACCAAGATAACCCCTAAGTGCAGTCTTGCAAAAATAGACAAGGATGATACATTTTAGGTCCAAAGTGTCAACTAGGACAAGCATGAATGCTCTAAAAACCTTAGACTAACAAAGTATACCCACAAGAATAAAGTAAGTAAAACATGCTCCATGCCCCCAGTCTTTTAGTCCATGACATCCTCCGAAGACTTATTAGGGAGGGAATACATAGAAAAGAAATCATCATAGACAACACATAAAGAAGATAAAGTTAATCATAGCTCAATCATTCAAATTTTTAAGTGTGTGTGTGTGTAAGTCACCTGGCTATTTCTTCAAGACTTGAATTTGATAATGAAAAATATCATGACATTGGAGTCTAAAGGTAAACTATCTAAAAAGTGTTGAGAAACACTTGATGTCAAAGGGGGTAGTGTTGAGAAACACTATTGTGTGAGTTTCTAAAGAAACCCTAATGCACAAGGACACCTCAAGTAAGCTAAGTAGTTGTGGCCTAGAAAAAAGGACAAGTGTGTAGCAAAATGGGTGATTGAGACTGATAAACATAGGTGCAAGGGTCTCAAGTAGCACCTATTTCTAGGTTTTCACTACTTGACAGATTTTTTCAAGACTTCTTTTCAATTTTTTTGTATTTTTGAGATATTTTTATTTTTTTGGTGATACATCAAAGCACCTATTGCTAGGTTTTCACTAAAATGGTCATTTTTTAAGGATATTTTTTTATTTTTAGCATTTTTAAAATGAATTAGAGATTATTAGTTCTTAAGAAAGATCACATCATTTTGTCCCAATGTATAGCAAGGTATAGGACATGATGGAGCAACAAGTCGGTGGATAAGTAGAGATAGATAAGAAAGGAGCATGAAGCAAGTGAAATTGATCCTCAAGGACACACTCCTCAAGAGTACCTCAGCTAGGGAAAGAGGTGAAATAGTCAGATGAAGTATGTTTTGGATAAGCAATGGAAGTAATGAGAAAGACAACATGTAGGATAAGTAGTGAAGCCAACAAGTGAGATAGTTGAAGTGTGTAGTCCAAAAGAGGCATGCCAAGAGACCTATGAGAACCATATTTTATTTATTGTTCTCAAGACCAAGGGGTCAACTAGATAGGATAGCAATGGGATAAAGCAATAAGAATAAAGCTCAAGATGGAGGCTTTGAATGAGAAAGAACAATAGAGAATCTCGTGGATAAGATAGAAAATATGCAAAGATAGCTCAACATTTTCAAGATCAAAGAGAGAAGAGGGGATAGATGGATGATGGAAGGATTATTTATGATGCCTATTTACTAGGTTTTCATCATGGTACTTATCCAAGGTGCCACAAGAAGTAGTTTTCACCATAGGATGAATTTTACTTCTCTTTACTTCTGCTACCAAGGTGCCACAAGAAGTGGTTTTCACCAAGGTGCATTTTCTTCTTTTTTTTTGAATTTTTATCTTTTATCTTTTTGAATTTTTAGAAAGAGCTCAAGTTATTTCAATGTAGATAGCGCTCCTATACGAAAGATAAGTCATGATAATCCAAGACCATATAAAGGTATGCTCAAAGATGTTGATAGGGTGATGAAAGAGAAATGGCAGTAGGAAGAGTATATGAAGGATAAGAGTTCATGTATAGAAAGTTAGTGTAAGCTTTAGAGGATTTCATGAGGGTGGCTGAAATATTGGGCAAGATCAACATTGACACGCACCTTGAAGGGTATTGGAATGATGCAGGAATCATGGATGAAGTATCTTGAGGTTTAGATGTATGAGGTGGTAGAAGAGATTTACAAAAAAGTGAAGTGGAAGGCTTTGGAATATTTTTAGGAAGATTTTTGGAAGAATATGGAATGAAAGCCTTTCAAAGCTTGAATGTCAACTTTGATTTCTTTTCAATGTTTAAGTCTTTCAAGAGAGACTTGGGAATCCATATAGCTTTAGATTTTTATTTTTCTTTGAATGCTTGAGAGCACATTTCTTCAATGATGGATTTAGGAACCCATATTTTCTTTGATTTATCTCTTTGCATAGTAGACCTTTGCAGTCTCTTGAATGTTTTATCTTTCTTAGCATTCACATGTCGATTAGATAGAACATAGTGATCTTCATTTTTTAATGGATTCTTATGTTTATTCTTGCTTCCAAAATACTTGGGATTTGTGGATGAATAAGGCTTATATGACTGGTTTAGATGGATAGATGGTTGAAAAGTCATCAAGGATGAGTCTCTTTGTTGATCTGTAGGTATGATGGGAGAGCTAGGAGTGGAAAATGTAGGAGATGAAGGAACATAAGGTCACAATATAGATGGAAGGTTTGAAGGCTTTAGCTTTGATGGATAAGGACCAAGGATAGACTTTGGATATGAAAATAGATAGTTAAAAGGGATATCAACATCTTTAGAGTAAGCAACATAGTCAAAGACATCAATAGACTCATGAGTAGCTTTGATAGGAACAACATTTTTAATAGGAGCACTTGAAGCTTGAGCACAATTTTGAAGTGGATATGGAGAAGTAGAACATGAGGGGATGCTTTGATCTTGACAAGTAGCTTTGGATAGCATAGGAAGAGAACTTTTATCATAATTTTTAGTAAGCTTAAGGGAGATAATGGAAGTGGTATCTTCATCATACTTGGGGGATGGAAAAGACATAGGATACAGAGGGGTGAAATTTTGAAGAAGATGAAAGGATGCTTGATCTTGATCTTTCTTGACATTTATAGCTTTTTATTTTTGAGAGTCCTCTTGACATGGAGCCACTTCTAAGGACAAGGAAGAATGAAGAGTGAATGGAGTAGTGCTTGGATCTTTAGGCTTAGTAGCATGGAAAAGGTTTTCAGCCAAGTGAAGGTTAGCTTGAGTTTCTTTTAGATGTAGACCTTGAGGATAGGCATAGTGTAAGTGAAATGCATTAGGTTCTTTATTTGATAGAGGCATGTTGGAAAGATTTGAAGTATTGGGAGGTGCATGAGTATTGGAAGAAGTGGAGGTATCAAGGAAACCATCACTAGACATAGGTTCATTAATATGATCTTTCTCAAGAAAATTATCCTCATCACATGAGTCATTAGAGGAATCAATAATCCCATTATCAATAAGATCTTAGATTTTATGTTTTAGCTCAATGCAATCTAAAGTACTATGCTCATTATGTTGATGATAAGCACAATAGATATCCAAGAATGTTTTTCCATATGAGCTAGAATTAGGTAATGTGATGAGCTTGGTGGCAAGAAGTGTTTGCAAAGTGCCATCATAAGAATCTTCCAAGGGAGAAAAAGTTCTATCAAAAGTATGTCTAGAATCCTTTTGTTGTTTCTCAAGTGAAGGGTATGCATCTATATCTTCATCATTTTCTTGGCCAAAGATAGGTCCATCATGATAGCTTGGAATAGGCTCAAAGGAGGTACCACTTTCTTTCTCTCTAAGGAGGTCTTTAGATCTAGAAGATGAGGACATTTGATGTATTGGAGTAGAATAGGTAGACCTTGAAGAAGATGAACCATGCATATGTAAAGGTCTTAAGGGAGATTCATTTAAGAATGAAATCTTCTCCTCTAATATTTTCTCAAGTTTAGACTTCATTTCTATCATATGCTTAGAGAAATGAAGGTAAGAAAGATCATTTGTATCTTCTAGATCTTTATATCAAGCATATAGATCTTGAAACTCTTTAGTATCATGGAGGATATGATGATCATCTAGCTTTGGTTGAGATTTGGTAGCACAAGGTCTGAATGCCATAGTGGTAGATAGATAACCAAGCATGAAGCAAATTAGAGGAAGCTAAGAAGGGACACAAGATAACTTGATGTCCAAACTAGAGAGGTTGAGTGTTCACTTGCCAAAAGAGTAAAGATAGAGTAAAGTGACTTGTCAAGAAAGTGTCCAAGAAACTTACAATAGTAGTGACTCAAGTCAAGATCTAGGCAAGAAGACAAATAGCCAAGTAAATAGAGCAAGCGGGGTGACAAGTGAACAACTTTCCCAACATAAGAGTGTAGTCAAGAAATCAAGGTAACCATTTTAGGAAAAAGATAACTAGCAAGAGGACATAGACCATGAAGATAGAAAGACCAAGAGCACTCAGACCAAAGAGTCACTTTAAGCATGTTCAACAACTAGAGACATAGAAAAGAAAAATCAAATGATGAGACTCTCCTTAGCAAGACACACAAGAAAAATGTTAAGACTTGATGCTTTGACTTGGTTGACAAAGTTTGACAATAGTTGATAGCATAACAAGTTTTATGTTCAAAAGCAATTTATTTCCAAGCAAGATAGTGCCACATGGAGTAGTCTTCAAACAATCAAGCAAGGGACAAAGAAACTTTTTATGATACAAGCATATGTGAGGTCTTAAAAGAAAGCTGTAGAAATATCATCATGTGTATGTTCAAAAGATTTCCATAGGTCTAGCACATTCAAGAACACATCAAGCAATATCTACCTAAAAGTCACGGTTCATTACTCAACAACTTGGCCCACGCTTGATGCTCCTTCACCTCACACCAAATGGTTTCCCACAAGAGATATTGGCTTTGTCATGGAAGTGCCATAAGGACAACCAAGGGAACACATATGGCCAGTGTAAATCTTAGGGTGATCTGGGTAGTCCACTAGGATCGATGCTTGCACCAAGAAGTTGAGCAGAAAAATAGGGTAGATACTAACCTAGGGTGTTTAGAAAGGGCTTCCATTCATAATGTTCCTCTTGCACCGAATTAAGGAATACCCCACCTTGTGGTGGGTAATAGACCTCGTGGCCACAAGAGCATCGTAAGCATTCTTACTTAGTGATCTCCTTATGGTCAAAATCCTATAAGCAATCACACTAAGCAAAGACAATCACTATGTCTACTAAGGTTTTTTGGCCTTGATAGCCTTGAGTTTATAGTGGGTTGGAAGAGCCAGGTAATTTTCTTGTCCCCACTTGGGTTGTTCCTCTCAGGCTGTCCAAGAGCAGGCACTCTAAAGGATCCTAACTACCACAAAATGGATCCACTCTCAAGGGTCAAGATTTTTGATTCACCTCAAGGGTGAAGAGCATACTCTCCTAACTTTATTGCTTCCCCCAAACATGCCAAGAAGATCCAATTATTCCCTTGCTTTTGAAATCCAAAGGTGGGTCAAGATTCCTAATTGACCACAAGGGTGAAGAGCATACTCTCCTATCACCAAGGAATCCTAATTACAAGTTTAATGTGCTTACAAAAAAATGAGCAACTAGTAAATGCCACACATGAAATTAAAAAAAAACAAGAAAGTTTTGTTTTTATGCTTTGGGCAGCCCTACAAACAATTGTTAGTAGCCCTTGCACATTTGAAGCTTTGACATGCGTTCTTTTTAACAATGAAAATGAGAAATTCCCTGCAAAGAAACCAAGGCTAGAGCATAAAAACCAAGTAAGACCTACAACATAAAGTGGTTAGTTGCATCAAAAATTCAAGTTATCTTCTAACCAACTATATGCAAAGAAAGTGCAAGTTAATCATAAATGCTCTCATTTTTACTCTTTGATTTTGACCTAGTCAACAAGATTGGACTTGTTTGCTATGATTTTGGATTCAAAAATAGAAATGAAAAGAAGAGACCTCTACTAAAAATCAGAGAGCTTTTCAAAATGCAAGAAATTCAAAAAAAAACTTCATTTGTGCCCTAAGGACCCATTTTGTCAAAACAGATTAAATTTATCAAATCGAGTTTTTGATCCTTAATATGACCTCAAAATTAAAAACACAAAGAAAGAACCCCATATAGAATTAAAAAAAATTTCTAAAAATGTAAGTTTTTCTTAAAAAATTTCTAATTTGTGACCAAAAATGACTTTTTTATGAAAAATAAAGAAAAAATTATATTTAATGAAAATCAAGTCAAAATGATCTAAAAATCAGTCTAAGACATATTAGATGCATAATAAACTTGCAAAAAATATTTTAGAACCAAACACCAAGTGGTTTAGGAGATATGATCAAATCTTCAAAAACCTAGGGTTTTGGCCTTCAAACCAATCTACATATGGGTTAGCCTTAAAACCAAAGTGAGAACTCTACACAACCACTTGATTAGATCCAATATGCTACTATAAAAAATTAGAAATGATAAATGAAAGAAAATGGAGCTAGAAACTTGATTCAAGCCCCACGGTGGGCACCAAAAATGTGTGTACAAAAGTGTCAAGCTTCTACAAACTATTATTCTTAAGAAACCCCATGGAAGAAGGAGTCTCAAGAGCTGGCTTATAGCTCTCTATCTATGATGTGAAAAGGCTATGAGATGGTGGCTCTCAAATGAACCAAACTATGCAACCCTTGCAAGGTGTATCATAGAACAAGAGATTCAAAGAGTAGAGGCAAGAGTGCTAATATCCAAGAATCTAGAATAAAATGCAATGCAAATGCAAGCTATTCTAAATGAAATGCAAGCTAACAAAGAGAACTAAGCTAAAGCATAAATGAAACTAAGCTAAAAATTATGCCATAATGTAAGTAGAATGAGAGCTAATCTAAAATGCAAAAAATGCAAGAATGTTCCAAGTCTCCAAAGTCACCAAGAAATCTTGCAGCATAACAATAACATGAGAGACTAAGATTTTTTTGAATGAGGAGAGAGCCCTCCCTCTTAAAGAAAAATAAATGGTAGAGATTAAGAGGCAAGATGATTGTAATCAAGGGTGGAGTTTGAAAGAGGGAGTGATCCATGTGCACACACAAGTCAACCAATAGAATATAAGTTGACTTGTCATATAAGATAAAAGTCACAAGGCCTTTTTCTTTTAATTTGAAAATTAGAAAAGGACTTTATGTGTGCACTTTAAGTGGGTTAGAAGAATGGGGTCTTTTATTTAATTAAAAAGGTACATGTTCTTTAATCAAATAATGAACTTAGGATAACATAGTCAAACTATAGGTTATAATCAAATTAATTGATTATTAGCAATTTGGTCTAAGTAAATGATAATTAATTTAGCCAAAATGTTGAGAAGGGGGCTAATAGTCTAGATGACCATTTTTGGGTGGTTACAAGGATAACACTCACAAATATTCACTACTACAATATTAAAGTTAAGCTATGATGGTTACAATGTTTGATCATAAAATATGATCTACCTTATGAGGAGTTTTCCCTATTAAAGGCTTAGGAGTCTATTAGATCTCACCTTGTTAGAGGATTTAACACTTACAGCAAAGTAAGACTCTGTTAGGAGATTTACAAAGATTTGTTAAGACCACTCTGTTAAGAGATTTACCCTAACTCAAGTTGATTAAAATTGATTCAATACCTAACTCTCTGTTTTCTCTAGAAGCTGATTTCAAGTCTCCTCCTTGCTAATTGATCCTCTCCTATGATTGGATATCTCTTTTCTTTCTCTTTCACTTCAATGTTATGACTAGGTCACTTGTTCTACTAGATGATAACAGAACCCTTCAATGTCTTCTGATCTAATCTAATCTCAATCCTTCACTATATATAACTTCATGTTCACACATAAACTCTTTTCATCTCCTTCTCTACTGGCACATGATCTAGTTAAGATCATCTCTATATAAATATTTTTGTGAAGATTTTTCTATGTTTTGCCTCTTCATCCGGATTGTAGAACATATAACATAAGGATCTATGATCCACAACGTGTAAATGTTTTGAAACAACCTTTGAAAATATTAACTGTGTCTATAACATCCTCTTCAAAAATTAAATATTCCTTCCAAGTTAGCCTAATAATTGTTTTGCCTAAAACTCTATTCCATTCCTAACTTTCATGTAAACTCTATGTTACCCGGCCTTTACTACTTCATGATGCTCGAAATTACTATTCTTGACCTTTATTGTACTTGACATACACTATATAACTCAACACTTATATTCTCAAAAACTTACTCGATCGTTGTTGACTTGCTCAATCTCTAATGACTTGGCTCGTATACAAAAATACTATGTGACCCAAAAACTTACTCATCTCCTATAGAGCTAGGTTCATACTTATTTATGTATATGACTTAGCCTATTTAGAGTAGCTCGATTGCAGTGATGACCATCTGACTCTACCTTGTAAATGACTAAGTGGTTGACACTAATAGACAACAATGGTTAGAGGTATCAACAATCTCCCCCTTTGACATTAGTGGAAAAAATAATTCGTCATATTTACATCATTACAATACAATCTGATAATGAGCTCTCCCCCTAAGTCTTATCACTTATGAACAATTCAAATATTAATAACAAAACCAGTTCACTTCTATTCAAATCTATACACTATACATTGTACTTTTTTCTTTACCTTTATTTGACATCTTCAATTCTATTTCCTTCTACACATGTCTCTTTCCTCTCTACCTATTTCTTTCCCCATTGTTTTTTAATACTATACATCATTATTGTTTGAGTTGAATGGGTGGAAGTAATCCATATGTTTCAATGAATTCCTTGTGAACTTTTGTAATCATGGATAGTGCATGAACTCATGTGATTCTCATTGCCTCTAAAATATTATTCTACAATTGTAATCTTGCAATTAAATCATTTAAACTATCAACCACTAAAAGATTATGATCTTCTATAATAAGATCCTAGGTTGTTTTCAATTCTCTCTACATGACCTCCAAATGAGGTATCAACATTGCTTGAATAAAAATCAATTTGGATCTCATGTTGTTGTGAGTTTCCTGAAGCTTAGCCAATGTACCTTGAGCGTTCAGTAGATTATTAAATATTTAGTGTTTGATCCTGCTGACTCATAAGTAATGTTATTGAATCTCTTCATCTCAACCTGAATATTATTTACTTATGCCTAGATAGTATGTGTAAATCTTAGCATGTCTGAAAAAATTGTGTACAAATGTTGCACCTTTTGTATTAGCTCAATCATAATATGTTCTTTCTCTTGTAGTTGCACTTTCTACTCAGCAAAAGTTATGGAAACTTTGTCCACAACCTTGGTTTCAAACCTTCTAGTTAACCAATCTATTATCTTTTCATTTGATTACATGTCTCCAACATTCACTTGATCAATTATATTTGCAAACTAGTTTATGATTTGTGCATCTTCTTCAAGATTATGAATGTCAAAAGCATCAATAAAAATATGATTTACATCATATGATACCTATTTCTATTTGAGCTCTCTCCTTAGCTCTTCTTGTCTCTTCTTCTTTTTCAAAATTTCTTGTAGCAAAATTTTTTTCTCCAAGATGAGATTTTCCAGATCCAATTGTGGCATCTCAATTATTTCATCCAAACTAACTTCAATATCTAATGAAACATCTTTTATTACTTTCCTCTTTCTACTTAGTGAAGGAGTAATGGTACTTGGCACTACCTTAGGAGTTGGTGAGGGGGGTCCACCACTCAATTTTTCTTGTACATCTGTGCATGAGACAACAATAGTTGCACTCTATTCAGCTTTATTTGATTCTTTGTCTTTCTAAATATAACGTATTGAAAAAATATTAATATGTACACTTGTCTCTCTTTCTTCACCATCTAACTATAAATTTGTGAGCCTTAACTACTCGGTCTCTAGAGTGTGAAGAGTGTCAAAATGTTTAGGGGACATGTTGCCTTGTGGATTTGGCACACCTAAACTTTCTCCACTACTACAATCATCTTTGATGTTTACAGTGTCTATCTCAACTTTCTCTATAGATAACCCAAAAAATATCTTCCATAACAACTCACTTTGCTCTTGTACAACTTCCTCTTTATTTATTAATATAAGAAATGTTCTATATTTTGGAACAAATATATTCCTATACTACTCCAAAAATATGTCTTGTTTCTCTTGGGATAGATCAGACATAGCTCTAATTAATGCATCAATCTTTATCTTTTTCTCTACCTTCTTTTTCTATTCCCATCTTATTTTCAATTTCTCATGGGCCCTATCATTTTAGGTAGGTTAGGTATGGGTATGGGCCCTACTATTCTAAAGGGGCTAGGTTGGGTTTGGGGAAGATAGGATTAGGCATGTTATGTCTATAATTTGCCTGAGAGTCCGGCCTATATAATGTGGTTTCTATAAAATGGTAGGGGTGTAGGGGGGTAGAGCTTTAAGAAAGAAAATTGGGGGCAATAGCCCATAGAATTATAGGGGGTGTTATGTTCTGCATGTGTACTATGGATTCAACCAGGTTGGGTTCTGAGGGGTGCTAAATAAGAGAATTGGCCTAAAATTCTATGGGCAGTGCACCAACAAAGGGTGAATGAATGAGGATGGTTAGTCACTTTTGGGGTATTTTCTTCTCTATTTCACTAAGAGATAGCTTGAGATTTGACATCATTTCTATCATAGCCTTCTTAATTCTATTCTTATCATCATTATCTAGTGTATCATATTTCACAAATTTAAAACTAGATTAACTTGGGGAACTCTTTATGTCTAAACATACCTCATCAATAGACTTTTGTTTTCCTCTGAGGTGGTCCTCTGACTAGTCCCCTTCTTCTAGTCCTGGGAGCACTAGGCTTAGTAGACTCTACTACTCTCTGCTTTGCAGTCTGGTTGGCATTAGCAGCTGCCTTGGTCCTTGGTGGTGGAGGTGTCGTTATCTGCTTCTTCTTTGTTCCTCGAGCCTTCTTACTTGTTTGCATGACCCTTGTCACCTTTTTCTTCTTCCTCTTCCTGATTACCACTATCTTGTTCTTCATCTTCACCAAGACCTTATGTCAATCTCAGTGTTTCTTTTCCATTGCCTAGGGTGCCGAACTTAGCTTCTAGGCCTTCAATCATTTTCTTCCTTTTCTTCTTCTTGGAAGCTATCTTGATGTTCATAGTTATTCTTGCTTTGGCTTCCTCATGTCTACCAAAAGGTTTAGCCTCAAAATCTATCTCTTCTTTTAGTAGTGCATCAATATTTGCACTTACAAAATCACTATTTATTTCATATTGAAAAATTTGTAACCAAGCTTTCCTTGGCTTAACTGCTTATACAAAAGTATTGTCTATTTCAACAAGAAAATATATGTGACTGTAATATTTTGTGAGCAATTCTTCAGGAATACTCATTCTCCTTTTCATCCTTTGCTTAAATTTATCAAAATAAGCATTCATTCCATTATCAAAATTATCTCCCAATTGAGTAATATACTCATTCGCCTATATTTTCACTAGTTTGTCTTGCTCTCATACAATATCTCTAATGCCAGGAAAATACTTCCAGATGTAAAAGAAAATACAAACAATGAGGGATCCAAACTTACACATTTAATTCTTCATTTTTCTTATTGATGACATATTCTTGGCAAGTTGTAACTTCTATAGCTCGGTAAGATCATACTCATGATCTTTCATCACAATCTTCCATGCTTGATCCACAACCATACAAGATACATTGTTCAATCTTCTCAATTAATATAATTTGTGAGTAATGACTCTCATTGAAAATTCAATTCATGGATTAGAAATGTTTGTAATGGATAGACCACGTCCATTCCACTTGGCTCCCATGTTTGCCTCTTCTTCTTCATGGCTCAAACATCACATGGTTTTCTTCTTATCTATGGATGGATAACTTGTAACCCTGTGTATCATTTTCTTTGTGATCTCCACTAGTCCATTCTATAACCAATATTTCATGTTATGAATTCTGCTTAGAACAACTTTAATCCACTCGATTTTGAAATTTCTTAGGAATTCTAGGGCAAGAGTTAACCCTTTCCTCTCAACAATTTGAAATTTGTCTTTCAAAATTCCTTCATTATACAACTCTCATAAGCTTCTCTAATTTCATAATCTCCTACTTCTCTAATTTTTCACATATAACATCTTTTGACATAATGGATCATAAAGACTTTAGGTTGCATTGAAGATAGTGCACCCATTGAGTCTCTTTTTGTAGCAATCTTTTGAATAGCACCAAAATTAGGTGGAGGAAAAGCGTCACTCTTCACCAATTAAATTTTAAAAACCTCTTAATGCATTCCACCTATTGATGAAGCTGTCATGATCATAGGTAGGGTTTAAATTTCTTTCTTCTCTGGATACTCAACACAGTTCATATCTTTATTCATTCAAGCTTTTTCAACTAAATCACTCTTGAAATCTTTGTTAATTGCCAAAAATGCCAAATTGTTGTGTGCTCTTGAATTTTGAATCAAGGTATAAAATAATGTCTTTGAAATTCATTATATACCTTCTTTTGATTGATTAGGGTTTCCATTAATTTTAAGCACTTAGATGAGTGGAAGCCAACTGTCTTAGTCACTACTAATGCCTTTTTAACTAGTTCTTTGTATTACAACTCAATCTCTTCCATCACATCTAATCTTTACCATTTCATTCTAAAGTGCTCATTCTATGTTGCAATGCTTAGTCAACATAAAAAAATTTACTGTCACTTGATAACCTTTCAAAATTTTGTTCTTATGCATCTTATATATGCAAATATGAACTTTTGGCACATTTTTATGTAAGGAACTGATGTATGATATATCAATTAAGTATATAATTCCATATATACCTTTCTTGCTTAGTTTGAGATGACATGATCATCTTCTCCATTGGATTGGGTGACCTCAGCACCATTTGCTCCACTATTTCCATCTTCTAGTTTCTTTTTCCCATTTCTTGTTCATTTCATTTCTAATTTTGTCAATGTCCACTTTGTCTTTGCCTTTGTCCTTTGTTTGATTTTTTGACTGTACTTGAGTCCTTCAATTCTTGCTTTGATGTCCAAACTTGTGACATTGGGAACATGCATTGTTAGGTACATAATTCTTTCTTTGATTTGTCCAATACAGTTTTGTTTATGACCTACATTCATATGCTCTATGCCCATATTTCTGGCAGTTATAATAATATCCTTCAAATTTAGGTGTAGTAGATATATTCCTCAACCTTGACCTACATTCTTGTATCTAATGTCCTTGTTTCTTGTAGTAAAAATAGTAACCAATAAACTTAGGTTTAGAATTTTGAATACCATGTTTGCTTCAATAGATATTTTCAGTATGATCAAGTTTTCCACAGTAATAGCATGTTGGTTTTCCTTTTGACCTTTCATTCTTCAATCCCCTATTCTTGGATGATTCACCTTTCTCGGTGCATGAATGTCCTGACCTATTAGAATAGCTTGATGAATTCATAAGTTTTTCAAAGTACTTTATTGCCTTCTTTGATCTATTGAATCTTTCTATGGATTCTTTCTCAGTTTTTAGTTCATTCTTCAGTATGTCCTTATGTGATTTAGGATTTTTATTTTCCACATCCTTGTGGTTCAATTCCTAATTTGTAAGCATTATTTGATTCATCATGTCCAGTTGAGTGTTTGCAAGCTTTTACACATCTGATATCCTTTCTTTAAGTCTAGTAGCCATTACTCTTTTGTCTTCTTTAGCCATAGTCCTATCTTCTTCAGCTTTTTCTTTTGTTCAGTTACTTCACATAGTCTTACTAATTAGATTTCATGTTCTCTTTTCAGTCATCGTATTCCTTCATTTAGGAGTTTGTTCTTGTTAGGTAGATCAATAGATGCTTTGTCATTTGGGTTGATTAGTTCAAACAATTGACCTTCAGTCTCAACTTCTTCACAATAATATAGTTTTATCTCAATGGAAATTTATTTTCTCCTTTTTAGGGAATCCTTCAGATCTTGTCTTGCCTCTCAAGTTTCTACAGTATGAGTTGGATATCAATCACCTAATTGTCAATAACCTTATCCAGTTTACATGCCTCCATCTCCAAGATCTAATCTCCAAGTTATTAAGCTTCTCTCAGAGAACCAATGCTCTAATACCAATTTTTTATTGTTGGAGGAATAAATAGGATAAACTAGATACCGAGAGGGGGGTGAATCAAAATCTTAAACACTTTAAACTTTTCTCGTATTCATCCACATCTATCTATAACTTGTGCATGTAAAACTAGTAATATAAATTTATTGTAACATATAAATCTAATCAATCACATGCATGAAAATATAACACATAACACAATATTTGTTACCCAGAAACCCTCCAAGGTGAAGATAAAATTGGGGTGGGGATGACACCCACAAATCTTCACTATTGCAGTAATAACATTAACCTGTGATGGTTACAATGTTTGATCATAAAATATGATCTACCCTATGAGGAGTCTACCATGTTAAAGGCTTAAGAGACTGCTAGATCTCACCTTGTTAGAGGATTTAACACTTACAACAAAGTAAGGACTCTGTAAGGAGATTTACAAAGACCTATTAAGACCACTATGTTAAGAGATTTACCCTGATTCAAGTTGATTAAAATTGATTCAATGCCTGAATTCAATTTTCTCTGCAAGCTTATTTTGAGTCTTCTCCTTGCTAAATGATCCTCTCCTCTACTATGATATCTCTTTCCTTTCCCTTTCACTTCATTGTTTTGACTCAATCACTGTTTTTGCTATATGATAATAGAACCCTTCAATGTCTTATGATCTTATCTCAATCCTTCATTGTACATAGCTTCATATTCACACATAAAATCTTTTCATCTCCTTCTTTGTTGGCATGTGATCTAGGTTAAGATCATCACTATATAAAGAGTTCCATGAAGATTTTTCTAGATGATTCCATGTTTATCCTCTTTATCCTAGTCGTAGAACATACAACATAGGGATCAATGACCCACAATGTGTAAATGTTCTGTAACAACCTCTAAAATTATCAAATTTTCTATATGAACCTCTTTAAAAATTAAATATCCCTTCCAAGTCAGCCTGATAATCATTTTTCCTAAAACTTTGTTCCATTCCTAACTTTCATGTAAACTTTGCATTGCTTGGCCTTTATTGTTTCCTAATGCTTGGCATTAAGGTTACTCACCCTTTATTATACTCGGTATACACTATATAACTCGACACTTGTATTCTCAAAAACTTGTTCGCTCATTGTTGACTTGGTTGGTTGCTAATAAAATCGGCTCATATAGAAAAATACTCTGTGACCCAAAAACTTAGCTCCTATAGAGCTAGGTTCATACTTATTTATGTACATGACTCAACCTATATAGAGTAACTTGGTCATAGTGATGATTGTTTGACTATGCCTTGTAAATGACTAAGTGGTTGACACTAATAAACAACAATGGTTAGAGATACCAACAACCCTTTTGGAAGAAGGAGAGATCCATGAACCAAATAGTGGGAGAGATGGAGGAAGTGAAGTTGGTAATTTGAGAATCACTATGGAATTTAGAACTATTATGGTTATATAACAACATTATTGGGGGGACATTCTTTTCCCTTCTACTCCAAGTGAAACTCTAGTCCTTTTGGCCCCATTCGTTCCACCTCTTAAGAAGATGCCTAACCTAATGGGTGGAGACCTATTGGACCTCTAATTAACTCTATCCTCTCATATGGCAGTGATGCTAGGGAGTGAAAAGTCTAGAAGAGAGACTAGATGTGCTAGGAAAGTTGATGTGGTTATCAAGGTTAAACAAGGAAGACAACCTAGTAGAATTGTGAGGACAAAGTAGATGGCACTAGAGATTGCTAGTGGTAGGAAATTGACTTTGGATAGCACTTCAAAAGGTTAGAAATGAAGTTTCTTTCATGGAATATGGGAGGGTTGAATGTCTCTCAGAAATCTTTTTTCCCTTAAACAAATAATTTTCTCTTTGAAGATTGGTGTTCTCCTTATCCAAGAAGTGAAAATGTCATATTTGGATTTTTCTAATCTTGTTGAAAGAATATGACATGGTGTTATGTATAGTTATAGTGAAGCTAATGGTGCTTCATGGGGGGTGGCCACTCTATGGAACTATAATATCCCCCTCTAATTATGGAATTGAATATTAAATATTTGACATCTCTATAATTGATTAAATAATATAATGATTATTATATTAAACATCAATTATGATATTTACCATCTATAGTTATTAAGTACTTCATTATAGAATTTAATTAAATACATTAGTCAAATTGATTATCAAATAAATAACTATAATTAATAAATAGATATTTCTCAAATAAATAAATCAATACATATAATGTTAAATTAAACTAACAAATAGAACCTACCAAGAAACCTAATAAATGATTGGTCACCATAAGACTAAAGTGAGGAGACACGACCAATCAAGTGAGATGCGGTACTTATAAGTACCACATCGAGCAAAGAGAACAAAAATATCCATAAAATATATATTTGATTTGAATCCATAACCTAAAGTGTGAAAATATTATATGACATCAAAAAAGGACATGCCTTTGTTATTCTATGCACATAGAGATCTTCAATGCCAAAACTAAACCATCTACCACATGGACAGAACAAGCTCGTCATAGTCAACTGTGATTCCTATTGCGCCTAGGTTTATAAGGTAGTGGGGTCAATTAATCATGGGTATCGATGTTGAAGTTTATGAAAGATCAACCCCACAACTCCCAAGAATCACCTACATGCAAACACTTATCACAGAAAGAGAGAAGTAAAAGCTATGGAGGCTGAAATTCCTAGATCCATAGATGAGACATTCTTGATGAGAAAAAGAGAGATTGCTATTATCAAAAGTGAATGAATAAATTACAAAGAGATCAATCCTTATAAAAGGAGATCAAAACCCTAAAAGGTAACTAACCTAGGTTGTATAATAATAATTAATCATTATATCCCCAAGTTTAGCTTAAGTAAACTAGAGATAATAAGTGACTTAATAATTAAATAAATATGATTTAATTAATAAGAAGAAACTTTATTACTCTAAAAATTGATCCCACCAATGTGTGTAAGTATTAGTCAATTTCTTTGTATTATTGTTAAATTGGGTGTGTAATGCATTATACCATATTTCTGATATTTTTAGTTTTATGTATCACTAATAGATTTATAGGCACTTATGAAAATATAGATACATGAAAATATATAAGAAAAATATCTTAATCTAATAAGGAGTTTGATAATTGAACACTAATAAATATAGAGATTAATTGATGGTAGAAAAATAGTAATATAATTTCTTAATTAGAATTATTTTAATGCTAGTGTTGTATGGATTGTGCTTATCTCTATATGAATGGTTAGTTGGAATCTTACCATGCCAATATCGTCCCAGTATGAGAGATGAGTAACCTTGTATGAATGACTAGTTAAGAAATGGATAATATTGTGTTAACCTATGGGATTAGCATCATGGAAATTAATGAGACTCAAAGCATGGGGTATGCGAGATGTCAAGATCTCCATCTAACCACCATGGTTGGGAAGCAATAGATAATCTCCATGTGCTATAATTTAATGATGGTGTTGACATATGTATATGTGATTAGCCTTCAATAGAGGTGTCTCGTCCAAGAAGAATCTTAAGGGGTGTGCTCCCAAGAAGATGGTGAGGTTATAAGCTAAGAAGCCCAATTTGGGGATGCCCTTAAGATTGGGTTAAATTAGAGGGTAGAATAATATAGTTAGTTTGTTATTATTATGATTCTAACCATTATTTTGTAGGTATTGTTTGTCCCAAACTAACCCTAATGGTAGGAACATTATAGCAGTATCAGAGCATGATCTTGTCATCTTATAGGGTGAATACGATATTAAGCATTCCAATCAATAAAAGATTAGGCTAGTTATTATAGGTGATAAGAGACATGATTACAAATATAAGTAATTTATTGATAAGGTGAGAGAAGTAGAGTAAATCCCCACAAGATAGGTAGATTCCAAGATAGGTACAAACATGTAGTCCCCAATGCCTTGAAGGAGCCTACTCATAAATAAGTGTATAGCTCCCTATGACATTAAAATTTTCATCCTCTTAAAGAGGTCAAGTAAGAAGAAAAGAGAAATTGAATTCAATGTGAAAATCTCTCAAATTTATTAGGGATCATTAATCATCCTCTTAAAATAAATTTATTTTTTTACATATTGATGCACATTAATCTTGAAAGAGAATCTTTGTATAAAAACTTTAAATGAATCATCAAACTATATTAAAACTTGGAAAATTACTCAAACCTCATATGTTAATAAAAGAACTATCAATCAAATTAAGTTTGTAGTCATTTGAGACAACTTATCGATCCAAACACTATGAACTATATTAATCAACCTATAATTTTTCATTCATCTAATTCAATTTAATACTAGTTAAGCCAAATCCATAACCTAATACCTGTGATTTAAGATTACATTCACCAATGTGATTAGCATATGAATTGTCGAAGTGAAATCACTTACAACATTCAATAAAGGTGTACTTAAGTCAAACTCTTGATTATAGCATTAAATTGAAACCAGGGACTTGAATAAGAGCAATGAATCTATTGTGATCTTGATAATCAAATGAAAATTGGAATTACTTGAGGACAAACAATTTCGAGAGGGTAGGACTATAGTGGAATTCAATATTAAATATTAATATCTCTATAATTGATAAAATAATATAATTATTATTATATTAAACATCAGTTATGATTTTACTATCTATAATTATTAAGTACTTCATTATAAAATTCAATTAAATAGATTAGTCAAATTGATTATCAAATAAAAAATTATGATAATAAATAGATATTTTTTAAATAAATAAATCGATACATATAACGTTAAATTAGACTTAAAATTAGAACTTACCAATAAACCTAATATAATGATGAATCACCATAAGACTACAGTGAGGAGACATGACTAATCAAGTGAGATGGAGTACTCGTAAGCACCACATCAAGCAAAGAGAACAAAAACATCCAAAAAACATATATTTGATTTGAATCCATATAACCATAGGTGCACACATCTTATATGACAGATCAAAGGAGGACATATTTGTGTTATTATGTGCAGAAAGAGGTCTTCAATGCCAAAACTAGACCATCTCCTACATGGATTGAACGAGCTCACCGTAGTCAACCATTCTTCCTATCGTACCCAGAGTTATAAGGTAGTGGGGTCCTTTAATCATGGGTATTGATCCCACTAATGTGTGTAAGTATTAATCAATTTTTTTGTATTATTGTTAAATTGGGTGTGTAATTTATAATGCCACCTTTTTTATATTTTTAGTTCTATGTATCACTAATATATCGATAGGAATTAAATTATGAAAATATGGATACATGAAAATCTATAAGGAAAATATCTTAATTTACTAAGGAGTTTAATAATTGAACACTATTAAATATAATGATTAATTAATGGTAGCAAAATAGTAATATAATTTCTTAATTAAAACTCTTATAATTCTAGTGTTGTATGCACTATGTTCATCTCTATATCAATGGTTAGTTGGAATATTACTGTGCTAGTGCAAGAAGTGAGATCCTCGTATAAATAATGGATAATATGAGAGATGAGTAACCATGTATGAATGACTAGTTAAGAAACACATAATATTGTGTTAACCCATGGAAGTTAATGAGACTCAAAGCATGGGGTATGCGAGATGTTAAGGTCTCCATCTAACCACTACCATGGTTGAGAATTAATAGATTATATCCATGTACCAGATTATTCTGATGATGCCAACATATATATATGTGATTGGCCTTGGATAGAGGATGTCCCATCCAAGAAAAATCTTAAGGGGTGTGTTCCCAGAAAGATTACAACGTAGCTATGAGCTAGGAAGCCCAATCTTGAGATGTCCTTAAGATTGGGGTTAAATTAGAGGGTAGAATAATATAGTTAGTTTTTTATTGTTGTGACTCTAACCATTATTTTATAGGTATTACTTGTCCCAAATTAACCCTAATAATAGAGACATTACAGGAACCTTAGGGTTATTTCTGCAAAAAATCTAATGAGGAACAAAAGATTTATTACTACTGAGCACTATTATAGCTATTCATGTTGGTGTGTAATAAATATTTATGCCTCCAACACAAAAATAGGTAGATTTGAGAATTGTAAGGATATCTCTGCTTATATGACTCATAATAGGGCTAAGAAATGTTTTTACATGGGTGATTTTAACTCTCCCCTTTTCCCTTCTAAGAAGTTGGGCAGGGTTAATGATTTTACTGAAATTATGCAAGATCTAGAAGATTTTATAAATTGAAATGAACTAATAGATGGGGATCTACAAGGAACCCCCTTTACTTGGTCAAATAATAGAAAAATACATGACCTAATATAGGTCAATCTGCATAGAATTCTTGTTTTGGCAAATTGACAACAACTAATAACATCTACTTTGATAACTCTTCCTAGAACTATTTTAGACCACTCCCTATTACTAGTTAATTGGTCAGATGTTCTCTTTAGTGGCTTGAAGCCTTTTAGACATGAGATGATATGGTAGATATACCATGAATTTGGACAATGTGTTGAATATTGGTGGGACATTAGGATAGAAGGCTCTACTATGTGTAGGTTGGCTGCAAAGCTGGAGAATGTCAAGAAGAATATCATTAGCTAGAGTAAAACCTCATTTGGAGATATTTTTAAAAAGAAGGGGGAAATCAAGGAAAATTAGAAAAGATCCAAATTTATATGGTAGGGGTTGATAATTCTATTAAAACCTTGGAGGAAGAAGAAGCTTGCAAGACTCAATAGAAATAAATCATAGCTAAGGAAGAGATGTATTGGAAGAAAATATCTAGAATCTAATGGCTTACAAAAGTGGCTAGGAATATCACTTTTTTCATAGATCAGCTTCAAAGAATAAGAAAAAAAAAAAAAAACTATTGTATTGATGGAGGACAAGAACAACAATATTCTTACATAAGAAGAAGATCTTGGGAGATGAGTTGTCCCCTTCTTCTAAGAGGCCAATGTTGGTCACAATAGAAATGTGGATGTAGAAAAAAAGGAAGATTCTTATTCTATCCCTCCCAAGTGTGCTGGCAGGGGAGGATAATGATTTCATAACTATATTGGTTATAGAGGAGGAGGTGAGGAGGGTAGTATTCTTGATGACATTCTTTAAGGCATCAAGACCAGATGGGTTCCTAATTGCTTTTTTCCAACACTTATGGGAGGTTGTTAAGAAGGATTTAACTAAGGCTACAAGGGATTTATTTAGAACTAGTAAGTTATCAAGGAGGCTTAATAATACTTATATTTTCCTTGTACCCAAGGTTCTAGATATGAAGGTTCTTACTAATTTTAGACCCATTACTAGTGTAATACAATTTATAAAGTGTTCTATAAGATCCCGTGAATAGACTTAAACCCTTCTTGGAAAATTTTATTGGTGCCCCCAAAAGGGATTTGTTTTGGGTGGACAAGTTCTAAATGTTGTAATAACCACACATAATGTGATGCACTCCATGGACAAGTGGGAAATCTTGGTATGACCCTCAAACTATACATTTCCAAAGCATATGATAAGGTCAAATGGACATTTCTTCATTAAGTACATGAGAGGATATGTTTTAATAACAAAGTTATTAGGATAATTAAAACTATGGTAGGAACTATCAATTAGTTTATTATTTTTATGAAACTCCTATGGGGTTCTTTAGTGTTGGGAGGGGTCTTAGGAAAGGGGACCCCATATCCCCCTATCTTTTTATTATGGTTGTTGTGGTTATGGGAAGGTCTTTCTCTAGATGGGCCAGTTCAACAACTTTATTAGGAGTTAAGGTTACCACCTCCCTACCTACTAAAGTTATACAACAATTTGTGGACGATAATTTTTTATGTGGTTTTTTATCAATGATTGAAGCTAAGGCTTGTTGTAAACTTATGGATGATTATGTTTCTAGCTCAGGACAACAAATAAATTTGAGTAAGAGTAATATTCAAGGATGTATAATGAACATATTGGGTTGTCGATCTATTGGTCTCCCCAAAACTTACCTTCATCTTCCCCTCACAACGAAGCAAGTTTCCATCCAATATTAGAATATTATATTTGAGAGAATGTAGAAGAAACTAGTTGAATGGAAGGGTAAGTTGTTGAGTAGTGTTGGAAAACTATAGTTACTATCTACGCACCTTTAAGGGGTGTCAGTATATTTTCTCCCTCTCTTTCTCTCTCTATTTAAATTATCCCAAGTTATGGAAGAGAAACTTGAGACACTTCAAAGGAATTTCTTATGGAATCAAAATGAAGATATGAATAGACTTAGCCTTGTTAACTAGGAAACAATGCGCAAACCCAAAGGCAAGGAGGGTTGGGCATTAGAATTATTATGGATCTTAATAGATCTCTCCTTCATAAGGTTGGATGGAGATTAATTTAGAATCATGCTAGATGGTGTAGAACTATGAAGACCAAGTATCTTTGCAATTCCCTCTATGCATTGCCTTATGGAGAATGATTAGTCGTCGTGTTCCAAAATCTAGAACAACTTGATGAAAAATAGTAAACTTCTTAGGGAAGGGTTGTGCTAGATAGTAGGGAAAGGAAATAGAATGAGATTTTCGGAGGATAACTAGATGGGAGTAAAACCTCTATCTCAAAGTGAATTTAGCCAATAAGAGGGGATCTTAAAGTAAAAATTTGATGAGAAAGTCAATGATAACATTACGAGACAAAGGAAATGGAGAATCATTTTTGAGGTGGTTCCCTATAGTTTAAGACCTCTTGCTAGTGAACTGATGGAGACTATGGATTCTTATAGAATTATGCAATTTTTGGAAGATTATAAGTTTTCCTATGACAAACCATCTAATGAGAATATCTCTATCAAGTTTCCTTACCATATGTTGGTTGATAGAGATTAGATAACCCCCTTATTGGATAAATGTATGGAATAACCAACTTGTCCCCAAAGTAAATTTGTTTTGGTGGACGACTTTACATGGAAAAATAATTACAATTGATAATTTAAGAAAAAGAAGTTTTCAAATTCCTAATAGATGTGATCTTTGTAAAGCAAAGGAGGAGAACATACAATAATTTTCATGTGTAGTGGGTCTTCCAAAATGATTTACAACAATTCATCTTATGTTGGGATTGCCCCTTGTTTCATGTTTTTATTGGACTGCTATGGAAGATAATCCCTCCTCACATTTGTTGAGGAATTTCAAAAGAGAGGAATAATCATATCTTCCAGGAAGTGGAGAATAAGGAGGAAGTGGTGTTTAATATTGTTTTTAAGCTACCAAAGGAGATTTTAGAAAATAGCAAGTGCAAGACCCCCCAAGTCCCTCTATCAATCAGATTGCCACAAATTGGAAACTTTTGGAATCCTTTCATAGGTATGACAATTTAAAATCCCTAGCTAGGAGGTATACTAAATGCAAGCCCCCAATTCATCCCAAGGTGAAACTAAACTTTGATGGTGCTCCTAGGAATGTATGTGTTGTGGAAGAATGTATTGTTAGGGGCTCAGTTGATCATTAGTTGATGGTTTATGTGGGAAACTTAGGAAATCTTTCAAACAATTTGGTGGAAGCCATGGCACTCTTTTGGAGTTTGAAGCTAATTGTTAGCTTAGGATGGAAGTAAATTAGCATAAAAGGTGACTCTATGTTGATTGTAGAAATGGTGAAAGTGGGTATGGACCTAAGTTGGTCAATAAATGGCATTATGGGAGATATTTGGCACCTCCTCACAAAGTTGGATAGTTATGATTTACAACACATTTATAGGTAGGGAAATGAAATGGTTGACTCTATGGTGAGTTTTGGGTTGCATGTCCAAGGTTTAAGGTGCTAGAGGTAGATGAACAACCTTCTAGCTGAGGCTTAAGCCCTTATTGAAAGGAAACATAATATTATTGATGTAGGGAAGGGATGAAGAACTAAGGCCAAAGGCTCACCCAACTATCCAAACCACCCTGAAAGAGTTAACACAACATAAGCAAACACAAAGAATAACAACCAAAGGAGGAAGAAAAGTGAAATACTTTTATTGATTCATCAAAATATCTTCATAGATGCCCAACTATAAGGCCTTCTAGGTTATGGCCAAATACAAATACGTTCACATTCAAAGATCCAAAAACAAATTTGTACTTTCCAATTATGCTCTGCAATCCTCTTCAAAAATTGCCCTAACTCTAAGCCTAAACACTCTATATATACTTGACAAATGGCTTACAGATCATTCTAGAACATTACATAAGAGGAAGGCTGACCCAACAATGGTCTGGAAAAATCCCAAGAAAGGATCTTTACATAAATATCACAATCAAAATAAATCATGCAAGTAGTGGCTTGTAGAAATCACGTCCAAATGCTGACACTTGGCATAAATAGGAAAACTCGGCACATGAAGGGTCACTTGGCATACACTAGGTAACTCGACACATGAAGAGTCACTTGGCATACATTGGGTAACTTGGCACATGAAGGAACACTCCGTCAACACTAGATTGCTACAGTAACTCAAAACCAACTAAGTGCTATAGTATCTTAGCACCAAGTGCTACAGTAACTCGGCACCAACTAAGTGCTACAGTAACTCAACACCAACTAAGTGCTATAGTAACTTGGCACAAACTAAGTGCTACAACAACTCGACACCAACTAGAGCTACGGTAACTCAACATCCATTAGACCTACAATAACTTGGCATCAACATGAAGAATGAACAAAATGAGCAGGATAACAAGGCAACCCAGGATGCTCCTACATCAGACAACCAGGGTTGAAAGAAATGATTCTCCTAAATAATTGAGATGTCATAATCTGAGTTGAATCCAAATCAAATTGAGAAATCCATGAAGCATCTTCAATAGGCTTATTCTTCCACTTCACCAAATATTTATAGTAATCTTTTCCTCTTGTGCTCTTGCCAACTCTCTGATCCAATATCTCTTCAACTTCTTTAATTTGCTTCTTAGGATAATCTTTTGATATAATAACTTCATCATCTGACTCATGATACATATACAAATCATCAATATTGAATATAGGAGATATATCCATGTCATTAGCTAACTCAACTTCATAAGCATTACCACTATCAAACTTCTTCAAGATCTTACAAGGTCCAAATTTCTTCATCTTTAGCTTACTATATGTTCCAACAATAAATCTTGCTTTCTTTAAATGAACCATCACCTCATCACCAACTTCAAAATCATGATATCTTCCAGACTTATCAGCATTCTCCTTATACTTCTGATTACTTTGTTCCAACCTCAACTTCACTTCCTTATGCAAAGACTCCATAAAATCAACAAATTCTTCTCCTACAACGCTTCTCTTTTCTTCTCCTGCAACATCTCTCAAATCTGATATACCTCTAGGCTACATTCTAGTAACAATTTCAAAAGGTGTTTTCCCTATACTCCTATTCACAAAATTGTTATATGCAAACTCAACTTGTGCCAACACTACTTCCCAATTACTTGGCTTATCTCTAACTAAACATCTCAACAAATTACCCAAGCTTCTATTCACAACCTCTGTGTGTCCATTTGTCTATGGATGGAATGTAGAACTAAACTTCAACTCAGTACCCATCTTCTTCCACAAAGTTTTTCAAAATTAACCAACAAACTTACTATCTCTATCAAAAATAATACTTCTTGGTAATCCATGCAATCTCACAATCTCTTCAAAGAAAAGTTTAGTGACATGCTTTGCATTTGATGTCTTCTTACACGGTATGAAATAAGCCATCTTAGAAAATCTATCCATAGCAACAAATATGGAATCATACCCCTTCACTGTCTTAGGTAATTCAAGAACAAAATCCATACTGATGCCACTCCAAGGTTTCTTAGGAACAGTAATAGGTATATACAAACAAGTATTTTGACTTACTCCTTTTCCAATTTGACAAACTCCACAACTCTTTACAAATTTCTAAACATCCTTCAAATTTATGGCCAATAATACTTCTCTTTCAGCAAACTCCATGTCTTATCAATTCTAAAATGTCCAACTAATCCACCACTATGTTTTTTCTTAATCAAATTCAACCTCATAAAACTTCTAGGAATAAACAATTGAATGCCTTTGAACAACATACATTCTTGAATGAAATACTCATCATGATTACTTATGTGATCTATTAGATTTGGTGCTCTACACTCTCTCCATGCCCTAGAAAAATTAGGATCAACATCATACAACTCTTTCATTTTATCAAAACCAAGAACTTCAACCTTCATTTCAGTCAACAAAGAATGTCTTCTACTCAATGCATTAACAACTTTGTTAGTAACTCCACTCTTATGTTTAATAACAAATGTGAAACTCTTCAAGTACTGAACCCACTTCATATGTCTCTAATTCAATTTATGTTGACTTCCCAAGTATTGTAAAGCTTTATGATTAGTATATAGCACAAACTCCTTAGGAATCAAATAATGTCTCCACTTCTTCAAAAATATTGAACAATACCATAAAATTCTTGATCATACATAGAGTACTTCCTTTTGGCATCATTCAACTTTTCACTAAAGAAAGCAATAAGTTTACCTTCTATACTTAATACAACTCCTATTGCATTACCACTTGCATCACATTCAACTTGAAATACTTTGTTGAAATCAGGCAAAGCCAATATAGCTAATTCAACAACCTTTTGTTTCAAAGTCTCAATACACTTATTAGCTCCATGTGTCCACTTGAATTCCTTTTTATCTCCCTTCATTGTCTTAGTCATAGCATTACAAATAGAATTGAAATTCTTTATAAACTTTCTGAAAAAACTAGCCAAACCATGAAATGATCTTACCTCACCCACATTCTCAGGTGTAGGCCATTCCAAAATTGCTTTAACCTTTTTAGGATCCATCTTCAATCCATTAGCTGAAATCACAAATCCCAAGTACACAATCTCCTCTTGCATAAAAGAATATTTTTTCAAATTAATTAGTAACTTTTCCTGTTTCAACCCCTGCAATACTTGTCTAATGTGCTCAAGCTATTCTTCCTTAGTCTTACTAAATACTAGAATATCATCCAAATAAACAATCACAAATTTACCCAAAAATCTTTTCAGAACTTCATTCATCAACCTAATGAAAGTACTAGGTGCATTAGTCAAACCAAAAGACATAACCAACCATTCATACAATCCATCTTTTGTCTTAAAAGCAGTCTTCCATTTATCACCTTCTCTAATTCTGATTTGATGATAGCCACTCTTCAAATCAATCTTGGTAAAACACTTTGCTCCACTCAAACAATCCATTATGCCATCCATCCTCGGCATAGGAAACCTATATTTCACTGTGATTCTGTTAATAGCTCTAGAATTAGTATACATTCTCCATCCTTTTTAGGTGCTAATATAGGAGGTACAACACATGGACTCAAGCTTTATCTAATCAAACCTTTTTGCAACAACTCATGCACTTGTCTATTAAGTTCTTTATTCTCTGTAGGTGTCAATCTATATGGTACTTTGTTTGGCAAACTAGCTCCAGGAATCAGATCCATACAATGACTTATGCTTCTTACTAGAGTTAAACCATCTGGAATATCATTAGTAACAATATCCTTATATTGTTATCATACCAACTTTCAACAATTCAACAATTTCTGCTATCATACCAACTTTTGCTACTTGGTCATTACTACCAACACTCGGTCCTCTAGGAACTATAGCAAAAAAAACTTGATTCTTCTTTACTTCCTTTTCAAATTGCTTTCTATTAACCATGCAAACTTTTATTGTAGTACAACTGAGCTCATTTGGACTTTCAATCAAAGAAGCAATGTTTGTTTCTTCCCATTTACCTAAAGAGTATATTGATTCAATCTTCCATCATGCACAACATATCTATCATATTGCCAAGGTCTACCCAACAAAATATGATAACAATCCATGGGAATAATATCACTAAAAAATTCATCAAAGTAATGTCCAATCTTGAACTTCACAAGGCATTACTTATTTACCAATATCTTATGCTCATCTTTGATCCATGAAACATGATAGGGTTTAGAATGCTTCAACTTCTACAATTGCAACCTTGTAACCAGCTCTTCTGATGCCAGATTTTTAGAACTTCCACTATCAATGATCACTTTGTAGCATTTTTTGGCCATCTTACATCTTGTCTTGAAAAGAATTCTCCTTAAAATAGGTTCCTCATCACTTCCCTTATTACATAAGGTTCTTCTCACCATCAATTTTTCTTCAGCCTTATGTCCACTTGGTGAACCCTCATCATCTCCTTGAATCACAACATTTATGTTACCTTGCCTACTTTCAAAGGATCTACATTCAAAAGATTTATGTCCCTCTTTACCACTTATGAAACAATTACCATGAAATCCACCTCTAGAATAAGAATTACCTCTTCCTCGATAAGAATTAGTACCTCCTCGGTAAGAATTACCACTTGTCCATTCGATCTTGCCTTTTTCATCATTTTTCGATTCATATTTGCCTTTATCCTACACAAAACTTTCAGATCTGTTGCCTTCACCATAAGATCTACCTCTACCTCTCTGGAATCTACCACCTCTACCTCTTTGTCTTTGTTCATGCTTCCTTGCTAAGATCTCCTTAGCTTTCAAGGCACATTGATATGCTTCTTCCACACTTTCCAACTTCACAAAACTTATTTCATCTTGAATTTCAAATATTAATCCATTTATGTACCTTGCAATTTTCTCAACATCATCATCCACATGTCCAAATCTGATGTCTAATCTATAGAATTCCTCGGTATACTCTTTCATAGTCATGTCCTTTTGTTTCAAATTTTGCATCTTTCTCAACAAGCTAACTTGGTAATCAGCATGAAGGAATTTGTTCTTTACCTTGTTCACCATCTTTGGCCAAGTTTTGATCTTCTCCTTTCCTCTCCTTTGTTTATCAGTTTGCAAATGTTCCCACCATAGTGATGCATGACCTTTCAACCCAGTGATTGCAATCTTCACCTTTCTATTATCAGGAGTCTTTTCATACTCAAAGAACTTCTCCATATCTGAGATCCAATCCAACACAACATTGGTATCCAATTTTCCATCATAAGGAACAACTTCTACAACAGGCTTTGAATTTGTCATAGACAACACTCACAACAATCTTTCCTCATCTGGGTCTTCTTCAAGTTCTAGATTATGATTTGGTGTTGCTACTTCATCATCACTTACATCATCAAGATGTGCTCCTCTCCTTTGGGTTGTCTCCACAACATCTAATCTGGCTACAATTTGTCTCAATTGATCCAATATAACATTATCAACATTATTTCCTCTACCACGAACTATCTTTATAAATCAGGTTCCTACAAGATCGTAACCCTCAGCAAGTTATAGGTCAAATTCATAGATCTACCACCCTACAACCAAATCCAAATCAAGGTTCTACACGATCCAATCTCCACAAGGATGAACCTCAAGCTCTGATACCACCTGACATAGGGAATGGATGAAGAACTAAGGCCAAAGGCTCACCCAACTATCCAAACCACCCTACAAGAGTTGACACAATGGAAGCAAACACAAAGAACAACAACCAAAGGAGGAAGAACAATGAAATACTTTTATTGATTCATCAAAATATCTTCATACATACCAAGCTATAAGGAATTCTAGGTTATAGTCAAATACAAATACATTCACACTTAAAGATCCAATAGCAAATTTGCACTTTTTAGTTCTGCTCTGCAATCCTCTTCAAAAACTACCCTAACTCTAAGCCTAAACACTCTATATATACTTTCCAAATAGGTTGCAAATTATTCTAGAACATTACATAAGAGGAAGGTTGACCCAACAATGGTCTGGACAAATTCCAAGAAAAGATCTTTACATAAATATCATGATCAAAATAATTCTCGCAAGTCAGCTCATAGAAATCACGTCCAAATGCTAACACTCAACATAAATAGGAAAACTCAACACATGAAGGGTCACTCAGCATACACTGGGTAACTCGGCACATGAAGAGTCACTTGGCATACGTTGGGTAACTTGACACATGAAGGAACACTCAATCAACACTAGATTGCTACAGTAATTTGGCACCAACTAAGTGCTATAGTAACCCGACACCAACTAAGTGCTATAGTAACTCACCAAGTGCTACAGTAACTCGACACCAACTAAGTGCTACAACAAGTCGACACCAACTAAGTGCTACAGTAACTTGGCATCGACTAGAGCTACAATAACTTGGCATCAACATGTAGAATGAACAAAATGAGTAGGATAACAAGGCAACCTAGGATGCTCCTGCACCAATTATATAAAGGGAATGATAAAAAAAATTAGAATTTTTTAAAATTATTGGCTTATGTGGGAGATGCTTACATTTAAGCAACATATTGATTTGAATTCATATTTAAATCATTAGGAAAATAAATTGGGGAAATATTAATGATGAGATGGGTAATTAGAATTTGTACCATTTTGCTATCGTTAGATTTAATGGATGGGTGACAGAGGAGATTATTTGTGACTTTTTTGAAAAAAAGACATGGCATGCAAATTAATAACCCTCTCATAACCCTTTCAACCTAGTTTATTAAGCACAATTTTTAGAATCCTACTTATTATTCAAATGATGACATGGAAGGTAGTATATGCATGTTAACATTTCATCAAAGGGTGGTTAAAATAAAGGATGAAATTGATGTTGGACTATAGTCCACCCTTGATAGAAAGTTTCTCCCACTAGGGACAAGATTTTCGAGGAGAACCTAGAGTTCTTCTCGACCCCAATGAATATTCTCACATGGATATATATGCTAATATGGTTCAAAAGTGAAATCTTTGACATTTCATTCATATGCAAGGACAACTTGCATTAGGGGGATTAACTAATTATTGGAATCCCAAATCCGTCATTGGGCAGCTTGTTCAACAAAGCCATAATTTCCAACTCATGCACTTTCAACACTTTAGCTTTTTTTTCTTCTTGTTTAATGTTTATGGGCCATCTTCCACATCTGATAAAAAAAGGCTATGAGACTCTCTCACTAATCTTTTACAAAATTATGAAGATCAACGAGTTATTTTTGGGGGATATTTTAATGTTGTCCTATTACTGATGGAAAAAAGGTGGTATTTCCCCAATGACTTTGACAATTGAGGACTTCAAGGAATTTGTGCTAATTAATGACTTACTAGAAATTACCATGTCTAATGGCCTATTTACTTGGAACAATAACAAGAAAGGATTTTTGAAAATAGCTCAATGACTAGAAAAATTTCTTGTTACCTCCACTTGGAAGTCTTCTGACTTTACCATGAAGTCACAAATTCTATCTTTTTCAATTTCATATTATTTTTTAGTAGTATTGTATTTCAAAGTAGTTGACTCTTTGTTGGGGCATGTTCACCATCCCTCCTTTAAATTTCAACCGATGTTGTTTAGAGACCCATATTTCATGACAAAACTATTTTGTTGGTGGTTCATTGTCCCAATTGAACTTGGTACAAAGACGTTTGAATTCTTCAAAAAACTAGTTTTTTTTCAAAAACTTGGATTACATTTTGGAATACAAACATTTTTGAAAAAAAGGCTATAATAGAATCATAACTTGCTCAAGTTAGTAAACACATCATTCATCTTGGTATGGATGATGATACCTATGTGTGCCAAAAATAATTGCAATCTTAATGAGAAGAGCTTTGCACCAGGGAATAAGAATATTTGCAGCAATAATGTAGGGAGTTGTTCCAAGAGGAGGATCATAATACAAATTTTTTTCATAATTCATCCAAACAAAAATGTGTAGTAAAATTCATATTTTCTATTCATCATGCAGTATCAGGAGATGACATTACCTTAGCAAAGAAAATTCAAGATGAAGGAAAAGATTCTTCGCTGAACTTTTAGCTCCATCAACTCCAGCTACCTCCCCTATATATTCAATAGACTTAGACAATGATTTTCTAGATTGCATTCCTTCATTGATATCTCTTGTTGATAATCATGATCTTATGGCCCTCTTTACTCTTATGAAAATTTGTAAGGTTGTGTTTTTCATAACTCTTGATAAAGCCCCTGGCTCTAATGGATTTACATCATTATTCTTTCAAAAGTTTTGGCACTTCTTAGGTTTTGAATTACTTGAAATCTTAGTAGAATCATAGAAAAGTGCATCAATGCCCAACATCGTACTTACTTCTAAAAAAAAAGATGCATATACTTTTGCAAACTTTAGACCAATTGCACTTTGCAATACCATCTACAAGATTTTTATGAAAGCTATGTATTTTAGATTGTAGGATCTGATTTCTATGATTATTTCATCTGAGAAAGGAAGTTTTGTTCCTAGTAAGGATACCACTAAAGGAGCACTAGTGGCTCATGAAACTATATACTCTATAAATGCCTCTTAGACTGCAACTTTCGTAGTCAAATTAGATATGATGAAGGCATATGATAGATTAAATTGGGATTTTCTATTTAGGGTCATTGAAAAATTTGGATTTGAATGGGCTAGGGCATGTATCTCTAATGCTCATTTTTCTATCCTTATTAATGGAGTCCCATTGGGCTTCTTTGCATCCTCTCAGGGAGTTTGTCAAGGTGAGTCGTTATCACCTTTTCTCTTCATCATTATGGCTAAAGCCTTCAATAGAACTATTTTTTCTAGGCATCATTTAGGTCTTTGATCTAGAGTTAGAATAATAGGATCTCCTATATCTATAACTCATTCTCTATTTACTAATGATACTCTTTTTTTTTTGAAAATCCACAATCCAAGAGGCAAAAATCATCAAGAATACTCTTGACTTATACACAACAATTTCTGGTCAATGTGTGAACCCACAAAAATCCAAATTTTATACCTTTAATACTTTTGATTTAGTTGTAAATAGAATTATCCAAGTATTATGTTTTACAGTTAGGGAGTTTTTGAATGGAGTCCCATTGGGCTTCTTTGCGTCCTCTCAAGGAGTTTGTCAAGGTGATTCATTATCACCTTTTCTCTTCATCATTATGGCTAAAGCCTTCAATAGAACTATTTTTGCTAGGCATCATTTAGGCCTTTGGCCTACAGTTAGAATAATAGGATCTCCTATTTCTATAACTCATTCTCTATTTGCTAATGATACTCTTCTTTTTGGAAAATCCACAATCCAAGAGGCAAAAATAATCAAGAAAACTCTTGACTTATATACAACAGTGTTCGGTCAATGTGTGAACCCACAAAAATCCAATTTATACCTTAAATACTTTTGATTTAGTTGTAAATAGAATTATGCAAGTATTATGTTTTACAATTGGGGAGTTTTCGTCATCTTATCTAGATATTCCTTTTTTTATTGGGGTTAATAAAGAGGACTATTTGACCCCTATTACTAATCATATCAAAGCCAAAATTGTGGCTTGGAAAACTAAATGGTTGTTTCTTGCCGGTAAAATAGTGCTAGATAAATATGTTTTTATCAACCATCCCAAATTATTTTATATCAATTCTCCATGCCCCTACATTTATGTTATCATAGACCAAATCTAAAGCTTCTTGTGGGGTTGGAATACATGACCTTTCATTAAGAAACATTGATTTTGGTGCGAAACATTTCTGGCATATGTACACTTATCCTTCAGCTACATTGTGTCAAATTATGCAACACAAATATTTGGATACTTTACATGCCATAAAATTCTGACCATGTCTAATCCTATTAATGGTTCAACTATTTGGAACTTCATGATGACCTCTAGACATATCATTACTAGATATTTATCCTAGAATATTAATAATGGTTGTTTGGCTAATTTTTGGTTTGATTCATGAAATGATTTCCCACCCATAAACCAAAATAATGACCTTCTCCCTAGTATGCATATCGTTGTTCAATCATCAAGTGGTAGAGTTATTGATTGCATTGATAGAGTAGAACTTTTCTCTACTAAAGTGAGGTGGAAAGATCCATCTTCCCTAGGCCTTCCTCGGGATCAATGCAACCTACTACTAAATATTCTTTTCCAATGTAATGTTTACCTCTTGGACACCTTATTTTGGGCCTCGTGTAATAACATAAAATACTCTATTAAACTTGGTTATAGAGCTCCACAAGGTGAGCACAAATCAAATTCATCTCTTACGACTTTTTCCTTTTGTTGGAATAAATATGTTCTGCCAAAAGATGGGTGTTTTTCATGGTTGGATTTAAAAAATAGGATTTTTACTAGTGATTGCTTGCATCATTTTATCATTGCTCAACCCTTCAATTGTGATTTATGTAATAATGAACTTGAAACAATTGATCATCTTCTTCTCAATCGCCCCTTTGCTCAACAATGTTGGTTTTTTGTCACAAATAAATTAAATTTGTCAATGCCTCCACCTAACAAGTTATGGGACCTCTTCCAATCATGGCTTGTATTACATAAAAAGTCATTTTTTCCTACATTTGGAAGTGTGTACTGGCAGCTGTTGTTTGGGTAATTTGGTGCAAACACAATAAAAGGATCTTTTGCCAATGCTCGTCATCCTTAAATTTGGTTTTGAGGAATCTTAAGAAAGTGATTTCTAAAGTTGTAAATACCAGATGTCAAAATTTGCATATTATCTACCCATGGGTTAACTTTATTGTTCATGAATGGAAAAATATAAAGTTTCCTTCTTTGACAACCCCTCTAGCACAACCTTACAAAGTTGATCAATCTCTTGTGCATTGGTTTCCACCTATTAAGAATTTCATCAAGATGAACTTTGATAGTGCATCAAAAGTTGAACAGGTTCTACTTGATACAAATATCATTGTTGAAGCAATAACACTATTGAAACATTGAACTCTCACTTGGAGAATGGGGTTTATTGACATTGAAGTTGAAGGTGACTCTATGATATTAATTAATGCATGCATAGCAAGAGAAATTATGAATTGTAAACTATCCTATATTCTCCAACATGTTTGGTCTTTACTTGATAGCTTTAATGAATGTTATATCTCCCATACATATTGAGAAGGTAACATTCTAGTCAATTTTTTGGCCAATATAGGCTCTTTAGGCCTATCCCTTGACTCTATGGTCATGTCTTTTAATATGGAGGATTTTCCTTCAATAAGGGAAATAAATTAAGTGATAAAAAATTTGCAACCTAACACTTATACACCACCCCCTAGACCTATCTTTTCTCTTCTAATTTTATCCTATTTTTCTTTTGGTTATTTCCATTTGCTCCCTTTTCCCTTTATTTGTCCCTTTTTACACTTGGCTCAATTTACTTATCCCTCATAGTAATGTAATTTAGACTTTACATCTTCCAAGCTTGGCATGATTTTGATTTATTTTCAATATATCTAGGCTTTAATTTTGAATCTCAAATTCTTGTACTTCTATACATTGCTCTTTCTTTTTATTTTATTAACCACACCCTATTGTCATGTTGCTGATCTTATGCGAGTCACATCTTGTGGAATGTTAGATGCCATTTCATGTCGGAGGTTTTGTCATTTTATTATTTTAATTATTTTGATATGACTTTGGATTGTAATACAAGCGCTTGAAGTAATACTCCAATAATGGTAATTTGAAAAATTGGATACCATATTCTTGCCATGGAAAATATTCTCGCTTAGGATTAAATTTTAATGATCTAAAAGCACAGATTTCAATTTTTTTTTCATTGACATAATTTTTTATTGCACTAGATTTCTTGAGATTTTGAGGCTATGGAGCATATTATAAATATGGCCTTTGGAATTAAATGTTGTTATCTTTGGTGTGGGTGTAGATAGTTGGACGTTCTTCCTTGTCTTGCAAGAAATTTGATCATCGCCTCTAAATGATTTTTGGTACCTATCTACATTTTTCCCATACTATGTTTGGATGCTTAACTATGGAGGGCCACATATGGATTGTTTTTATTTTGAGGACACATATGTAAGGGGTTTTTTTCCATGTGAGTGGGTTGGGTTTTGCAAAATTTTACAATTGTATCATGTCCTATATCAAGCCTTCTCTCCGATGGCCATTTTTGTACTATTTAGTAGCACTAGGATTTGATGGGCCTTAAGGCCCTTTCTAGATTTTTAGTTATAGTAGGTTTATTTTGGGTAGAAGTGGAAGTTTTCTTTCTAGATTCTTTCCTCCATGAGTCCTTTTTTGAATCTGCATAGATAAAATATTTTTAATTAATATAATATAATATATTGGCTATGACCACTTTTGTCAAAAAAAGACATTCCATCGAAGGGACATATTTTTTACCACTACTCCTTGCTATAATTATAGTAGCTTGAATAATTATTTTAACTTCATTAATGAGCAACCTACAATAAATTTTTTCTAAGGCAGAGAAGAGTGAGTAAGAGCCATTACAAAATTGGCAATCTAGAGTTTTTGGATAATTCTAGTCAAGACTCTGAAATGTGTGGTGAAATGGTACACATTGAGCCATCTAGAATTGAAGACTATGCATGAAAACCTAGCACTTCGATGAATTTGTACAAGGGGGGGCTAGTTCCTTTCATGGGGGCCATGATGGGGTATGACGATAATATTTCATCTTGGTTTGTTGATTCCTAGATGGATAGATGAGTCACTATCAATGACATTTCCTTTCATGTGATCGAGGAGATTATTGCTATGGCTACTCATTTGTCTATGGATGGTCAGAAGTGGTAGAATGTTTCTAATAAGATGATCCTAAATAAATTATTCAAAAAAGAGGAAGAACCTATAAGATTTAGAGGTGGGTTCAATCATGAAGGCCTCCCATCCTCCTAGAGTGAGGTATGTTTTGTGCTCATGAATTACCAGACTCTTGAAGGTAGATTTGGTGTTTATTACTATTACCATTTTGCTCTTCTAAACCATTTTAGGCACTATGACAAAGTTTCTATTCCATTCTTTCTTTTACAAGATCTTAAAGCTACTGAGTTAGAGATTAGGGATTGCCAGAAGAAAGGCAAAAGCTTTAATATTTTGCATCAGGGTCTCATCCTTTGCCTCTATAACTTTCATTTGGCCCTTGATCCCCCCTATAATCTTGCCTTAGTCAATAATTAGGGATTACATGATCCTACTATTACAGGTGGGGGTTGTTTTACAACCCCCACTCCTTTGCCTTCCCCTTTGTCCACCACCTTTGGTAATTCTAAAAAGCACAAAAAGGTTTAGGATGAGAAGCCTAAAATGAAAAAATTGGTGGAAATTGACCTAGTTGATTCTGAAGAAGAAAATGATGGTGGCCACAAGAGGTCAAGTAGGCTAGCTAAAAGTAGGGCTAGAATGAAACAAAAGGCTTATAGAAATTTGGAGATTAACAAGGAGAAGATGAGGTCGAAAGCCAGTGAGAAGGAGAGGAAAAAGTTAAAAAGAATGGGAAAAGAGGAAGAGGACATGTAAGTGTGGATGAAGGAAAATAACTTAGCCTCAGAGGAAGCTAAATTAAAGAAAAGGAAGAAGTTCAGTCAGGACACCACACATGTGTCTAGTAGCTTCTCTACGAACAATGTGGATTTTGCCTCTAATGTTATTCCTTCTCTTGAAAAATTATAAGGATACCTCATCGAAGATGGCTACCTCCCCTGTGAGGATGGAGGAAAAAGATAATACATTTTTTGCTAACCCTGTTTGATGTGGGCTCAAGAGTTAAAG
Source organism: Cupressus sempervirens (assembly GCA_028749045.1). Classification (NCBI taxonomy): domain Eukaryota; kingdom Viridiplantae; phylum Streptophyta; class Pinopsida; order Cupressales; family Cupressaceae; genus Cupressus; species Cupressus sempervirens. Next base: position 385,322,459 of record CM053791.1, read on the forward strand.
GTGGCTAAAGAAAATTGCAATGGTTTCCATGTGATGTCCGATTTGGTAGATGACACTAAACGAGAGATGGAGACCCTCAATTCCTAATTCACTGCTTTGGATGAGAGTTTTAGAGCTCTCTCTAAGTTTTCTTTGAAGGTGACGCATGCTTCTACTACCACTCTCCAATTGCTACACTAGGATAATGAAGATGACGATCTTGGCATGAAGGACTTAAAGAAATTGTATGGTTCCTTGTTGATGATTTGGTCAAAGTTCTACAAGTGAAGAAGGGAAAGGAAAATACCAAAGTTTAGGTCCTTGTTTTATTTTACCTTATATTATATTCTTTGGACTTACATTTGTTGGTATACACAAACTTTTAACAACTTAATCTAGTAGATGGGCCTCAAAAACTTTTATATTTTTGGTTAAATGATTACAATAGATATGTCGTTGATAGTTTCAATAGATATGTTTATTTAGTTTTTAGAAGGAAAAGTAATATGCAAGCTACAAGTAATTTTGTTTTCATTACTAGTAGTTGGATACTCTGTTGGATAATAAATGATTTATTAATAATGGTGAGTGGAACCTATTTTTGATATTAAGGGAGGGGTTTTAGTGTGATGGTAGTTTATTTAATGGTCATGTGCTATCAAAAAATGGTTTATCCATAGTGTTGTACTAATGACCAAACCCCCTTTTTTTTTGGCTACTTTTAATAATAAAACAATATTTTTACAATAGTTAACTACAATTTGATACTATTAAAACTAATATTTTAATTTTTAAAAAATTACAATTAAAATTTATATTTTAAATTCTAAAAACTAACACTAAGACTATAATAATAATAAAATAAAATAATAATATTAAAATTACAACCTTAATTTTAAGAAAAATATAGCCATATTTTTAGTTTTTATATAATTTTTCTTGCTTTTACTATATATGTAAAATTTATATTAGTTTTTGTTGTACTTATTATTATTAGGCCCATAGGATTAAATTACTATTTGGACATAAATTTGAAAGACTCAGCTTTTGGATTTTGTGACGAGTCATGGAAGAAAAATATATGTTTAGAATTTTCTAAAATTGGAAATTTATTATTCTGCAAGTTTCTATTTTTATTTCTTGTAAATCATATATATCTTTAGAATTTTCTAAAATTGGAAATTTATTGTTCTGCAAGTTTCTATTTTGATTTCTTGTAAATCATATAGTTTATAGATTCACATCCATTTTTCATGTTATGTTTTTTCATTTTGTTATTTTGAGGAAAAAAACTTTACAATTCATCTTGCATTTTTTAACAAAATTGTATAATTTATATGTTACTTCTATACTTGATTATAAAATTTATATTTGTGAATATGTATAAATATAATAATTTTGTCCAACTTTATTCATGTTAAAATAATTCTTAAATATATTAACTATTTGTTATATAGAAATCTAAAAAGTCATTATAAAATCTAAAGAATCATTGTTATAATAATAATAATAATAATAACAAGTGCTCAGTCCTTGCCATGTGTAAGGGCTAGAAGTATGTGATTGAGAAGCAATTATGATATTATTTTTCTATGAAAATGTAGATATGTTAATAACAAACAAATTATTCTTTTTTATAATGAATTTCTGGAAATAAAAGTTCACAAGTCCTAATAGAACTAGTATTTTTCATTAGATATATATATATTCCATAGCGCACTTGAAAGATATTGTATGCTAATAAATAGATATAAATATGCACATGCACTCATAAATCTTAGACCAATACTTATGTTAAAAGAATAATTTTCCATTATTGGTATTGAATGTATATAATGTTATTTGATTTTATCATTTATAAATGTAAATGTATAATATTTATAACTCTAAAGTGAATATCTAAATTAATTAGAATTTTAGAATTACGAGACATGTTCAATTCTTTTGGGGAAACATAAATTGTATAGTGTTTTGAAAACATAGTTTATAATGCCAATTTATTATTTTAAGGATATTTTTACTTGTATTATAGGATATTAAAAAAATTTAAGTACATGAAAATTGAAAAATAAAATTGATAATTTATATTACTCTCAACTTTTACTAAAAAGTTGGTACAACTTATGGATATGCTTAAAACATAGTACATATATCAAATCTTCTTGACAATGTATTTTTTATTTATTTTTTATATTACTTAAAAAATAAAATTGATAATTTATATTACTTTCAACTTGTACTAAACTATAAATTCTATTTAAGTTACTCATAATTTTATATTCATACTCATTCAAAATATAAAATTTAATTTAATATTGACTATAATTTATTTATTTAGATTTCTAGTTCATTTATTTTTATTAAGATTTATCATTTATTTTCTAATTTTTATATTTAAATATTATGTAATTATAATTGCAGAGCACTAAAATTTCAAATTCTCTAAGAAAGAAAGTTGTAGTTAAAACATTTCATTTCTTAACTCTTATTAAAGAGAAGAGAAAGCATGATATATGTTTTCATCTTATCGGATTTTTGAAAATCTAAAAATGAACTTTATTAAATGCTATTGAAGATTAAAAAATACAGAATAAATGAATTGACATGGTAGATTTTTGTAGACTGCTTTCTGAATCAGGTAAAATAGATTAATATATTATTATAGTTGGTAAAACAGATTAACAAATTCTAATTGATCTTTGTATTTGTTAAAATCTAAATTTTAAAAATATGCACTATTATATTTGTTTTTGACTTATCATATCATTAATATAAATAACAAAAAGCTATTCAAGTATTGTTCCATGCCCATTAAAAGATATTAAATTATAATCAATGTAAATTGTAATAGTTTAGTGGACATTGTGAAAGTTTGGAATTAACGATAAGGTCAGAGGATTTTTCGGATTGCTTAAGATTTGTTTACTAAAACTAACTCCATTGTAATAGCTTTTAATTTTCATATTCTTAGTTTTTCGACACATTGCTATTGACACATATTTAAGGCATTTTGGGACACGGTGCCTCAACTAGTTAAATTTATTGACATGTATTTAAGGCCATTTTACAAGCATTTACCATAGTCTTATAGCTACCCAAATTTTTTGCTTTTTTCGTTCTCCAAAAATAAGAATTTCGCCCGAGAAATTAACGATGAGCCAATCAGAATTGAAAAATTTCAACATCATAAATGATTTAAAACCTAAAGTCGTTGAAACTTTAGCCGTCAAAAATATATGTGGCATGAAAATTAATTATATGAGATAACCGGAAAACGTTATACTTTTAGTAGGGACTAATAATAATAATAATAAAAGAAGAAATACTCTTCTAATTGCGTGCATAAGCTGCTAGTTATATATATATATATATATATGGCAAAAACTTATATAGAGAGAGTATATTGGGCGAAAACCGATATAAATTGGTTAAAAGAAACATTTTATCTCATTCGAACTCAGCATCCTTGCACCTCTGCGTTTTGAGGAGAAGAGAATGGAGACCTATTTGAGTTATAATGCGGACGAGAAGCATCTCCATATCCAAGCCAAGGAGAAGTTTTCCATCGACCCCTCCTCCTTCGTGCAGGTATGCATCCCAGAAATTTATGCTGCTCCAAATAATAGGCTTCGAATGCCTCTGTTTTCTTCGTAAAAGAAATTATAGGATTTGAGCATCGCCAAGTTTGCATGACGGAATGCGTTATGCGTCCTCCAGTCACATGACTCGGGTAGGATATGTTTATGGCATTATACCTGCTCAATCATCCACGGAAATTCTAAAGCACGCTGCCGCTGCAACCTGAGATTCTTTTTGTTATGGTCCGAGTTACAAACAGCAGCGGGATGATATACTTATTACTTGTTGAGTATTTGGCCACACGAGGGAAAGCTGTTTCCTGAAATGTCATTCACCCATACAAACAGTCATAGTGTCCTCCATCTTTACCTCTTAAAACTATATACGTAGATCAGCTACTGGTAACTATAGCTTCCAAACTTTGGATTCACATGATCTTCAGAAAATGCCCAATATATTGTTCTGATGTAGAGTGAAGCTTATAAATTCTACTCTTGAAGTCTTTCCGAATCCATAAAGGTTGAATGCCCGTAGGCCGCTGCTTTCAGTGGATGTGTTCTCTGGTGCTCACTTCTCTCTTTATATGTACATGTTCTCTCCAATTCTTTGGAGGGGTTCGGTGATCATCCTAATGTCAGCCTAAAGGTTGTTTGCACGCCTAGCCTCCTATTATTTATTCTAAATATCAAGAGCTCCCCACGTGATTAAGCAGCAAGAGGAAAGGATTCACTCAGCCTCAATCCTTATGATGGTTGAGTGTGTAATGTTCCCATCATAAAATAAATATATAATCAAAGCTTTGTTTGTGGGCCGATTGATTTAGTATATCTCGGACCTATTTTTATTTTAATTGTTTTCCGTAGGTGTTGCCGTTGGCTGTCTGTAAATCCTCAGAAGTTCCTCCTAAGGGTATTTAAGCATGGCATGTAGGAAGTAATTGGTAGGCGATTTGGATTATATTTTCTTATATTCTGAACTCTAGTGGAATTCTCTGTTGTTCGCCATTTCGGAAGTGAAAGATCTACCCTACTTGACTAATTTGATTTCGGTGGGATTCAACCTCACCCTATTCCGTCTTTGTATTATTTGCTCGGATCTGGCAAATCCGCATACCATCTTTGTTTGCAAATACATATATCTTTATATATGGGATTGGATTGCAAATACTTTTATTGGCATTAATTGGTGTGTTTGGCAAATATATTGTTCACATTGTTTTGGCATCTCAGATTGGAGCTCAAGTCGTGGTGAACGACCCTCAATTATCCTCCTCCCTCCACTATACAACCACTTGTAACTCGCAGACCATAGGGGCCCATTTTCGCTCCACTATAGAGACCTCCATTTTGTTCACCCCCACACACTTGGCTATCGTACTACTGTACGACCATCTCCCAACGGCCACACTTGGCCACCGTATGGTCATCCAACAAACACCATACAAACTACCCCACAACTATCGTATGAGCTGTCACCAACAGAGCATTTTGTCTCCTCCACACCCGGTCAGTCCTGCACATCCCGTACTACTATAAGGTCAACCTAGACAACCGTTCGACTAACACACTTCATATTGTGCGGACATCATTGGATTGTGTTTCGTGGTTTTTGAAGCTTACTTGTGGGTTTGAGACTTGAGTATCAAGCAACGTGCAGCTCGGAGTAGAACATTACAGTGGTATTAGAGCCAAAGATCTTGCCAGCCTGTGAATAGTGAATGAAAGTTTACAGCCGGAAAAGGAGATACCACTCAGTTGATAGAATGGAAGATCAAGAATCCACTCCTGCGGAAGTCATGACACTATTGAGGGATCTTTTGAGGAATCAAACACAAATCAATGACACTGAGCGAGAAACTCTTCGAAAACTGGTAGACAATAAGATATCTGGAGAACAAAATGGTCATAGTACCGACTCGGTTTCGGGAAAGACAAATCCTCATTCGACACACTCTCGACCTTCCATGCCGACTTTCCCTACGTGGACGGAGGTATCGCACGGATGAAGACAACCAGCCTTTGAGGAAATTCAAGAACAGTTGAAAGAAGACTGGAAGAATGCAAACTTGGAAGAGGATATATCACACAAAGATTACGCGGAATTGAGAATGCGATTTTCCGGATGTGGAAACTGAGGATATTTTAACGACAATCTTAGAAGAAACTTGAGTAAAGTAAATTTGTCACAATTTGATGGATTTAGATCCATATCTGCCCAAGCATTGGTAATGAAGGCCAATACTTAGTTCTAGCTTAATCTAATGCCAGAAGAAGAAGCAATTACATTTGCAGCACTTGACTTGGAGGGAGTGGCACATGAATGGTGGCATCATGGCACTATTACGCTGGGGCATGACCAAGTAAATACTTATGCAAAATTTATTGAAAGAATGATAGATCGATTTGATGGTAAAGGTCTGGAACTTAATATCAAAGAGTTGGCACAATTGAGGCTAACTGGATCAGTGGACCAATACATCACATAATTTCAGAAACTCTTTGTTTTGGTTACGAATATTTCCAAAAGGAGGTGGATAGCACTCTTGATGGATGGACTGATAGAACCATTGAGGGGTTAGGTAAAAGGTTTCAATCCTGCCACCCTTTCGGAGGCTATAAAAAAGGCGCAAAGCATGGCATCATCATGGACATCATCCTCTCGAGGTTACTCCTACTCCAAACCGCTAGTATTTCCAAAGGACAAAGTTAACAAACCTCTGCCGAAGAAGCCTTCATTGGATGAAGCTACTAGATAGTAGCTTCGAAGGAAGAAATTATGTTTTAATTGTAAGGAGCCATGGGAACCTGGGCATAGATGCCTCGGTAAAGGGAAAATACACTACATTGAAGTCATATTTGATGATGAGGATGATCAAGAGAATCTATCCATAGAGGACGATCACCCCCATGAAGACTCCAAAATAGTTAATTTGAACTGTACCGAAGAGAATCACCGCATTGGTACGGTGGGGAGGAACCATCGCCCTGGCTAGGAGCTCGAGATGTACAGTATTCCGAGTACAGGGAACCCTTCAAGGATAGAGGGTCATTGTGATGCTTGATAGCGGAGCCACTCTAAGCTTCATAAACTCATCTTTGGTGAAAAGAAGTGGTCTACCTACAAAGACGCACGCACAATTCGAGGTCAAGGTCACTGGAGGGCCACCTTTACCCTACACGCACCTTGTTCCCCAACTTAGTATCACCATGGCTAATCACACTGTGACGAAGGATTTTTTTATAGTGGACATGGATGATATGGAGGTTATTCTAGGCATATAGTGGATGGAGACAGTAGATGAATACATACAAAGTTTCAAGCAAATGGACTTTACTTTTGTTGTCGATAGAAAGAAGGTTGTTCTCCATGGGATGGTCAATGAGGGACCAAAGGAAGTTTTGGCATAGCGGATGGAGGCCATTTTTTGGCATGATGACATTGTAGGGGTTGCATATTGTTTCGTTTCGAAAGAACCAATAAAGGGACAACGGACACCACACTGGGATGATGATCTCTAAAATATCTTGAGTACCTATGATAAAGTTTTAATACACATTACTCCTAGCATACCTCCCCATCATGGGTTTGAGTATACCATCGAGTTGGAAGTTGGTGCCAAACCAGTGATCACCACGCCATACTGCTTGATGGAGCCCAAATTTACAAGGTTTTGGGCCTCCATTTAAATGATTTTTCTAAGCTTTCTATCCCATTATCTCATAATAGTGCTAAGAATATTTGATGATAGAGCATATGTTCTACTCATTGGTGCTGGGCTCAATCAAATCAGGTTTTCCATCAGAAAATGCACATGAGTTCCAGGAGTGTTACATAGATCTCTCTAGAAAGTTGGAAATGATCAACCTTAAGCATGAGCCAAGTGGAAAAGTCTTTGTATATGGAGATGCAAATCTGGAGTTACTAGCACGACATTTACATTTGTCAATTGTGAAAGTTCTTACAGCCATAAATGTTGATTTATACATCTGCTGAAAGGTAAGAACTAAGAGAGAGAGGGGATGAGAGCTGCTTGTTCATTCCTGATACAAGTCATCAAGTCTGCAATGGAAAGCCTCCATACTGCCTTTATATATCAATTGGCAAATCTCCTTCAGTGTCATTGGCTCTAGATTGCCTAATATTGAACAAGAGTTGATATACTTGTTCCGATGCTGAAAAAAATGTAGTAAAATCACCTCACAAAATCATGACATCCTAATGATCGCTATAGATAGAACATATTACAGCCATCATTCACAATATATTTAAAACATGATACATCTATAAGAAGACAGGTGGGAGATAATTCATAAACCAAAGCTAAAGTGTGAATCTTATGACAATGATGATCACTTGCCATGTTTGAACAGTGTTGTTTGTCTTATTTGGAATGAGACCCAACACCAAAAGGAAGAAGATTTCATTGAATTGATTCTCATATCCTATCTACTCTAGTGATTATAGATATCGATAATGATGGTGCTATTAATAATTTCATTCTGAATCAAAAACATCGAGGCTTTGATTTTGTGCATGAACCACTTCCAGTTTTTGGCAAGAATTTTGAGGATGTTGAAGATAAGACTATAAAGATATCTTACGATTCAGTTCTCAATTCCAAAAATTGATCAAAAACTCCATCTATGAAGAGCCATCAAATATCAAATTTGAACCAAACTTAAAATTTGCAGATGTCATCAGGCATACACTCTGCACTTTTAGAGGGATATACACGCATTTGCACAGAATAATCAGAACATGAGCACATACAGGAGCTGATACTCGAGGTCAACAAAGTAGGATAATAGTGCATTGATGAAAGATTTTAGACATTTTATCATGCCACCTAGATATCGTGCGCATAAGTTCATTCTTCCTTTGGTTGAAGCTACAGACGCTTCAAAGCATTCGAAGAATATGCATATGGAATTTTTTGCTCTGTTGAAGGGCTTCCAAAATCACAATCCGTGTTTGATGATAGAGGAATAGATGGATGTAGAGGATATATCATGATTGTTGAGAACTTGAAGCCAAAATAGACAAAGAAATGCCACGATGGAGTTAGATTTCTATTGACAAGTCATTAAAGCCCATCGAATAATGAAAGAAATTGTTTATTCCATCGATTTTGTTAAACTAAAGACACTCCATAGTCCCATAAAAGGAGAAAGCTCGTGTTATTAAGAAGAGACATGATAATTTTATCTTAATTGCAAAAAGTGACTACTCAGATGATTGAGTATTCCTAACAAGACGATGTATTAAAATATTTTAAAAGTCAGGTCCATAAAGAATATATATATGATTCATTTGTTGGAACACAAAAAGACATTCAAACTATCATATTCTCAAGAAGAAGCATTTTATATTTGTTTGTATGGAGGAATAAGGGCTTAAATATGACTTGTAGTATAAATTCAATTATTTAATTTTTGTAATAAAATAAAAATGTTTTTTGTTTATTTTTAAACGACGTGGAGATTTAAACTGTAGATGAATCGTCCTTTGTAATTATTATTTGGAATTCTGTGTACAATTTAAATTGTCGGATAAGTGGACATGGTCATTTAGCATTTTAAATTTGATCATCATAGATATTGTGAAATATAAAATTGTTTCCTTATTTGTGTCCAGTTTGTCTCCTAAAGTTAAAATTCAATCTGGACTAATTTAAGATTGCATAATATTTGGTCTGTCGCATCTTGATTATTTAATTGTTGGCAGTTAAAGTGCATAGAACATTATAAAGTTGTACGTGAAAATTCACTGAAGTTGACTCAATTGCTCGGATGAGCAGAGGCATTGGTCATTCTATTATTGAAGTCAAGAAATCTATATTTTCCTTCCTACAAACATTAAATTCATTATTAACAAATTTTATACAAAGCATTCAATTATTTCAAGTACTCAGCATTCAGTTTCATTTTAATCGAGTTCGAGGACCTTGCTAGCCGGAGAATTGCAAAGCTTAAATTCGCTTTAGAAAAGCTCTGAACCAAGTATTCAGGTTTACGGAGAAGGCCTACCCGCCTAGGTGTAGCAGAGCCTGAAGTGCAGGGGAATCAAGGTGATTTTCATTTGTTGGCTAGAACTGATTGCGGAATCCTATCGGAGAAGTGGCAGGCTCTTGGATTTTCAATCTGCGGTTTTGGGAACCAACACCGCCATCCCAAAAAATTCAAAGATAAGATTGAGAAGATTCAGGAGCTGCTTGAGAAAGGATGGATACGTCCCAACTCTAGCCCTTTTGCATCATCAATAGTATTGGTAAAAAAGAAGGATGGGACGATGCGCATGTGTGTGGACTACTGTGCGTTGAATAAGAAGACAATAAAAAATAGATACCCTATTCTTAGGATCGATGAATTGTTAGATGAGCTGCATGCTGCAGTTTATTTTTCTAAAATAGATCTCCATTCCGGATACCATCAGATCCACATGTAGGAAGAAGACATGGAGAAGACGGCTTTTCATTGTCACTACAAGCATTATGAGTTCCTAGTCATGATTAACGAATGCACCAGCTAATTTTCGGTCTTGCATGATTCGCATCTTCAACAAACAATTGTGTAAGTACTTGCTGGTATTCTTTGATGATATCCTTATTTACAACAAAACTTGGGAAGAACACCTGAGACATTTGAATGAAGTCCTAGGGATAATGAAGGCTTAGTCCTTGTTCGCCAAGCAATTCAAGTGTGAATTTGAAATGACAAAAATATTGTACGTAGGGCATGTTGTTAGTAAATATGGAGTGTAGGTCCACTAGGAGAAGATTCAAGCTATCCTTGATTGGCCTCCACCAAGATCTCTCTCTAAGTTGCGAGTGTTCTTGGGATTGTGTAGTTATTACCAAAGGTTTGTAAAAGGATTCTCTAGCTCAGTGCACCATTAACAAATTTGACTAAGAAAGGTTCCTTCCAGTGGAACGAAAATGCAACACACTTTTGATAAGTTAAAAAAAGAAACGAGCACTTGCTTGGTTCTGTTCTTATCTGACTTTACTCAACCATTCATTCTAGAGTGTGATGCATCCGGAGAGGGCATTGGCGCGGTATTAATACAAGATAGACACTCTATAGCCTATAAGAGTCGAAAGCTTACACAAACAGAGCATTGATATTCCATTTATGACAAAGAGATGTAGGCCATCGTGCATGCATTGACCAAGTTCTGATAGTATTTGGTAGGTGCCAAGTTTGTCGTCCGTACTGATCATAATAGGTTGATGATGGAGAGGGTCTAGAGTTCTAGTGTTTATCTCCTCTAAGTTATAGTTGACTCCTTTGAACCATCCAATGGTTCCTTCCTTTAATGTTCACTTTCCACCTATCTTGGCCTTTAAGGCTCTTAATTCAACTTGCCTCCTAGGTACAGTTGAGTTGTCACAAGAACAATGTCAACTAATTTGGGTAGTAGTCCCACTAGCCCTTGTTTACCTTGTTTCACCCCTTAGAACTCCAAACCCTTGCTTAGGATCTTTCTCACACACATCTTTAGGTCCTTACCAATGTATTTGTTACCTTCCATATCCTTCTTAGACCTTTCAAACACTTCTGGCCATCTTAGCAATCACTTTGCTGTTGCTACCTACTTTAGGCCTAATTAGGCCTAATTGTATTAGTTCTGTTTTCTCTGCTGATTTTTGCAAATTCTTTCACTCAATGTAATGTTCTCGTTATAAAATAAATCATTAATCAAACTATTGTTATTGGGCTGATTGATTTAATATATCTTGGACCCATTTTTGTTTTGTTTCCATAGTTTGTGTTGCCATCGGCTATCTTTGTACACCCTTGGAAAGTTTTTCCTGACGGGTATTTAAGCACGGCTTGTTGGTAGTCATTATGTATGGGATTTGCTTATGTTTGTATTGCGAATTCTTGTTAGGATTCTCTGTTGCTCACCATTTCGAAAGTGAAAGATCTTCCCTATTTTGTTTGTTTCCAGTTTCGGTGGGATTCAACCCTCACCCTATTTCGTTGCCTGTAATACTTCACTCGGATCTGGAAAATTGGAGCACCATCTCTTGGCAAATATTAATTGAAGGATATTCGTGTTCAAATCTCTATTCTCGTTTGTTCTGTCTAATTAATTCGGGATTAATAGTTTATGGTGCATAATTGTCTTCCATCCATACCCCCTCCGTGTCTGACAACCTCCATTGCAACTCCGTATTGCCACTCTACCATCTGTACGACCTCCAAGTTCATTGTTCTGCATGGAAGCTTACCGTACGACCTTCATAGCTTACTATACGACCAACTCTCTCTCCAAACTTCCTCCCTCCATACCGTACAAACCTTCATTCTTCTACTGTCTCCACCGTGAGACAGTTATCTGCTCCCCATCATACAAACTGCTACAGTCACCCTCCTCCACCACTGTACTGATGCAGGAGCATCCAGTGGTGTAAGGGCAATCCTGTATCACCCAAAAATATGCTTAGTGTTAGTTTCTGTTTAAAGTGTTTTCATTTCTGGATACCCATTTGGGTCAAATAAAGATTCCAACTCTTATAGTTCCATTATTGGTTTTCTGGGTTAGAGTTTTTGAGCCCCTTGCGATATGTGCCAATGTAGGAAATAGGTTATTTTGTGATTGAACTATAATTATAATGAGTTATAGGGATGATTATACTTATAATTTAAAGCACTCCAAAAAAAGAATCAGGTCAAAAGGCTTTAAGGTTTGAAAGTTCTTGCAGTTTTAAGTTGCCTGGAGACCTCCTAAGAGCACTTTAAAGTCAGATTTGAGGCACTAAACGGCCTCGTATGGGCCCAATAAATGGGGGACAGACAAAGCTGATCCATATGGCTATAGAGCACGTGGAGAGCTTTCCGGAAATGTAAACGGTTTGTCAATCGGAGTCCCGAATCAAAAGCTATGCCTCCCGGAAGTTGGACTACCATTTCTAGATTCTTCTAATTTTACACCGACTTTTGACGTGTATTCTAGAATCTTTTGTTTTGGTGGTGGATGCCAAATGGCATATTCTAAAATGTATTCCTAACCCTAAACCTAATTTGGTTTACTTAAGGACATTTTTGGCATTGTAAAGGCAGTTTTTGGTGGAGTTTTGAAGAAGGTATTGTGAGAAGGATTTTCTCCAGAATCTGATAACATTGTAAGCCCATAGGGCATGTCGTGGAGTCTATTTTTGTTGTATTGGATCTAATAGCATATCACTTCTGATAATAATATTCCCCTTTTCCTGTTGTGTTCATTTTTGTCTTGGGTTGTGTCCCCATTACGTACAGACATCATTAGCTACCGTACGACCTTCCTGTGTGCTTGGACTAATATTGTACAAGTTTCCTGTGTGCTTGGGTTGACACCATATGGCTTGTACTACCCACCATATTGCCTAGTGCTTCATCCCCATACATTTTCCCTCACGTTTTTCACCTCCAGGAATATCAAACTCATTTTTCTACGGTGATTACTAGTTGGGAACATTACAGTGTTATCAGAGCTTTAGTCCTGCTAGCCTATGGACAGTGAATGAGAGTTTATAGCTGGAAAAGAAGAACCCATTCTGTGGATAGAATGGCTGTAGAACTGGAACCCACAACTGCTGAACTCGTGGCACTATTGAGAGAACTTGCGAGGAATCTGGCACAGATCAACAATACTCAGCGACTCATGGAAGAAACTCTTAAGAAGTTGGCAGACAATAAAATATCCGGTGAACAAAATGGTCATAGCACGGACTTGGTGTTGGGTAAAGCAAACCCTCATCCAACACACACAAAGGGAAGCAACCTACCTTTGAAGAAATGCAAGAACAACTGAGAGAAGACTGGAAGAATGCGAATTTGGAGGAAGATATATCCTACAAAGATTACGTAGATCTAAGAATGAGATAATTGAGAGGCGAAAATTGAGGATATTTTAACGATGATCTCAGGAGGAAGTTGAGTAAAGTAAATTTGTCTCCATTTGATAGATCTAGATCCATATCCATGCAAGCGTGGGTAATGAAGGTCGATCCTTACTTCCAGCTTAATCTTATGCCAGAAGAAGAAGCAATTAAATTTGCGGCATTGCACTTGGAGGGAGTTGCGCATGAATGGTGGCATCACGACACCATCACATTGGAGCATGATCAAATAAATACTTATGCGGAACTCAGTAAGAGATTGATAGATTGATTTGATGGTAAAGATTCGGAACTCAATCAAAGATTTGGCACAACTGAGACAAACTGGATCAGTCGACAAGTACATTGCGAAATTTTAGAAACTCTTTGTTTTGGTCATAAACATTTCTGAAAGAAGACAGATAGTGCTCTTCATGGATGGACTAACAGAACCACTGAAGGGTTGGGTAAAGGAGTTCAATCTTGCCAGCCTGTTGGAGGCCATTAAGAAGGCAAGGAGTATGGCATCAACATCAACGTCTTCCTCACGAAGTTACTCACATTCCAAACCGTTGTCGTTCCCGAGGGACAAAGATAACAAACTGCCGCCGAAAAAGCTGTCGTTGGACGAAGCTACTAGACTGGAGCTCTGAAGGAAGAAACTATGTTTCAACTGTAACAGACTATGGGAACTTGGGCACAAATGCCTCAGGAAAGGAAAAATCCACTACATTGAGGTCGTGTCTGATGATGAGGACGAACATGAAGATATACCCTCTGAAGACAACCAACCTTACGAGGACACCAAAATGGTTAGTTTGAACCATACGAAAAGAATTGTAGCACTGGTACAATACGGAGGAAACTATCGCCCTAGCCAGTAGCCCGAGATGCACGGTGTTTCATGTATGGGGAACCCTTCAAGGACAAAGGGTTATGGTGATGCTGGATAGCGGAGCCACTCTAAACTTTATAAACTCATCTTCGGTGAAAGGAAGAGGTCTACCTACGAAGACGCATGCAAGATTCTAGGTCAAGGTTGCCGGAGGGACTCTTCTGCCCTGCACACACCTTGTTCCTCAGCTAAGTATCACAATGGCGAATCACACGAGGATTTCTTCATAGTGGACCTTGACAATATAGAGGTTATTTTGGGCATACAGTGGATGGAGACACTTGATGAATACACTCAGAGCTTCAAATAGATGGACTTCACTTTTGTTGTCGATGGAAAGGTTGTTCTCCATGGAATGGCAAATGAGGGTCCAAAGAAAGTTTCTGCACATCGGATGGAGACAATTTTTCGGTGTGATGACATTGCTTGGGTTGCACGCTGTTTTGTCTCGGTAGAACCTATAAAAGCGCAACAGACGCCTCCCCAGGATGATGATCTCTAGAATGTTTTGAGTGATCTTGATAAAGTTTTTATAGACATTCCTCCTAGCATACCGCCTCATCGAGGGTTTGAACATACTATCTAGTTGGAAGTAAGAGCCAAGCCGGTCATAACCACACCCTACCACCATCTCAAGAAATTCAAAGACGAGATCGAAAAGACGATTCAAGAACTGCTAGAGAAAGGATGGATGCGTCCCAGTTCTAGCCCTTTTGTGTTATCAGTGGTATTGGTTAAAAAGGACGAGACGATGCGCATGTGTGTGGATTACCATGCGTTGTGTGGTATTGGTTAAAAAGGACGAGACGATGCGCATGTGTGTGGATTACCATGCGTTGAATAAAAAAGAAAGAAAAATAGATACCCTATTCCAAGGATAGATGAGTTGCTAGATGAATTACATGGCACAGTCTATTTTCCAAAAATAGATCTCCATTCTAGATACCATCAGATCCGCATGAGGGAAGAAGACGTGGAAAAGATGACCTTTCGTTGTCACTATGGGCAGTATGAGTTCCTGGTCATGCCGTTCGTATTAATGAATGCATTTGCTACATTCCAATCATGCATGAATCGAATCTTCAACAAACAATTACGTAAGTACTTACTGGTATTTTTTGATGATATTTTAATTTATAGCAGGACATGGGAGGAGCACTTGAAGCATTTGGATGAAGTCCTATAGATCATGAAGGATCAATCCTTGTTTGTCGAGCGATCCAAGTGTGAATTTGATATAATAAAAATATTGTACTTGGCGCATGTTGTCAGTAAATATGGAGTTCAAGTTAATCAGGAGAAGATTCAGGCTATCCTTGATTAGCTTCCCCCAAAATCACTCATAAAGTTGCGAGAATTTTTTGGACTATGTAGTTATTACCGGAGGTTTGTAAAAGGATTCTTTCAACTCAGCGCTCCATTAATAGATCTGACAAGAAAGGTGTTCTTCCAGTGGAATGAAAAGGCGCAACTCACTTTTGATAGATTGAAAGAAGCAATGAGCTCTTGCCCTGTACTTGCATTGCCTGATTTCACTCAACCGTTCATTTTGGAGTGCGACGCATCAGGAGAAGGCATTGGCGTGGTATTGATGCAAGATAGACACCCCATAGCCTATGAGAGTAGGAAGCTTACGCAAACAGAACGCTTATATTCCATTTATAACAAAGAGATGTTAGCCATCGTACATGCACTAACCAAGTTTGGCAGTATCTGGTGGGTGTCAAGTATGTTGTTCAGATAGATCACAATAGTCTGAGATATTTTTTGGAGCAACGAGAGTTGAATGAGAGGCAACAAAATTGGGTAAGCAAGGTTCAGGCTTTTGATTTTGACATTGAATATGTGAAAGGAAAGAACAATGTGGTTGCAGATGCCTTGTCCAATAAACCCACCAACTGCTTACTAACCCAAATTTCAGTTGACTGGAAAGCACATTTGTTGGTAGAATATTCCAAAAACACATTTGCCTGTGAGCTAACAACATCCAGGATGATCGATACAAAGTGGTGGATGACATCATTTACCATAAGAGTCAGATATTTTTAGTGCCGGAATCCAAATTGAAGTAGAAAATTTTGAAGGAGGTATATGACTCACCCTTGGCAAGGCGCCTAGGCTTCCTCAAAACTTGTAGACATCTCAGGGAGAGGTTTTCATGGAAAGGTCTTAAAGGAGACGTATTGCAGTATGTAAGAGAGTGTGCAGTCTGCCAATAGAACAAATCTGAACATATTTTACCCGTCAGGTTACTGCAACCTCTGCCAATTCCAGAACAAAAGTGGGTAAGTATCTCGATGGATTTCATTACTAGACTTCCCAAGGTGAACGAAAAGGATTGTATTTTTGTGGTGGTTGACAGACTGACAAAGTACACACATTTCTTTGCCATCCCCTTAGACTTTCAGGCCGCATAGGTAGTCAATCTATTTTCAAAGAAGTCTTTCATTTACATGGGTTACCCCAAAATATTGTCAGTGATCGGGATGAATGATTTATCAGTATCTTTTGGACAAAATTGTTTTGACTGGCAAGAACAAAATTGTCGCCATGCACTAGTTAACACCCTTAGACGGATAGACGAAAATTGTGAACAAGTTGCTTGAAGGTTACGTGCGGAACTACATTTCGGCACAACAATGGGCGTTGGTCAAATGGATGCACCTAAGGGAATATTACTACAATTTATCACATGTCCATCAGGATGGCACCATTCAAAGCACTATACGAGTACAAACTCCTTTCCTTCATCAACATATTTCTGGGTGATAGTCGCGCACCAAGGGTGAGGGATTGGCTTCAGGAGGGACAAGACATCCTGAGATGCTGGAAGGAAAACTTACAACGGGCACAAAATCAACAGAAAATGTATGCCGATAGACATCGAATTGAGAGAAGTTTCAAAGTGGGAAACTTGGTCTATCTCAGACTTCAACCATACTGGCAATCCTCGTTGAAGAAAAAGGGAAAAGAAAAATTGAAGCCACGATTTTATGGCCCTTATCGGGTAGTTCGCCCCATCAGTGAAGTTGCCTATGAGTTGGAACTTCCAGAGGGGAGCTGTATTCATAATATTTTTAATGTTTTCTACCTTAAGAAAGTTGTGGGACAGAACGTCATGATAGCTGCAGGCCTTTTGCCACTCAATGAAGAAGGAAAGCTCATATTGAACTAGCTGAGATCATCGAAGTACGTGAGAAGACTCTATGGAACCACACGGTGAAGGAATATTTGGTACATTGGAAATACTTGTCATTGGATGATGTGATGTGGGAGGGCGAGCACATTCTATAGCATTTGGCATTGCATTTGTTTGAGGACAAGCAAAATTTGGGACGGGAGGACTGTAATGTTCTCGTTATAAAATAAATCATTAATCAAACTATTGTTAATGGGACGATTGATTTAATATATCTCAGACGCATTTTTGTTTTATTTTCGTATTTTGTGTTGTCGTCAGCTATCTTTGTACACCCTCAGAAAGTTTTTTCCGACGGGTATTTAAGCACGGCTTGTTGGTAGTCATTAGGTATGCGATTTGATTATACTTCTTTGTACTGCAAATTCCTATTGGGATTCTTTGTTGTTCGCCATTTCAGAAGTGAAAGATCGTCCTTATTTGGTTTGTTCTCGATTTCGATGGGATTCAACCCTCACCTTATTCCATCGCCTATAATACTTCGCTCGGATTTGGCAACATCTCTTGGCAAATATTAATTGAAGGATATTCGTGTTCAAATCTCTATTCTTGTTGGTTTTGTCTGATTAATTCGGGATTAATAGTTTATGGTGCATAACTATCTTCCATCCGTACCCCCTCCATGTTTGACAACCTTCATTGCAACTCCGTATTGCCACTCTATCATCTATATGGCCTCCAAGTTCATTGTTCAACATGCAAGCTTACCATACGACCTTCATAGCTTACTATACGACCAGCTCTCTCTCCAAACTTCATACCGTACAGATGTCTAGGTCTACCGTATGGACCTTCATTGTCCTGCTGTCTCCACTGTATGACAGTCATCTGCTTCCCACTGTACAGATTGCTACAGTCACCCTACACCACCATACAAACATCATCAGCTACCATACGACTTTCCTGTGTGCTTGGATTGATATTGTACGATCTTCCTGTGTGCTTGGGTTGACATTGTATGACCTGTACTACCCCACTGTACTGCCTAGTGCTTCATCCCCATACATTTTCGCTCACATTTTTCACCTCCAGGAATATTAGACTCATTTTTCTAGGGTGATTACCAGTTGGGAACATTACACTCAACCCTATGGAAGACCATGTGATTTTGAAAGCCATCACCTAGCCCTTCAAGAATCCAAAATTACAGAGCTTCAAGTCACCTACAACCCTAATTGCTCTCAGGCCCTAGTTCCTAAGCTATCTCTTAGGTCTTTGGACCAGTCACAACAAAAAACACCCAATAGGCCTTCAAACTGCATACCCACCCCTGCAACCATTTGTTCCTTAAAGGGGACACTCTAGGGCTTCCATCCATGCCATTGAGTTGGTCATACCATATCATGGGTGTGCTTTCCAGTTAGTTCTTTACACTGTCCAGGCTCACCTACTCCAAGTAGTCAACCTAGGGCATCACTCCAAAATTAGGAGTTCAGTTGCAAGAACAAAAATGAAAACAAAATCACTATGTACAAATCCTAACCTACCATTCCATAGGGTTTCATGCATTTTCAACCATGAATGATCAAGTTAGGGCCATTTTAGTGCTTGCAACTCTGAAAATGGAAGTTGCGGCCATTGTCTCCTAAAATACAGTATAACTCTTCAATCCCTCAACTTGGAAATGAACTTGAATATGCAAAAGAAAGCTAAATCAAAACTCTACATTCCCATGAAGTCAGATTATGCAATCCAATCCATACGCAACCATACAAGAGGGTAAAAACATTGTAAATGCAAGGAAAAACCCAGAAAACGTTTGTACAGGTTGTTCACACGTGTGATCTGCAACTAAATCTTCATCATTCGTCAAAAATCTTCATCCCATGCTCAAATACCCAGCATGGGTGGTTTCAACCATTCATTCCTTCATTTGCAACTTCTTACAAAAGCTGCAAAGGTTGCTTGAGCAACTTTTGAGCATTTTTTGCAACATTTGAGCATTTCTTGCTTTTGAGCATTTTAGCCAACTTGATGCTCCTTGACCTTTCTTAGGACCCTAGTTAGGACCCTTAGGACCCTAAAAGACACCATGTCCCATAGTTGCACAAACTTAGCAACTTTTGGTCCACTTGACAACATTTTGACAACGTTTTGCCCTGATGAGCAACTTGTGCTCTGACAAACAAATTAGGACAAGTTTGGATCCAAAGACCATTGGATCTTGTTAGACTTACACAAAAACTCTTAACTAACCCTAAACAACATCTAAACCAACATCAAACCAACAATGGAGGTGCTCTGCACCGCTTGAGATATTTTTTGGAGCAACGAGATCTGAACGAGAGGCAAAAAAATGGGTAAGATATAGGCTTTTGGTTTCGACATTGAATATGTGAAGGGAAAGAACAATGTAGTTGCAAATGCCTTGTCAAGAAAACCCGCCCTCTGTTTATTGTCTCAGATTTCAACTGACTAGAAAACACACTTATTAGTGGAATATTCCAAAAACACATTTGCATGTAAGTGAATGGACAACAACACTCAGGATGACCGATACAAGGTGGTGGATGACATCATTTACTATAAGGATCGGATATACTTAATGCTTGAATCCAAACTGAAGTAGAAAATTCTGAAGGAAATACATGCCTCACCCTTAGCCGGACATCCGGGGTTTCTCAAAACCTATAGACAACTTAGGGAGAGGTTTTCGTGGAGGGGACTTAAAGGAGATGTTTTGCAGTATGTACGAGAATGTGCAGTTTGCTAGCAAAACAAATCCGAACACACTTTACCTGTCAGGCTATTGCAACCCTTGTCGATACTAGAACAAAAGTGGGAAAGCATCTCTAATCACTGGACTTCCTAAGGTAAATGGAAAGGATTTTATCTTTGTGGTGGTTGACAGATTGACAAAGAACGCACACTTCTTCACCATCTCCTCAGATTTCCAGGCTACAAAGGTAGTTGACTTATTTTTCAAAGAAGTTTTTTCGTCTGCACGGGTTACCTCGAAACATTCATAGTGACAAGGATGGTCGGTTTCTTAGTATTTTCTAGATAGAATTGTTTTGATTGACACGAATAGAATTGTCGCCAAGTACTAGCTACCACCCTCAGACAAATGAATAGACAAAGAGTGTGAACAAGTGGTTGGAAGGCTACTTCTGGAACTTCATTTCAGGACAGAAATGGGCATGGGTCAAATGGATGCATCTGGGGGAATATTATTACAATACAACTTATCACATGTCTATTGGGATGGCACCCTTCAAAGCACTATATGGGTATGAACCCCTTTCATTTGTTGATATGGTACTGGGTGATAGCTGTGCACCAAGGGTGAGGGACTAGCTTTAGGAAGGGAAAGACATCCTAAGATTCTTGAAGAACTTACCAAGGGTGCAAAATCAACAAAAGATCTATGTTGACAGATATCGAATCGAGAAAAGTTTCGAAGTAGGAGACTTGGTCTATCTCAGGTGCTAGCCATACAAGCAATCCTCATTGAAAGCAAAAAGGAAAGAAAAATTGAAGCCGCATGTTTATGGTCCTTATCGTGTAACTCGCCATATTGATGAAGTTGCCTATGAACTTGAACTTCCAGAAGGGAGCTGCATCCATAATGTCTTTCACATCTCTTGCCTGAAGAAAGCTGTGGGACAAAACATTGCATTAACCATAGATCTTCCACCACTCAATGAAGAAGAGAAGCTCGTGTTAGAATCGATCGAGATCATTGATGTACGGGAGAAGACTCTGTGGAACCGTACTTTGAGGAAATACTTGGTACGCTAGAAACACTTACCACTGGATGATGCGATTTGGGAAGGTGAACACATTCTTTAGCATTCGACACTGCATTTGCTTGAGGACAAGCAAATTTTGGGATGGGAGGACTGTAATGTTCCCATCATAAAATAAATAAATAATCAAAGCATTGATTATGGGCCGATTGATTATATCTCGGACCCATTTTTATTTTAATTTTTTTCTGTAGGTGTTGTTGTCGACTATCTTTGTAAACCCTCGAGAGTTCCTCCGAAGGGTATTTAAGCATGGCATGTAGGAAGTAGTTGGTAGGTGATCTCGATTATATTTTCTTATATTGCGAATTCTAGTGGAATTCTTTGTTGTTAGCCATTTTGGAAGTGAAAGATCTTCCCTACTTGGCTAATCCAATTTCGGTGGGATTCAACCCTCACTCTATTCCGTCTTTGTATTACTTGCTTGGATCTGGCAAATCCGTGCACCATCTTTGTTTGCAAATGCATATATCTATATATCTGGGATTGGATTGCGAATACTTGTATTGGCATTAATTGGCGTGTTTGGCGAATATATTGTTCACATTGTTCTGGCATCTCAGATTGGAGTTCAAGCCGTGGCGAATGACCCTCAATCATCCTCCTCCCTCCATCGTGCGACCACTTATAACTCTCAGACTGTAGGGACCCATTTACGCTCCATTTTACGAACCTCCGTTCCGTTGACCCTCACACACTTGGCTACCGTACTACTGTATGACCATCTCCCCATGGCTAGACTTGGCCATCCTACAATCATCTAGCAAACACCGTATAGACTACGCCACACCTACTGTACAACTTGTCACCAACAGAGCATTCTATCTCCTCCATGCTCGGTCACTCCTGCACATCCCATACTATCATATGGTCAACCCAGACAACTGTTTGGCTAACACATTTCATATTGTACGGACATCATTGGATTGTGTTTCGTTGTTTTGAAGCTTACTTCTGGGTTTGGGTATCAAGCAATGTGCAGCTCGGAGTAGAACATTACAGAGTGGCCTAATGCAATGAGAACCTTTTTTTAAGCTATTTGAGTGCTCTCTATAATTGGAGTCAATCGAGTAGTCTTCTTGATAGTCGAGCACTAACCAAATCTAAGCTTCAACCTCTACAACATTACATAAACAATTTTTACTTAAATAGAGTTAGATTCGAGCTCAGCGACCTGAAATAACCTTCGCATTAGTACATTTAAAAAAACTCATGGTAAAATTCAAAAGGACAAAGAAAATGGTCAATTTTTTTTGTTTTGTTTTGTTGAAGCTTTGGAGAACCTTTTTAGCTAAGAGCCAAGGACTGAGGGAGATCCATTCTAGCAAAATCCATTCTGGCAAAATCCATTTGGGGTTTGATCCCAGCCTCATCCCTTATGATGTCAAAGCCTCGCATTCAGTGAGATTTGATCCTTGCTGGACTGACTTGATCCTTGGTGGGCTCATTTAGAACCATTCAACTTCACCACAAGACCAAGGGTCCATTGACAAAAATATCTTTTTATGTTAAGATATTTAAATATGTTTGATACAAAATCTAGTTATAATTAAAGCATTCAGCCACATATCCCTGATGTATTTTTTTTCTTTAATTATGTGGAAGAGACTTGAACACACTACCACCTAGATGCTTACAACATGGCTATGTCATTGCACCAAATGTCCTTTGACATTTCCCTTATGTATTTTTTGAAAAAGAGGGTAAAATTTAGTCAATTAGTAAACACAAAGGCTACATAAAGCAAGAAAAAACAGTGGCCACAACAAACAAATTGAACTATTTAATTCTATCCTCTTCAACAATCTTATCAAGAATTTGAGTATACGCCTGAGGCAAATCATCAATGCTCCCAACATTCCATCCAAATAACTTTTTAGAGGCCCACTTAGCTCTATTCCACTCTTTGGAAATATAGTAGAAAGGGACTAGGTCAAAAGAACCTATCAAACTTAGAATTTGCCTGTTGTTACACCTTCAAGTTTCCTACCATTCAAAATGTTCATAACAATCCTAGAATCAGACTCACAGATAATCTTTTGCCATCGAAGAGTACTAGCTCACTCAAGAGCATAGGGAACAACATAAGCTTCCATATAATTATGTACCTTATAAGCAGAGAACCCAAAGAGAACATTCTCAGAGCTATCCCTGCCAATACCTCCTATTGCCTTGTGTCTTCGATTTCCCCAAGAGGGGCCATTAGTATCAATCTTGAGAAACCCAAGGGAGGGAAACCACTTAGAAAATGTTTGAATCTTCATCTTGGCATGGTGAAGGCTAACTTGCCTACCCTTCTTAAGAGGAGTACCATGAACATTTGACAAAATGTTCAAATTCTGAATAACCAGTGTATCACTAGGATCCACATCAACCGTGAAGTCACAGTTTGCTAGTAATGTTTCCTTCAACATAATAATTATCCTTTGCCATACCTATCTAATCAACATTTTCTTATCCTAAAAAATCTTGTGATTCTTTTCCAACCAAAATTTCTAGATAATAAAAGAAGGGTCTATATCCCAAGCAACTTGGAGGAAGTGGTTTTAGTTGGGGGTCTACCAAGGTTGTTTGAAAACTCCAACAAACTAATAGCATGGACACACATGATTCTAGACACTCCACCAAAAATGCAAAATTCGCCTAGGAAAATCACATTGAAAGAAGAGGTGAGAAGAATTTTCCTCACTTTTGTTGCATAGGAAGCATATCTATGGACCATGAAATCCCCTACTCTGGAGGTTTTCTTAGGTTAAACATCCCAACAATAAGAAGAAGTTGCACTTGAGCCATGAGAATCTATTCCACACCTGTCTACACCAGGGAACCATCATCTGAACATGAGTTGAGCAATCTAGCTCCAGGTACCTTGAAGAAACAATAAATTTAACTTTCAGGTTAGACCCCCAAGCAAGAACATCTTGTCCCCTCAGGAAATTACAAATCCTTCCAGCCAAAATTCTAGCCAATGCCACACAAAACTTAGCTTAACCTCCCAAAGGCCATTCATGATGCTCCTTCGAAGAAGCCACTTTCCTTGATCCAATCCTTTGATTCCTTTTAAAATCTGCAACACTATTCCATCCTGCTTCAATACTTCTATCACCCAGAGAGCTATGAGAATTGGGAAAGAATGGAAGGGAATCCATCCCAAGAGTCATGCCAGAAAAGAGCCTCAACTCCTCTATGACAAATCCAAAAATGTCCTTGTTTGACAACCTGAGCTTCTCTTTTAAGAGTATTTCGTATCATAGAGCCCTTACTTGTCATATTGCATCTAGGAATATCTATGCGAACCCCCCTGATATTTTACATTGAGGATTTTACCCCATTTGTACTCTTGGCAGATATGCCATCTCTAGAAAGCTTTCCAGCCAAATCACAACTATTCATACCTGCTTGACAAAGCCCAAGGCCACCAAAGTGCAGTGGTCTACAAGAAAAGTCCCATCTTACCAGAATATAATTAGAAGAGAACAAATTACTAGTCCAAAGAAATTGTCTACCTAATGAAAGAAATTCTTCAATCAAGCTTGCATGAGCAATATGCACAAAACCTTTGTAGATTGGAAGGGCTTGAACCATTGACTATAAAAAGATCATTCTTGGAGCTGAAGACAAACATCTATAAGTCTAATGACTCACCTTCTTGTGCAACTTGTCCAAAATGTCTTGCCAAAAACCCCTATTTGGAGGTCAATAAAAATAGGAATCCCAAGATAAACAAAAGGAAGAACACCAACCAAGATCTAAGAATCTTGACAATCTTGGCTTGAACAACTAGAGGCATTTTGAAGAAGTAGATAAAAGACTTATCTTCATGAATCTTCTGTCTGGAAGTAGTTAGGTAAATATCAAGAGTTTGCCTAATATTAGTAGTCTCTAGCATTTTAGCTGCACTATCAGAGCTGTGTCATCAACAAACTAAAGATGGGAAGAGGAAGAAAGACCATTTCCCCAACCTCAACCTTTAATCAAACCTTGCCTAACTCTTCGATAAATTAGTCTTCCAGCACCATCTGCCATAAGGATGAACAAATATGGGGAGAGAGGATCACCTTGCCTTAGGCCTCTTGAAGCACCAACAAATTTAGTGGGCTCACTTTGATTAGAATAGAGAAAAAAGGCTCAAAATGCAACTCACGACTTAGTTAATCCAATCCTCAACAAAACCAAAAGCTTCCAAAAATTTTGCAAAGAAAGCTCCATTTAACTCTATCATAAGCTTTGGCCATATCCATTTTAACAAATATGTTCTTCTCCTTTGAAGTTGCCATAAAATGCACTGCTTCAAAAGCTACTAGCAATAAAGCCTCCTTGCTCCTTTAAATTCAAATTAGGCAGCCACCTTTTACCATCTATTGGCAATCAATTTTGTATTAATTTTATAGACAACATTACATCCCACAAGAATTTGGGAATTGGCAATTAAGCCTCCTTGCTCCCTCCATAGGAATAAGGGCAAGAAAAGTAGACTTCATAGCCCTTAGCATTTGCTTATTCCTGAAAGATTCTTGAACCGCATCCAAAAGATCCCATTTTATAATCTCCTAGATTTCTCGCTAGAATTCAATAGGAAATCTAGTTGTGCTAGGTGCTTTATCCTTTTTCATTCCAAACACCACCCCTTCAACCTCCATCAACGAAATAAGTTTGCATAAATTATATTTATCTTAGCAGAAACAATGGTGGGAAAACAATCAAGAAGCTGGAACCAAATTTCCAGAGAAAAAAAACCCAAAGAATTTGATGGCCTGAGGAGTACTCTCCCTTGTAGAAGAGAGATTGACACTGTCTTGAGAAATGAGGGAAGTAATAGCATCAACATGTCTCCTATCCTTAACAAAGCTATGAAAGCGTGTCACCTTCCTTGAGGCCAGTCTACTCTAGCCTTTTGGTTTTAGTAAATCTCTTCTCGGAGTTCCCATTCCTCCAATCTTTAATAGCCATAGCCTCAACTCTATACAATTCTTTAGAGAGACCTTAATCCCTAATATTACGGGTTATAGTGTCGTTGTGCCAAGGGATGACGCCATCTTATGGTGATGTAATTGGTTGTAGTGATGGGGTGTTTGTGGGCCATCATGGACAAGGTCAATGTTTGCTTACAATAACAATCATCCATGAATCAAGTGAACATCCAATGCCAAACATATAATGATTTACCACATTGCACAAAATATACGTCGGACACAAAAGAGATTTGCAATTTGTCACTGAAATAGATTTTATAGTTGCAAACAATGACGATGCTTAGTTTTGCCAGATTCAAGCAAAGTAATCCAACAAGCACAATAGGTTAGGACTGAAACCTACCAAAACTGTACAAGCCAAGTAGGGAAGGTCTTTCACTTCCGAAATGGAAAACAAGTAAATCTCCAATTGGAATATGTAGAACAATAAAATAACTCAAGTCGCATACCTAAAACATACAACCTGGTGGACATATATACCCGGTTGGGGGGAAAATTCTCTTGAGATAACAAAGCGCCAACACATGACATGATAAATGCTTGTGCCTAAAAAAATTAAAGATGGGCCAAAGATATGCATAAATCGATCGAGATCCCAAATACAATTTTAAAATTTTTCTAAATAATAGGGTTATTATAGTCCTCCCATCCCGAACATTGCTTGCCCTCAGGCAATCCCATGATTTTGGGAGAGGCTATGATCAATTTTTTTAGTTTGGAATTAGGTACCAAGTAGATTTTATCGCCATAGTAAATGATATCATCAATCGTTATGTATCTAATATCCTGTATATCCTTCCATCAATTGACATGTAAAAGTTTTTTTTGGAGTACTTGACCAATAGATGGGCTCGCCAATTAGTCAATGAATGAAGGGGCTATAGGTAGATGTGTGGGGTAAAATGTTGTTTGTCACATTTTTACTTGCCTCTGCAATGTTAATGTTACATTCTTAGGTCATATTATTCTAAAAATTATGTCCATCTTGTTTGTGACTTCCCTCAATCCTCTATTTGACATCCCTCTTAGCAACACCTTGCCATTTGTCTCAAATGAAAAGTTCATCCTCATGGAATTTTCGGTATAATGATCAAGGGTCTCCATCTACTGGATGCCCAATATGATATGTGTCAGCCATATCTATGGCAAAAAAGTCATCTATTAAGGTATAATTTCCCATGGTTATGGTTAGCTGTGGAGTCACGTGAGTGCAGTGTCACAAGGTTCCTCCAATCACCTTAACCTCAAATCGTCCATGCTCTATTGCGTGCAAAGCTCTATTAGTGACCAATGATGAATTTGATGAAATTGAGTGTGGCACCACTATCAATCATGACTGTGACTCATTTTCCATTGTGTGCCACGAAACCTAAAGATGCTACTTCCAGAATTCGTAGTGGGGGTAGCAATGGAACCCCCTTTTTGCATGAGTGTGGCAATTCTCTTTGCCTTTGTAGTTTATTCACCTTGTGTGTACTTCCCTCTTCATTGTCAAGTAACACCTCAATATAGTGAATCTTTCCCTTGCTAAGACATTGGTGGCTCGGTCCCCAAGGCTCCTTGCAAGTGAAGCAAAGTTTCTTCCTTCGAAGCTCTTTCTGCGAGTCCTTATCCATTGAAGATTTTTTCTGAGCCATCTCCTTGTTTTAATCCTCTTGCGATAAAGGTGGAAAAGAGGGTGCACAATTCTTGGAGGAAGACTATGTAGCCATGTCATGCACCTTTTGAGTGGCTTTATTGAGAGTACATGGGTTGAAACTATTGACCCAACCTCTTAAGGGTTCCCTTATCCCACTGATGAATAACACAAGCATTGTCTCTTTGAGATGTCTATAACCAACATAGATAGTCTCTAGAATTCTGTGATGTAGTTGTCTACTGAATTGGTTTGTTTCAATTGCACTAATTCTTTGAAGCTTACTTCGGGATCCTTTTCATCGAAGCAGTCTATGAGTCTTTTGGTAAATTCAATACAATAGGTAATTTGATCATGACTGAGAGTAACCAAGCCATGAAGCCACCATTCATGTGCAACTCCCAAATGGAGTGCAACAAATTTGATTGCTTCTTCTTTAGGCATTAGATTGAGCTGGAAATATGTGTTTTCCTTCAACACCCAAGCATGTGTTGAGATTTATCCAGATCCATCAAATGGCGATAAGTTCACTTTGTTGATATTCCTCCTTAGGTCATCATTAAAATAACTATAATTTCTCTTGCCTAAGTACCTCATTTTCATATCAACATAGTCTTTGTAGGATATATCGCCTTCCATATTTGTGTTCCACCAATCTTCTCGAAGTTGTTCTTGCATTTCTTGGAAGATTGGCTTCTATTCTTTGCATGATGCTTTTGTCCTTGGAGGAAAAATTAGCATCGAAGGTTGAAAGCAAGAGGGTTGAGGGTTTGTCCTTCCTGTAACAGACTTGTCAGTATGCCCATTTTGTTCTTTGATTATTTTTCCTTCAACAAATTTCTGTAATGTTCCCTGCATAAGTTGTTGGGTTTCGTTGATTTGGGCTTGGGATCTGGTGAGCTCTCTTAGAAGATTCATGCCTTCTTTCGTAGGCCATAGGATCTTATGGATCCCTCATTCTACTAACAAAGTGATCTCACCTTCTTCGGGTATAAACTTGCATTCAATTCCGCAAGCTAGCTAAATCACTAGCTTTGATACCATTGTAATTTTTCTTGTTGTTGCTTGGCAGAGGGGGTTTCTTGTCTAGTTGTGTGTTTCCAATTTCTTTTCCACTAAAATATACTTGCGATTATCTCAAGGCGTGTGTAACTCGACTCGCATTGAAGGGAAATTAAAACAGGCAAACACAGGCGGATACGAAAGTGCCACAAAAGCTTGGCGGGGGATATATGAATGACTTTGATAGTGCAGTACAGTGGATGTAGGATGGTGTATGGTTGTGGTACTCATTGAATAGTGCTAGCTTGTTGTTGTATGAATAATGGAAGGGAGAGTGCAAACTTTGACTACGAAGTACGGTTTGGAGTAGGGTGTGTGTGGTGGACAGTCTGTATGGTTGATAAGGATGCCCGTATGTTATAGAGGAAGTTGTACAAGTAGCCGTATGGTGGTTGATGTGCTAAGGGATGAAACCATTGTATAGTTATATAAGTGGGTGTAGCAACGAGGTGGGTTTGGGCCGTCAGGGACAAGGTCAATGTGTGCTTACAATAACAATCATCCACAAATCAAATAACATCCAATGCATGTTGTCCTCAATTTTGACATCACAAAATTGTGGCAACCCTACACAATTTTCTCATGGATTCATAGGTGTATCTTCTATGTTTCAATGCATCAATAAGGTGTCATAAAGTTAGTTCATCATCTTTGAATTATACATTACGTATTCTTGTTTGTGTGTTCTTTTTGAAGATTTTTGTCAAGTCAAATCCCCAAATGCTTGTTAGTAAGAGTTTTTCTTCTCTGATTGCAAATGCTTGATTTTGGGTAGCTGTAGTTTTTAATCTTGTTTTTCCCTAAGAATAATAGCCCTTGAAATTCTGCTTGTTATGAGCTAAGTTAGGCCTCAAATGGAGTTGTCTAGCTCAAGTTATAAAGGAAAAGGTGAGGTTTTTCAGGGGGACAAAATGTCGTGTTAAAAAATCCTTCAAAGCTAGGTTTTGTATTGACAATTGCATGAAATAAAAGTATCTTTATTATATAAAGTGGATTTGGACATCCCTTTAAAGTTTCAGGTCATTTTGAGTTTATTTGACCATAGCTTTTAGTGTTCAATGAAAATTAGACAAATAAAGTCTATTTTCATGTTACTTTATTGAAAACTATAGTTATTTGTCAAAGTTAATTAATGAGACATTTAAGATACATATAGGTGGACTTTTTATAGGCAATAAGAAATTTTTTTATCACTTAAGTGCTTATAAGTGGGGAATTGAACCCGAAAACACATGTTATTGCACTCTAAAAGTCCATTAATGTATTTTTTGATTTGAGTTATGATTTAAGTGCATAATGGTGGGGAATTTGAATCCCAAAGCACGTGTATTTTAAATATCATGTGTTTTTTCATCTTAAAAACTTGTCTATACTTCTCCAATAGAGGTGTTTGGAAATGTTAAAGCATAAGGTGGAATTTTTGAATTTGAAACCACACGCTTTTCTATTCTAAAAACACATCATTACTTTCAACATTAGAAACTCATAAAGTGGAGAATTTAAAGGCAAAGGCATGTGCTTTTGCATTCTAAAAACATGTCTTTACTTTCATTTGCACTAAACACTCATAAAGTGGGGATTTGGAGAGCAAAAGCACATGTTTTGACATTAAAAAAGTGCATCTTTACTCATTTCTTCATGCATTTCTGATCAAACAAGCTTTGATGGCGATTTTTGAGAGAATAGCATGTGTTTTGAGTTGTAAACATCTACTCATTTTGGGATTCAGCAAATACAATATTTTGGAGCAAAAAATACAAGATATATAGCAAAACTCAATGGTTTTTTCCTCCAATGGGGTCATTTTTGCATTAAACCTCTCAAGGATCAATTTTGGCTCATCAAAAGTTCAGATTTGAAAGGATTTTCCTATCTGGTCATAAAACAACCCATTTAGGGCACTTTTTTTGCCCCAAAACAACCTATCTTGTCCATTTTCCTTCATCAAATCTGAATATTTGCTTCCAAGATGAGTTCTTGGGGTTTATCGTTTGCAGGTTTTCTATCATTCTTTTTAAGTTGCGTTTGATGCTCTAGATGCCATTTTTAGTTGCCATTATATAGTGCATTTGATTTAGTCGATAAGGTTGCAATTATTGTGCATTTTTAATCTCCGACTTCCTACACTTGACAAGCTATGAATTTTGACTAAAGAATGCATTTATTTTGCAAAGATTGAGTCAAGATTCGAAGTCTATTTAACTCTCATTCATGCAATTCTTCTAAATCTGAAAATCACAGTGGATTCATTTTCAGGTTTTCCATAAGAGATCAAAGAGAGTTCTTCCTTTGCTTCTTGAGGAAAAAAGGTAAGATTCTTTGTGAATTGCATAGGGAAATGTTTCATATATGTGTTCTACAATTTTTGTTTGCAAATCTCTTCATTTCATTTTCAGATTTGTATTCATTTTGTATATATATGTGCTCCTTCTATCTTTCATCTAAATTTTCCAAGTTGCACTTGCAAGTACTTCACCTTACTTGTTTGTGCTGTTGGGATTTAAAACCTTGATCTTGAAAGAAACTACCGAGGAAAGCGAGCTTACTTTGCAACATGCTTTTGCATCCAAAAATCCCAGTTTCATGCTTGCATGCACTTCATCTGCGCTTGTTATATCGCTACCATATGACATAAAACTCATTATGGTTGTTGTTTTCATGCGCTTGCACATTTTTTTATAATGAAAAGTAAAACACAAAAGCTCATTATAAATACATGCCTTACCATCCATTTTCCACGCATTTTTCACGCATAAAACTTGCTGCCACACATGTTATGACACTCCAAAAACCCATGTTTGGGTTTTTCCACCATGTAAGCACACATCTTGAGCTCAAACACATACATTTATTCATTGTGCCAAAAGTTTCCAGCCATACTCCATATTTAATGCTCCCAAAAAACCCCGTTCTTAAGTTTTCCCCTATTTAAAGAGTTGGTTTTACCTTAATTCTTTCATTCCTTAAAAGTCCTTCAATCATGCATGCAAATACGAAAGAGGGACATGGGGCAAACATGATCACATAATGGGGCCTACAAGGAAGTGAAAGAATGATTGCAAGCATAGAATGCTTTCAAGACAAAAATAGTCAACAAACACTCAACAAAACAATCAAAGATACATATACATATTTTGGTTAGAGATGCTTCCATCAAACTTGAGCAACACCAATCATAAAGCATTCCTTTAGTAGCATAAAGGCCAAAATGGACAATGTAATAGAACTTGTGTCTTGTCAGGCACTTAGAATATTTTCATCATGTATTTGTGATTTGTAGTTGACATATTACATATAATGGAAAAAAATGTAATTGCATGTGATAGTATGACATGCAAAGTTGCAACATGTAATCAAGTCGCAACTGCACGAGATATGCGACTTTGAATAAGTCAAGGTGGTTTAGGGTTTTCCCTTTTCTCTCCAACTTTTTCTCTTTTCTTTTCCTATATATAGGAGGGAGTTTATTGTAAATATTTATCTTTTGTGAAGGCAAGAAAGTTCTACCAATTTGTATTGTGCACTCTAAGACTTTGGGCTTGGATTTAAATTAAATTGCTTTCAATAAAAGAGGTGGATTGTTTTGAGACTTTGTACCAATTCAAATTGTTATATGACAACATTTTCTTTGAGTTGATTGTGAGTCTTAATGCTTTGATTCAAGAGGGATTTGGATTCAATTGTGCAGACTTTGAGCTACCTGTTGCATTCAAAGCCAATTTGAACTTTTGAAGACTTTGTGTTGCAGAAGGACAAACTTTGATAGGTAGTAGTGGCTGCAATCACCTTGAGTTGAAGACTTTGGGCTTCATTTCTAAGTGTTCTTATTAAATTTTAGAGTATCCAGTAAGAGACTTTGAGCCTTATTGACTTGAATCCTCATGAGACAAGCGTAAGAGACTCTAAGTTCCTATTTTTGTTTTATAAAATATAAAAAAGTGAACTTTTGCCCTTGGTATTGTTCTTGTGTCAATTCTAGGGTCACCAGAATTACCATAGCAATAAGACACTTTTTGTTTAAGTTAGAAAGTAGTAGTTGTATGCAAATCACATCTAAACAGAGATGAATTGATTAAGAAAACTGCACTTTTAGTAATTTCAGTGAAGTTCCTGTTGAATCCATCTATGGTAAGAAGGGGGCTTCTCCTACTACTGAGAGGAGAGGGAAACCTCATGAAACGTTGCCTAAAGTCACAATTTTGTAAGTTGTGGTCATAGTGACTAACAAAAGTTTTAGCCAACAATGCCAAACATATAAAAATTCGCCACAATGTACAAAATATATGCTAGACAAATAAGAGATTTGCAATTTATCACTGAAATAGATATTTTAGTTGCAGAAAATGATGGCGCTCACATTTGCCAGATCCAAGCAAAGTAATCCAATGAGTAGAAAGGGTAGGACTCAAGCCCACTGAAATTGCACAAGCCAAGTAGGTGAGGTCTTCCACTTTCGTAATGGCAAACAAGGAGAATTCCAATTAGAATTCATAGAACAATAAAATAATTCAAGTTGAATACCTAAAACATCCAACCTAACGGACATATGTACTTCATTAGAGGGAAAACTTCTGAGAGAAACAAAGTGCCTACACACGACACGACAAACACCTACACCTACAAAAAATTAAAGATTGACATGAGATATACAAAAATTGATCGGACCCCAAACACAAAATATTATTATTTTATTTTATTTAATAACGGGGATATTAAAGGGTTTCATGAGCAAAAACCCTTGATTTCATTGATGTCAAAGGCTTTCATGAACAAAACTACATGTGTTAGTATCATCAATGTCAAAGGTAAAAAGAAGTTGTCATTGATTAAAGAGCAAGTCAATGATACAAAAAAAGGACATCATATCTAATATTGTCTAAGATGTTGAATTTATATTCCCTGTAACATAGATCAAAGTAACTAAGAAATATAAAGCTAAATTTGACATTAAGTAATTAATCCAACAACAACAATGATGAATACCTGAAGAATATCAAATATGCAGCAAATGGTACATTACTTATTGTGACTTCAGTTTCAAGAACAATTAAGTGTTAGTGCCTAAGCTTATAAAGTCAAAAGAATGAGTTGCCAAGTGAGTCAGCGACGAGTCCCAATAAAAGAGAAATGAAACATAAGCAGTGACAAAGACAAATTGCAGAAGACATTGAGAGTCTTCATTAAACAAAATATGATTGAGTGATGCAGATAACAAGAGTCAATGACAGTAATCAATTACAATAATTATTAATTGATTATATACACGCAAACATCGAACCTATTGAGAATGATAATCCTCTTGGATGGTTGAACAAATAGGAGATAGGATGAATGACAAATACAAAAGCAGCTTTGTCTGGAAAGAAAATAAAAATATTATGCCCTGTGCCTAACGTTGATGCAGCAGTCAACTAGAATATTGAAGGCATATAATGTATGAAGGCAGTGATGAGTATTTTTATGGAAACAATGTTGGGAGATGAAATATGCGTATAACCCATGGAATTTTATTGGTGTCGACCCAGATAATTGGCATTAACGATAATAAGGTATGTCATATCTCCATGGATTTCTAGTCAGCTAAAAAATCAATGATGTGGCAATAAAAAGAAATACAAAACAGGGGTGATGAGTTTATATTGAGCGATAGCGTCCAGATTACAAGTTAGCGCACAAACAAATTAAAGTAGTCAGATTGATTAAAAGCCTTGACGGTGATTAACAAAGACAAAGAAGAGTACTGAACCAAGAAAGAATGGATTCAAAGAAATGAAGATATAGAGTGCGGATGAAGTCAAACTAAGAATATTTATAGCATCGTCAGAAGAGTAATAGTTGGAGTATGGAAGACAAAGATGTGTATAGATGGTGAGATCTTTGAAGGCAGCGTTCAGGTCAGCGGTGAAGTCTTAGACAAAGCTCAATATTTGTGAGGTTCATTAAAAGTATGAAATTTGTAGAGTACGCAACAGTCAAAATCTCCAGATTCCGTCAAGTTGGCATATCCACATATGCGTGAAATATCCATAATACTATTGTGTTTTATAATACTATATGGCATAATACTAAAATACAATAGTATTATGGCATATTTCATATAAAACACAATAGTTGGTATATCTGTCATAATAGTATTGTGTTTTATAATTGGTGTTGTCGGTCTTAGGGAAATTAGCAATGAATGATAGTAAATGAGAATGGAGTGTTGATCAAAGACAAGCCTTAAACTATCCCATCAGTGATCTAAATTAAACTATGATTTTGAAAGGTGTTATCTAAATAAACAAAGAATAATTAAAAAATATGTATTTGAAAGATTCGTCCCTTGGTTAAGAGTCACACCAGTTGATTGGAGTGAAACAATATAAATAAAAGATGGAATATTTGCAATGAAAAAAAAGGATCTGTGAATGAAACAGAGGAACGCATAGAAGAAAAATGAAAGTGCAGAGAAGAGCAGTGAGTTGAAGACATGCAGTAGAGAATTAAAAAGAAGATGTGAATGAAAAGAAAGAAAAGTTAAAAGAACAAGAGAGCGAATAAAAGAATTATATATATATATATATATATTATATTATATTCAGATTTCCAATCTGATATATATATGAGAATAAAGTAGAGAAGAGTGAATAGAGCAAATTGATGAAAGGAGTATAATAGAACATATGTTTGGATTTATTAAATCTGAAATATATATACATATACATTATAAGAGTGATAGAAGTTAAATAAGTAGGATTGCTGCTCCATTGAAGACAATATAAAAGGAATATTTTTGCAGATATGGATGTAGAACAAACAGAGATATCAGATTAAAGAAAAGAAGTTTGAATTTTTAATTGTTAATCATCAATTGCAACAAGCAACATAGACAAGGTGGAAAAGCAATGTTTTTGCACTGGTTGGTGCTCACAAAGACAAGCAGAGGAAGTTGGCTCTCCCAGTTGGTTGGAGCCTGCGAAGTGTGGAAGTTGGAGCTTCCAGTGAGTCAGTGCTCATAAACATAAGTGTTGGAGCCTCTAATAGGTCATAGCCTACAAAACATTGTAAAAGATTAGTTTATATAAGAAAGCATTTATTTGCCGTAGTTTTCTTCCGCATTGGGTTTTCACGTAAATCTTTGTGTTATTGTGTTCATGTGCATAATTGTTTATTTCAGCAAGTGAAGTTGTTTAAGTAAAAGTTTTAAATTGACAAATTTGTTATTATACTAATCACCCCCCCTCTCAGTGTAATCATGTGCTCTTCAGTCTCTTTGCGCATGTTCTTCTCCCACAACCTATCCTTCTTCTAAGTGAGAGTGTTGACGACATCACATGCATCTTGTTGACAAGCCAGGCGAGTTCGTTTACAAAGTTCAATGGTGTTGAACCTGTAATCACTGGATTACATCTCTTCCATTGGACTTTCAGCAAGAGGCTCATCTACCTCTGCATATTTAATGTTGTCACCACTACTCACGATCTTGGAAACCATCTTTTCTTTCTTACTTTTAGGAGCCTTGGTCTTGGCAACATTCCTAAGATCATGATCTTCAAGTGGGAGATCTTTCTTCCTCTTTTGTGTGATTGCACTGAGCCAAGGAGAAGGAGGGAATAAAGAGGATTACTGCAGTGGTAGTAACCAAAGTGGATTTCAGATCAGCTTTGCAACTGTAGTCACAATGGGTGGAGCTTCAACTTGGATGGCACTTGGAGTCCGGCTATTGTGCATGACTTCAACCATGAATTGTTTAGACTGTGTAGAGGAGGTATCCATCAATACAGTGGTTGGAATTGTGGCATTAGGAATCATCATAGATTATGTATCAAACACACTCTCGAAGGTATGATACTAATTGACTGCCAAGACTATAGGGGCAAAAAAGGAGATATGCAGAGTTGGTGTAACCAGGATTGGGTTCATAGGAGAAGATGCCTGCTTTATAGGAAAGGTATCCATGATCACATGCAAAGGTGAATCGAGTGACTTATCTGAAGCTGGTGCAAAATCAGGATGAGCCATTGCATCTGGTACTTCGATAAGAGTAGGTGCCTTTGAAGAGGCCTTGTGGTTTTCACTTCAAGCACAAGACCTTTTGACTTGCCCCCTTAGATGGTAAACTTTGGAGTGGATGCTATTAAGGGTTTTGGATGCTTATTCTTTTTCCTTACTTGGTATCTTGGATTTTAACTCGATTGGGCCACCATGGTCAAAGTCTTTTCCTAGCTTGATCGTTATGCTTTTCAGCCTTCTCTTCATCAACCAAATGTTAGAGTTTGTCAAGATAGACTGAAAATGGTCCTAGATTGAAGTGCTTTCCTTTGATGACTAGGATAGAGGCAAAACTGGTAGGTTCTCCACATGATACCTGATGAAATCCAGATCCGGGATTTGTTCATCATCTTCAACTTTGACAAGAATTTGTGCAAGGTTGAAGTTTCAGATTTTCTTTAACAACAATAAAGAACAATCCATCCAACAGATATTTGTCTCCATAGCAAATCAATGCAAATATCCTCAAGATGATGGATACGAATGAATTGCCTTCTCATCTTATCATTCAAGCCCTGCTAGTCAAAACAAGTTCTTGCCGTGAACTTCTTTAAGGTGATTCTTTGGAGTTCAAAATCTATATTCTTTTCCTTAAGAACTATGTGAAGAGAGTGACCACTAATCTTCAAAGGATTTCTCGAGGAAATCTCCGTGCCGGGTCTATGCAAAGTAGATTGGTATGACTGCACTGCCATAAGTTGTCTTGCCAACTCCGTCAATATGATATCAGTAGGATACCTAGGAAGTGTGTATGGTTCACCTCTGAAGCACGCAACTTACAAGTATGTGAAGTTGGGAAACTAGAGGAACAAGCAACCATAATCATTTACCTTGGTCCATTCCTCATCTAATATATGCTTCTTTGGAAGCTCCTTATAAAAAAGACACATGTAATGCCCAAAGAAGGCATCTTGCACCCGTTTGTAGTGCATCCGACTAGCTCTTATGGGTAGCTGGTCAAGTACTCCCAAACTGACACTAACATATGGTCTCCCTTTGTAGATAAGCTTAATAATTAACACAGGGAAGTAACAAGATTCACTAGGTAGGAGTTCATGTAGAAGAAGCTAGTAGTAGTAAGTTGGGCCAATTGCTCAGATATCAAGTCGCTAATCATTTCCCCCTGAAAGATCTTTTGCTTTGCTCATATGAAAAAGAAATATATTGTTACATCCATGGCTCAAAGATGTTAGATGCTTTGAGTCCACTGTTGTGACTCAACAATATAATAAGATCATTGATATCCTCCTTGAAGTCAATTGATGCAATCCCTTTAGTCATCTGATAAGATTGAGGAGCCTCTTATTAATTAACCAATGATCATTTACATACTTGATGTTGTATGCGGTGCCTTCATTCCATCTGTCCAAAGCTTTTTGTTTTGAAATGTTAGCAACCACTGAAGTAG
The DNA here is from genome assembly GCA_028749045.1 of Cupressus sempervirens. NCBI lineage: Eukaryota > Viridiplantae > Streptophyta > Pinopsida > Cupressales > Cupressaceae > Cupressus > Cupressus sempervirens. Next base: position 385,360,835 of record CM053791.1, read on the forward strand.
GAGAAACCTGACAAATCCTATAAAGAGTTACTGGGTCTAGACTGATGACAATATTCCTTTCTTGACCTTTAATAGTCCTTGATGGGAGATCGAAATTCCTTGTGCATGCATGCACAAACTTTGGTTCATGGGCAGCCAATGGAAAAGTAGAAAAAGGATGAATATTGCTTTGTTTGATAAAGGACATTTTATTTGTAGTAGCAATGTCTATCCTCTTCAAAAAGTCTTCGACATTCAAGTGTGAGATGTCGGTATCCTTGATGCCTTCATAATATGAGGTAACCTATGAAGGTGGTATAGAGTTATGATATGAATCATAGCAAGGTTGTGGGCGCAAGCAACTGTAACATTGAAATTCCACAACATAAGAGCATCTTTAAGAGGTGGATCCATTGTATGATTTTGGACGCACAAGCATGAATTTCGGGTTCTTGGCATATGGAATATGGCTGGAAACTTATGGATAGCGAATGGTTATATTCATGTGGCTTTATTACAATTGATCCACCTTACTTACACCCAATAGGTTCGAGCTCTCATTATATGCTTAAGGTTCTCCTAAACCATTTTCTAGGTCAAACTAAGGAAATTGCCCCTTGATCATTGTTTCTAATGTTGTTTTATGTTCAATGTAATAATTTTAGGGTGTTGGTGGTCCTAGGGTACTTATGAAGTGGAAAGATGCAATAATTGTCAAATTGTTGAAAAGTTGTCAATGACAACATTTTGCAAAATGTTGTGAAGTTGTGCATTTTGTTGTTAAACGAGCAACTAATTCAAAAAATTGGTTGGCAACCCTTGGGAAATGATTCAAAAGCACTTGTAATGGATCAAGCAATGGTGGGGGGAAGGATTTTGGAAAGTTGGATAATAGTACAGTGAGGATTTTTGTAGTTTGTGTGTTTTTGTTCGTACTTTTTTTTTGGATTAGTTGACAATGATTGTTCTTAGATCCCAATAGAGCATTGTTCTACCTTTCAATATGTTGGTTAAAATTTTTGCATCTCACTAACTCCAACTTACAAAATTGTTACTTTAGGTAACATTTCATGAGATTTCTCTCTCCTCTCAACAATAGGGGAGGCTCCCTTCTTACCATAGGTGGCTTCAGTGGGAACATAATTGAAATTACAAAAAAGATGGTTCTCTAAATTAATTCCTCTTTTTTCACAAAAGATTTGCATACAATTATAACTTTCCAACTTAACAAAAAGTGTCATATTGCCATGATAATACTAGTGACCCTAGAATTGATGTAAGAACAATATCAGGGGCAGTAGTTTACTTTCTATATTTTGTGAAATAAAAAACATGAACAAAGTCTCCTGCGTTTGTCTTGAATGAACACTCAAGCAGAATAACCAGTAAGGCATAATATCTCTTTCCGGAGACTTTGAAATTCAATAAAAACACTTACAATTGAAGCCCAAAGTCTTCAAATCTAAGTGATTACAACTACTACTATTTATTACAATTTTTCCTCCTGCAGTACGATTTTTTCAAGAGTTCAAATTGGCTTTGAATGCTATAGGCTGCTCAAAGTTTGCACAATTAAATTCAAATCCTTGTTGAGCGAAGCTCCAAAACTCACAATCAATATCTATAAAATGTCGTCACATGTAATGTCCCCATCTTTTTAGCCTCTCAATGGAGTTCTTAGCCTTTCATTCTTTGAAGGCTAAGTGGAAAAATAAGGTGAAATAATTAAATTAATTTCTTATAAAGTCATTAAATAATTTAAAAATTAAAAGGTGACTTTATATTTAATTAATTTAATTAAAAAGTGACTAAAATAAATATTAGATCATAAGTCACTAAAATAATATTATATTATATGGAAAAGGGAATCTTCTAGAAGCACAACTAATTATTGTTGGAAAGGAGGAAGCTTATAGAAAAGTGCAATAAGATAATATTTTATGTTCTTCTAGAAGGGGGAGAGGAATAGAATAAGTAGAGGAGAGAGCCTCATTGTAGGGCATCCAAATTTGATATTGACATTTGCTTGTGCACTTGTTGAGCCAAGGGTTTTTGCAGGACATTTCAATCATTGAGAATGATAATTCTCTTTGATTGGCAACTTTGAGGCTGTGAAACTATTAGCTGATATTGTTGCATTTGCTGGAGGTGATATTTCAGTCATCTCATTGAAGCTTATTGAGTTTTTGCACCAATTTATGAAAAAGACACTTCAGATTTAAAGGTCATTCGATGCCCTCATTTTTATCTACACTTTGGAAGGAGTTAAGTAGCTAATTCGGAGGCATATTAAGAAGTTTATACCCATCTGCTATAGTGTCGTCGCTACAGGAATCATGAATAGTGTTATCGCTACAGTGGTCATGAATAGTATTGCTACAATGTTGTGAACAATACCGCTACAGTGCATGACAGATTCTGATCAACTTTAAAGTTGCCTACCAATCTCAAGTTCCCTTCATTTTATCTTCATGTTTATGCATTATTTGAAAATACATCTACATGGTTCTGTATGGACAGTCTAGTTAGATTGTTGAAGGCATTGTAACCTTTACACCAAGAGAAGAATAACCACATGCTGCCCCAGCTGTTTCTTTTGGAGACGAAGCTAGACAAGCCTACTTGGAGTATACCACTCTCTCTCCTGATATGAGAGAAATATGGACATTTGATCAACTCATGAAGCAAAGAAATAGGAGAGGAGGAAGGAATGATCACTATGCTCCAAGAAATGACTATCAACAAACACTTGGTAAGATTTCCATGCCTTACTATGATGGAAGTAACAAATGCATAGCTAGGTCTTGGGTTCAAAAGCTTGATTATATCTTTCTTTGAGACCAATGCCTAAAGAGGATGCCATAAGATTTGCCACACTACATCTTGAAGGAGCTGCTCACGAGTGGTGGTATCATGGGTTAGTCACTCTTGGACAGAAGCTTATCACTACATATGAGGAGTTTACCAATAGGCTGATTGAAAGGTTTGATGTCAAAGATCCTGAGGTGAGTTTCCGTGAATTTCCACAACTAAAACAGCATGGTTCCGTTGATGCTTATGTGAATGACTTCCAACAGTTATCGGTCATGGTTCCTAACATTAGTGAAAGAAGATTAGTAGTATTATTCATGGAAGGATTGATGGAGCCATTGAAGGGTTGGTTGAAAGCTTTTGATGCTCCCTCGCTATAGGAAGCAATGAAGAAGGCACGAAGCATGGAGTTCACTGCCCCTACCAGCAAGTTTACATCGAAGGGAACATTTTCCAATCGAGACAACAAGAAGTTTCCTAAGAAGGAGGACAAAGCTAAATGTAAGTCTACTTTTCCGTTTGACCATGAGACTCTTAATGATTTAAGGAAGAGGAAACTATGCTTCTATTTTAAGGGACCATATGATATTAACCATGATTGCCCTATGAAACCTAAGGGGAAGTCAAATCGTGCAATGTCGGCACTAATTGAAGATTCTGATTTAGATCAGCAATTTGAAATTAATGATTTAGAATCAGAAAAATCAAAACATGATGAAGAATTAGAGGAAGAAGTGAAGCTTAAAGAGGCTCGTCTCACAAGTATTCAGCGAGAAGGGTCTTTTAGGATGCGAGGGGTTCTTGCTGGTCAAAAGATTATTACCCTTCTTGATACAGGTGCGACACACAATTTCATTGATGCTAGGCTTGTTGAGAGGCGTGGTATACACACTAAGAAGTTTGAGGGAATTTGAGTTAAGGTTGCTGATGGTTACACTCTTAGGTGTGACGAGATGATTTCAAATTTGCCCATGCGCTTGAATAATTATGAGTTCAATGCAGATTTTTATGTGGTGAACATGGGAGACATAGATATGGTTTTGGGAATGACATGGTTACATGACATAGGAATATTCACCCTCAACCTTCGTGAGATGGATATGAGATTTGAGATGGATGGAAAAACTCGTTTTGAAAGCACTCAGAGACACCAGTTGCAAGACTATTTCTTTCAGGAAAATGGAACATCTCTTGTGTCATGACATGGTTGAGTGGGTAGTAGATTGTGTTTTGAAGCCAACACAGGAAGAGCAACAAAAACCTGTTTATCCTCTTGATATACAAGAGTTGAGGATCAAGCATGATAAGGTCTTTAGCAAGATTCCACCCTGTAGACCTCCAGATAGAGGGATAGAGCACATCATCGAATTGGAGGAGGGTGCTAAGCTCGTGATAGTCACTCCCTACAGGCACCCTCAACGGCGCAAAGATGAGATAGAAAAACCTATCAAGGAGTTGCTAGCTATAGGGCATATTAGAGTAAGTCACTTTTTGCTTCATCAGTGGTATTGGTTAAAAAGAAGGATAGTACTCTAAGGATGTGTATTGATTATAGAATGCTTAACAAGAGAACAATCAAGAACAGATATCCCATTCCAAGGATTGATGAGTTGATTGATGAATTGCATGGTGCCAAGTACTTCTCCAAAATTGATCTGAGATCGAGTTACCACCAAATTCGTGTGAGGGAAGAAGATATTGAGAAGACAGCTTTTCGTCGCCACTGTGGACATTTTGAGTTTGTGGTTACGTCGTTTGGGCTAACCAATGTCCCTGCTACGTTCCAGTCTACTATGAATAGGGTATTCCATTCACAGTTGAGGCGATTTGTGTTAGTCTTCTTTGATGATATCTTGGTTTATAGCAGGACATGGGAAGAGGATCTTGCACATCTTGACATAGTTTTGGGTATTCTTGGTAATGAATCTCTATATGCCAAGGAATCTGAATGTGACTTGGGCATGACATAATTATTATATTTGGGTCACATCATTAGTGTAGAAGGAGTTCGGATGGATCTAGATAAGGTCAAGGCAATTGTTGAGTGGCCTACTCCGACAAATCTGACACAACTTGGAGGATTTTTGGGCTTATGTGGATTCTATCACAGATTTGTCAATGGGTATTCTCGCCATGTAGCACCACTTACAGATTTGACCAAGAAAGGGGTTTTTGTTTGGATTTGTGAGGCATAGGAATGCTTTGAGATGTTCAAATGACTTATGACTACTTGCCCAGTGCTTGCATTGCCTGATTTCACTAACCCCTTTGAGTTGCAGTGTGATGCTTCAGGTGAGGGGATTGGAGCCGTCCTTATGCAAGACAAACATCCAATTGCATATGAGAGCAGGAAGCTAAGAGGTTCTGAGAGGAGCTACAATATATATGACAAGGAAATGTTGGCCATTATGCATGCATTGGCCAAGTTCAGGCAGCACTTAGTGGGCAGTAAGTTTGTTGTAAAAACAAACCATAATAGCTTGAGACATTTCCTTGGGCAGCGGATCTTAATGACCGTCAGCAGAAGTGGGTAAGCAAGCTGCAATCTTATGACTTTGACATTTCTTTTGTCAAAGGTTCACAGAATATAGTCGCTGATGCCTTGTCTCGCCAACCACATTTGAGCTCTATGGTTGAGGTTTCAGAGGATTGGAGTCATTTGATTGTGGGAGAATATGCTAAGGATTCTTGGGTGTCAGGTATTATTGATGGGTCATTGTAGGATAATAGGTACACGGTGGTGAATGATCTTATCATTTACAAGGGGAGGGTCTTCTTGACTCCAGGATCAGAAATAAAGAACATAGTATTGAGGTCCTTTCATGATTCACCATTGGCAGGCCATCTCGGGTATTTCAAAACCTATCGACAGGTTCGGGAGAGGTTCACTTGGAAAGGACTAAAATCTGATGTTCTACGATATGTTAGGGAGTGTGTTGTTTGTTAGCAGAACAAACAGGACCATACATATCCTGCTGGTTTATTATAGCCACTTCCAATTCCAGACAGGAAGTGGGAATGTATATCCATGGACTTCATCACAGGGTTGCCAAAAGCACAAGGTAAGGATTGCGTATATGTGGTTGATCGCTTGACCAAGTTTGCACATTTCTTTCTGGTCACTATTTCATATTCAGCCACACAAGTTGCCAAACTATTTTTCCGTGAGGTGTTTAGATTGCATGGATTACCACGAAACATTGTTAGTGACTGAGATAGTCGGTTTATGAACAATTTCTGGAGGGAACTTTTTAGATTGTGGGACTGAGCTTTCTCCGAGTACTAGTTACCACCTTCAGACAGATGGACAGACAAAGATAGTCAACAAATGGGTGGAAGGGTACCTCAAAAATTATATTGCTAAGCAACAAAAAGGGTGGGTTAAGTGGATATACCTTTGTGAGTACTGCTACAATACCACTTACCATCTTTCTATTTAGATGACACCATTCATGGCCTTGTATGGTTACGAGGCTCCTAGCTTTCTTGATTTGTTGATGAGTGATAGTAGAGTGCCTAGTGCTGGAGACATGTTACAGGAAAATTAGGATAACATGAGGGCTCTTTGTGAAGACATCTGGAAGGCACAAAACCAACAAAAACAATATGCAGATCAGAAGAGAGTGGAACGCTCTTTTGAGGTTGGGGACATGGTGTATTTAGTTGCAGCTCTACAGACAATCTACTCTCAAGAAGAGTGGTGCAGAGAAGCTCAAGCTGCGATACTATGGACCCTTCCGAGTCATTAGGCATGTGGGTGAGGTGGCTTATGAGCTAGAGTTGCCGACGGACAACAAAGTGCACAATATTTTCCATGTATCATGCCTCAAGAAGGCATTGTGACATCATGTGCTTCCTTCTGGAGTTCTACCACCCTTAGATGATGAGGGTAAGTTGATTTTGATACCAGAGGCTATATTAGATTTTAGAGAGAAGCAGTTGAGAAGCTGTGTCATTAGAGAATATTTGATTAAATGGAAGGACCTACCTATTGAGGGTGCTACATGGGAGAGTGAAGAGATTCTGCAACATCCAGAGTTGAGATTGCTTGGGGACAAGCAATTTCCAAAGGGCGGACTGTAATGTCCCCATCTTTTTAGCCTCTCAATGGAGTTCTTAGCCTTTCATTCTTTGAAGGCTAAGTGGAGAAATAAGGTGAAATAATTAAATTAATTTCTTATAAAGTCATTAAATAATTTAAAAATTAAAAGGTGACTTTATATTTAATTAATTTAATTAAAAAGTGACTAAAATAAATATTAAATCATAAGTCACTAAAATAATATTATATTATATGGAAAAGGGAATCTTCTAGAAGCACAACTAATTATTGTTGGAAAGGAGGAAACTTATAGAAAAGTGCAATAAAATAATATTTTATGTTCTTCTAGAGGGGGGGAGGAATAGAATAAATAGAGGAGAGAGCCTCATTGTAGGCCATCCAGATCTCATATTGACATTTCTTTTGCACTTGTGGAGCCAAGGGTTTTTGTAGGACATTTCAGTGATTGAGAATGATAATTCTCTTTGATTGGCAACTTTGAGGCTGTGAAACTATCAGCTGATATTGTTGCATTTGCTGGAGGTGATATGTCAGTCATCTCATTGAAGCTTATTGAGTTTTTGCAGCAATTCATGAAGAAGATACACTTCAGATTTAAGGGTCATTCTATGCCCTCATTTTATCTGCACTTTGGAAGGAATTAAGTAGCTAATTCAGAGGCATATTAAGAAGTTTATACCCATCTGCTACAGTGCCATTGCTATAGGAATTGTGAAATAGTGTTATTGCTACAGTGGTTGTGAATAGTATTGCTACAATGCTGTGAACAATACCGCTATAGTGCATGACAGATTTTGATAAGTTTTAAAGCTGCCTACCAATTTTAGGTTCTGTTCATTTTATCTTCATGTTTATGCATTATTTTCAAATACATCTACATGGTTCTGTATGAACAATCTAGTTAGATTGTTGAAGGCATTGTAACCTGATTTTATATTAGAATTTTTATATCAGCAAAATATCAATTTTGAAGTTTGAAATATAATGCAGTTTGCATGCCAACTGTTTGACATAATGTCACTTAGCTATAGTGTTAAGTTGCATTGAATAGATGTCATATATTGTATTAAGAAAAAACAAAAAAAAGTTGCATTTCATGTTAGGTGTAGACTAAGCGGAAGAGAAGTCATTTTTCAGTCATCCTATGATATTAGAAGTCATCTTTCTTATTTTGAAAACAAACTAAAAATAAAATCAGTCATATATCCCTCTGCTGTACAAGTGTTTGACAAAATTTCTAAAAGCAAATATAGCAAGTTTCAGTCAGATTTGGAGAGGGATATTACATCACATAACACCTTGAATCAACACAAAGTTTGAAAGCAAGTTGCCTCCTTTATCCAAAGCAATTTAGATTTACATCTAAGCTCAAAGTCTTAGAGTTCATATACAAATTGACTGAATTTTCTTACCTTGCCAAAAGATGATTATTTACAATGAGCTCCCTATATAGGAAAATAGGAGAGAGAAAGGTGGAATAAAAAGAGGAAATCTTCAACAACCTTGACTTATTCTCTAACAAACTTCTAACTAACTAATTTGACTTATTAAAAGTTGTATGCCTAATGCGATTGCAACTTGATTACATGTTACAACTTTGTACGTGGTACTATCATATGCAATTACATCCTATTTTTCCATCACATATAATATGCCAATTACAAATTACAAATACATGAAAATATTCTAGTGTCTTACAAGGCAGAACTTTTATTATATCATCCTTTTTTAGTCTTCATGCTGCCATAGGATGCTCAATGGTTGACGTGATCAGGTTTGGTGGAAGCTCTTGATCTTAAACATGAACTTGCATCCTTGCTCACTCTGTAGTGCAATGGTGATTGTCTCTTGAAGAACAAATTTGTTTCTTTTCATCTTCGTCTTGAAAGCATTTTATGTATTCAATTATTCTCTCATCTCACATTAGGCTCCATTATGTGATCACTCTTGCTTCGTGTTCTTCTATCTTCTTTGCAGGTTTGTAGTTATGCATGTTGTTATTGAGTTTTGAGAAAAAGCCATTGTATGTTCTTTCAAGCATCGATGGGTCCATTTCTCGCTTTTGATGTGTAAAAACACAAACTTCGGCAAAGTATGAATAGGGAAAGTACATGGGATGATTGCTGACAATGAATGAGCTAATGGGTCAAGTTCAGAATGGCTTAGAAATGGGTTTTTCTAAGTGCATAACATGTGCAGACAGTGAGCTTTAATTTATGCAAATGAGGGACAAATGAGTAGTAGTTGGGTAACATATGAGAGGCATAACACACTTTTCTAAATACACTTCATAAAATTTTATCCGGCAAGCATGTGGAAAATACTTTCAACCATAGGGCTGCCATATAGTGATCTATGAAATGCATGATGGTGGGATTTATACTTGCATTCATGAGGGGAAAAGAAGAGTTTGCCTTTTTCCTTAGAATAAGAGTTCAACCCGATTGCATACCCAAATAAATGAAACCTTGCACATGCAACTTAGAGAAGTAGACAAAAGAATAAAACGGGTAGCATATTATATACAAAACCAATGCAAATCTAAAAATAAAAATGCAAAAATTTGCAACAGCACTTAGTAGAAAGAAAACTATATAATTTTCCTTAAGAAAATAACAGAGAAAACTTACCTCTCCTCACCAAGAACAAAAGAATAAGTCTCTTTCAAATCTTTGAGAAATCTGAAAATAAATCCAAGAGATTTTAAATTTATTTGTTAAAGAGAGCAAGACACATATAGATTTTGAAATTCAATTCTCATGAATAGTAAAGGTTCGAAATAAAATGTACAAAAAGATGCAATGACCTTTGACTAAATCAAAGCCATATATAAAGAATTTGGAAAATGACATCCAAAGCATGACAAGTGATTTAAAAGATTTGGATGTAAGCTAGGAAGGATAGAAAATGCTTTCAAACATACTTTGATCTAACACGTGCTGTTTTATGCTGCAAATTGCTCAAAACTAGGGTGTTTTTGAGCAAAAAATGTACCCTAGATGGGTTGAGAAATGGAGAAAATACTCAACTAATTCCCTTTTTGAGTAGCCCAATGTGTTCTTTGGGTGATTTTAGGCAGAAATGACCCATAGGTCATAAAAAATGACCAAGTATTGCTTAAGATATGAGATTTGAAGGCTGTAAAATTGTTTTTTGATGAAAAATGCCTAAGACAGTAAAGCTTTGAGAGTTAAAAACGTGTTTTTGGGTAAAAATTGGCTACTTTGGGGTGTTTGATCAAAAAGCTTCATATTATGAAGTGAAAACACACTTTTTGGTTGTATTTACATGTTTTAAACCATGTAATGATTGAAAAAATTGCCACCATGAGCTTTTAGTTGATAACTTAGTACAAAACACATTTTTGGGAGTCATTTACATGTTTTAATTGGGCTAAAAATTGTTACTTTGCCTTACTTGGACTGTTAAGACACAAAAACATGTCCTAAATTGAATGCAATTGAGCCAAAAATTGTCACTTTGGCTTAGGCTAGGTAGAAATAGGTTTTTTAAGATCACATACACATGCAACTGGGTCCAAAATTGCCACTTTTGTCTAAGTTAGATGAAAACTCATTTTAGACATGCATTTACATGTTATAAAAATGCAATTTGATTTAAAAAGTCCATACATGGTAATTTCAAAGATGCATATGCAATGGGTTACGAAAACCCCATTTAAATGCATTAATGTATTTAAAATAAACTTATACATGCAACAACATATGTAAATGGGTTAGAATTTGCCACTTACATTGATTTAATAAGTTTTGAATTTGCAAATACATATAAAAAGCCCACTTAAACACATTAAAATGTGTTATTGCATTGAAATAGTCCATTTAAATAAATGTTGGGACTTATATTTAATTGAAAGTGGGTTTTCACATAGTGATTTACATATTGGTATATGCAATGAGTAATAAAAACCCCACTTTTAAGCATTTAAGTTGTCTTATGTAAGTAAATTTAATATTTAACTATAGTTTTCAATAAATTAACATGAAAAATAGACTTGAAATAGGCTAATTTCATAATACATTAAAAACAATGGTCAAATCAACTCAGAATGAGTTGAAATTTTAAAATGGACAACAGAATCCACTTTAAATATTAAATAGAAATTTTATATTATGCTTTTACCAATAATAAGCCCACTTTTTATGAGGTCTTTAAATCGAGATATGAAGTTTTCTTGAAAAACCCCCATTTTTCCCTTATAACTTGAGCTAGACAACTCTAATTTCGACCTAAGTTAACTCAAAATGAGTGGAATTCCAAATGCTATTCAGCTAAGGCAAAAACAAGACTAAAAACTATTTACAATCCAAAGAAAAACAAAGAAAAGACACAAAAGTTTGCCAAGCATTTGCTGTTAGAGAAGAAAAACTCTTACTAGCAAACAATTTCGGATTCAACTTGTTGGAAACCTTCAAAAGAATGCATAAATAGAGTAACAGAGAGTACAATTAAAGGATAACGAATTATCTTTATGGTACTTATTAATGCACTCAGATTTCCACAATCCATGATAGTTATGGTACTTAGTTTTTGGATTAGATTGTGTAAAGATTTTTGCCATCAACGTTTCAAATCACACTACATGATCAATCATTAGGATGAGAGCAAGAGATGTAAAACATTGTTTAATAGCTATGCGATTCAGAGAGAGGGTTTTATAGCTATGCGAGTCGGAGAGGTGGTCTAACATCTTGGAGACATAGTCTTGCTTGTTCATAATGATGGTAGCATTGCCCTTGTCAGCTTTGATGATTGCTAGGTCATTATGACGCATCAAACTTTAAGTTGTAGATTTAGCGTTGAGTCACCAAATAAAGGAGACTAGGAGAAGAGGGATTGCACACACCCCAAAGCTAGAAAAATAATAATAAAACAAATGGGGTGAAAGACTAAACAAGAAGGCACCTCACAATTGTAAGTATTAAGGTTAATAGTAAGGGAGAGAAAAGAAATAACCGATCTAAATCCAGGTGAAGCAAGCATATCGATTAAGGTGTATATATATATATATATATCTATATTACATATATATGTATATTACATATATATATATATATATATATGTATATTACATATATATGTATATTACATATATATATATATATATGTATATTACATATATATATATATATGTATATTACATATATATATATATATGTATATTACATATATATAAGTATATATATATATATATTACATATATATAATATATACTTATATATATATTGTTAGCCGACTGGATGGTTCCGGCGGTATTTTGTATTCTGTAGCCGACGGTCTGGCGGTGTTCCTGTAGCCGACGGTCCGGTGATGTTTCTGTAGCCGACGGTCCGGCGGTGTTTCTGTATTCTGTAGCCGACGGTCCGGCGGTGTTTCGGTATTCCATAGCCGACGGTCCGGCGGTAAATAGTTTGTAACGGATAAAATAATTGTGGCCGACGGACTCCTTCGGGAAGGTTCGGCAATAGTATTTATATCCTGTCCGGGATCATTGTAAATCATCATTCACTTACTAATATTATTCTGCTGTTCGTGTTCTATTGTTTGTACGCATTCATTTCCTTTACCTGTACAGTAAACATTTGGCGCCGTTGCCTTATGAATCTGGAAGGTGGGAGGAATGAAGATTAATGCCAAATCAGCTTAACAAGGATCGGAATAAGGGGAAGGGAAAAGATGGAATCCGTACTGCGCAAGAGAATTTAATTTTGGCACAACAAGCCGAACGTTGACGGAGATTCCAAAAGATTGCCGACGGAAACCGAAGTGCGGAGGAATTGTTGGAGGAGACTCGGCAGCGGGTGGAATTGGTGGAAGAAGCACGGGAGGAGTTCTTGAATTTGTGTTCGCCGAGGGAAGAAAATTCAGACGGGAGAGCATCAACTCGCACGGCTCGCGGTGCTGACGGAGCACGAGCGTGGAGTGACCTCTTCGTCTAGGATAGACTTCCGCGGGAAACAATTTCGGAGGATCCTCTGTCTTCACCAAGGGTTGCAGCTGTCGACACCTCCGGTGTGGGAGTGCAGACTGCCGGTGTGGGAGTGCAGACCTCTAGAGTTATGGCGGGACCCAAAGAAAAATTACCAAAATTTGAAGGCGATGGTACAGCTGACCCCGTCCGACATTGTAAGACATGTGAGATGATCTGGCGGGCAAATGGAATCACAGATGCCGACGAATGGGCTAGGCAATTTTCGGCAACCCTACGGGGTGTCGCGATTGATTGGTTTTCGGATATGGATCCGCAGAAGCTGGATACATGGGATAACATTAAAAAAGAGTTTTTGGCGGAATTTAAACTCTTGCGGGATGATAATGAAATTGTAGGGGAAATTTTCAATACCAAGTAGGGGAAGCACGAAACTGTTTGTGTATACGCCAGGAGATTGAAAGACTTAATAAACAAAATGGAAAGCAAGCCAGCGGACGGATTGCAGAAAAGGTGGTTTGTGGACGGCCTACGCTCAAAACTGCGAAGGAAAATGAAAATTGTGCCACCGTCATCATATGTCGATGCTTACAACAGAGCACTCAACCTTGAAAGTGCGCAGAAGACAAAGAAGAAGAAAACCAGCTCCTCTGACTCTGATGATGATGAATCCGCTCAAGATGATAGCAGCGACGACGAAGGTAGTAACAAAAAGGTTCGTGCCTTACAGAAAGATATGGTTCAAATGATGGAGTTTAAAAATATGCAGAAAGAGCCAAAAGGTAGTGAATTATGGTGCACGGAATGTAAGACCGACGGTCATACTAAAGGATCGTGTCCGAAGAACCAATTTTGCGACATCTGTCAGATCATGGGACACTCGACAAAGGACTGCCCCTTTAACATGAAGACAAGAGGATCTCCGCAGGTGTTTCTCACACAGGAGGCTTCCCCGTCGGGTAGTAGCGGAAACGCGAATACTGCCGGTGCTACATCTGGAGGATACAGGAATAATAACGGAGGGCAAAATAATAACAATAATAATGGGAGCCGAAGTCTAACTCAGTATGATGCAAACGGACGGCCGATCATTCAATGCCGAGCATGTAATTTGTGGGGTCATTTTGCGCGGGATTGTACAGCGGCAAATACACTGAAATTATTATGCAGATGGTGCGGACCCGGCGATCACGAAGATTCCAAGTGTCCAAAGGCTGGAGTAAACTTGATCACTGTTGGCACGGATGTAGAGGAGGTTCTGGCAATTACACGGAGGCAAGCGGAGGAAAAGAGAAAAGTGGGGGAAGCACAGGCGAACATTGCGAAGGCATCGTCGGCGGGGACATCTCAGTTGAAGGATATCACTGGCACCTTGGCAAAGAACTTCGCAGAACAAAGCATTGTACGACAGATCTTACAAACGGAGATACCGGTCAAGATAAGTGACCTCCTCACAATGCCCCAGTTACGGACGGCTATTCTGAATCATACATCGTTTTCAAAAGCACCGGAGGACACAGGAAGGAATAGTAGGGAAGTAATGACAACAGACCCAATACTGCTGGCACTCACCTCCGGACGGCATTCGGCGGTCGTTGAGATGGGGATTTTGGGAAATGTTTTGACAGAGACAATTGTTGACGGAGGGTCCGGCGTGAATGTCTTACTGGAGGATACTTGGAAGAAGTTGGGAAAACCGACGTTGTGGCCACCTGCATTTCAGTTGCTCACGGCAGACCAACATGGAATCAAACCGTTGGGCATTCTGAAAGCGCAACCGGTAACAATTGGTACGCAACCATTTTTATTGGATTTTGTAGTCATTCCATTAAAAAGAAAAGGCTATGATGCTATTCTGGGACGGGATTGGTTGGTGCAAGCAAAAGTAAAACATGATTGGAAACGCAATACCCTATCAATGGAGCGCGGAGGCAAAAGATTCATAATTGACCTGCACACGCAAATGGTTGGCAAGGAGGCAACATTGTTAGATTCTGACAGTGAAGGCGAGAGTGATGATGAAGGAAAGAGGAGAATGGAACCGGATGAAGAAGGAGTATTGAGACTTGACGGAGGATCGAATGACGACGACCTGGACTCAGTGAATGGCTTTTACCACTGGCAGATAGAAGACTACGAACTCTTTCCGAGTTGCAATATGCTAAGGGTTGACGAAGATGAGAAAAAGGAGGAAAATGAATGTCCGCAGGAATGCAAGGAAGCAGAAGAAGGAAAAGCTGCTATGGCCGAAGCTGAGGGGAAGGACACACAGTTTGAACACAAAAAAATGAAAGATTCCACTGTCCGGTACATGGTGAATAGACCGTGTGGAAAGAAAAGGTCACACTACAGCATAAAATTAGTGGAAGGGCACCGACAGCAAGGAAATAATCCAGTTGTGCGACGACCGCAGGCACAGTGGGCGACGGGGGTGGCACAGAACAAATGTAAGGCATACGACAGTCAAAATGAAATCAAAATGGAAAAGTTTAAGGGCAGTTGGGTTGGACCATATCAGATTCGGAAGGTCGGCGATAATGGAGCGATCAGATTATCAACCTTGGATAGGCAGAAGGTACCTCCGATAGTCAACAGATCCAAATTCAAAATATATGGTGCTAGGAAGACTCCATCGCTGTCACAAGATGGCCAGCTGATTTCGTTGTCGTTGCAGAATGATGACGCCTGGAGGCAAAATGGAGGAACCTCTGTCATTTGATGTGTATAAAAAATTTAAAAAAAAAAAAAAAAAAAAAAAAAAAAAAAAAAAAAAAAATTGAAAGGCCCCGCGGGCAATACCTGCCGGAGGCCCCGCGGGCAGCACCTACCGGAGGCCCCGCGGGAAAGACAGACCCCGCGGGCAGCACCTGCCGGAGGCCTCGCGGGCAGCACTTGCCGGAGGCCCCGCGGGCAACACCTGTCGGAGGTCCCGCGGACAAACCAAACGAAGACCCCGCAGGTGGACAAAAGCCCCGTGGGCAATCTGTCCGCGGGCTTCAAATTTCCTTGTCTGCGGAGTTCGGAATGTAGCACGTGAATAAAACGAAGGCAGAACGGGAGGAGAATGAAGTTTAGTTTGCACGGATGTGAAAGACTTTGTCCGCAGAAGCAGCTTAAGCTGCGGAGTTCCTTTCCTGACCACGGGTTTGGCTTTGCGACATTTTTCTTTTCCCATAACACCGAGGAAGCTGATCGGCAAGGTTGGAAATCCTGCAGCTCCTTGATGCATAGTTCCCGCTACCACTTGCTGCTCCGTTTTCACTCTATTGCATATTCTTTTCCTCCCCTGTGGGGTGAGAACTTCTGTAATGGGCGGAGGTGGCAAAACTATAATTTAAAAAAAAAAAAAAAAAAAAAAAAAGTCGACAAAATCAAGTTGTTCAGAATGAGTGACAGATGATGCCAAAGGGAAGGGGACACATCCGTGGTTGCCAGAAAGAGTGCAGAATCGGCAGATAATGACAGAAATGGTGTGTTCCGTGCATTTTTGTGTAGGTTTCGAAGTGCTAATTTGGTCTTGGCGGCGAGGGGCGTTGCCCCTCGACCCCGCCCTATACTGCGATGCCCCAGGACCCCGCGGGGGCGTTGCCCCCTGGACCCCCAGTCGTGGCGGATATCAGTCGTGGGAGTTTGACCAGTTGAGAAGAGTTGAAGTTGCTGCAGGCATGGACTTTTTGTGTATTAGAGCCAGTGGGAGCAAGTGTTGGCTGTGAGGCTGTCTTGGTGGATGCGTAGAGAGCTCGGGAGGAGCTGATCATCCAGTTGGAAGCAGTGCAGCGACACTTGGCTTAGGATACTGAGGAATTGAAAATAAAGAAAGCAGCACAGGTGGCTATCAAGGTCAGCTTGAGGAGACAGTATTGTGTTAGCAGAGGCTATAGATGTAACTGGATGAATGTGGAAGTGATGTGACAGAAGCAAATTTCTCTTGTTGTAGTCACTCTATTAATGTATTTTGTTTGTTAATTTGTCTCAGATATTTTGTCAGTCGTCAGGAGACGACTTTTCTTTTTGGGGGGGATGGTGTTAGCCGACTGGATAGTTCCGGCGGTATTTTGTATTCTGTAGCCGACGGTCCGGCGATGTTTCTGTAGCCGACGGTCTGGTGATGTTTCTGTAGCCGACGGTCCGGCGGTGTTCCTGTAGCCGACGGTCCGGCGATGTTTCTGTAGCCGACGGTCCGGTGATGTTTCTGTAGCCGACGGTCCGGCGGTGTTTCTGTATTCTGTAGCCGACGGTCCGGCGGTGTTTCGGTATTCCGTAGCCAACGGTCCGGTGGTAAATAGTTTGTAACGGATAAAATAATTGTGGCCGACGGACTCCTTCGGGAAGGTTCGGCAGTAGTATTTATATCCCGTCCGGGATCATTGTAAATAGACCGCGCGGAAAGAAAAGGTCACACTGCAGCATAAAATTAGTGGAAGGGCACCGACAGCAAGGAAATAATCCAGTTGTGCGCCGACCGCAGGCACAGTGGGCGACGGGGGTGGCACAGAACAAATGTAAGGCGTACGACAGTCAAAATGAAATCAAAGTGGAAAAGTTTAAGGGCAGTTGGGTTGGACCATATCAGATTCGGAAGGTCGGCGATAATGGAGCGATCAGATTATCAACCCTGGATAGGCAGAAGGTACCTCCGACAGTCAACAGATCCAAATTCAAAATATATGGTGCTAGGAAGACTCCATCGCTGTCACAAGATGGCCAGTTGACTCCGTTGTCGTTGCAGAATGATGACGCCTGGAGGCAAAATGGAGGTACCTCTGTCATTTGATGTGTATAAAAAATTTAAAAAACCAAAAAAAATAAAAAAATAAAAAAATTGAAAGGCCCTACGGGCAATACTTGCCGGAGGCCCCGCGGGAAAGATAGACCCCGCGGGCAGCACCTGCCGGAGGCCCCGCGGGTAGCACTTGCCGGAGGCCCCGCAGGCAACACCTGCCGGAGGTCCCGCGGACAAACCAAACGGAGGCCCCGCAGGTGGACAAAAGCCCCGCGGGCAGAGTCTGTCCGCAGGTGGACAAAAGCCCCGCGGGCAATCTGTCCGCGGGCTTCAAATTTCCTTGTCCGCGGAGTTCGGAATGTAGCACGTGAATAAAACGAAGGCAGAACGGGAGGAGAATGAAGTTTAGTTTGCACGGATGTGAAAGACTCTGTCCGCGGAAGCAGCTTAAGTTGCGGAGTTCCTTTCCTGACCGCGGGTTTGGCTTTGCGACATTTTTCTTTTCCCATAACACCGAGGAAGCTGATCGGCAAGGTTGGAAATCCTGCAGCTCCTTGATGCATAGTTCCCGCTACCACTTGCTGCTCCATTTTCACTCTATTGCATATTCTTTTCCTCCCCCGCGGGGTGAGACCTTCTGTAATGGGCGGAGGTGGCAAAACTATAATTTAAAAAAAAAAAAAAAAAAAAAAAGTCGACAAAATCAAGTTGTTCAGAATGAGTGACAGATGATGCCAAAGGGAAGGGGACACATCCGTGGTTGCCAGAAAGAGTGCAAAATCGGCAGATAATGACAGAAATGGTGTGTTCCGTGCATTTTTGTGTAGGTTTCGAAGTGCTAATTTGGTCTTGGCGGCGAGGGGCGTTGCCCCTCGACCCCGCCCTGTACTGCGATGCCCCAGGACCCCCAGTCGTGGCGGATATCAGTCGTGGGAGTCTGACCAGTTGAGAAAAGTTGAAGTTGCTGCAGGCATGGACTTTCTGTGTATCAGAGCCAGTGGGAGCAAGTGTTGGTTGTGAAGCTGTCTTGGTGGATGCGTAGAGAGCTCGGGAGGAGCTGATCATCCAGTTGGAAGCAGTGCAGCGACACTTGGCTTAGGATACCGAGGAATTGAAAACAGAGAAAGCAGCACAGGTGGCTATCAAGGTCAGCTTGAGGAGACAGTATTGTGTTAGCAGAGGCTACAGATGTAACGGGATGAATGTGGAAGTGATGTGACAGAAGCAGATTTCTCTTGTTGTAGTCACTCTATTAATGTATTTTGTTTGTTAATTTGTCTCAGATATTTTGTCAGTCGTCAGGAGACGACTTTTCTTTTTGGGGGGGATGGTGTTAGCCGACTGGATGGTTCCGGCGGTATTTTGTATTCTGTAGCCGACGGTCCGGCGATGTTTCTGTAGCTGATGGTCCGGCGGTGTTCCTGTAGCCGACGGTCCGGCGATGTTTCTGTAGCCTACGGTCCGGTGATGTTTTTGTAGCCGACGGTGTTTCTGTATTCTGTAGCCGACGGTCCGGCGGTGTTTCGGTATTCCATAGCCGACGGTCCGGCGGTAAATAGTTTGTAACGGATGAAATAATTGTGGCTGACGGACTCCTTCGGGAAGTTTCGGCAGTAGTATTTATATTCCGTCCGGGATCATTGTAAATCATCATTCACTTACTAATATTATTCTTCTGTTCGTGTTCTATTGTTTATACGGATGGTGTTAGCCGACTGGATGGTTCCGACGGTATTTTGTATTCTGTAGCTGACGGTCCGGCAATGTTTCTGTAGCCGACGGTCCGGTGATGTTTCTGTAGCCGACGGTCCGGCGGTGTTTCTGTATTCTGTAGCCGACGGTCCGGCGGTGTTTCGGTATTCCGTAGCCGACGGTCCGGCGGTAAATAGTTTGTAACGGATAAAATAATTGTGGTCGACGGACTCCTTCGGGAAGGTTCGGCAGTAGTATTTATATCCCGTCCGGGATCATTGTAAATCATCATTCACTTACTAATATTATTCTGCTGTTCGTGTTCTATTGTTTGTACGCATTCATTTCATTTACCTGTACGGTAAACATATATAATATATACTTATCTGTATGTAATATATATATATATATTGCATATATATATCTTACATATGTATATAACACATTTATTATATATATATGTTTTATATATATTAAATATATATATCCAATTGTAATATATATATATATATATATATCTATATATATTACATATATATGTATGTATGATATATCTATATATGTATATATAGATATATATACATATAGATATATATACATATCTATATATATGTATATATGCGCCCATACATTGCACACAAATCAAAAAGAATAAATACAAGGACCTATCTATATATGCGTTATATACCTCTGCACAAACATATATGAATATATATCTACAATTTTTTTTGTGTTAACATATGCGTATATATATGTATGTATGTATATATATGTATATACACACATGTATGTATGTATATATGCATGTGTGCGTGTATGCATATAATTAAGAGAATAATAAAAATATAAAAAGAACAAAAATAGGATAGAAACAAAAGGAAAGGAAGAACACTAGCAGAAGTACCTAGGACGGAAGTGCAATGAAAAAGCAAAAAAGGCGCCCTCCACCTAACTAAAAGGACCCAAGAGTCGGAGGAGTACAAGAGCACCAATAAGAACCTAAATAAAGAGAAAAAGAGAAGGGGGAAAAGCCACACCACCCAAGAGAAGAAAGACACGAAGAGAAAAGAGGAAGAACCACAAGGACACTAATGATGTTGCCACCCTAGGGGAAGGGGGGGGGGGAACCTAAGGAGAGGAGGGGAGAGGACAAGGAACAAGGTGAGGGAGAGCAACCAAGCAGGAAGGAAAGGAAGAGAAAGAGATTAACCAACACAACGAGGGTGTCTGTCCCTTGAGATCAACATAGGATGCCAAGAGGGGTTGAGAATCCAACCATCATCACGATTAAGGTTGATGGGGTGGTTATTAGTTTCGACGACTTCTTTAAGCTTTCTTTTGAAATAGTTGTCCTCATTGGAAATGATTTGTGTGTTCTCCAAACATATGTGATGTTTGGTAGAAAAAGAATGTTTAGCTAATGCCGATTTGTAAACCCTATCATGCCCGATGTCTGCCACATGCTCTTTGATAAGAGTGTGGAAGGAGCGGCCCATTTCACCAATATAGGGTGTGCCACAAGAGTAGACCACTTTGTAGACTCCTGAGTTGGAATACATATTCCTGAGGTCTTTGATAGGTGGGACATGATTCCTGAGCTTGGAGAGGGGTTTGAAAGCTACATGCAAACCATTTTTTGACAAGATCTTGGCAATTTTTTGGGAGATGCTTTACACAAAAGGGAGGGAGGCATGCAGAACACGGGGGGGGGGAAGAGAAGGATTAGGATTCGAGGAGGCAAGGTGGAGGGACCTGGATTAGTTGAGGGCCTTGGAAATTTGCCCGAAAGAATAGCCATTAAGCCTAAAGACCTAGTGGAGATGGTTAAGCTCAAGGTTTAAGTGATCATCATCACAAATCCTATGGGCTCTCAAAGCCAGGGTCTTCAAAATGCCTGTTTTATGGCTAGGATGGTGGTGGGAGGATGAGTGAATGTATAGGTCAGTATGGGTGGCCCTTCTAAACACACGACGACCAAGGGAGCCATCCGACTTCTTGATGAGCAGAACATCAAGGAAAGGCAATTGGTTGCCAAACTCGAGCTCTTTGGTGAACGAAATACAAGGCGCCATGTTGTTGATGTGCTGGTGGAACTTTTCTAGTTTGTCTAGCCCATGAGGCCAACAAACATTAGTATCATCTCCATATAAAGGTTGGCAATGATAAGGGAGAGGGGAGCCCATGGCCACTCCATCAACTTGCTCGTAGATGACCCCTTAGAAGGAGAAAAAGGTTGATTTGAGGCATAGCTCGACCAAACTGTCAATCTCCACGTTGGTCATGCGCTTCACGATTTCAATGGAATCAGGGATAGGGACCTTTGTGAAGAGCGAGGCCACGTCAAAGCTTACGAGGACATCATTGTTATCTAGATGGGTGTCCTTAATGAATTGGACGAAGTGGGTTGAGTCTTTAACAAAGGAGTCAGAATTTCCTACCAATGGAGAGATTAACTTGGCTAGATGAGCAGCCAAGGTATACTTTGGGGAGCCTATGGTGTCAATTATAGGCCTAAGTGGGATGCCTCCCTTGTGGATTTTTGGGACCTCGTAGATACGAGGAGTGACTTCCTTGGAAGGAACCAACCTTTTCTTGATGTCATCATCAAAGGTCGAGGCCAAGACACTTGCTTTGACTTTTTTCAAGATTTTACCACAAAGGTTATGAGATAAGGTTTTATAGCTATGCGTGTCAGAGAGAACGTCTGACATCTCGGAGCCATAGTCTTGCTTGTTAGTAATAACGGTAGCATTGTCCTTGTCAGCTTTGATGATTGCTAGGTCATTATGATTGCCCTTGTTAGCTTTTATGATACTTAATCAATACATTAAAATTAAGAAGATGCACTTACGGAATCCATAAGAAAATTTCGTAGGGTCGCCTCAATTTGTGAAGTCAAAATTGAGGACAACACAATTGTATGTATTTCGAGTTTCTGAAGTAATAAGGGTCAGAAGAAAGAAGCATTTTTCTATTGCTTCACTGAAACCCTCACAACAAATCATGGCTTTTGGACTTGTAGCCATGGTTCAAAACTATTGAAACTTGGGGGATTGCAAGGTCCAACCATGTGCTATAACATTCTTGAATCCTTTCTGTTGCCACTCCGAATGGCTAATCTTAACAACGAGCCCTTGTTTGAGGATGAATGAATATAGGGTTTTGAACACTTGGTTGATTGGCATGTATCCCAACTGTTTGAAGTATTGGCAAGATCAATTCATGTGGGGAAGTACCTTGTAACAAGAAGCTATCAGAAAACCTGTGAATTGGCCTTCAAGGCCTAATAGTCACCTTAAAGAAGGAACCCTAATCAAATGTTGAGACCCTACCCTAAAACTTGGTAGTTTGTTAGAGGTCCAAATGGTTATTCAAATCTGAAGTTTGTTTGGGAAGAACTTCTGTTGTGTAAGAGTTATAGCCCGAAAATTGAATAGGAAGGCATAATTGGGGCTTATTGACCTAGTAGCCTAAGTACATGAGATCGGGTGTTTGGAGGAGATTGGATCCTTGTAACCTGTCAAGTTTGTGTTGTTCTGACCCTAAGGAGACAATCCTTAGGTTTGAAGTGACAGTGAAATTTTGAAGTGGGCAAACCTCTGAAATGCTTTTGTTTGGAAGACTTGAATCCATTGACAAAAGAACTTGTGAAGTAAATCTTTTGGATTCATGAATTGTGAAGATTGTAGGAACATTGTTACATGTTGAGCAAGTGAAGAAAGGTTGTGAGACTCCAAATGCTTGTTTGCAATCCTAATTAGAAAATAGGCTTAAGGGCCTATTGTAAGGTGGAAAGACCATCAAAGCAGCATGCTCCTCATCAAATTGGTATCAAAGCAATTTGATAATTGGGAGTGGGAGAAAGTAGGGCTTTATGTCATTTCAAGAATCAAAAGGAGAGATATCCATCATGGTGACCAATGTAGAACTTGCAAAGAAGTTGCAAGAACAAGAAGTAGACAACAAATGGCTTAGAGAGGAGTTGAAAAAATTGAAGGACTAGATGAAGGCAGTGGAGAAGAGCTCTGTTAGAGAAGAAGGGGATGAAGATGACGAGGAAACCCTTGAGCAGGATGATGAAGAAGAGGTTCCTGTAGAACAAATGCCACTCCTTAATGTCCTTAAGCCATGGGAGTGAGGGCCATGGAGGGAAAAGCAAAGGTATCTACATTCAATGGGAAAATGGATGCAGATCTTATGATGGATTAGTTGGAAGCACTAGAGAATTGCTTTGAATGTGAAGGCACACTTGAAGGACAAAAGGCAAAGATTGCCAAATCAAAATTGAATGTAGCAACCCTAACATGGTGGAACTTTATCCAAACAAAAATGACAAAGTTAGGGAAGAATGTAATTTCTTATGGGAAGGGAATGGTCTCTAAGATGAATGAGACTTATATACTTGAGGACTATGAGGTACAACTGCATAGAAACAGACAAAATCTAAGCCAGAGGGAAATGGATGTGAATGCCTATATTGAAGAGTTTCAGAAGTTGTGTATGAGATCTAGGACTGCAGAGGAATGTTTAAAGGTGGCTAGGTATCTAAATGGCCTTAGAATGAACATCCAGGAGTTAAACCTTTTGTGCTTTGATACAGTCCCATAACAATTATCAGTTGGCCCTAAAGGTGGAGAAGGCAAAAAGAAGACAAGAGTAGAATGGTAGAGGAAGAGGGAAGAATAACTTAGGTAGTTTTGGTGGGAGATCAGGCCAAAGGTCTTTTGTGGAGTCCAATCAAGGAGAGAAAGCAGGGGATTCCAATAGCAGAGGTGGCTACAAAGTAAGAAGATCTAATAGCAAAGGTGGAACAAATAGATGAAGTGGAGGATCCAAGTTTATTAACATGAAGTGTTTTAGTTGTAACTTGTATTCGCATGGTGGAGAAGAGCCACACTAGTCCAAGAAGATGCAAGAATTGTAACTTCTCTTGAGGTGAACTTGGTTGCAGAAGTGGGAGAAACCTTGATGACAAGGAGGATGCTGATCAAAGAAACAATCAAAGAAAAGAAAACTGATCCACCCTAGAGGAGAGCACTACTCAAGATCAACTCTAAAATACAAGGTAAGGTCTGTAAAGTAATCATTGATTTTGGTTCCACTGATAACATAGTGTGAGGAAGTTACTAATAAGTTAAAATTAGAGACTGTATTCCATAATATCCCCTCTAGTCTCTTGGTTGAATACAGAGCAACATGTAATAGTGAATAAGCATGCTTGGGCAGAATTTAATATTGGGGTTTATAAGGACATAATACTATGTGATATATTGCCTATGGATGCTTGCCATCTTCTTTGTGGAAAACCAGTGCAATTTGATAGGAAGGCACAT
Organism: Cupressus sempervirens; assembly: GCA_028749045.1. Classification (NCBI taxonomy): domain Eukaryota; kingdom Viridiplantae; phylum Streptophyta; class Pinopsida; order Cupressales; family Cupressaceae; genus Cupressus; species Cupressus sempervirens. The sequence goes on from CM053791.1 coordinate 385,385,386, forward strand.
TTAGATGGGGAGAAGAATACTTCTTTCTAAAAAGATGGGGTAGTCTATAAAATCCAGTCCTTAATTGAAGAGACCAATAAGCAGTTAGGGGTGTGTGTGATGGTGGTAGAAGAAAAGGAGTTTGCAAAGACTATAAAGGAAGAGGGAATAAGATTTGCTTTGGTCATGAAGCCTAAAGAAGAGATGAAAAGGGAAGTATGTGATGCTGGTGCTAAGCAAGTTATGGAACTATTAGAAAGGTATAAGGATGTTATTGCCATGGATGGCCCTGATTCCCTATCTCCTGTTAGAGACATAAGTCACCAAATTGACCTCATCCCAAGAGCAATACTACCCAATAAGGCAGTCACCCTTCAATAATGCAAAAGTGGCAAAACAAGTGCACGATTTGTTGGATAAAGTTCTTTTTAGAAAGAGCCTTAGCCCTTGTGCAATGACTACTATTTTGGCACTCTAGAAGGATGAAACTTGGAGATTGTATACTAATACTAGGGCAAGTAATAAGATAATCGTTAGGTATAGATTCCTATCTGTAGGATGAAGGATTTGATAGATTGTTTATGTGGGGCTACCTATTTCTCCAAAATAGACCTTAAAAGTAGATACCATCAGATTAGGATAAGAGAGGGGGATGAGTGGAAAACTGCATTCAAGACAAATGAAGGTCTTTATGAGTGACTTGTAAATTAGATATAGGTTTCCTATCTGTAGGATGGGAGTATTTGATGGATTGTTTCTGTGGGGCTACCTATTTCTCCAAAATAGACCTTAAGAGTGGATACCATCAGTCTGGATAAGAGAGGGGGATGAATGGAAAATTGCATTCAATACGAATTGGGTCTTTATGAATGGCTTGTAATGTAATTTGGACTATCAAATGCACCGAGCACCTTTAGGAGGTTGATGAATGAGGTCTTACAAGATTTCATTGGCAAATTTGTGGTGGTATATCTTGATATGTAGTAGGGCCAGAAAAGTACATCTCAAGCATTTGGAGATGGTGATCAGGTGGTTACATGAACAAAAGTTGTAGATCAATTTAGATAAGAGTGAATTCATGATGGCTCAGTTAATTTATTTGGGCTTTGTGATATCAAGGGGAGATTTGAAAATGGATCCATCTAAGGTGGAGGCTATCCTAAACTGGCTAACACCTAAGAATGCGGGAGAAGTTAGAAGTTTTCATGGCATGGCCATGTTCTTTATCAAGAACTTTAGTCGCATTTGTGCTCCAATTCTTGAGACAATCAAGGGTGGTGGAAATGTGAAGATTGTGTAATGTCCCCACTATTAGTGTTAGTTTGGTATAAGTAATACCTACAAAATAATGGTTAAATCGCAATAATAACAAAACTATATTATTCTATACTCTAATTTAACCCCAATCTTAAAGGCGTCTCTAGATCGAGCTTCCTAGCTCATAGCTACCTCGCCATCTTCTCGGGAGCCCACCCTTTTGTAAAAATCTGTTTCCTGTATTCGATTCAAATAATCTTTCTACAGACAATTTGACAAATAGATGGAAGACGTATGGTGATTTGGATGAGAGTATGGTTGGGTTGGGATGGTGTACGAATGTCAAAGGAAAACGTACGGACAATGGGAAGGCCGTACGGTACAAGACATAGGCAGAAAAGGTGTCGTACAGTGACACAAGGAAGGGGATGTACGGTCTCTGAATGGAGAGGTGATAGTTTGGCCGTACACAACTGAAAGAAGGTCGTATGGTGGGCAGGTGTGGAATGTACGGTGGACAAGAACAAGGGCCGTACGGAGGAGGCTTGTAGTTGGCCATACGGTGTTGGGAAAGACTGTGGGTGATAATGTGAAGTCTGTATGGAGGGATAGTGAAAGGGGTGGGTCGTACAATCAATGAAGAGGGGAGTGGAGGTATGGTATGAAATGCCAAGAAAGCTGTACTGTAGGTAGGATGACATGTAGCGGAAGGTGTACGGAAGGAGAAAAACACAGAGATCTATAACTTAAACTATTAATTCCAAATATATTAGATAATGCTAAACAAGAATGGAACATAAATAACCTTCAATTTCTAATTGCTGAGAGATGTTGCTTCGATTTGCCAGATTCGAGCAAAGTATTACATGCAACAACGAAATAGGGTGAGGGTTGAAGCCCACCGAAATCGGAATAACCAAGTAGGGAAGACTTTCACTTCTAAAATGGTGAACAATAGAGAATTCCAATTGGAGTTCGCAGTACAAAGAAATAATCCAAAATGTATACCTAATGACTACCTACAAGCTGTGCTTAAATACCCGTTGGGGAAAACTTTCCAAGGGTGTACAAAGATAGTTGACAACGACACAAACTACAGAAACAAAACAAAAATGGGTCCGAGATAAATTAAATCAATCGGCCCATTAATAATAGTTGATTAATGATTTATTTTATAACGGGAACATTACAGTCCTCCTGTTTCAAATTTTGCTTGTCTTCAAGCAAATGCAATGTCGGGTGCTAAAGAATGTGCTTGCCCTCCCACGTCGTGTCGTATAACGGCAAGTGTTTCCAACGTACCAAATATTCCTTCACCGTGCGGTTCCGCAGGGTGTTCTCTCATACTTCGATGATCTCAGCTTGTTCCAATATGAGCTTTCCTTCTTCATTGAGCGGTGGAAGGTTTGTGGCTATCGTGACGTTATGCCCCATGACCTTCTTCAAGCATGAAACATGAAAGACGTTATGAATATGGCTCCCCTCTGGAAGTTCCAGCTCGTAAGCGAGTGTAACATCCGGTTTTCCTGGGTCTTAAATTAACAACTAATATAAAGAAGTACAGTTATATTAGTCATGTTCATGTGAAAGAGATTTATTGTTAAAAATAGTTAAACAAAATTTCTAAACTAATAACTTATAACACCATTAAGGAATTTACTATAGAAATTTAAATCCACATACCAGGGAATTGGAATCGAGAAATCATTGCAGGGATGTTTCTACAATCATCCAGATTAGTCCACAAATACTACTATAACAATATCATATATCGACTTCTATCCAATACCGCTATGTCAAAATCAAATGACAAATACCATTAATTACCACTATATAAAATTTAGGGCATCACATACCACTGTAGCAATTTGGGCATCGATTACCATTGGATCATTTAGGGCTTCTGTTACCTTTGTATCAATTAGGGCTTCTAATATCATTGATTTAGTTAGGGCTTTCGATACCATCGATTCAATTAGGGCTTCGGATACCAGTTTATCATTTAGGGTTCCAATTACCACTAAATCAATTACGGCTTTAGATACCACTGTATCATTCCTTTCCTTCTGATTACTTAATTGTGGCAATAACTCAAGATTAGAAATATGCTCATATTTGATATTCATACCAAGGAAAAACAATCCATAAATCTATCTCTCGCATCTAGGTGTAAAATAACTGTAACTATGAAATAACTCAATTAATCTTACCTTCTTGGATATACATCATAAAAGTGAAATTACCTGTTTGAACAAACAATATAATGTACAACTTATCTTTGTCTGATATTCGTCCGACAATTTGGAGAGAGGTGAAACATTGTCAGGGGCTTAACCACCCAACCTCAGACCTTAATTTATTCCCCACACAATCTCTAACGAGAAAGGGCCTCCCTACCCGAAATAGGTCTTGGAACATCTGTCATCTACTGAACAACCCTGGTATCTACACCACTCGACTTGACAATAGATTCCATTGCTGGGACATGCATGAGCTATTAATTATTTATTCCCAATCTGATTTCATGATTTTATTTGCAGGATTAGTGTACACCTCTTCACTATTTATTGGCCTCTCTGCTGGGTGAATTCCTTTGTGTCTGCATGATTCTGATTTGGTTTTACACCTCTTCACCATTGCTATGGCTTTTTTGCCAGGTGAATTCCTCGGTGTCAAGTGTTCTAAATATGCTTGGAAATTTTATTAAAGGATGTGCAATGATGTGGTTTCATATAATCTATCAATTCATTACAACTACTAAGGATTTCATAAATGATATAAACTTGGGAATATTTGGTGAATGATCTCCTATACAACTCAGATTACAAACAACTAGTATTATGGTTAGATCTCTACTTAACAGGCCTAGCTGACTGTGAGTGGATACTCGAATTAGAAGGAGAAAGAAAAGATTTGGAAATCCTAATTAAACTATTCTCAACTTGTCATTATGTATCGGCTGTGATAGATATCGATCATAGTAAGATCGATTCATTCTTTGCATTGATTCTATGGTTTTCAATCTTGCAATTAGAAGATCCAATCCAGTCAATTTATCTTGGTAAACAAAAAGAAAGAAAAACAATATCAGAAATCGTGACTTGAGACTTGGTTGTATCTTTTTCTCTAGTTGGGCCTCTTGTCCACCCACTAACCGGAGACTGAATTCGGACTTCAATTCGTTGGCAATAATAATGGAAGAAGAATAGGAATTCGGGTATGAGTAAGGAAGGACATTCGGCTTAGAACTCAATATGAAATGTAGACATATGGGTTTAAGAGAACACGAGATGGAAGGAGGTATATTTGCCTAATTCGATCATGGCTCGTAAATAACTTAGCCAAGACTCCTCGGGTTCCATCCGTTTCAAAAAGATTATATGCCCATTCGAATTCTAAGTATTAAATCATTCAGAAAAAGAAACATAAAAAGGTTGGAAGAGAATTGGAAAGATGATAAGAAACTTCGAATTGCCAATATTAAATTGATTTATCATGCCAAGTGTTATCGTTTAAAAGCAAAGAATATTAAATTGGAAAGAATAGAGTTGGAAGATTATAGTTCGAATATTATAATAATTCAAATGTTATTATAATTCGAATATTATTTTAATCTTATATGTACATGTAAACATCACTTTATTAAATTATAAAATTATAATGGTGCCAAATCATTTTTTATATTATATATATATATATATATATATATATATATATATATATATATAAATAATATGATGAAAGATAAATCAAAATCCTTTGAGATATGTTTTATATTTTAACCCAATTATTTTCTCAATTTATTTATTTAAATAGCTCATGCAGGTTCCACAGATGTATCCTATTTCAAGTCGCTAGGTTCTCAACCCATTCGCCCAGTGATGGTGATGCTCCTACCTAATTCTTTTCTGACAATGCTTCCACCCCTTCGATGTGTTTCCTGCAAGGAAATTCTTTGTAATTAAATTATAAATTATTTAATCATAAATAATCATAATGGTTAATCTTCTTCTCAATTCCATGAATAAATGATCAACTAGCTTGTTATCTTCATTTTGAAATTATAACGACTAACCATCTTACCATTTCATAGGATTATAACTATATTAACTGTCAACTAACTTCATGTGAACCTCCACGGCTATATTTTAAATTAGGTCAAAAATTGGGATGTAACATACCATTCCCCTTGTGGTTCATCGTCCTCGATGAACTTGAAATTGAAACGAACATTATAAAGGAGAGTTTTAAATTTAGAATGTAACGTACCATTCCACTTTGTGTTTCATCGTCCTCGATGATCTCTGCAAATTAGACACTCAAAGAATATTCCAAATATATATGTATAGCATCATGATATCATTTCTTTTCAAAATCAAAATCATAATTGGAACTCAAGATCCATTTTTACTTAAAAGTTTCTAGAAGATACTTGCATGGTAACATAAAATTAAACACTTACTCACCTAAGTTCACCTTACTGTACTTGTGGTCATCTCAGCATCAATCGAGTTGATTCCATTTCATATTCTTGTCATACTCATGTAGACACTCACCATAGCATTAGTTCGATTCCATATGGATATCTTCATTTAAGAGAGTTTTCAGGTTTTAATAAACTGAAAGTAAGATGAGTATTCAAAATTGGAATTCTTTAGCTAGGAAGTTCTAGATCATAACTTGATCGTAATTTAAATCACTTATATGTACCTTTTGGCATATAGCACTTATTAATGGGTAGATCATCCTTACAAACTTACAGATCACCTAAATTAGGTTAGTGAATCCATGTTTTTCCATTTATGTGACTTCGGTCTTCGTGCCCGTCTCATAACATTTAATTAGAATAATCATCTCATGATAGAATACAACAGCTTAGTATGTAAAATCAACATCATGCGTATTATACATGTATAACAGTGTGTCAAAGGTTAGAAACATGATATACTATGCAAGATCATCATGCATCTAATCAAGATCATAAGCATCTGAAAAAATTCATAAGATTCTTATCGAGTGGCTCATCATTTATCTGTATTATCTAGAAGTTTATCTTTTCCATTTCTATGACTTTGGCTTTCATGCCCATCTCGTCAAAGTTTACATCTGTAAACAAGCATTAATAGTTTCAATTATTCAACTGTATTTACTCCATACTGGAGCACAAAATGATCTTGTCGTTTAATCAACATTAGAAAGAATCATGGTTCACAATTTTGTTTTCCTTTAGTTCAAGTTCTACCATTTCATAAGAGGAGGAATTTAATTGCATAAAGTAAATGCTGGGAACATTTCACTGATAGGAATTATTTAATCATCATCATGGATTTTGATAAGATTTTATCAAGATTTTAGAAACTGTTTTGGATTGTGCAAGCCTCAACCTTGAACCATACTCATCCCTCACACATTCTAACATATTATAATAGCTTCCTCAGGATGTTTATCAGTTCGGCCATCCGAGCTACCTAGTGGTTTGAGTGCCCAATCAGTTATTCCTAAATAACAAAAGCTTATGGACAAACAAAAAGATCTCATGATCAACAACATATGCCTATAAATTACCTTGGCGAAGGATTTCCCAATGGGTTCAACGACGAGATCACCACCATTCGACTTGCCAATCATTTTATCTTGCTATATTTATTGACAACATGTCCCAAGTAAAATATTTCTGTCATACCGAATTCACACTTGGATTGCTTGACGAACAAGGACTGATCCTTCATGATCCTTATGATTTCATCTAGATGTTTTAGGTGCTCTTCCCATGTCCTGCTGTAGATAAGAATGTCATCAAAAAATACTAGTAAGTACTTATGCAATTGTTTGTTGAAGATTCAATTCATGCATGATTGGAACGTAGCAGGTGCATTCGTTAATCCGAACAGCATGTCCAAGAACTCATAATGCCCGTAGTGACAACGAAAGGCCATCTTTTCCGCGTCTTCCTCCCTCATGTGGATTTGATGGTATTCGGAACGAAGATCTATTTTTGAAAAATAGATTGTGCTATGCAATTCATCCAGCAACTCATCTATCCTTGGAATGGGATATCTATTCTTTATTGTTTTTTTGTTCAACATGCGGTAGTCCACACATGCGCATTGTCCTGTCCTTTTTGACCAATACGACTGATGACGCGAAAGGGCTAGAACTTGGGTGGATTCATCCTTTCTCTAGCAGTTCATGAATCATCTTTTCGATCTCATTTTTGAATTTCTTGGGATGGCAGTATGGTGTGGTTATGACTGGCTTGGCTCCTGCTTTCAACTAGATAGTATGTTCAAACCCTTGATGCGGTGGTATGCCGGGATGAATTTCTATAAAAACTTTATCGTGGTCACTCAAAATCTTTTGGAGATCATCATCTTAGGGAGGTGTCCATTGCCCTTTTATAGGTTCTGCTGAAACAAAAAAAGGTGCAACCCAAGCAACATCATCATGTCGAAAAATTGCCTCCATCTGATGTGCCAAAACTTCCTTCGGACCCTCATTTGCCATTCCGCAGAGAACAACCTTCTTTCCATGGACAATAAAAGTAAAATTCATCCATTTGAAGCGCTGAGTGTATTCATCCAGTGTCTCCATCAACTGTATGCCCAAAATAACCTCCATACCATCAAGGTCCACTATGAAGAAATCCTTGGTCATCGTGTGATTCGCCATTGTGGTGCTTAGCTAAGGAACAAGGTGTATGTAGGGCAGGAGAATCCCTCCAACAACCTTGTCCTGAAATCCTGTGTGCGTCTTCGTAGGTAGACCTCTTCGTTTCACCAGAGAGGAGTTTATGAAGTTCAGAGTAGCTTCGCTATCGAGCATCACCATAACTCTTTGTCCTTGAAGGGTTCCTCATATATGAAACACTGTGCACCTCGGGCTACCGGCTAGGGCAATAATTCCTTTGTGCTGTACCAAAGTTGCAATTCTTTTCGTACGGTTCAAACTAACCATGTTGGTGTTGTCATGATTTTGGTTGTCTTCGGCAGGTATTTCTTCTTGTTCATCCTCATCATTAGACATGACCTCAATATAATGAATCTTTTATTTTTTGAGGCATTTGTGGCCAAGTTCCCAAGGTCCCTTGCAATTGAAACATAGTTTCTTCCTTCAGAGCTCCTATCTAGTGGCTTTGCCCAATGATGGCTTCTTGGGCAGAGGTTTATTATCTTTGCCCCTTGGAAACATCGACAGTTTGGAATGTGAGTAACTTCGCGAGGATGATGTCGATGATGATGCCATACTCCATTCCTTTTTAGTGGCCTTTGACAGGGTGGCAGGACTGAACCCCTTTACCCAACCTTTTAGTGGTTTTGTTAGTCTGTCCATGAAGAGCACTATCCGTCTTCTTTCAGAAATGTCTATGACAAAAACAAAGAGTTTCTGAAATTCTGCAATGTACTGGTCAACTAATCCAGTTTGTCTCAGCTGTGCCAAATCTTTGAAATTGAGTTCCGGATCTTTACCATCAAATCGCTCTATCAATCTCTCAGTGAATTCCGCAGAAGTATTTATTTGATCATGCTCCAGTGTGATGGTGCCGTAATGCCACCATTCATGCACAACTCCCTCTAAGTACAATGTCACAAATTTGATTGCTTCTTTTGGCATAACATTAAGCTAGAAGTAAGGATCGACCTTCTTTACCCACGCTTGTGCGGATATAGATCTGGATTTCTCAAATGGAGACAAATTTACTTTACTCAACTTCCTCCTGAGATCATCATTAAAATATCCTCTGTTTCTGCCTCCCGAATATCTCATTCTCAGATTTGCATAATCTTTGTAGGATATATCTTCCTTGAAATTCGCATTCTTCCAGTCTTCTTTCAGCTGTTCTTGCATTTCTTCAAAGCTTGGCTGCTTCCCTCCTGGTGGTTTCTTTGTCCGTGGGAGAAAAGACATGGAAGGTCAAGAGCGTGTTGGATGAGGGTTCGTTTTACCTGACAGCGAATCCGCGCCATGACCATTTTGTTCTACGGATATTTTATTGTCTGCCAATTTCTTGAGTCTCTTCCATGAGTCGCTGAGTGTCATTGATTTGTGCTTGATTCTTTGCAAGTTCTCTTAGTAGTGCCACAAGTTCGGCAGCTGTGGGTTCTGGCTTGGTAGCCATTCTATCCACATAATGGGTTCTTCTTCTCTTCCGGCTATAAACTCTCATTCACTGTCCATAAGCTGGTAGGATCAAAGCTCTGATACCACTGTAAAGATCCATTTCCTATATTCGATTCAAATAATCTTTCTATAGACAATTTGGCAAATAGATGGAAGACGTACAGTGATCTGGATGACAATATGGTTGGGTTGGGATGGTGTGTGGATGTCAAAGGAAAACGTACGGACAACGGGAAGGCCGTACGATACAGGACATATGAAGTAGAGGTGTTGTACGGTGACACAAGGGGCTGTACGGTCTTTGAATGGAGAGGAGGTAACAATTCAGCCGTACATAGCTGACTGAGGGTCGTGTGGTCTTTGGGGGTAGTACGGTGGACATGTGTGGAATGTACGATGGGCAGGAACAAGGGCCGTACAAAGGAGGCTTGCAGTTGGCTGTACCGTGTTGGGAAAGATTGTGGGTGATGGTGTGAGGTCTGTACAAAGCGAGAGTGAAGGGGGTGGGCCGTATAGTCAGTGAAGGAGGAGAGTGGAGGTATGGTATGAAATGCCAAAAAGGCCATACAGTAGGTAGGATGGCATGTAGCAGAAGGGGTATGGAAGGAGAAAAACATAGAGATTTGTAACTTAAACTATTAATTCCAAAGATATCAGATAATGCTAAACAAGAATGGAACATAAATAACCTTCAATTTCTAATTGACGAGAGATGTTGCCTCGATTTGCCAGATTTGAGCAAAGTATTATATGCAACAACAGAATAGGGTGAGGGTCGAATCCTACCGGAATCGGAATAGCCAAGTAGAGAAGATCTTTCACTTCCGAAATGGCAAACAACAAAGAATCCCAACTGGAATTCGCAGTACAAAGAAATAATCCAAAATGCATACCTAATGACTACCTACAAGCTGTGCTTAAATACCTATTGGGGAAAACTTTTCGAGGGCGTACAAAGATAGCTGACGGCAACACAAACTATAGAAACAAAACAAGAATGGGTCTGAGATAAATTAAATCAATCGGCCCATTAACAATTGTTGATTAATGATTTATTTAATAATGGGAATGTTACACCCTTAAGATTCTTCTTAGATGAGACATCCTCTATCCAAGCCCAATCACATATGCATATGTTGACATCATCAGAATATTATGGCACATGGAGATTATCCATTGATTCTCGGCCATGGTGGTCAGATGGGGATCTTAACATCTCGCATACCCCATGGTTTGAGTCTCATTAATCTTCATGGTGTTAACCCCATGAGCTAACACAATATTATCCACAAGTATGATTCATTAATATAAATAAATTCATAAACATAATTAAACAAATATAATCCATAAACATACCATTCTTACCTTCTTTTCTTGGTCCATGTGGCTCTACCCTAAGTTGACCCTTCAATGAATTCCTTCTAGATTATCTCAACTCTATATTGACTTTCTAAAATTCTTCCTTTTATAATTATATAGAAATGATAAATTATAATTTTTTGCTTCTTCTTTTCCAAGATTTACAACCTTTCATAACACACATCCTTTGAAAAGTCACAACACTTCATAGTTATAATCCTTTCAAAAGGTCACAACACTTAATAACTAAAATCCAAAGTCCCAATACTTTAATCACAGTGGTTTTGAAGAGTTGCAACTATTCATAATTATGACCCTTTCAAAGGTTCACATCCTTTCAATATCATTGATACCCTTTAAGAAAGTCACTTCCTTATTTTTTTCATATTACTTCCTTCTTCCATTTTCTTCGTTTTCCCACCCTCTAAAATAAACTCTCCTTCCTTTTCTATCTTAATTTTAAGGAGTCATGTCTATTTGTTAAAGATCTCTTGACCTTTCATTAGATTTAGTTAATTTATATTATTTTATGTTATATTGTTTACTTACTTATTTGTGTTTATTATTATTTGTTATCAAAAGTTAACATACTATCTACATATTGTCTCTTTTATTTAATTTTATTTCTTTATTTATTCATTGACATTTTATTATTTTTTAATTATTTAAAATATCATCCTAAATATTATTTCATTGATAATATGGATTAAATAATAATTATTTCCTATTTTTATATTTTAGTATTAGTTTTGATATAACTTTATTATTATTACTCATTTAATATCATTGTATTATCTAATTATTATTAAAATTCTGTCTTAAAATGAGGAATATGAGAGCACCCTATTTCATAACAGAAATCTTCATCGGGAGATAAGAAATTTTGAAGTCTTGTGCTCCTGCAGCTAATAAAATCAAATAAATAGATATAGATTGTATTGAAACATTTTGTTTACATGTAAAACTTGTTGAAGATAATTTACAGTGTGCATTATTATCAATTTAGTTTTTACTAGTAAATTAGATTGGGGACCTTTCCCTGCAAATTGAAGGAAAGGGTTTCCTCACATGCTTTTCATTGAGTTGTTGTGAAAAAGGACATATTAAAATGCCAACAAAGTTTATGCTTCAGGAATACTTTTCTCATGCCATATGCTACAAGTATATATTTAGCCATTCTTTATTGAAATGATTTTTAATGGTGGTGATGCTTTTTCTTAAATACAATTTGTTTCTAGCTTGAAGCAACTTTATATGTTATATAGTTAGCAGCTAACCAAAGCTTTCATAGTTATGCTTGTAATAAGAAAAATGTTTTTCTTTCCAAGGATGTTGCATTTAGAATAGCATTTTTGCTTTTTTGACAACTTTATTGAATGGCTTCTGTGATATTGTAGATTCATGGAAGATTGAATACACACTCTGGAAGAGCTAGTTGCATTGCACAATTTAAACGTAGATTTTACCCTGAGGTCAGAAAAATAATGAAACTATTTGTTCTTTTTTTCTTCTATGCCTGAAAGTAAAAGATAACATTCATAATGGTATTAAGTAAGGTAACTTCTTTTGGGCATTCACCATCTGAGAGTTTTTTAAAGAATTATGGTAATATTTAACTTGCAGTTGCTACTATGAAGATACCATAACTGAGTTATTGCCAAACCATTAAGACCCCTACTGTAACAGTATGAAAAAGCGTTTTTGGTCTCCTATGCCTGCAACAAACCATAAAAATGCAGGTACCAGATGCCTTAGCAGATGGGATGCAATCAACTAGATTGATGAATTCCTACTTTGTACCATCATGATAGGTTGCTAATCCTTGATCTTGTTCAGGTGATTGCAAACCTCCCACAAGTTTGCCAAGCATCATCCTTAATTTTCTACTGTTCTTCATTTGGGTACCTAGCTGGATGAACTTTCTTAATTTTAATTTGTGATAGAAAACTCCCACATAGATACCTGACTTTAACAGTACTTATATGAATATCTTTAGTCTAATGTTGAGGCTAAAATAAAAATATCTATCCAGAGTGGGAGTTAATATCATTTTGCATCTGTGAATTTGGTTCATCATGCAACTGGAGAAAAGCTTACCAGCTCAAAAACAATGTGGACTTCCTTGCAGGTTCATGCATGTGCAATTAATATTAAACATTTCTTCTTCTGCAGAATCCCTGTACGGTTCCCCATTTGTTGATGTATGTGTTGCCTGTAGATTGCATTATCAGTATCTGTCTCAGTGTGTTTCAACTGAGTCTTGGGAGACTTTTTCTCAGCTATTAACATTTTATTCTGTTTTATCAACGGCAGCCTCTCCTTTGCTATCCAACTCATCTATTATATTCATGCCTGCAACCGCTCAAGTGTTGGGTCACTGGTTAGCGGCACAGTAGAAGGTTGATGTAGGAGCAACGAAGGACAAACATCTCAAATGTATGAAGCAGTATACATGTAAGGAGGGAAGACATCAACTCGCTTTTTACCTGGACATCTGTACCATATACAACCAAACGCTCCAATGCTTAATTACAGTGTGTGATATGGCTTAGGTTTTGAGCCCAGTAGATTGGCAAGGATACTAGAACACAGGGACCATTGTTTTGTTATATTGGGGCCAGTACATCTGAGGCCAACCATATATATAAAGAGACTATGCATTCAGCAGAGACTGCAATAGAGGAAACCCCAAAATTTATTTGGTAACAATTTAGTGGAGAGACAGATGCTATACTTACTTTCTTATAAATGGCTGATTTTACATAATAGTAAGTTGGATTCAGGAGCTTCAAGTAATGTTATGGCTAGCCATTATGAATGAAATGAGAGTGAAGTTTTTTTGAAGTTTTTAAAATTTACTTGAGGTCCCAAATTGGGTCACTTTGATAATTGTCGTCCCAAAATTAAGGACATTACTTTGAAGACAATGGGCTTCTTTGGTTGGAGGGAGTAATCAAATGGAACTATTCATTATTAGTGACATTACCATTTATTTATCTGGCATAGATGCCAAGTTGTATTGGGAACAAAAGATGTTACATATTTTGAAGCAGCCAGGTGGGGAACAATGAATGATGTTTTCTATTGCCTTAAATCTGGACTCGACAAACACTCCTCATCAATTTGGATGCTCTGAAACTGGAAGCATCTTTATCAGCAGTTCCTTCAAGTTGAGCATCTTTATTTATATTTACAACTTCAAACAACAACAATGCCAGATCAAGCCTTGGGGGTTGAGTGAAGATTGTGGTAAAAACATCTTTGGTCACTGCAAATCTTCTATTGGGTACAAAATAAGTGGATTTGTTGAATTAATAAGAACCTCAATTGCGATGACTTTGGAACTTGCTGAGAGTCATTCTCTGCAGCTGCAGAAAGGACTGGAGTCCATGTACATACAAATGAATTTCAGACAGTTACAAATGGATAAAGCCGTTTATGAATGTGTTGGAGTAATTAAATATTTTTACACTGAGAGGCATTTTCTACAGCTGCAGCATGGATTGGTGTCCGTGTACAATGTCATTAAAAAGGATTGCAGACAGTTAGAAATGGATAAATCCAATTATGAATTTTTGAGGATGTGGGAAGCTCATAGCCATTTATGAATGCATTGGATTAACTAAATTTGGAATGGATGATGGAAGCTATCCTCCCCATTTTTCTGCATTCCATACTCCAATTCCCGTTAGCAGACTTAAATGACAGAAATCCAAAGATTTATTCCCAGAGAAACAGGATGAACCCGGTTTAATGGGGGATCTCTGTAATGGGTTTCATCTACTGGCAGATTCCCAGTTGGGTTTGATTACTGCAGAAAGTGTGAGGATTATATATTAGTTTGCATGAATTTGGTAAAACTTCACAATTTGGCCCTCTTCTCTCTGTATTTAACTATTACAGCTGCGGTTGCATTTTGATCAGAAACTCTATAAATGGCACTCTTTTCAACAGGAGATTACCTCTTAGCGTTTGGCATACCAGAAGGAATGAATACTCTTATCTTGGCAAGGTCTTCATGTCAATGGCAAAAGAGAGTACTCAAAGCCAATGGTTTGTTTCATTTATAGTTACATTTCAAATGAAGAATTAGCTTCATGCCCATAACCCAGATCATAAGTCTGTTTTAAAGAATAGTGTCTTTTATGAATTTGAGATACCTTAGATAATTATCCTTGGTCACAATTTATTGTTGAATCTAAAAAATAACACAAATCTGTATTTACACTGTAAATATAAATATATGAGAGATCATCTTGATGTGATGTCTGGGGCTATTAAGAATTTGATTATTTAACATGACATGATCTATTTGGCATTTGCCCTTCAAAGTAAGTTGTGAAATTACCTTCCATTTTTTCTTAGTAGTTGAACTTCTCGATTCACAATATGAGTCTATGCAATTGATGTGTATGCTAGAACAAATATTTCTTTTTCTTGAAAGCATAGTCACCTCTATACAATGAAGACTTCAAGGTCTCTGGCATTGGTAGGACAATTTTTCAAAAATAGGAGACACAGAGCTTTCTAGTAATAGTGATGCAACAGAATTCAGTGGAACTTTGTATAGACAGATGGTGGGAAGTTTGAACTATTTGACCACTACAAGGCCAAATCTTTCATATTCAGTCAGTATACTTAGTCAATTCATGGCTAAACCTCTTGAGCCCCATTGGAAAGCTGCAAAAAGAGTTCTACGATATCTACAGGGTACCATAGATTTTGGTATTGTATATACTAACCATTTGAATGTTGAGTTGACAGGTTATTTAGATTATGATCGGACATGCGATCTAGATGATTGTAAATCAACAGCTGGTTACACATTCAACAGTAGATCCAGTGTTGTTTCTTGGAGCATCAAGAAGCAATCTATTGTTTCTTTATCATCTACTGAAGCATTGTGCAGTGCCTACTTGTGAAGCTATTTGGCTAAAGAGGGTTCTTGAAGACATGGGACAAAAGCAAGAACATACTCCAATCAAGTGTGACTATCAAAGTACAATCAAGCTGGCCAACAATCCAGTTCATCATGCAAGATCAAAGCACATTTAAACTCAACAACATTTTGTAAGACAAAAGGTTCAGTCTCAAGAAACAGAGCTGCAATATTGCAACACAAATGTAAACATGGCTGATGTATTCACTAAGCCATTGGAAAAATAAAGTTTGTAATATGTAGATATATGTTAGCAGTGCATCATAATTCAGTTGTTTCCTAAGGGGGAGTGTTAGAATAAATCAACAACTGAGTCACAGTTTGAGTTCGAATAGGAGTCTGTAAAGAATTGGTGATCTGTTCACAGTTCTAGTTTGTTGTCAGTAAGGCTTAGTTGTCAATCAGGCTAAGTTTTCTGTCAATTAGCCACAACCAAATGTTGAGTTTGTTCCAGTTATATAGGAGAGTAGTTGGTTGCAATTTATGTATAAATATGTATGGTTAATGCTGTTAATAATAGACTCACAGTGAGTTCTTCATTTGCTTTGTTTTTTGCTCTGTATTACATGCTGCTGACACTTGATAAGCATTCACCATTCCATTCGATGTAACCATAACTAAATCACTACTTGAAAGTGATTCACCAATGTCAGCTAATTTATCGCTTAAATCCTTGATTATGGATAAATAATCACTAGTACTTTCATTTGCTTCCATTTTACTTGAAAGTAATTTTCTCTTTAGAAATAAAATTCTCTTTGTATATGTAATCTCATAGAAACCTTTCAAGGCTTTCCAAGTATTAGTAGAAGTAGCAATATTCCTTATTTGAGGGATGAAGGAGTCTTTTACATACATTCATAAGAGAATCTTGGCTTTGCTTTCTCTTTCTCTTAATCTTGAACAACATTCTGAGCTGTAGTAGGCTTAACCTCAGAACCACTTAGAATAGTCCAAACATTATTACTTGGAGACTACATCTTTTTTAATATAATTTAATATTTTGCAAGAAATATCACGACATGGAGCTTTGAAATTAGAAAACAAGAAACAATGGAAAGTTTTAAGTATGAAAATTAAAAATTTAAAGCCATTGAATCAAAATATGATATATCATATAGTCTACTGTTTAATAGCAATGCCATTTACTCATTTAGTATTGTTTTGTATAGAGTCAAATAGTCCAAACGCAAATTTGTCAGGCCTAAAATTATTGTCAAATTTTTTAAAATGAAATATATTGCTTTTAATATGCTTTTTCCTTTGGAGATGTGCGGGAGACTTCAAATTTTGTGGTGGTATATTGGGAGACTTAAGGAGACTTTGTGTCAAAGTCTTCGCTCCATTTTGAAGACTTTTAGTGCAAGTTTTGAAGAAAAAGCTCAGATTTTTGGGTTTATAAGTCATTTGTAAATGTTTTTCAGCAAATCAATATAAGACACTTCTTATTCATGTTTTGCAGTCTATCTACACAAGTCTTATAGAGTTTTAGGGGATTCAAGGAAACCCTAAATACACGTTTGTTGTATTTTTAACTAGATCTTTGTTAGTTTGCACCTAAGGGGGTGCATTAAAATTTTTAATTACATGCCGGGATATGCTGTGTGTAAATCTTTCAAACTGGTATGTGAAGCTTTAAACTTATGGATTATTAAATATAGACTGTATTACTGGGATAATATTTGAGAGTTCAGGCTGTACAAGACACAATCAAGAAAATCATACTCATCTAAAAAAGGGTGTTATTAAGGTGTCCATGAAGCATAAACTTTTCCTTGTAGGAGTAGGTATCAGTCTCATTGCATACTGTTAGCCACCTACACTTTAAATTGCTTAAAACCTTTTATTTTTTATAGATTGTTGCAAATTTTTTGTGAGCTGTAAAAGATAAAATCCTTAGAAAATTGTTTGAAAGTGTATTTCACTAGGTTAATAATGTTGTAACTTTCATTGCATATATCTCAATGGATTTGTGACCAATATTATGTTACAAGGCTGAGCATAATGAGAAGTTGGATGAGTTATTTATGTTTTTATTGATGTCAACATGTTCTTGTTGTCATCAATGACTACTTGTTGCAGACTGCCTTGAGTTTTCTGTTTAGTGGTGCTGAGAGTTTTGCTTTGCATTTCTTTCAGAGGGAAAATGTATTTATGTAGTTTGGATATGCTGTTAAACAATGTTTAGTGGTCTTTGGTTCAAGCTTTTGTGCTTTGGATTACAGTTTAGAGGAATTGGTGTTCAATAGAGTGTAACAATATTTGTTAGAGTTTCTTGTGCGAAATGCTACTTTGCATTTTGCAGCCTGTTACTTTCTAGGGTCATTTGTAATGTTTTCGTCATAAAATAAATAAATTATTAAAACCTTTTTTATGGGTTGATTTGTTTAGCATATCTCAGACCAATTTTTATTTAATTGTTTCAGTAGGTGTTTTTGTACCTTTGGTCGACACTTAATTTCTGTGACGCCCCCAATCTTGGCAATCAAATTAGATAAATAATGATACAACCATATATACATTATTTAAATAATTAAATTAAGTAATATGATATGATAATATTTAAATCCTAAACAAATAAAATATATATTGACCTATTATTAATATACTAATAATATGTTACTCAGACGATAATAGCATAAACCATGATAATATTATGACATAATTTATTATAGATGAACAAATCTATATATATAAAATACAATTTGTAACCAAAAATTACCATAACATACGACATATATCAAATACATATATATTCCAAAATAATGATTGAACTATCATAAGGTGAAAAAAACCAGACCAAGGCTCCATGTCAAAGAATACTTGCCCACAAGCAATATACATGCAAGTATCATAGGAGGCTAGGAGAGACCCATACGGTCAGCAAACACTGCTCATGTGGATATCCACCTGGGCAACAAATCAACACAAGAGTCTTATCGTCATCCAAAACCATGCTTCACCAGCGCTATTTATCATAGGATCATTAGAGTGGATAAGTATATGATCATAGTGCAACCTGAATAAAGGGTGATCGAATAATACATCAGAGAAATATATATTAGTACATCAAATATAGAAAAAACATTAAATACTTCCAATTAATCGATGACATCTAAAGGTCATCATATGATTAAGTTATGAAATGATAATATGATCAGCAATCATTATATTGACTGAGCCATCCAAATCAATTCAATACGGAAATTAATTCATTGTTGTGAATCGCTAATTAGATGAAATGGACTGATTATGGAATCAAGTCTAATCGGACTCCAAGCGACACAATTATGAGAATTATTAATTATAAAAATATATTCATAAATGCACCCATACAATCTGTCTCTTCGCTAGGCAAAAATCAGATATAATAAGATGTTAGCCTCATCCTTGAATGGGGGGAATAGATTACGAACTCTA
This sequence comes from Cupressus sempervirens, assembly GCA_028749045.1. NCBI lineage: Eukaryota > Viridiplantae > Streptophyta > Pinopsida > Cupressales > Cupressaceae > Cupressus > Cupressus sempervirens. The sequence continues at coordinate 385,404,458 of CM053791.1, forward strand.
TTATATTATCCAGCAGAATCGATCTCTTCCTTCTGCCGTGTTGGAGAATTGGTCTGAATTGGCAGTCGGATAAATAGAAGACTCAAACATAAGGGAAATACAGGGGAATACAAAATATATAATAAAAGTCTGAAGAAAGCAGCATAAGTTATAACAGGAAGAATATAACATAGGGAAGAGGATATAAAGCTTCAGCATTCAAATCAATACACATACATGAGATAACAGATCACAATTTATATATTACTTAGTATTGTTTCCTCGAGCAAACTGCCTCATCCGAAATTGGTGACGTGTAAACAGATATATCCTCAAAGTGCAAGCTTACTCATCTTTGTTAAAGTATTACCTACCTATATTTTGTATCCAGACATTAGAGTCCAATTACTATAATAAATTATTAAACAACTCCACCATAGCATCTTAGATCACTAAACATCAGATATTACTCCCTGTTTTACATCAAAATCTATATATACATTTAAGAAATAATAATTGTTGCCTTGATATAACATCTTGACTCTATTTTAATTTAATCATTTGAAAAATAAGAAATCAAAAATTGGTAATTGTCCTAGTTTTCCAGATTTACATACTAGGGACATTACAATTTCTCCCTTGACAAGGTATTTATGTCCGCGAGGTTGAGTTGTTTAAGTATGCGAATTCTAGTTAGAGTTTTTTGTTGTTCGCCATTTCGAAAGTGAGATCTCCCTACTTGGCTCTTTCGGTTTTGGTGGGATTCAACCCTCACCCTATTTTGTTTGTATTACTTGGCCTGGATTTGGCAAATCGGTTTATTATCTTTGTAGCAAATATAATTGTGATTTGGTGATTAATTGAATGTATCCGTGATTGAGATCTCTTGCTTGGCAGATGGTCTGTGTAAATTTATGTTCGATTTATTCAGATTGACATTTCCATTCTCTTTGCTTGACATCTCCAAAGTGCCCTCATACTCTTCGCCAACAACTGTCCACCGTTCCCGAAACATACTTGGTACACCATATTACTGGCCATACGATCTAACTGCTACACCATACAATTTACTTCTTGTACCATACGACCACCTACACTGTACTTGCCCCTTCCTCAAACTCATTGTACGGTATCCCAAAGAAACAATGTACAAACTCCCTATTACCATATGATATGATACCATACAACTCTGTATAACTTCTAGACATACTCTCAGTCTCTTGGGATAACATACTTGCAATCTCTTAGGATATCATACCCTTTGTCTTTCTATGCAATATACTCTTAGTCTCTCGGGGCAACATACTTAGTCTCTCGGGGCAACATACTCTCGGTCTCTTGGGGTAAAATACTTTGTCTCTCGGGGTTGGAACATTACACTTGTATCAGAGTTAGTCATGTTGCTAGCCTGTGGACAATGAATGAAAGTTTATAGTCAGAAATGAAGGAGATCCTACTTAGTTGATACAATGACAGATTCACAAGAACCCACTCTTACTGAAGTCATGGCACTACTAAATCATCTTTCAAGGAATCAAGCATAGATCAAGGATACTCAATGACTTATGGAAGAAACTCTCCAGAAATTGGTAGAAAATAAGATATGTAGCGAACAAAATGGTTATTGTGGCGATTTGGTTTCTAGATAGGCAAATCCTCATCCAACATACTCTTGACCTTCCATGCCAACTTTCCCTTCATGGACAGAGGTATCGGATGGAGGAAGGCAACCAACCTTTGAGGAAGTTCAAGAACAATCAAAAAAAGACTGGAAGAATGCAAACTTGGAAGAGGATATATCCTACAAAGATTACATAGAATTGCAAATGCTAGGTTTTGGTGGAGGAAACTGTGGATATTTTGACGATGATTTCAAAAGGAAGTTGAGTAAAATGAAATTTTCACCATTTGATGGATCCGGATCTGTATCTACTGAAGCATGACTAATGAAGGCTGATACCTACTTCAAGCTCAACCCGATGCTAAAACAGCATGCTATGTTTCCATATCTTCAGTAGTTGCTACATCAACTCTTACAAGGAAATCTTCAATGTTCATGTGAGAAATATTAGTATTGTTTACCGTACAGGGTAAAAGAATACTTAACGCATGTAGTATAGTAAGATATAATGCAAAACAAATACTTTATTCATATATGCAATATGCTTATTACAATAACTCCAATGATGATTACAATGATGATTACAAAGTCCATTCCAGACGGTGTACATATACCTTCCCGAAGGGATGACTCAATCATCACGTTCCCTTTCGGATACTCTTCTACCCATCGGCTACAATATAGAATTTACCGACAACTTCATCCCCCCAAAAAGAAAAGTCGTCTCTAGACGACAATTACAAAATATCCGAAACAAAATAGAATACACTAACTATGACTAACTATAACGGCTCCTGCTTCTTGAAGAGTACAACTCCTTCCTCTTGAATGCTTTGGTATGGCCTCCAAAGGGTAACTTTATTACTGTACCTCTATCAGTGCGGCTTCTCTAATTCCTTTCTTTATATCACAACTTAACTCTCTACGATGTACGACCACATGATGCAGTGCTTTTGTAGTGTTGGCAGATTATATTACTAGCCTTGTGAGCCGTACGATCCTTTCTTTTATTCTTAAGCCTGTACGTTCGTACAACGCATCTGCATGTGTCTTCATCCATACGGTCTAATTTGCTTCCACTTCCTGCTTGACCGTACTGTACAGTGTGGCTATCAGATTTGTACCTTCCTCAAGGCCGTACGACACACTTTATTGCTTCCTCACATCTGTATGTCTATACGGTGATCTCAATCCTTCAGTTGATGGCTGTACCTTTTCCTCTGCTAGTCATATGGCTTACCTGCTTCTCCTCGTGCCTTGCTTTTATGTTGTATGGTATTTATCTTCTATGTATGGTGCCCCCTCTGTCCCTACGGGTCGTACAATTCTATAATGTCTTTTGTGATTTTTACGAAGGCCGTATAGTATGATCGTTGCTACAAGGTTCTCCTTCTATCCGTACGGCCATACGACCCCTATTTTAGTCTTCACAGGTCATCTAATGGTTTCTCTTTTAACATTTTATTCCCTGAAAGGTCGTACAGTTCTGAGATGAATCTTTTGACTACTGTTCTCCTATCCACGTTCTCAGCTGGCCCTACAATACCTCTTCACAATCTTAATTGTTCGTAGGGTGAGCTTATGTGCCTTCTGTGCTTTAAATGTTCTCAAGACCATACGCTCTAAGTCCATATTTACTCATTACACATTTAATAATTATCTCTTTTCTTCAGCTTCTAAAACATTTAATATTCTATTTTACACTTTATTTTACATATATATACCAATATGTATTACTTTTAGACTGTCTCTCAGTTGTTCATCCACGAAGGTGTGCTATTTCTTTCATAATAGATTCTCAGCTTCGACCAATTCACTGCATCGGCTACTTCCTTCCCGTCGAGCGTCCATAATTTTATTGCTCTGTTATCACCCACTTTGCGGATTTTATATGACCCGACCCACTTTATTTTTAGTTTGTCTGGTTTGATCTCGTTGCGCCCATTATACTTCAGCACTAGTTGTCTCGATTGAACTCTGTTAAAGTGCTTTTCGTGCCATGCCTTATGCTTGTTCTGTATAACCTTCATAGCCCATTGTGCCTGCAATCGTTGCTCATCAAGTTTATTTAAATTATACCATCTCTTCCTCAGACTTTCCATATCTCCAAGCTTGTTTTCGATCGCAATCCTTGAACTTGGTACCATGAATTTCGTCAGCTACCACTCCTTACTGTCAATAATTGTATTCTTGATTTTAGAACCTTCACTCTGTACTATTGAAGCCCTTCCTCTTTGTTTCCTGTGCAGACTGTACGATGTGTTTTCCTTGCTGTCGGCACCTTTCTACTAAATTTGTGGTGCGGTGTAACATTTTCTTTCTACGCGGTCTGTTCACCATGTACCGTACAGTGGAATCTTTCCTTTTCCTAGGTTCGTACGAAATGTTCTTCCCTTTAGCTTCAGCCGTAACCTCCTTTCCTTTTTCCGCTTCTTTGTATTCCTTCAGACATCATTTTCCTCTCCTTTCTCACCTTCGTCAACCCTTAACATATTACAACTTGGAAAGAGCTCGTAATCCTCCATCTACCAATGGAATAGGCCGTTCCTTGAATCTAGGTCGTCATCATTCGATCCTTCTAATCTCAATACTCCTTCATCCGATTCCATTCTCTTTCTTCCTTCGTCACCTTCACCTTCGGAATTTGACAATGTCGCCTCCTCACCTACCACCTGTGTGTGCAGGTCAATTATGAATCTTCGGCCTCCGCATTGCATGGATAGGGTATTTCGTTTCCAATCATGTTTTACTTTCGCTTGCACCAACCAACCCCATCCAAGGATAGCGTCATGCCCTCTTCTTTTTAGTGGAATGACCACAAAATCTAATAAAAATGGTTGCGTTCCAATGGTTACCGACTGTACCATCAGAGTTCCCAAAGGTTAGATTCCATGTTGATCCGCTCTGAGTAACTGGAACGTAGGTGGTCATAGCGTGGGTTGTCCTAACTTTTTCCATATATCTTCTAGTAACACATTCACGTATGACCCTCCATCCATAATTGTGTCTGTCAGTATAGTTCCCAGAATGCCCATCTCAACTACTGTTGGATGTGTTCCTATTGTAAGTGTCAGTAGCATGGGGTTTGTTGCCATTGTTCCACTACCGTCCCTTCCTATTTCCCCTGTCGCTTTTGGAAGCGGTGTCATATTCATAATAGTCGTCCGCAACTGTGGCATTGTAAGAATAAGGTCATTTAATTTAATAGGGACTTCTATTTGCATTACCTGCCTTATCATGTTTTATTCAGCTAAGTTCCTCTTTGAGGTATCAACAGTTTGCAACTTTCTTGTTTCCGTTTGTTTTTCCAACTCCATTCGTACTTGTTGCAACCTCTTCTTTTCTTCCTCTACATTAGGGTATTTTGCCTTAGCTTGCTCATGTGTAATGGCTAGTATCTTCTCATCACATGCTTCGATGCTTAACAAATTTACCCCTTGCTTTGGGTATTTGGAATCTTCACGGTCTCCCGGACCACACCATCTTCATAATAGTTGCGACATCTCCTTCGTGGTACAATCTCTGACACTATATCATCGGCCATCCACTTGCGTCGTACTGTATCCGACTCCGACCTCCATTGTTATTATTGTTATTGTTATTATTATTACTGCCTCTTCCGCGTCAGTTATTGTTGCGATATCCTCCTGAGGTTGCATCATTGTTCGTGTTTGTTCTGGCGAACACTTCTTGTGTTAGTAATACTACTTGGTTTCCTTTTGACTTCATATTAAACAGGCACTCTTTTATGGAATGTCCCGCCACTTGGCAGATATCATAGAATTGTTTCTTCGGGCATGAACCCTTTGTGTGACCATCCTCTTTACAGTTTGTGCCCCACAATTCTCCCTTCACTGAGTCCAGATTCTTTTTCAAATTCTTAAATTCTTTCATCATTCGTAGCATATCTATTTGTACTACTCGGACTTTCTTGCTTGATTCTTCATCACTCCTGCTACTTTTAGACGATGAATCGTATGAATTCGACGATTTGTGCTTCTTGTTTTCTATTCGCTTTCTAGATCCATTGCCTTATTATACGCATCTGTGCACGATGCTAGAGGCACAATCGTCATTTTCTTCTTCAACGCTGGCCGTAGCCCCTCCACAGACCATTGTTTTTTCAATCCGTCAGCTGGTCGACTCTCCATCTTCCCAACTAGCTCTTTTAGCCATCTTGCATATGCACGGATCATTTCGTTTTTTCCTGGCTTTGTGCTATATATCTCTACTACAATTTCATTGTCATCTCTTAGCAGTCGAAACTCTGCTATGAACTCCTTTCTGACATCCGCCCATGTAGTCAATTTCTGGGGGTCGGCATTCGCAAACCAATCAATTGCCACATCCCGTAGGGTCGTTGGAAACTGCCGAACCCAATCATCTTCATTTGTTACACCATTTGCTATCCATATTGTTTCACACGTCTTGCAGTGTCTGATTAGGTCTGCTGTTCTATCATCATTAAACTTTGGCAATTTCTCCTTGGGTCCTGCCATTGTCACATCTGATTCTAAGGTACCTGCTGAGTACCCACGCTGTTCTGCACACCCATGCTGTTCTAAGCACCTGCGCTATTCTGTACACCCGCGTTGCTTTGTACAACCATGCTGCTTTGGACAACCGTCCTACCTCCAACAACCATGTTACCTAGTGAGAAGAGATCTTCCTCAAGCGAAGTTGTTCGATTCTCTCCTTGTATCCGTTCGTCGGGTGTATCGAGAACGGAGAGTTCACTCCATGCTTGTGCTCCTTCGGCACTTCGAGTTGTGCGAGTTACTTCCCTTCCGTTCGGATGCTTTGTTGGGTGGATATTTTGCAACCGACAGTTTTGGGTAAAAATTCAGTCGCAAAATAGGATGACTAGCCACAGCATGTGAGACAGAGTCTCTCCTACCTTAAAGGGAAGGCTCCCCTTCTCACTGTTCCTTGGATCAACTCAAGGGAAGCAAGGAATTGAGAGATTTATAAAGAGGGTGTTACTATTATCCTTTCTTCTTAACTTACAAGAAAGGATCCACTTATTCGTAAGACAAATAATGGGCAAGGTGAATCTCTAATTACACTTCTATCATGAGCTAGAAACAGTGATACTGATAAATTTTTAACTAACTCAAAGGCTAGTCAAAATGTACTAGTTTGGCTCTAAGTCCTGTTGTACTTCTATGTGGTAAAATCTTTACAATTAGGGCACAAAGACTCCTAAAAGTAATAACAATCTAACTATTTTGTAAATTAAGACGAACACCCAAGCTATAGACAAAGCTAATAGCTATGGATTTTCATAATTGTTCCTGGTCAAAGCTCGGGATTCAATTGTTTCTCAACTCTTTTCTATCAATCACAAGATACAATATCAATGACAAAAGATAGTACGAATCAAAGGTAACTTGAATGAATTATAGACAAAGCTTACAATTCACATAAATAACAATCTTACTTAAGCAAAGTTAAGTCTCAAATGCTCCTTTGTATTCACTTTCTCTCAAAATAGTGCTAAACAAACAAAGTTCTGCTGGCACAATTTCTCCAGAGCTCTCTTGAATAAAGATAATGATCATTTTACAATGAGGGGGCACTCCTTTATATAGGCAAAGAACTTGAGAAAAAGGGGGATGAGAAAGTGGGAGCAACTCAACCAACTTTGACCAAGTCTGATTACAGAAACTAATGGATTACATGCAACTGCACATGCAACTCGCATTACATCTTTTACATACATGCAATTCACATTACATGCAAGTACACTTTATCATGTAATGCATCTTAAACAACTATGAAATAGAAATTACATAACAATCTTAAAGATTGCTTCTTAATGCCTTGAATTTCACAATTACATCACGCACGGTAGGAAGATCAGCAATCTTCATAGTCTTTGATATGGCTTCGATTGATGCAGGAGCATCCAGAGGTATAAGGGCAATCCTGTGTCACCCAAAAAAATGTACTTAGACTTAGTTTCTGTTTCATGTCTTTACATTTTTGGATACCCATTTGGGTCAAATAAATGTTCCAACTCTCACAGTTCAACTATCAGTGTGCTAGAAAATCCCGAAAAAATAGGAGTATGCAATTTGGCCATCATTTTGGTGACCTAGAAGGTGTGAATTGGCTAGATGAATGTAATTGTGATTTAGAGCATTCCAAAAAAAGAATCAGGTCAAAAGGCCCCACGGTTTGAAAGTTATTGCAGTTTTTCGGGTTTTGGAGACCTCCTAAGAATGCTTCAAAGTCAGGGTAGGGGCATTAAATGACCTCGAAAAGGGCCAAAAAATGGGGGACGAGCGAAGCCTGTCCATAGGGCTATAGAGTGCTTCGAGAGCTTTTCGGAAATGTAAACGGTTCGTCAATCGGAGCTACGGTTCAAAAGTTATGCCTCCTGGAAGTTCGGTTACCGTTTCTAGATTCTTCTAGATTTGTGCCAACTTCTACCGCAGCTTCCAGAACCTTCTATTTGGTCGGTGGATGCTTACTAGCACTTTCTAGAATGTACTCCTAGTCCTTAACCCTCTGGGGTCTATTTAAGGAGATTTCTGGCATTGTAAAAGGCAGTTCGGAGTGGAGTTTGAGAGGAGGTACTGAAAGGAGAAATTATCTCCAGATTTATGCTATTGTAAGCCCTTAGGGCATGTTTTGAAGTTTATTTTCTCTGTACTGTTTGTACTAGCTTATTTTCTCAGTTAATACAATTTTCCTTTCTATTGTGTCCATTTTGTTCTTGGGTTGTGTCCCCATCATCGATTCTCATTGCATTTTCATATGCTGATTGCACGACTTTGGAATTTTCTGTTGTAGTATCTAACAAGTGTTTTGTCAAGGATTTGTACAAAACGAACTTGATCATTGTGTGTGAACCAAAATCTTCGGAATCTACATCAGCATCGATTCTGATTGTATATTCTAAATTCACTCTCTCTGCTGCCAAAAAATTACCAAGATTATCAGTAACACGGCATCCCAATTGCTCCAAATCACAAGTAAGGCTTGTTTCAACTGCTTGACAATCTTCAAGAGCCACTTGCAATTTTGTGATCAACTTTCTTAAGGTCTCTTCCTTGTAACCAATGAGTCCTTGAAATCTGAAGAACATTTCACATGACGGAAGAACATCACATGAGACCATAGCATTTAGATCAAATTTTATCATTTCATTCCAATCCTCAAGGATTTTCTTCAGGTTATCTGCTTCCTGAGTCAAAGAAGAAATTAAGCTTACTTCCATTTTGTTCATCTCTTTGATATGCTTTAGAATTGCAAGTGTCTCTGTGATAGCTCAAACTCCTTCAACAATGATTTCCTGTATCCAAGACTTAGCAGCTTCAATCAACTTTCTTTCTTTAGATGTTTGTGATGCAACAACAACATTCTGAGAAGATTGCTTCTGGATGACCTCATTCAAACGAGCTATTTCTTGTTTCAATTGATTCTTCTTTTCCCAAAGCTCATGACTGCTTTTTGATACATTTGCCAATGCATCATGAGCATCTTGTAAAGAACTCAAACGAGATTGCTTTCCAACTTCAATTTTAGTAAATTTATAATCAGAGCTAGTGAATTCTTCAACAAGTTTATCTACTAAGGGCTCAACAACCTCAACATACTTGGTTTTGTCAGAATCAATCAAAATTCTAGAAACAATCTTGTCCTTCAGAGATTTGGATTTAGTCTTCTTCACAGGAAGATTGTCAAAAGGAACAACCACCTTCCTTCTCTTCGTTGTTATTCTACTCAACCATGCAGGTAGGCTGAAACTTTCATCTGTAGAAGCAAGCACATTGGAGACCATTGGCAGTGATCCAGATTGTATATCTGTAGTGACTGAACAAGATTCAGTTTGCACTGTTGTAGGCATAGGAACATGTTGTGAAGATTTTGTCATGAAAAGTTCAAATCCTGTCAAAGATGTATCAAGTTGGGAAACTTGACCACTAGTAATAGTCAAAAAATCTTCAAACACATTTGCTAAGTGTTCAAATTGATCATGTGCAGGAACACGAGGAGCAGCAGAATTGGCAGAGCCATGGTGTTAACCTCCAAGATTGGAATGGAGTGAGTGAAAATAGTAGAAAACGAATCTACATCATCATCAACCTCATGCAAAAAGGGCTCTCCATTGTTTACCGCATAGGGTAAGAAGTTCAACACAAGTATAACACGATTCAATTCAGAACAGGTACTTTATTCATGTATGCACTTGCAGATTACAATCCGATTACAATGACTACAATGATCTATGATTTACAATGATGATTCCAAAGTCCATTTCGGACGTTTACATATACCTTTCCGAAGGGGTGACTCAAGCGTCACGCGCCCATTCGGATACTACTCTACCCGTCGGCTACACTATACATTTTACTGACAGCATCATCCCCCCCAAAAAGAAAGGCCGTCTCTGGACGACAATACAACAAAATTCATTAACAAAATTTTCTAACGAAATACATCAATGCATAAGTACTAGACAGAGGGATGCGTCCCTAGCGTAGTGGCCGTCCGCGTCTGCAACTCGTTCACCTCTGCCCTTAGCTTGTAGACCTGTTCTTTCCTGATCTTCAGCTCAGCTTCTGCTTCCAATTGGAGCTCTAGGGTTGACTGCATCATCTCTCCGACCTCTCCTAATTCCCTCTCCTTTACTGCTGCCATCTTTTCTTTTTCTGTCGTCAACTGTTCATTTGCTACTGCTAACTTTTCTTTTGCTGCTAATAGGGCTGTCCTCTCGGATTGCCAAGCCGTCCTCTCCGATTCCCAGGCTGCCTTCTCCGAAGCAAACCTGGCAGCTGACTCCTCCCGAGCTCTCTTAGTTGCTAGCTGGTCCGCCTGACTCCTCCGAAGGGGTGACTCAAGCGTCACGCGCCCGTTCGGATACTACTCTACCTGTCGGCTATATTATACATTTTACCGACAACATCCATGTGGAGAAGACGTGCAAGCTTGTGCATGCTTGGGAGGAGATATGATTCTAATTTCTCCTTCATCTAAATCTTCTTTCTCGGATTCTGTATCCAATTCTTCTTCTTATTCTGTCACTGATTCTTGAATTGGTTCAGGAACTTGAGATGATTTAGTTCCTTTTCCGCCCTTTAAATTGAATTTGAGAGTATTCTTGACATTTGAAGATGAAGCACCGTCTTTCCCTGTAATTTCCAGTTGTGACTTCCTGCCAGGAGGACCAAAGCTTCCACAATCCAGACCCATTTTAGGATTTACTCTTTTTAGGCTTTTACTTTTCAACCACTTGTTAGTGTTTGCTAAGATGGATTGAAACCTGTCCATGATAGATGTACCTTCTTTTTGTTGCCTTTGAATAGCAAAATGACACATTTTATCAAAATCGGCTTGATGAAATTCCGGATCAAGGATGTCGCCGTCATCTTCAACTTGAAAATCTGGAAGGATTTCCAACATATTAAGATTGATTATTTGTTGCAAGGTTAACTTGCAATAATCCATCTTCATAATATCAAGCTTTGTTCTCATGTCAATCCAAATATCTTCAATGCGATGAACATGAGTATAAGCCCTCTTTATCTAAGTGTTCATCTCTTGATAATCAAAGTCAAATTTAGCCTTAAACCTCTTCAATGTAATCAATTGCAACTCTGCTTCCATATTTTTTGCTTTGGTCACCGAAGCAATTGAATAATTGCCAATAGATAAAGGCCTAGATGAGGTGATGCCAAATCTGGGCCTATGTGTCGCATTCTGATCATTCTGCACGTCCATGAGTTGTCTTGCTAACTCCATTAGAATAATTCGATCTGTAGCATACCTAGGTAAGGTATACGGCTCTCCTTTGAAATATCCAACTCTCAAGTATGTGAAAGTGGGAAATTGAAGAAAAATGCAGCCGTACTGGTTTACCTTTTTCCATGCTGCATCAGATACTCTTTTAATACACAACTGTTTGTCAAACAGACATCTGTAATGTCCAAAGAAAGCATCTTGGACTCTTCTGTAATGATATTTACTATTAGCCAAAGTAATTTGGTCATAGTATTCCCAAATAGGTACTTGAAGACGATCACCTTTGGTGGAAAGTCCCGAAAAAGATCCTATGGCAGCAGCAATGTAAACTAGATATGAATTCATGTAAAAAGGTATTGATGTTCCTACATTGCATATCTGTTGATAGATTGCAGTATTGATAAGCTCCCCCCAAAAGATGTGTTCTTTGTTCTCTATGATTTGAAACATAAATTTGTACATCCATGGCTTAAAGTCTGAAGAATCCTTCAGACCACAGATTCTGCTGAGAAGGATGATGAGATCCTTGTATTCTTGTTTAAAATTTGACCGATGAATAGTCTTTGGCCATTTGGAAAAATTGCTTCGCTTCTTGTCTAACTAGTAAAGGTTGACAGACTTTTCATAACTGTGCTTTTGCTCATTCCAATAGGCCAATAACGATCCTTTAGTCAAATCAGCACATTCTGATTTACGGGGAACTTTGAAGACTTGTTCAATCACTTCAGGATCAAGGCTAATAATAACCTTGCCGTCAGCGTCTTTGATATTCCTTGTCTTAGGAGTGAAGCGCCGAGCACATCCGTAAACAAAATCAGGTTCTATGGCTGCCATGGGAAATGTAGAAACCAAATGAATGTTGCTTCTTTTAATGCGTTTCATCTCATGCGTAGCTGGAACTTCAATCCTTTGTAGAAAATCAGCTACATCTATGTGACCAATCTTGGTGTCTAGCACGTTATCAAGAACAGACGTAACTGAAGAAGGAACTGTATGAGCCAATTCTTTGTCATATTGGTATTTCATCTTGCCCTTGAATTTAGATGGCGAGGACATTTCTTGTGCTTGTACTGCAACACAAAAATCCCAAAACACAAATGCATCATCAGAAAAAATATCAATGCAAGTGAATTCCGGAGCAGCAGTGAAGTTTCGAAAGGGAGTGACTTTCGAAGAGAAAGCGTATGCATATGCAACGGGATGTGAAATGAAATGAAATGAAAGTATGATTATGGAAAATGGAATGGAATGAAAATGCGCGAATGTGAAATGCATGAGAATGCGTGCAAAGTGAAAGTTGCTGATTTCAAAAGTGACTTAAATGTTTTCAAAGCTTTATTGAATGAAACATGCATATATGTAAATGCAATATGTAACGGAAGGTGAAAAAATGAAATGAGGTGTAAGTGCGAATGCATATACTTTACATGTATATGCGGATGCGGATGGAGGGTAACATGTAAAATATGTTATGAGGTGGAAACATGTATTTATTCATGTAAGTGCGAATGCGTATATGAAGATGGAAATGAAACAATGGAGGTGAGATAATGAATTATATAGTCACTTTTGGGAGAAGAAACAAGTCAAAATTCACGGAAAGCGAAAATAACATCTTTTTTGTCTTTTCAAAATATGACTTTTGATTAAAATCGGACCTTTTGGATGCAATTACATATAAGACATTTCGTGTAATCGTGTCGTGCGAATGGAAGCGAAAAATGAGATGGATGAAAATGGAAACGGAAAATGGGATTACATGCATGTGCGGATGGCGAATGAGATGATAAACATGTAATCGCATTTGTTGGATGAGATGTGAGATGTAATGACATGGAAATGGAATGTGAAAAAAAGAAATGATAATGCTTTCGCATGTAGTGAAAGAAAAACAAGTTTTTGGGAAAAAACTTGCAACTTCTCCAAAATGGAGAAAAACCGGCAACAAGCACACAAAACCAAAACAAAAGAAAAACCTACCTTTAAAAACAACTCAAAACATGTCAAGATGCAATGCACTCCAAAGATAAAATTCAAATTTGGAACTTGGGGAAGAACCAAAGACATGAAAATGAAAAAGAAATTCATATTTAAAGGAAAAATGCATATTCTAAGGCAAAGATTTTTATAAATGGCATCCATTCAACGATTTCATGCATAAAATCAGCAAGGATAAGCATGAATTAAAATGTAAGAAAGAAGATGTCCACTTACATGATGAATATTTGCCACAAATGAAGGAAAAAATGCTCTTTGTTTTAATTTTTTTAAAAAAATGATGAGAACTTTTCAAATCTCCAAAATCCAAATGATGAAGGGCAGTAAACAAGGAGATTATTATGCAAGATCCAAAACGTGCCCTAAATTAGCTCCTCCTTGCCACGTTTTAAAGCTTGCATGTTCTTGAGCCGTTTTTGCCAAAACAAGCAATAAACGTGATCTTCCAAGTAAAATGTTTTGATGATTTAATACCAAAATAATGATCCTCAACCAATGTAATCACCTAATGAGGTAAAAATGACTTGATCTCATGCAAAAACGTGATCAAACTTGGTAGATCTATGAAGTTTTATGCAAAAAAACGTACCCTAGCTTGGGAGTTCCAAACACGTTTTTGGGTGCAATAACTTGATTTTTGATGAGGGCACAATGATCACCTCTCCAAAACATGATGAATGCAACTGATTTCATTCAAATCCATGGAGAAAATCAAAAGTTATGAGCAAAATCAGAGGTTTTTAGAGCAAGAACATGTTTTCTTCACATAATAGGACATTTTTATGTTCATTACATATTTTAAAAACATGTAATAAGACAAAATTGGACCTTTATGAGTCCAATGCATGTTTTAAAAAATGTCTTTGATCATAATCTCTCTTTTTGAAGCCCATTACATATTTTAAAATTTGCAAGTCTTCAAAATCTCACTTTTTGGAGTCACATATTTTATAAACATATCTCACCTTTTTCATGCACAAGCATGAAAACTCAACTTTTCATGTCATTGCATCAAAAAAGTTCACTTTTACAAGCTTTTGATGTAATGACTTGAAAAAGGTCCCCAAAATGAGTTTTCATATGCATTAGCACGAAAAGTTTCCACTTTTTATGATTTTTTACATGCATATACACATAAAATATCCACTTTTAGACTTTTAAGTTATGCATTTCACTTATTTTTATAAAAATGTCAACAATATGGATCAAAAATAACATTTATGCATTATATTAATCAATATAAATCATAAACATTAAGTTAAAGTGACATTTATATAAGTATTTGATTTAAAAATCAAAAATTTAAAAAGTAACTATATAGTTCTATAGTCACTTTAAGTGAAAAATAAAAAACTAACTCAACTTAAAATTATAACATAAAGTGCACTATAGTCACTTTAAGTTATAAATTTAAATGAAAAGTAACTTCAAAACATAACAAAAAGTGAATAAATGTTATATTTATGAAAAAGTGAATGTCAAAATGAAAATATAACATCATTTTTTAAATTCGTGCTGTTGGACCTAAAAGGTCCACTTTTTGGGCACTAAAATGACCATATCTCTTAACTGACAACTCCGATTGACTTCTAGGTTAGACCGAATCGAAGAGGAAATCGAAAGGCATAACATGAGCAAATTCAAAGGACCAAAAACAAGAAAACACAAACTCAAAAGCAAAGAACGGATTGTGAAGGCTTCAAAAATCAAGCAAAGGCTCGATAGAAAGCAAAACAAAAACGACTTGACGAAGGCCTTCAGTAAAACAACTTGATATTTGAATTGAAATGGATCAATCGATCAACATTAAGCAATTGAATATCAAATTCAAGCTTAGAGAAACACGAAACTAGCTTGGAAAAGTTTCGTGCTGTTACCAACATTTTGTGGTGACAAAATGCAGGACAACATGCTCTACCCTCGGCGTATACATGTTAAAGAACTCTTCCCTTGTTTCTTTCACCAAATTTAATTGTTGTCGAGTCTCGTCCAACAATTCCTTGGCACTCCTCGGCCTACCAGGTGAGTGCACTCCCTCTTTCTGTGCCCCTTCAACCCTTCGGTGTTCGTCAACAATCTGTTGAAGCTTCTGTCTGTGCTCTGCCTGCTATGCTAAAATTAAAACTTCTTGTGCAGTATATATTTCATCCTTATCTTTATCTTATTTCTATCCTTGTTAAGAAAATTTGGCATTGATCTTCATAATATTTCCTTCGTTCTAGGTTTGATTGGCAACGGCGCCAAATGTTTACCGTACAGGGTAAAATAATACTTAACGCATGTAGTATAGTAAGATATAACGCAGAAAAGATACTTTATTCATATACGCAATATGCTTATTACAATAACCCCAATGATGATTACAAAGTCCATTCTGGACGGTGTACATATATCTTCCCGAAGGGGTGACTCAACCGTCATGCACCCTTTCAGATACTATTCTACTGGTCAACTACAATATAGAATTTACCAACAACAAGTATTTTTTACGTCGTCATAGTATGATGTTACTTGTGATGAAGGGATGGAGTTATGATATTGATTATTGTTACTCATTTTTCACCTACTATCTCAAAATTGATAGAGCCGTGATTGCTAGACTGATTGCTGAATAAAATGCTAATGATCACGCATCTGGTTATGTTAAGCACTTGTCACTTCATGCTTATAAAATACATTTTATGATGAAAAGTAAAAGATCATATAAGAGCAAATAAATACTACAATCTTTTCTGAAAATGTATTTTTATTCATAAAATGTTTATCACATTTCACACAGGCTGTGAAACTAACCAAAGAAAATAAAACAAGATCTAATCTACGAATGTAAATGCAAATGTCATGGGTGCTCGCCATTGCCTGGAATGACTGGCCGTCTTGCTGGTAGCTTTCGTCTCTGATCCCACTGTCCCGCTTTCCATGCTCTCGCTTCGAATCCTGCAAATGCAAAGAAGAGTGCTAGATCTAAAAGATCTAAGTAATGACTGCAAATCTCACCATCCTACCCCTGCATATGCATCTACATTCATAATCCCAAGACCTTGATTTCTTTTCTAATAGTTTGTGTCGTGTGCAGTAAAAGATCAATGTCACGTGGATGTAATATGTGGCTCCCACAAGGGTTTGAGCCCAGCGGATCATTGATCAGCAGTTATCAGAAAGAAATATAATATCAAGGGAACATGTATTTCTTATGGATGAGACCTTTTATTGTCACATTGCAAATCACAAAGAAAAAATGAATCAATTACTTGTTTAAGGGACAAATTATTATTTTGTTTGAAACCTTATATTAAATAATGGCAAGAATCAGTCAACAAAAAATGGGAATGAAATTGGGGTTATTTTACCTTCAGGTTACAGGCTTCATATATCAGATTTTCTATCATTCTCAAAAGTGGTATTAGCAAAAGTTTGTAACAGCAAAAAGAGCAGAAGGAACCACATTCCGGAGTAAAGGATTTTCAAATTTCCATTTTTGACAACAGCAACAGCTAAATAGTTGAAAAGTGAATGCATATGTCTCATTAACAAACATTCAAGTGCCAAAATTCAAACAGATGAGTCCAAAGGCAGCATTATTCAGTAAGTACGAATAATTTTGCTAGCAAGGATCCATTTTGGCAACAGAAACAGAATTCAGCATGAATGAAAGGGTGCTTTTCTCTCTCTATGTGCATGAGATCTGCAAAATTTCAGCTTGAAGAAGATAAATTTTCCAGGCAACTAGTATATAGTCAAGAAGACATAGTTCATCTATTTTGCTGTTTTGTAATTACCATGAGAATCCAGAATGCATAACTCACAGAAATGTAAAAATGAGGGAAAAATAGGTAAGTATTTTGATGATTTTTGTGACTCAACTCAAGCATGGTTTCCAGGATACCCTTCTTGCAAAGCTCACATGCAAGTTTCAGCAAAGAATCATCAAATGGCAGAAATTAACAATATATTCTGTATGAAGCTATAACGAAAAGAAATAGTGTTCGTGAGAAGATATTTCAGATTTCTTGAAAGTTTATAATGCAATTTTCAGATACCCAGATCAGATTTGAGCAAGCAAAAAGGAAACATCTACAACCATCTTGTATTCCCCTGCAAGTAACAGCCATGTCTACAGTTGATAATCTATAAGTGAGGGTTTGAGCTGAAACAGTAAACAAAATAGGGTTATTTGGTAACTCATTAAGGCCTACCTGTATCAGTAAGCATAATCTATAATTCTGTGACAGATTTTCAACTCTCAAATCTGAATCTGATAGTGAAGAAAGCAAGAGCATACAATGCTACAACGGCTGCCAGAGATTATGATATCAAAGAACTCAAGAAGGAAAAAATGTCCAATTTCCACCAACAGTGGCGGTTTTATCTGCACATTGCAAAGTTTTCAGAATAAGGAAGAGTACACCTGTGTGGGATTCAAGCAAACCAACAGTCAAATAAAGTTCAACTTTCAATTTAAGGATTGGAAGTGCATAGTACGTATACCCAGATGGTGGAACAAGGAAAAGTTCAGAATTGGGTTGGAGTTAAGAAACATGAAGGGAATTTACCCTGAGATACAAACCCAGATTAGGTTTTATTTGGGAAAGAAGAAGATTAATTATTTATCCTATGAATCTAGATGAGTAATTGACATGTGATTTCATTACAACCTGAGAATGCTACCGGGAATGTGAATGTTAAGGTACCCAAGAAGATGAAAGAAAATTTACAAATACTTCCAAGTATTACTATATCCAGTTTGATTAGAAGAACCTGATGGAGCCCAAGATTCTAGTCTCCATTTTTGAGCAAATATTGAAAATCTGGAGAAACAAGGGATTCAAAGATTTAAGTTCACATGCATGAGTCACTGGACAGATATGGTTTAGTGATAAAATGTGAAGCAATGATAGAGTGGACAAATCAAACCAGAATTCTGTACATACTTCGAAAATCTGAAAAATAATCTAGAGATAACTCTTATGTGCAAACCACAAAGGGCATATAAGCTTGGGCATTTTATTATTGGCAAGAGTCCAAATATAATTATGGATCCAAACGTTATTAGACGAGGAATCTTAATGGAGATATGCCCTAGCATTCAATATCTTTGAGTCCATTGTTTGAAGATCAAATATATCAGCATCATAATAAAGATAGCGTGCCTAATGATAATGTTGAAGTTGATAAGATTCATGGTACCGCATTCACAAGGCAAGATGTTCTTTAGTTCATCCTATGAGCTAGAATTATATCAGATATATGAGGATAATATGAAATCAGACAAGCACGATGAGGGAAGTGTGTTGAATTTGAAACATAGTTTTTGAATATTTTCCAAGTTTCATATCCGATCAGATTCTTGATAAAAGAAAAGTTGCATTCCTTGAAGATGAGTCATTTTCAAAACCTGTTTACGGAAAAAATCAACATTTGGAATGTGTAAGTAGAGAAAATTGTATACAAGAGGACATTCAATCAAAGAACATTTGTTTTAATACTTTTATTGCTGATCAGATGCATGACGTTGGAAATCCTTCATTTGGTGAGGGCTATAATGCGCATGATGATTTCTCAAAAGCTAAACAAAAATTAGATGCAAAAGATTGCATTGATGAAACAGAACTAGTAAGTATTGTCCATAAGAATGATGCATTTGATACATGTATGAAGTATGAGCAGCCTACTGAGGTAAGTATCCCTGAAAACTCTATGATAGTATTTCTTAAGAATATGCTTTTAAATTTGCGTCATAATTCTTTCAAGGATTTTTATTCCATGTATAGTGATCAAATAAGTAAAGCAAGAGATCAAATATTTGGATTAAATGACAATGAAATTTATTTCTTTCCAAATGATCCTATTGATAGGGCAAAGGTAAATTCTAAACAAGTGATGAAAGAAAAGCACATGTCATTTGATGATTGTTTTTTATTTGCTAACAGATCGGATTTTACTAAAGAACGATGTGATATCATATTCATGAATTCCAAAGTGGTACATGATCAAAACACTATGTTTGATAGAGGAAAGAATCAATGTTTATTTTTGGGGGGCCTGGGGCCACCCAATTTCATTTCGCATCATGTGAAGCATGGATGCTAGTTCTGCTCCTCCAGAGATAGCTGGGGTCTCATCATGCCCACAAGGGGCATATGTCCCCAATGAGAGCCATTGATGGAGCCCAAGATTCTAGTCTCCATTTTTGATCTTGAAGAGTGAGCAAATATTGAAAATCTGGAGACACAAGGGATTCAAAGATTTAAGTTCACATGCACGACTCGCTGGACAGAGATGGTTTAATAATAAAATGTGAAGCAATGATAGAGTGGACAAATCAAACCAGAATTCTGTACATACTTTGAAAATCTGGAAAATAATCTAGAGATAACTCTTATGTGCAAACCACAAAGCGCATATAAGCTTGGGCATTTTATTATTGGCAAGAGTCCAAATATAATTATGGATCCAAACGTTATTATTATCAACATCATTTGAAATAAGTAAACTATTGTAGAAAGGAAATTCCAAGGGTTTGTGAATGAAACATAAAATAATGGTCTATATTTTCAAAAGCACAAATCCTTTAAATGTTCTTCTATGTTTTGATTGAATCCATTCAGAGGTGCTGTAGACATATTTGATGACACATCAGAATTGTATGATCTACGTCAGAGGTAACAGTGAAGTTTTTGGATTGAAGTCACAAAAGGCAATACAATGTTAACAAGGTTTAGTAAAAGTTCATTAAAATGGTCAAGCACAAAATATCTGTATAGCAGTACACAAGTATTAGAAAAGTTGCCATATAACATTAAAATACATTTGCAGCCCATCAAGAAATGCATGGCACAGATGTAGAGGTTTTACATTGATTCTATAAATATAACATGATGTTTGCACAAATGAAGGTTTCCAATGAAGGGTAATGAAAGACGTACCAGCAAAGTGAAGGTTCTGACATAGAATTGTAACATTTATATGTTTTGCGGACAAATCCAGTTCAGAATATGCTCCACAATGCCTTCACACAGAGTAATGTATTTTGACAAGTATTGGTTGCAGCGGCACAGTACAAGGCATAGAGTGCCACAATCTGAACATTGGAGAGAGCATATAGAATTTTGCACTGGAGAGCATTTACAGCAGACCATATAAGAATGTATAAAAGAAATTATGAATGTGAATCTTGGAGACTATGAATCCTAAGCAACAGTGATTAATATGTACGATAGCCATGTTCGAATGTTCCAAGAAATTTGTTAGTATCGATTCTCCAACATGGCATAGAAACTACCATTACAAGCACCGACATCTTTAATGTATTTAGCAGTGAATATGGTGTGGAATACACAAAGCATATCGAAGACTTTAGATAAACTATGATGGCGTCAAATGCAAAATATTGTGAAAGCTACGATCATGATGGTGTGTGGCATATAATTATGGTCTATGACTTTATAGAGCATTCAAAATTCAAATGAAAAGTGTAGCCAATTTCCTTTTATCATAAGTGGTGATTAAAGATGAAGCCTCTCCAAAATTGTTTGAGAGGTGCATGTAGGAGGAAGAATGTTGGTTTGAGCACGGACTGTGAAACTAAATTATTAAATTATTAAGGAGTGCGATCTCAAAGGAAGACCAACTTGAGATAGGAAATAAAAAATGTATCTAAGATGCATGTGGGTAGGGACTTGGAATGGATTGGAGCAATCAATGTGATATTTAAAGGAATGCAAAGTGGACATCATAGTTGTCTCAAACCTTGTAGCGATTATATGTTGGAAGTTTGATATTCATCTTAATTGAATTTTTCCCTTAAATATAATCGCATGGTTACAAATTGCGATTAGGTGTTGTGAAGAGTGGTGCCTTTTCTTTTGCACCCTTTTCACCAATATAAATATTAGAAGTGCTCGGAACAAAAATGATACAATATAGATAAACTTCCTAAAATATTTTGCATACTATTATGCACTTTTGATATATTATATTCTTTCAACTGGTGAAGATGGAATTTTTGAACAAAGCCCGTGAATTTTGGATCATTGAATATACTTTTATATGCGATTATCGAACGATAGTGGATTGAGCATCAGCAATGAGTGTCTTCATTGTATTTCAATTTTTTCACATAACCAGTAAGAAGTATTTATTTTATTTTATTTGCTTAAAGCTTTAGAGTTGGAAATATTATAGAGTTTCGTCCTTTATAATTATTTTAAAACTCTATAAATGATTTATATATAGATAAGTAGACGAGGTCAATTATCACATTTTTATAATCGATCATCATAGATATTGTGAAGTATTTAGTTGTTCCTATATCTATGTTTGGATTGTCTCCCAACCACAAGAGTTAAAATATATTCTAGACTATTTTAAAATTGCGTCCATATATTTGATCCGTCGTATCTTGATTACTAAATTATGTATAGTTGATGTGCGTAGAATTTTATAAAGTTGTAGGTTTTAAACTTTTAATAGTAACTCTATCACCTTTTTAATTTTGGCACTGGTCTTTATGTTATTCATGATTAGCAATCCATACGTTAGCAATTATTTCATATCTTTCCTTTGAAGAATTAATATACTCATTTGTTATAATAATCTATAATAATTTTTTTATTTTTTAAAACACTCATATTTATACAATAATTTACTTTTGTTATTAAATTTGTAATTTCAAGTTTAAAGTTTTCTGTAATCCTTGCCATTTGGGAAACTTTCATTGTTTTCATATTCAAATCGATCTGTTATAATTATCTTGGAATTAAGTGATTTGTTTAGGATAGGTATACCAGTCTTGGCCTTGCAGAGTCAGATGTGCAGAAGACTCGAATTGACCTGATCGGTCTTGTCAAGTTGGCCTTAACCGATTGGATAACCCAACATCGAGTTGGCCAGACTCGTAGGATTCCAATCTGTGGTTTTGGGAACCAACAGAACCCAAGACAATGATTTGTGAAACCTATATACAAACATGGAGGAAATTACACAAATATCTACAAATAAAAAAAAAATCATCTACCACGGCAAGGGTTAAATGTGCAGTGACTTGTAGCAAGTGCAAATGATGAAATGTACAAAATCCATATCAAAATCAAAGAAGAAACGCCCATTACCTACAGTGGCGGCTTCTATGGAGCATAAATCCTACATCTCTCTTTTCTTCCTTCCAAACAATGCAAAAAAACCCTTAGTGGTATTTCTACTAAGCAAAAAGTCATCAGTAAATCATGTATATCATCAACAGCCGAAATGCAAGAGTTTGTAATCAAATAATGTCTTCAATGTCTATGATTATGTGAGAATCACAAAGACTCAAGCAAAGAAAAGGGCTTACCTTCGTCAAACAAAACCAGACGCTTTTGTAATGTTCCCGTTATAAAATAAATAATAAAGTAAACTTTTGTAACGGGCCGATTGATTTAATGTATTTCGGACTCATTTTTATTTTGTTTCCATAGTTTGTGTCGCCGTCGGCTATCTTTGTACACCCTCGGAAAGTTTTCCGACGGGTATTTAAGCACGGCTTGTAGGTAGTCTATAGGCAAGCTTTTTGGGATTATTTTCTCTGTACTGCAAATTCCTATTGGGATTCTCTGTGTTAGCCATTTCGGAAGTGAAAGATCTTCCCTATTTGGTCATTCCAGTTTTGGTGGGATTCAACCCTCACCCTATTCCGTTGCCTATAATACTTCGCTTGGATCTAGCAAGTCGGAGCATCATCATATTGCGAATATCTATTGTGTTGGTTCAATCTACTCTTGTTCTGTGTATTTTCTTTGTTGTTTATCTGCATTTGGTTCTCACTATCTGTGGTCTGCAAAGATTCTCTATATCACCCTACGAATTCCATTATTCACCCCCAGTTGCTACCGTACACCGTACGGCCTCCCATTCTTCCCCTCTAATTCACCCCTCCTAAACCGTACGGTCTCACAAGACCACCATACGGCCACCCTACGGCTGCTTGTGTACGACATATCTTCGTACGGGCCCTCCAACATTCTCATTCATACGGCCAACTCCATTCCCCATTCACCGTACCGTTCCTTCCCCCTACTGTACAACCTTCATCCATACGGCCAACTCCATCTCCATCCTCTGTACACCATTCTTCTTTGCCACCACACTGTACGACCATCATAAATCACCTACCATACGACATCTACATCATCATCGTACGACCCCCTCATACCCACGTTCAACTATTCTTTCTCCCTTCCCACTGGGTGTACGGACTTCCATGCAATGTACGGTCATTCAAGGGTTTGAAATTTGAATTGCGAGTTGAAGAAAACCATCAAACAAAGTGAATATAGGAAACGGATCATTACAATGGTATTAGAGCGCTTCGATCCTGCCAGCCTGTGGACAGTGAATGAGAGTTTATAGCCGGAAGAGGACACATTCTGTTGATTGAATGGCTGCTGAACAGGAACTGACCACTGTTGAACTTGTGGCACTATGAGGGAACTTGCCACGAATCAGGCACAGATTATTGATACGTAGCGATTCACGGAAGAAACTCTCAAAAAGTTGGCGGTCAACAAAATATCCAGAGAACAAAATTGTCACAACGCGGACTTGGTGTCGAGTAAATCAAACCCTCAGCCAACACGCTCTCAACCTTCCATGCCGACTTTTTCACCATGAACGGAGGCACAACACAGAGGGAGACAACCAATCTTCGAAGAGATGCAAGAACAACTAAGAGAAGACTGGCAGAATGCAAACCTTGAAGAAGATATATCCTACAAAGAATTACACGGATTTGAGAATGAGATATCCGGGAGGCAAAAACAGAGGATATTTTAATGATCTTAGAAGAAAGTTGAGTAAAGCCATTTGATGGATCCAGTTCCATATTTGCGCAAGCGTGGGTAATGAAAGCCGATACCTACTTCCAGCTGAATCCTATGCTAGAAGAAGAAGCAATCAAATTTGCTGCGCTGCACTTGGAAGGAGTTGTGCACGAATGGTGGCACCATGACACCATCACATTAGGGCATGATCAAATTAATACATATGCAAAATTCACGGAGAGATTGATAGAACGATTTGATGGTAAAGATCTTGAGCTCAATTTCAAAGATTTGGCACAATTGAGACAAATTGGATCGGTCGATTAGTTCATTGTAGAATTTTAGAGACTCTATTTTGGTCATGGACATTTCCGAAAGAAGACAGGTAGTGCTCTTCATGGATGGACTGATAGAACCTCTGAAAGGTTGGGTAAAGGGGTTCAATCCTGCCACCTTGTCGGAAGCAATCAATAAAGCACAGAGTATGGCATTGTCATCGACATCATCCTCTCGAAGTTACATCCTAAATCGTCGACGTTTTCGAGGGACAAACCTTCGCCCAAGAAGCCGTTGGACGAAGCTACCAGACAGGAACTCCAAAGGAAGAAATTGTGTTTCAGTTGCAAGGGACCTTGGGAGCTTGGCCACCGATGCCTTGGAAAGGGGAAGATCCATTACATTGAGGTCGTCTCCGATGATGAGGACGAATAGGAAGAAATGCCAGCCGAAGATAACCAACCCCACAATGACACCAACATCAGTTTAAACCGTATGGAGAGAATTGCTGCTTTGGTACAACGCGGAGGAACCATTGCCTTGGCTGACAGCTCGAGGTGCACAGCGTTTCATGTATGGGGTACCCTTCAAGGCCAAAGGGTTACAGTGATGTTGTATAGCGAAGCTACTCTAAATTTCATAAACTCATCCTTGGTAAAACGAAGAAGTCTACCTATGGAGGCGCATGCAGGCTTTCAGGTCAAGTTTGTCGAAGGGACTTTTTTGCCTTGCATGCACCTTGTTCCTCAACTAAGTATCATAGTGGCGAATCACACAGTGATTGAGGACTTTTTCATAGTGGACTTGGCCGATAGGTAGTTATTCTTGGCATACAGTGGATGGAGACCCTTGATGAATACACTCAAGAGTTTCAAATTGATGGACTTCACTTTTGTTGTTGACAGAAAGAATGTTGTCCTCCGAGGAATGGTAGATGAAGGTTCGAAGGAAGTTTCTGCGCATTGGATGGAGGCAATTTTTCGGCACAATGATGTTGCATGGGCTGCGCATTGTTTCATCTCGGCAGAACCCATGAAGGGGTGTCGAACACCTCCATAGGATGATGAACTTCAGGATATTTTAAGTAGACATGATAAAGTTTTCATGGATATTCCTCCTAGCATACCACCTCATCGAGGGTTTAAACACACAATTGAGTTGGAATCAGGGGCAAAGCCGGTCATAACCACACCGTACGACCATCCCAAGAAATTCAAAGATGAGATTGAAAGGACGATTCAGGAATTGCTAGAGAAAGGATGGATCCGCCCTAGTTCTAGCCCATTCACGTCATTTGTGGTGTTGGTCAAAAAGGATGGGACGATGTGCATGTGTGTGGACTACTGCGCGTTGAACAAAAAAAAATAAAGAACAGATATCCCATTCCAAGGATAGATGAGTTGTTGGATGAATTGCATGGTGCTGTCTATTTTTCAAAAATAGATCTCTGTTCCGGATACCATCAGATCCGCATGAGGGAGGAAGATGTGGAGAAGACGGCTTTCCATTGTCACTACGGACATTATGAATTTATGGTCATGCCGTTCGGATTGACCAATGCACGTGCCACATTTCAATCATGCATGAATTGCATCTTCAACAAACAATTGCGTAAGTACCTATTGGTATTCTTTGATGATCTTATTTTTAGCAGGACATGGGAGGAGCACCTGAACCATCTGAATGAAGTCCTACATATCATGGAGGAACAATCTTTGTTCGCCAAGCAGTCCAAATGTGAATTTGGTATGACGGAAATATTGTACCTGGGCATGTTGTCAGTAAATACGGGGTTCAAGTGCATCAGGAGAAGATTCAGGCTATCCTCTACTGGCCTCCTCCAAAATCACTCACGGATTTGTGAAGATTTTTTTGACTGTGCAGTTACTATAGGAGGTTCGTTAAAGGATTCTCTCAGCTCAGCGCACCCTTAATGGATTTGATATAGCGTTTCCGTTTGAAGTTGCTTGATAGAAATGGTTACTAAAATTGTTTTTTAAAAACTTCTACAATTTCTATGCAAGCTCCTCAATGAAATATAATACTTTCTTTCACCTTTTAATGCATTCAGATAAAATACTAAGAAAATATGATGCATCTATAGCCAAGACATTTTTACAAACGCTTGGCTTACAAACACAAGATCTGAATACAAAACTATTATTTGTAACAACTACTAATTCTCCACATCCAATACAATGAATGCTTAAGTCTGATATAGACAGCCACCTACAGAAAATGTCCACAGCAGTAATTCTGGACTTATTTCAGTCAATAATAGGCATGGTAACAAAAGGTAAATACCAGTTTATGATCTCCAACTGTGATTCTGTGGTAACAACAGATTATAATTGCAGAATAAAAGATTTCTGATGATATTTAGAAGCTACAACAGATCAGAAATAAGCTATAGAATGCCTGAAACAGAGCGCCCATAACATGATCAAAATGGTCTTCAACCTTGCATTCATTCTGATTAGTAATAATGGCACTAATTCGATAGTATGATATCCTTTAAACTTACACAACAATCATTGAACATTTACCAAATTGATTACAATTCTGAAGCGAATTAAAGTAAGCAAACAGAGTGCGTTGAGAACCTGATTTAATCCGCTAGGACTGGAGAATAACACCCAGAACTCCAATGCAAGTCAGAAAAGAGACTTTACATGGGAAAGAGTGAAACTCAAGCATCTCACTATAGCGATTTTACTATTCACGATTTACTACAGCATGGCACTATTCACGCGGGTACTATTCACGCAAGTACTGTAGCAGTGGATGAAAAAACTTGCAATCTGCTCTTAAAACCTTGAATAATTTGTTGATAATCTCTCCCAACAAGAATGATATAATTCCATGTGCCAAAGAAGGATGACTTACAACCAACTATAATGTTCTTCAACAGTAAACTTCAAACCCTTGTAGAAAACTTCACCAATTTGCACAAATGAAAGAACTGAAGTATTCTTTCCCACAACTGCAATAATTCAGGTGTTATTTCACACCCTCAAAATTGCTATCAATGGGAGTTTTCGTTCCCAAAGACAAATTGATTATCTGTAGACCACTTGGCTCCACAAATACTCAAGGAGAAGTCATCAATCATCAACATCAAATCTGCCTGCTTCAATAGTGAGACCTCAAGGTCTATTTAAGCTTTTCTCCCTCTAGAGGTCGGCCTCAATAAAATAATATTATATATTTTTTTTCTTTTTTGACTTCTAGAAGATTCTAATATTTTTTAATTGTTGCACTTTATAAAATATTAAAATATTATATTATTAATAAAGTGCATCTCAACATCAAATCATAAAATAAGGTTTCCATTAATAGAAACAATAATGATATATGATGGAAAACCTTACTCCAACCAAAAACTGAGCCAAGTAATCATCGAATGACTGCTAGATGACTCTCTCACCATGCCTCATTAGCCTATGAGAGCCATTAATAGGCTAATCCTGCTGAGATGTCATTGTCAACTAGAAGGGGACATTACAGACAAAGAAAGGGTCCTTCCAGTGGAACAAAAAGGAACAACTTACCTTTGAGAAGCTGAAAGAAGCCATGAGCACTTATCCCGTACTTGCACTACCTGATTTCACTTGACCATTCATTTTGGAGTGCGACGCGTCCGGGGAAGGCATCAGAGCGGTACTGATGCAAGATATACATCCCATTGCTTATGAGAGAAGGAAGCTTACGCCAGCAAAACACCTATATTCCATCTACAACAAAGAAATGTTGGCCATCGTACATGCACTAACCAAGTCCTGGCAATATCTGGTAGATGCCAAGTTTGTCGTCCGTACGGATCACAACAGTTTGAGATATTTTTTGGAGCAAAGGGACTTGAATGAACATCAAGAAAAATGGGTAAGCAAGGTTCAAGCTTTTGATTTTGACATTGAATATGTGAAAGGGAAGAACAATGTGGTTGTAGATGCCTTGTCCCGGAACCCACTATCTGCTCACTAGACCAGATTTTAGTGGACTGAAAGGCACATCTGTTAGTGGAATATTCCAAAAACACATTTTCCTGTGAAATAATGGATGGCCACATCCACGATGATCAGTACAGAATGGTGGATGACATCATCTACTATAAAACCGGATATATTTGGTGCCAAAATGCAAACTAAAGCAGAAAATCTTGGAGGAAATACACAACTCACCCCTAGTTGGACATTCGGGTTTCCTCAAAACTTATAGAAGTCTTCGGGAGAGGTTTTCATGGAAAGGACTAAAAGGGGACATGTTATAGTATGTAAGAGAGTACGATCTGCTAGCAGAACAAGTCTAAACATACTCTACCTGCCAGGCTGCTACAACCTTTGCCAATTCCCGAACGTAAGTGGGAAAGTATATCAATGGATTTCATAACAGGGCTTCCCAAGGTGAACGGAAAGGATTGTATTTTCGTGGTGGTTGACAGATTGACAAAATATGCACATTTCTTCTCCATCCCCTCCGACTTTCAGGCCACACAAGTTGCTGATTTGTTCTTTAGAGAAGTCTTTTGTCTGTACGGGTTACCCCGAAACATCGTCAGTGATTGGGATGGACGATTCATCAGTATCTTCTGGACCTAACTGTTTTGTATGGTAGGGACAGAACTATCGCCAAGTACAAGTTACCACCTGCAAACAGACAGACAAAAAGAGATTGTGAACAAATGGCTCGAAGGCTACCTTTGGAACTATGTTTTGGTACAACAACGAGCGTGGGTAAAATGGATCCATCTGGGAGAATATTGCTACAATACCACATACCAAATGTCCAGTGGAATGGCACGATTCAAAGCTCTGTACAGGTACAAACCCCTCTCCTTCATCGACACACTTTTGGGTGACACTCGCGCATCGAGGTCGAGGGATTGGCTTCAGGAGGGGCAGGATATATTGAGGTGCTTGAAAGAAAACTTACAGTGGGCACAAAATCAATAGAAGATGTACGCCGATATACACAATCTGGAGGAGTTTCGAAGTGGGGTATTTGGTCTATCTTCGACTCCAGCCATATCGACAATCTTCATTAAAGGGAATAGGGAAGGAAAAATTGAAGCCACGATTTTATAGCCCTATCACGTGGTTCGTCGCACTGGTGAAGTAGCGTACGAACTGGAACTTCTGGAGGGAAGCTGCATTTGTAATGTCCCCAGTTCCTCCTGTTCAGAAATAGGGACATTAACCTAAAAACCTTAATATTATTCATTATCTTTCAGAGTTTCCATATGTTTTTCCATTCTATTTCCTAGAGTCGCTATATATTTCCCATCATATTTTTTGATGTTCTTCCCTTTTAAAATCAAATCTCCTTATATACCAAGTCCATATTATGCTCAAAAGACATGACCGATCATGAGTAATTAATAACATTAGTTTAATGATTATTCAACTATAATTATTTTTATAATTTAGATTATATTTATAATTATTAATATTTATAATCATATTTTACCTTTAATTAATAAGGTTTAACATTATCTTATATCATCTTTTTAATTTTATTATAATCATCTTTTATTAAGATATATTATTATATTATATTTAATAATAATAATATTATAATATTATTTTCATATTATGTTTTCTTGTTAATTATTCCTTCTTGTTACTATCATATTATAATATTACGATCAACATAATTATTATAATATTATGTTCTCTTTTAAGATTATAAAATTAATTATTTCTTTAACTCATTATATTATTGAATTTTAATTAGAAAAATAGGGGACATGACAATCCACCCTTCCCAAAATTGCTTGTCCTCAAGCAATTCACTATTCTCTACTTGCGATTTGATCGATGCCACCTGAAACAGTAATTTTACTTTGATTAGAACGATAATATCACCAACAGCTTACTAGAATAAATTTATAACTATAAACATGGCAGAGCTAAAAGGAAAATAAAATTGAATACTAAATTAAAATACTCGAAACAATTCAATGACACTTATTTGGATGTGTTGCAACATATTTGTACTCCCAATCATATATTAACTTGATCCATGATGAGTGCTAATAATCCTTAGGAGAGACTTTATCTCGTCCTAAGCCCTTTTGGATATTCCTTTAGAATTATCCTTCTTTATAATCTTTAAGAGAGACTTTATCTCGTCCTAGGTCCTTATGGATATCCCTTTAGGAGTATCCATCTCTATTTAATCCTTAGGAGAGACTTTATCTCGTCCTAGGCCTCTATGGATGTCCCTTTTTGGGACTATCCCTCTTTATTTAATCCTTAGGAGAGACTTTATCTCATCCTAAGGCCTCTAGGGATCTCTGATTAATCACTTGGTAATGATCCTTCCTTTACCTAGGCCCTGTGACATATGCATATGTTAATCCTTACAATATATATATTGTCTCCTACAATTTCTTCAGAAAGAAATTGTTAGTTTCTCTCTAAAGAAACTTGTAGTTCCTCTCTAAAGAAACTACTCTAAAGAAACCTACCAAAGAATTTAGTCATATTGTATTCTGAGTTTCTCTCTAAAGAAACCAAGCATTCAAATATTGCCATAATATTGGATACCTCTGTTTAATTTGTCCTGATTGGTTGGCACGTTAAGTGCCTTTGTAATATACTTGTCCTCCTGGGCTTGCATGGTGTCTGCTGATTACCTTCAAATTGCTTCTCTATTTGAATACTTGTCTTGCTGATTACATGATCTGAACACTCATTTAAATATATCTCATTGATTGCTCCTTGCTTCTAATACCTTCTTTTTGACTTGTCGCACATCTTATATTCTTTTGACAATTTCATAAATAAAGTATTGAAATTACTAATATTTCATTGGACAAAGATGAGTTTCCGAATAGTCATTGTTGAGGTGCGAGTATTTGCAAATAATCAGAATGCGGCATGTACAATAATTCTTTTTCTGCGTATATTGTTTTCCTCTGTGTCTCAACCTTCTCTCTTGTACTTATTTTTGATGTCGTATATTTCTCTCAGATGTTCAAAACTGTTCATACTTCCTTTCTTCACTTCTCCACTTGCTTATTCATTATTAATCTCTACAATCTGCTATATTCCTGCACTTTTATACTTTATATTCTTTTGTTATTTCCTAACACTCTCCTTTTTCTCACTCTCTCTTCATTCACCGCTGTCTTTCTCTTCTTACATATCTGACTTCTCTTTTTCTTATATTCTTTTCTTTATACATGCTGCATATTTCACACTTATATTTTTTCCAACTTTCTTCAAACTGAATTGTTTATAAATATATCTTTTATTTCTTAATATTATGTCTTTCTATTCAAAAGTCATATCTTCTTAAGTAAAACATGTTTCATGACTCTTCACATGATTTATTATTTCTTAACAAAATAAGCCTATGCTTTAATTGCACCTTTTGGAAATAATTAATTTTACTTAGCAAATGGTTTAGCCTTTTGAATATTGAATTTGCCGTAGATCTTTTCTAAGACTGCAAACATATACCATAGGTTGTATATTAAAACTGCCTGTGCATCAGCATCAAAATGTTCACTGAATCAATATCCAAACTTTCACTTTGATGCCTGGTTTTATCGTTTTGAATATTCTGAGATTGCTGTGTTTGGAAAAATATCATTGTTGCCAATGACTGTTCCTTTTTAAAGTCATTCAATATTTTTATCCGCACCTGCCTTAATAACTATCGTCGTCATTTCTGAATAATCTCGATATTCCTCCTATAGCTTTCTGTGCAGATTCGCATACAATCATTTTTATCTTTAACATAGATTTCTTCCGTATTCACTTCCATAATGATTATTGCCTCCTTACAAAATATGCTGCCATCTTCTTGTTAACGGTAAAGAATAATTCTGTGATGACTTGGAAACTACTGTCATTTGTTTCTGTATTTAATTATTTTAGTGGCCAATATTATTATAGCCTTTTCCCTTGCACATATCACCGATGCATATTAGCGATGTCATTAAATATATTGCTGCTCTTAAATCTGGTCTTTATTGCTATTTCTTCATACTGACGTCTTTATTCATATTCCTGTGGTTTCATTCATATCTTGTCTACACATTCATTCCTTCATAGACGACAAGTTTGACTACCATATAAATTAATATAATATCGATGCTTATCTTGTATCAATAATAAGTTCATCTAATGCTAAATGGCACTATAAATTTCTGCTGTCGGTTTTTGTTTCTTTTGGTATTCATCTCTTGTTCAAACATGGTCTTGTTTGTTTTCCTATATCTTCGACATTTTTCTGATAGCCTAAACACTTCCAAACTTCTCCACCGTATTCATATATTCTTCAGAAGGACCGAAGAACTATTTTAATTGATGTGTTCTATGACAATTGCTCTGTTCTATTTTGAACTAAAGATCATTCTTTCTCTGACTGACAGATCTCCAAAATACCAGAAGCTTGAAATTTATCTCCAACTGAGATTTCCAATTTTCCACAAACATGAACTTCAAAACTTCATAGATTACCAGGAGAATCTCCTCTGATACCACTGTAATGTCCCCAGTTCCTCCTATTCAGAAATAGGGACATTAACCTAAAAACCTTAATATTATTCATTATCTTTTAGAGTTTCCATATGTTTTTCCATTCTATTTCCCAGAGTTGCTATATATTTCCCATCATATTTTCTGATGTTCTTTTTTAAAATCAAGTCTCCTTATATACCAAGTCCATATTATGCTCAAAAGACATGACTGATCATGAGTAATTAATAACATTAGTTTAATGATCATTCAACTATAATTATATTTATAATTATTAATATTTATAATCATATTTTACCTTTAATTAATAAGGTTTAACATTATCTTGTATCACCTTTTTTATTTTATTATAATCATCTTTTATTAAGATATATTATTATAATATATTTCATAATATTATTATAATAATAAAATAATATTATTTTCATATTATGTTTTCTTTTTAATTATTCCTTCTTGTTACTATCATATTATAATATTATGATCAACATAATTATTATAATATTATGTTCTCTTTTAAGATTATAAAATTAATTATTTCTTTAACTCATTATATTATTGAATTTTTATTAGAAAAATAGGGGACATGACAACATTCATAATGTCTTCGTTTGAAGAAAGCCATAGGGCAAAACGTCACAGTCGCTTTCGACCTTCCACCACTCAACGAAGAAGGAAAGCTCATTTTGGAATCAATCGAGATCCTCAAAGTACGTGAAAAGACCCTTCAGAACCACACTACGAAGGAATACTTGGTATGCTGGTGACACCTACCGTTGGATGACGCAACGTGGGAAGGCGAGCACATTCTCCAACACCCGACATTACATTTTCTTGAGGACAAGCAAACTTTGGGACAGGAGGACTGTAATGTTCTCGTTATAAAATAAATAATAAAGTAAACTTTTGTAATGGGCCGATTGATTTAATGTATCTTAGACCCATTTTTATTTTGTTTCTGTAGTTTGTGTTGCCGTCGACTATCTTCGTACACCCTCGAAAAGTTTTCCGACGGGTATTTAAGCACGGCTTGTAGGTAGTTTGTAGGCAGACATTTTGGGATTATTTTCTCTATATTGTGAATTCCTGTTGGGATTCTCTGTGTTTGCCATTTTGGAAACGAAAGATCTTCCATATTTGGTCATTCCAGTTTCGGTGGGATTCAACCCTCACCCTATTCCATCGCCTGTAATACTTCACTCGGATCTGGCAAGTTTGAGCATTGTCATATTGTGAATATCTATTGTGTTGGTTCGATCTACTCTTGTTCTATGTATTTCCTTTGTTGTTTATCTGCATTTGGTTCTCACTATCCGTGGTTTGCAAAGATTCTCTGTATCACCTTATGAATTCCATCATTCACCACCAGTTGCTACCATACACGGTACAACCTCCCATTCTTCCCCTCCAATTCGCCCCACCTAAACCGTATGATCTCACAAGACCACCGTACGGCCACCCTACGGCTACTTGTGTACGACATATCTGCATACAGGCCCTTCAACATTCTCATTCGTACGGCCAACTCCATTCCCATTCACCATACAGCTCCTTCCTCCTACCGTACGACCTTCATCCGTATGGCCAACTCCATCTCCATCCTCCTACCATACGACCTTCATTCGTATGGTCAACTCCATCTCCATCCTCCGTATGCCATTCTTCTCTGCCCCCACATTGTATAGCCATCACAAATCACCTATCGTACGACATCTACATCATCACCATACGACCCCCTCATACCCATGTTCGGCTGTTCTTTCCCCATTCCCACTAGGTGTACAGACTTCCATGCAACGTACAGTCATTCAAGGGTCTGGAATTTGAATTGCGAGTTGAAGAAAATCATCAAACAAAGTGAATATAGGAAACGGATCATTACAGCTTTATCGATTCCATATTCACCAAGCAACAACCAAGAATCACAAGATGAAAGTCTCCGAATGACTTCTTACAAATGTTGGCCTTTCAAAAGTTCTAGATTTCTAGGAAACCGCAAAAAGAAGTGGAGAAAAAGAGGTGAAATGCCCCAGGCGACTAATTCTAGATCGGGCCATGAAGTGTAGCTGAAAATGTGGAAAACCAATTGCTCAAACCTTATTCTTCTCTCTTGACCATTCCAGATTTGAAGCGACAG
This sequence comes from Cupressus sempervirens, assembly GCA_028749045.1. Classification (NCBI taxonomy): domain Eukaryota; kingdom Viridiplantae; phylum Streptophyta; class Pinopsida; order Cupressales; family Cupressaceae; genus Cupressus; species Cupressus sempervirens. The sequence goes on from CM053791.1 coordinate 385,439,504, forward strand.
ACAAATGAAATAATGATTTTAGGGTGGAACATTAAGTTATATTTGCCCCAAATCAAATTCCATATGTTTTGAAATTAGATGCATTTTTTATGGGATTCTTTTTCCTTTTCCAAATGTGTTGTGGCTTATGGACAAGGTTTGTATAAGAGGTTTTTTTTTTAAACACTTCTTATTTTGCATAAGCTTGGTTTTTGTAAAGAAAGTATTAAGTGATGTAATTATAAATTATTTAATATTTTCTATTTTTGATGCAAGAATAAAGGTGGGTAGACTTATTCATGTGTCATGGTCTTTAAGTCAAATATGGCATGTGTCGTAATACTTGGTCTTAGGAGTTAGGAAGATGTTATGGGAAGACTTAGTGTTATGAATTAGTTGAAGAGTAATTCTTGGGGTTGGTTTGGGTCGAATTTGACTTTGCCTATGTAGTTTGGACATATTTTTGGCTAGTTGGAGCGTTTTATGAGCAGTTTCGAGTGAGTCATGGGTTTTATTATGACTTAATAGGGTTGTGAGTCAGTTATTCATCATTTTTTATGGGTATTTACTCCTATTTTGGAGGCTTTTTCTATGGATTCGACCCCAAGGGGTTTGTACATAGTCTTTTGGACTTCTTTTGATTTGGGGCTTTTGATTATGCAGAGGAAGATTTTGTGACATTCTCGTGTCCTTGATGATTTTTGCATCTTTTCTAACTCAGTTTTTTGGATACTCAATATCATGACGGTATCATTTTAGCAAGTTTATTACAAGCCTTCTTTTCTTTTCTACAATTTTGTGTAAACATGTGAGAGATAAGGGCAATCAGTAAGTTTTAGGATTCCTTTTGCTTCATCTCAATTCTCATCAAATTGCATAAGTGTAAGTTTTCTTGTAGGTTGCAGTTTGTGTCTCAAATTTTTGGGATCGTTAAGTGAATATCATCTTTTCCTTAGCATTCTGTAATTTTAGGACCTCACTGTGAAATATTTATGCAAGCCTTTACAAATTGAAGTGTTTAATCATCAAAATAGGGTCTTCAAAAAAGTGAAATCAGCTGCATGTTTTGTGTCGATGTCTTTGGTGAATCACATCTTAAGTTAGTTTTAAGTTTTTAATGCTTTTTGTAAGTTTTCTGCAACATCTCTTCCCTTTTCCTTATCAAGTCCTTAGAATTAGTTTTGAAGAGAAAAATAGGTGATTATCAAATAGTAACCAGCTTAGGATCTGGAGGTTTCATTTTCATAATAGCATATCGCACATGCAAAATTTGAGTCCCATGTTATGCCAGATTACTAAAACTTTAAGAGTGATAGTAGGGTGCAAATTTGGTACATAACGAATATATTGATACTTATCTTCTTTTTGTCTTTGCCCTTTGCTGGTGTAGGTTTTCTTGACATTGCAAAATGGTATGCTTGCACAACTCAACTCCACCAAAAATGAGAAAGACAAATCCTTATCCAAATCTTAGAACTCTCCTTGAGAAGTTTCAATGTCAAAATGCACGAGAAAGCAAGGTATCTTGGTGAAGATCAAGCCCAAGATGGATTGTTTTTGCCCAAACGCATGAATTAGAAACACATGCAAAACCTTTAAAAATCGCCGCCTATGCCTTTTATGAGGAGATCATAAAGTTAAAATGCTTTTTAGAGGAAAAATAACATGTCACAAAGTTGTGCTTGTTGGACAAAAATCGCCACCCATCTCTTGGTAATGAACTCGCAGCCTTTAAACGTTTTTTAGAAGAGCACAAACATGTCATAAAAACATGTCCTCTTGGCAAAAATCACTGCCTAGGGCATAGACACATTTTGGAAGAGTATACATTTTGCAAATATACATTTTCCCTGTTATGATTGAAAAGTTGGAATTTGTATCCTAGGTGTCTCTTATCTTCTAGATCAATCTATGATAGAACCACATCAATTAAAGATATTGAATGAGAACACAAGGTATACATATTAATATTTAAAGATGAGGTAAACATAGAGAGTACCATAAATGCTTCAAGACATCAAGTATGTGCATTATTATTAACTCTTCTTTGATTTATTTTTACTGTTGCATTATACAATAAGCTTAATGTTATTAATATTGTTTTGCAAAAGGGGGTTGGTAATCTATTTTTACAATAAAGCTCCATTTGTTTCCTGATCCTTCATTTTCATTTTTGACGTCTAGTCTCTCCCCTTCTTTACGTCTTGCTCTTTTATCTTTCTGTCCATCTCTATATTTAGTATTGTTTTTATGTTGGGGGTTTGTTCTCTCTTGCCACATCTATGCTCTAGACTCCACCTCGCCTTACACTTGTAGCACCATTTATTCTCCTCTGATCCTTTTTGGTGACAAGTGTGCCCTCATCCCTTGTGTTCTTGGCATTTGAAACATAAGTTCTTTTCCTTAAGCTCTTCTTTTGGTAGGAAGTCCTGTTGACTGCCCCTCTTGTAGAAGGTTTTTATATGCTCATTTGTTTCTTTTCTATTTATGGATGAAGTTTCCAAATTTAAGGCAGTTTCAAAAGCATCTTTAAGATTATCTGGTTTAAGAGCATTTACGAATCTTTAAGATGATCATTGAACCCCTCTATGAATAAATATGTGAGTCAGTCTTCACTTATTCTTGTCACATATACTGAAATTCTTTGGAATTCATTAATAGAACTGTCACCTATAGCACCATTTTTTCTCCTCTGATACTTTTTGCTGTCAAGTGTGCCCTTATCCCCTGGGTTCTTGGCATTTGAAATATAATTTGTTTTCCTTGAGCTCTTCGTTTGGTAGGAAGTCCTGTTGAGCCCCTCTTGTAGAAGGTTTTTATATGCTCATTCGTTTCTTTTATATTTGTGGATGAAGTTTCTAAATTTAAGGTTGTTTCAAAAGCATCTTCAAGATTATCCGGTTTTAGAGCATTTACGAATTTTTAAGAGGATCCTTGAACCCATCTATGAATAAATATGTGACTCAATCTTCATCTTTTCTTTCGATTTCTTGACATGTCAGGGATCAACAGAGTTCGAGAACAATGCCTTTTTATTTAATTGTCAATGCTAGCAGGTTCTCTATACACAACATGTAACTTGGTAGATCTTAGTGGGACAGACTACTATACAAGGGAAGGTGAGATGGTGCAACAAGAGTCGCTGGTCAATCTTCCATTATGACATGTTTGAGAGTCATGTCTGAACTTAATCAAGATTGTTTTGAAGGAAAATTTTGGAACAGGTGGATGGGGAGGATACTTGGATGAATATAAAATCATCCAAGACATCATTCAAAAAGCCTGTTGTGAATCCTCTATTTAACATCTATGGAAGGGTAAATCTCCCTCTCACCTGAAACACATCAAGGATAAAAAGGTCAAGGTTTTTCAATCATTTATATCTATAAGAATCGAAGATGCAGTTCCTTGTTATTGAGAGAGATACACCGAAGATCCAAATCAGAAAGGATTCAAAAAACTCTAACATCTGCGACCATGGTTTGTGTATACCTAATGAACGCTGGGAAGGAGTTTCCTTTTGAAGTTGGAAAGACGTTGAATTCTTAAAAATAGAAAATCCATGTTTACTTCAAGGATGTCTCTAGTGATGTTTTCAGATACAACAAGCATTGAAGGAATGAATCTGTCATACATCTGCAAACATCAGAGACCAGGTACATACTAAGAAACAGCCTCGATCTGAAAACAGAAGATGAACTTAATACAACATGGGAGATATTTACTCTACTGTTGAATGACATAGACAATGGAAAATTAAAAGCAAAGTAGTTATACGCCTTAAGCAGTTCACAATTATACTATCGATTCATTAAAGGATTCCATTATGAGCAGTTGCAATTACTGAATTAGAATTAAGTATTTGAAGCAGCATATCAGTTTGAAGTTAGTTTTCGTACATCTTCATAAACATATAAATATAGATACCAAAAACAACAAAGGGACAGCATTATCAATAGAACCATTTTTGATGTACGAGCAGTTCTAAGAAACAGGAAAGCAAAATAATCTTCTCTCGCTGGCATATCAACTGAGTACAAATTCTTGCATGACTAGTAAGATATCCGTTTTTTAAAAACCAGAATAAAGAGTATATTGCAGGAAGAGGATTAGTCCTTTATAGTTATCAATAAATATGTTGAAGCAGTTCTCAATATATTGTTTGTGTAAAAAATATGTTGCAGCATTCTGAGTCTGATTATCAAGGACATTGTTAAGTATTTTTGCTTTTCCATATCTCTGTCTAATTGCTCTTCCCACCAAAGAAGTTAAAGATCTGTTAGACTGGCACAGAATTGCATGTGATTGATTTTCCACACTCAAAAAATTTGGAACATTTGATGATATAGGAGTATATATTATCATATAAAGTTGTACTTAACAAACCCTCATTTTGATACACTTTTTTGCCCAAGAAAACAAGGCACTGATCTTTGTAATCATCAAGATATAATCATTTGACTTATAGCCTAAAATTTGGTGATTCATTTAGCTTTTTCCTTTTAATGAATCAATTCACTCACTGTTACAATTTTTCAAACTCTTTCAATTTGAGCATTTATACTTTCAGTAAGTACAGTTACAAAGATTTATAAGTTCGGTTTTGAAATTTGCGTACTAAGGATCTTCTGAATACTTGCTGTTTGGAAGGGATCTTGTTGTTCTATTTATAAAGCAATCTGCTATAAAATGCTATAAAAATCCTAAGGCCTGGGAAACTGGCTTCAAACTAGGTGTACCCACCTTGGTCCTGCAGAGCTAGAAGTGTCGAACAGAAAGATCATTCCAATTAGTCTTGTCAAGTTGGCCATAACAGGTTGGACATCCTAGCCTTGAATTGGCAAGGTTTATAGGGTTCCAATTTGTGATTTTGGGAACCAATAGGGCTAAAGGTGAGGTAAGTGTGTAGAGTCTGCAACTAATCATATGTTGTGATTTCCCCTGATCCATCAAAGTCTGGGATGTCAACTTTGCTTACTTTGTACTTAAGGTCCTTGTTTGAATGCGCTATCACTCTTTTTTGTGCTCCATGTTTTGGTCTTTACAAAATTCACTAAATGTTAAGAGTTGTATGATTTCAAATTCTAGGCTAGAAGAGGCTCTAGTATTCTCTACTACACTGTTTGTAGGTTGTAGACTCTATACACTTACAGCATATGATTGGTTGCAGCCTCTAAACACTTACCTCACCTTTAGCGCCATTCAGAGGAAGATGCACTCTAATTTGCTATCTTACAACTAAAGGGCATAGCGCATGAATGGTGGTACTATGGAACTCAAACCCGAGGCCACCAAAATATCACCACCTATCAGGAATTTAAACATCAAAAGATTTGATAGAAAGAATCTGCAAGAAGACTTTAAAAGGCTAGCAGATATCAGGCAACAAGGAACAGTTGACAGTTACATTAATTAATTGCAAAGAGTTTCGGTATGTGTGACAAGAAAAGATGAAGATTGACTCATATTTATTCATAGATGGGTTCAAGGATCCTCTTAAAAATTCGTAAATGCTCTAAAACCGGATAATCTTGAAGATGCTTTTGAAACAACCTTAAATTTAGAAACTTCATCCACAAATATAAAAGAAACAAATGAGCATATAAAAACCTTCTAGAAGAGGGGCTCAACAGGACTTCCTACCAAAAGAAGAGCTAAGGAAAACAAATTATGTTTCAAATGCCAAGAACCCAGGGGATAAGGGCACACTTGACACCAAAAAGTACCAGAGCAGAAAAAATGGTGCTATAGGTGACAGTTCTATTAATGAATTCCAAAGAATTTCAGTATGTGTGACAAGAATAAGTGAAGACTGACTCACATATTTATTCATAGAGGGGTTCAATGATCATCTTAAAGATTCGTAAATGCTCTTAAACTAGATAATCTTAAAGATGCTTTTGAAACTGCCTTAAATTTGGAAACTTCATCCATAAATAGAAAAGAAACAAATGAACATATAAAAACCTTCTACAAGAGGGGCAGTCAACAGGACTTCCTACCAAAAGAAGAGCTTAAGGAAAAGAACTTATGTTTCAAATGCCAAGAACACAAGGAATAAGGGCACAGTTGTCACCAAAAAGGATTAGAGGAGAATAAATGGTGCTACAAGTGTAAGGACAAGTGTTAGTTAAAGCATTCGTTTGAACAGTGATATTTACCCTTTTGCTTTTGACCATACACATGAAAATCTGAATCGCCATTCACATTTTTGATCCACCCCCTTTCGAGAGACTGGCTTCTTTATTTGAGTGATGCCATTCTATGCAAGATCTTCATGGCTATACATTTCTGGCATTACCACCTGTAAGATAAAACAAGGAATGGTTTGGATAGGGAGACTCTATTGCTAAATGCTGAATTTAGAAGATAAGCTTGATAAATTTAGAGCTAACTTGTGCAAAATAATAGTTTCTATAAAGTTTGAAGTTCACCCACCTTGAAGATGTAACTCAAAGATCCTAAAATGAACTTGCCAAAAATCAAATTTACTTCAAAATAATACTAATAACGAATTAGATAGTCGAGAGGGTGGTCAAATGGAGGCCCTAATTTGCAAACTTTAGGGCTTCACCAGTGGCTCTTGTTGGGGCATATGCTTCTTGTGGGTATAATGAGCATGCCAACTTTCTTTGGATGAAGAAGACCTGTAATAAGACAAGAAAGAATAATCTATAAATGTAATTACATCAGAACAATCGTAAAACATGTGAAAGAAAAAAAAAGGGAAAAGAGAGCCCTATGAATGTTTTCATGAGAAGAATGGCTTTAAGTATTGTCCATGGACAAGAAACTCTTGACTGTGCCCATTTGTATCTTGCAGAAAGTAAGAGTGTTGCTCTCCTACCTTCTTTGAAATGATGAAAGGCTCTAACCATAAGACTTCAAACTTACCATGCTTTTCCTTTTCTTGATCCTTAGCATTCCACTTCAAGACTCAATCTCCTGCCTTGAAAGATCTGCTTTTAGCCTTCTTATCATGGAGAAAGTTAACTTGCTTTTGTTTGAAATATTCTGCTTCTGTGCCCTTATTCTGATTTCATCGATTTCCACAAGTGCATTTAGCCTCTCTTCGATGAAATCTATGTCTTCTAGTTGCTCCTTAGTCATGGATTATTCACCGGAAGCAAGATATTTAGAGGAAGCCTTGCTTCTTAACCATAGACCAGATTGACAGGAGAAAAACCAGCAGTGTTGTCCTGAATTTTGTCACCACAAAATGTAGGTAACAACATGAAACTTTTTTCAAGATAGTTTCGCATTTCTCTAAGCTTGAATTTGATATTCAATTGCTTAATGTTTATCGACTGATCCATTTCAATTCGAAGATCAAATTATTTTTTTGAAGGCCTTCGTCAAGTCGTTTTTGTTTTGCTTTCTGTCGAGCCTTTGCTTGATTTTTGAAGCCTTCACAGTCCGTTCTTTGCTTTTGAGTTTACATTTGCTTGTTTTTGGTCTTTTGGATTTTTTCATGTCATGCATTTCGTTTTCCCCTTCGATTCAGTCTAACCTAGAGGTCGATTGGAGTTGTCAGTCAAGAGATATGGTCATTTTAGTGCCTCAAAAGTGGACATTTTAGGTGCAACAGCACGAATTAAAAAAAAATGATGTTATATTTTCATTTTGACATTCACTTTTTCAAAAATATAACATTTACTCACTTTTTGTTATGTTTTGAAGTTACTTTTCATTTAAATTTATAACTTAAAGTGGCTATAGTGCACTTTATGTTATAATTTTAAGTTGAGTTACTTTTTAATTTTTCACTCAAAGTGACTATAGAATAATCAAATACTTATATAAATGTCACTTTAACTTAATGTTTATGAATTATATTGATTAATATGATGCATAAATGTTATTTTGACACATATTGATGACATTTTTATAAAAATAAGTGAAATACATAAAAGCCTTAAAGTGGACTTTTTATGTGCATATGCATGTAAAAATCTATGAAAAGTGGAAACTTTTCATGCTATTGCATATAAAAACTCACTTTGAGGACATTTTTAATGCCATTACATCAAAAGCTTGTAAAAGTGGACCTTTTTGATGCAATGACATGAAAAGTTGAGTTTTTTATGCTTGTGCATCAAAAAGGTGAGACATGTTTATAAAATATGTAAGTGGCTCCAAAAGGTCCGATTTTGGAGTCTTACACATTTTAAAATATGCAATGAGCTTCAAAAGGTGAGATTATGTCTAAAGACATATTTTAAAACATGCAATGGACTCTAAAAGGTCCGATTTTGCCTTCCAACATGTTTTAAAATATGTAATGAACATAAAAATGTCCTATTGTGTGAAGAAAACATGTTCTTGCTCCAAAAACCTCGATTTTGATCATTACTCTTGATTTTTTCCATGAATTTGGATGAAATCACTTGCATTCAAAACGTTTTGGAATGGTGATCATTTTGCCCTCATCAAAAATCAGTTTATTGCACCCAAAAATGTGTTCAAAACTCCCAATCTATGGCACGAGTTTTCGTAAAACTCCATCAATCTTCAAAGTTTGATCATGTTTTTGCTTGCAACCAAGTCGTTTTTACCTTATATGCTGATTACATCATGTTGTGATCATCATTTTGGTGTTAAAACTTCAAATCATCTTGATTGGAGAATCACTTTTTTTGCTTGGAAGAACACATTTTTGCAAAGTCTTAAGAGCTTGAAATCTTCAAAACATTGGAAAAAGGAGACAATTTAGGACACATTTTGGCATCTTGCACAATAATTTCCTTGTTTGCTGCCCTTCATCATTCGAATTTTGAAGATTTGAAAAGTTCTCACCATTTTTGAAGAAGATTTCAAACAAAGAGCATATTTTTCTTCATTTTTGGCACATATTCTTCATGTAAGTGGACCTCTTCTTTCTTACATTTTAATTCATGCTTATCTTTGCTGATTTTATGCATGAAATCGTTGAATGTATGTGATTTGTAAAAATCTTTGTGTTAGAATGTGCATTTTTCTTTTAAATATGAATTTCTCCTTCATTTTGATGTTTTTGGTTCTTCCCCAAGTTCCAAATTCGAATTTCATCTTTGGAGTGCATTGCATCTTGGCATGTTTTCAGTTGTTTTCAAAGGTATGTTTTTTCTTTTGTTTTGGTTTTGTGTGCTTGTTTGTTAATTATTTTCCATTTGGAGAAGTTGCAAATTTTTTTTCCAAAAACTTGTTTTTCCTTCATTACGTGTGAAAGCATTATCATTTTTCACATTCCGTTTCCATATCATTACATCTCACATCTCCTCTGACAAATGCGATTACATGTTTTTCACTTCATTCGCCATCTGCACACGCATATAATCCTATTTTCCATTTCCATTTTCATCCATCTCATTTTTCGCTTCCATTCCAACGACACAATTGCACGAAATGTCTTATGTGTAATTACACCCAAAAGGTCCGATTTTGATCAAAAGTCATATTTTGAAAAGACAAAAGGATGTCATTTTCGCTTTCTGTGTACTTTGACTTGTTCCTTCCTCCAAAAGTGACTATATAATTCATTATCTCACCTCCTTTCATTTCCATCTTCATATACGCATTCACGCTTACATGAATGAGTACATGTTTCCACCTCATAACATATTTTACATGCTATCCTTCATGTGCATATACCCATAAAGTGTACCTTTCATTCGCACTAACATCTCATTTCACTTTCCACTGTTCGTTACTTATTGCATTTACATATACACATATTTCATTCAATAAAGACTTGAAAACTGTCACTTTTGAAATCAGCAACTTTCACTTTGCACACATTCCCATGCATTTCACCTTCGCACATTTTCATTCCATTTTTCATATTCATATTTTCATATCATCTCATTTCACATTCCGTTCATTCCATTTCACTTTTCATTCCATTGCATATGCATATGCTTTCTCTTCGAAAGTCATTCCTTTTCAAATCTTCATTGCTGCTCCGAAATTCACTTGCATGGAGATTCCTTCTGATGATGCATTTATGTTTTGGGATTTTTGTGTTGCAGTACAAGCACAAGAAATGTCGTCGCCATCTAAATCCAAAGGCAAGATGAAATATCAATATGACAAAGAATTGGCTCATGCAGTTCCTTCTTCAGTAACATCTGTCTTGGACAACATGTTGGACATGAAGATTGGTCATGTAGACGTGGCTGATTTTTTACAAAGGATTGAAGCTCCAGCTACACATGAGATGAAACGTATTAAAAGAAGCAACATCCATTTGGTTTCTACATTTCCCATGGCGACCATAGAACCTAATTTTGTTTATGGATGAGCTCGGTGGTTCACTCCTAAGACAAAGAATATCAAAGACGTTGATGGCAAGGTTATCATTAGCTTTGATCCTGAAGTTATTGAATAAATCTTCAAAGTTCCTCGTAAATCAGAATGTGCTGATTTGACTAAAGGATCATCAATCGCCTGTTGGAATGAGCAAAATGACAGTTATCAAAAGTATGTCAACCTTTACTGGTTAGACAAGAAGAGAAACAATTTTTCTAGATGGCCAAAGACTCTTCATCGGTCAAATTTTAAGCAAGAATACAAGGATCTCATTATCCTTCTTAGCAGAATCTGTGGTTTTAAGGATTCTTCCGATTTTGAGCCATGGATGTACAAATTTATGTTTCAAATTATAGAGAACAAAGAACACATCTTTTGGGGAGAGCTTATCAGTACTGTGCTCTGTCAACAGATATGCAATGTAGGAACATCAGTACTTTTTTACATGAATTATTATCTAGTTTACATTGCTGCTGCCATGGGGTCTTTTTCAGGTCTTTCCACCAAAGGTGATCGTCTTCTTTTCAAGTACTTGTTTGGGAATACTATGACCAAATCACTTTGGCTAACAATAAATACCATTACAGAAGAGTCCAAGATGCCTTCTTTGGATATTACAGGTGTCTATTCAACAAACAATTGTGTATCAAAAGAGTATCTGATGTAGCATGGGAAGAGGTAAACTACTACGACTGCATTTTTTTTCAATTTCCCACTTTCACATACTTGAGAGTTGGGTATTTCAAAGGAGAGCCGTATACCTTACCTAGGTATGCTACAAATCAAATCATTCTAATGGAGTTAGCCAGACAACTCATAGACGTGCAGATTGATTAGCATGCATCACATAGGCCCAGATTTGGCATCACCTCAGCTAGGCCTTTATCTATTGGCAATTATTCAATTGTTTCTGTGCCTAAAGTGAAGAATATGAAAACAGAGTTGCAATTGATTACATTTGAAGAGGTTCAAGGCTAGATTTGATTTTGATTGTCAAGAGATGAACTCTCAGATAAAGAGGGCCTATATTCATGTTCATCGCATTGAAGATATTTGGATTGACATGAGAACAAAGTTTGATATTATGAAGATGGATTGTTGCAGGTTAACCTTTCAACAAATAATCGATCTTAATATGTTGGAAATCCCTCTGGATTTCCAAGTTGAAGATGACGACGACATCCTTGATCCAGAATTTCATTAAGTCGGTTTTCATAAAATTGATCCTTTTCCTATTCAATGGCAACAAAAAGAAGGTACATCTATTATGGACAGGTTTCAATCCATCTTAGCAAACACTAACAAATGGTTGAAAAGTAAAGGCCTGAAAAGAATAAATCCTAAAATGGGTCTGGATTGTGGAAGCTTTGGTCCTCCTAGCAGGAAGTCACAACTAGAAATTATAGGGAAAGACGGTGCTTCATCTTCAAATGTCAAGAATACTCTCAAATTCAAATTAAAGGGCGGAAGAGGAACTAAATCATCTGAAGTTCCTAAACCAATTCAAAAATCAGTGACAGAATCAAAAGAAGAATTGGAAATAGAATCCACGAAAGAAGATTTAGATGAAAAAGGAGAAATTAGGATCACATCTCCTCCAAAGCCTGCACGAGCTTGCACGTCTTCTCCACATGAAGAGCCTTTTTTGCATGAGGTTGATGATGATGTAGATTCATTTTCTACTATTTTCACTCACTTCAATCCAGACTTGGAAGTTAACACCATGGCTCTTCCGATTTCATTTGCTGCTCCTCGTGTTCCTGCACATGATCAATATGAACACTTAGCAAATGTGTTTGAAGATTTTCCAACTCTTACTAGTGGTCAAGTTTCCCAACTTGATACATCTTTAATAGGGTTTGAACTTTTCATGATAGAATCTTCACAACATATTCCTATGCCTACAACAGTACAAATTGAATCTTGTTCAATCACTACAAATATAAAGTCTGGATCAATGCCAATGGTCTCCACTGTGCGTGCTTCTACGGATGAAAGTTTCAGCCTACCTGCATGGTTGAGTAGAATAACTACAAAGAGAAGGAAAATAATTATTCCTCTTGATGATCTCCTTGTGAAGAAGTGTAAATCCAAATCTCTGAAAGACAAGATTGTTTCCAGAATTTTGGTTGATTCTGACAAAACCAAATATGTTGAGGTTGCTGAACCCTTAGTATATAAACCTGTTGAAGAACTTACTAGTTCTGATTATAAGTTTACTAAGGTTGAAGTTGGAAAGCAATCTCATTTGAGTTATTTACAAGATGCTCAAGATGCATTGAAAAATGTATCAAAAAGAAATCATGAGCTTTGGGAAAAGAAGAATCAGTTGAAAGAGGAAATAACTTGTTTGAATGAGGTCATCCAAAAGCAATCTTCTCAAAATATTATTGTTGCATCACAAACATCTAAAGAGAGAAGGTTGATTGAAGCTGCCAAGTCTTGGATACAGGAAATCATTGTTGAAGGAGTTTGAGCTATCATAGAAACACTTGCAGTTCTAAAGTGTGTCAAAGAGATGAACAAAATAGAACTAAGCTTAATTTCTTCTTTGACTCAAGAAGCAGATAACCTGAAGGAAATCTTTGAGGATTGGGATGAAATGATAACATTTGATCTGAATGCTATGGTCTCATGTGATGTTCTTCCGTCATGTGAAATGTTCTTTAGATTTCAAGGACTCATTGGTTACAAGGAAGAGACCTTAAGAAAGTTGATCACAAAATTGCAAATGGCTCTTGAAGATCGTCAAGCAGTTGAAACAAGCCTTACTTGTGATTTGGAGCAATTGGGATGCCGTGTTACTGATAATCTTGGTAATCTTTTGGTGGCAGAGAGAGTGAATTCAGAATATACAATCAGGATCAATGCTGATGTAGATTCCGAAGATTTTGGTTCGCACACAATGAACAAGTTTGTTTTGTACAAATCCTTGACAAAACACTTGTTGGATAATACAACAACAAATTTCAAAGTTGTTCAATCAACATATTAAAATACAGTGAGAATCGAAGCCATATCAAAGACTATGGAGATTGCTGATCTTCCCACAGTGCATGACGTCATTGTGAAATTCAAGGCATTAAGAAGCAATCTCTAAGATTGTTGTGTAATTTCTATTTCATAGTTGTTTAGAATGCATTACATAAAAAAGTGTAATTGCATGTAATATTGCATGTATGCAAAAGATGTAATGCGAGTTGCATGTAACCTTTTAGTTTCTGTAGTTAGACTTGGTTCGAGTTGGTTAAGTTGCTCCCACTTTTTCCTCCCCCTTTTTCTCAACTTCTTTGCCTATATAAAGGAGTGCCCCCTTATTGTAAAATCATCATTATCTTTATGCAAGAGAGCTATGGAGAAATTGTGCAGCAGAACTTTGTTTGTGTTAGCATTATTTTGAGAGAAAGTGAATACAAAGGAGCATTTGAGACTTAATTTTGATTTAGTGAAATTGTTGCTTGCATGAATTGTAAGCTTTGTTTATATTCATTCAAATTATCTTTAATTCATACTATCTTTTGTTATTGATATTGTATCTTTTGAATTGATAGAAAAGAGTTAAGAAACAATTGAAGCCCGAGTTTTGACTAGGAACAATTGTGAAAATCTATAGTTATGACCTTTGTCTATAGCTTGTATATTCGTCTTAATTCGCAAAATAGTTAGATTGTTCTTACTTTTAGGAGTCCTTGTGCCCTAATTGTAAAGATTTTACCATATAGAAGTGCAACTAGACTTAGAATCAAACTGGTACATTTTCGCTAGCCTTTGACTTAGTTAAAATTTATCAGTATCACTGTTTCCAGCTCGTGATAGAAGTGTAATTAGAGATTCACTTTGCCCATTATTCGCCTTACGAATAAGTGGATCGTTTTTTGAAAGTTAAGAAGAAAGGATAATAGTAACACCTTGTTTATAAATCTGTCAATTTCTTGCTTACCTTGAGTTGATCCAAGGAACGGTGAGGAGGAGGGAGCCTTCCCTTTAAGGTAGGAGAGACTCTGTCTCACATGCTGTGGTTGGTCATCCTATTTTGTGACTGAATTTTTCGCCAAAACTGTTGGTTGCAAAATATCTACCCAACAAGTGAACTTTGTAATGTCCCCTTTTTGAGACATTAGAAATATTGAAGTCTTACTATATATAACATTAAAATTGACTAGGAGAGCGTAGACTCAAATTATAAAAAGATCAATTTAATATTACAAAGTGGACAAAAGGATAAGGAGAGATAAGACAAAATGCTAGGAAGGAAGTCAAAGAGTCACAGCTGTGGGGTTAAAAGGAGATGAGACTCTTTCGTTTGGGCATGCTTGCTTTATTAATTCAGATTTCAGTTCTCTTGGGAGAGCAATTAGAAAGCTTCAGCTTTCAGCTAGTACGAGGATGTAGCCCCTTGTGCTGACAGACAGTAGACGCAAATCCATTGTCCTCGGAGACGTCACATCAGGTGTCTCACATGTGCTTATAGGTTCTTTTCTTAAAGTTTTCCAATTTGACTGTGAAACTGTATTTAGGATTGGATTTTGGAAACCAGTTATTGTATTGTTGTTGTATAATGCAATAACGTTATTTTAAGGAGTTTATGAGAGTTTACTGGTTTTATGTCATGGGTCTGTAATGCATGTTTATATGCTTGAATCCCGAATCACGATTTGAGAAAGAAGAGTAGTATCTATTGGAAACTCTATTGGGTTTTATTGTGTTTTCGTGTTGCATCTACCTATGTTTTAAGTCCTGAATATCTGTTTTATATCTAGTGGGGTTATCTCCGACAATTTATATTACTGATTTTACAATGCAACTTCACATGTTTATGTATAGAATGTTAACTGGGAAAGAAATTGGTTAAATATCTAGTTTGAAACATCTCAGTGGTATCAAAGCTGGTTTTTCTGCTAGCTTGTGTGGTTTTCTAGTAACAGATTAAAAAGAAATTGCAGCTTCAAGAGTAGTTTCTATTTGGTTTGGAAGAAGAAAATATTTTTGTTAGTTAATAGCTGTGAGGAGCCGTCTCTCGTTGTGGCTTTAGGTATAGCATAACAACTATAATCCTGGAAGGCACGAGATCTTGACAAGGTCGACTCCTATTGCCGGGAAGGAAAAGTTACCATTGTGCATGAAATTTTAAATTTGTGATAGAGCTGGAAGACAATAATCTCTGCATCATATTGACTAGTTTAAACATTTTTTTCTGGGTAACCCATTAACCAACATGGTTACCGACTTAAACTATCAACCACTTTCTATCGTCATTCTAAGCCATTAAGGATCAATTGGGTGTAATATTCCCGTTATAAAATAAATCATTAATCAAACTATTGTTAATGGGCCAATTGATTTAATATATCTTGGATCCATTTTTATTTTGTTTCCATAGTTTGTGTCGCCGTCGGCTATCTTTGTACACCCTTGGAAAGTTTTCCCCGACAGGTATTTAAGCATGGTTTGTAGGTAGTCTTTAGGTATGCAATTTGGATTATTTCTTTGTACTACGAATTCCTATTGGAGTTCTTTGTCGTTCACCATTGCGGAAGTGAAAGACTTCTCCTATTTGGTTTGTCTGGTTTCGGTGGGATTCAACCCTCACCCTATTCCGTCGCCTGTAACACTTCGCTCAGATCTGGCAAGTCGGAACACCATCTTTTGGCAATTAATAATTGAAGGTTGTTTGTGTTCGAATCTCTATTCTTGTATGGTATTGTCTGATGAATTCGGAATTAATAATTTAAAATATAGATCAAAATCATTCTTGTCCGTACCTTCTCCATATCTGACAACACTTTGCATTACTCACCGTATGGCCTCCATATACCCATCCGTACTACCTCCATATGCCCATCGTACGGCCTTCATAGGCTCACCATATGGCCTCCATAGTCTCACCGTACGGACCAATAGTTCCTACCGTACGACCACCCTGCAAATCATTTTTACTTAACTATATGACCTTGCATCATCTTTTCCACCTTTTGATGTCAGTTTTGTACCACTACATAACATATAGCAATTGAACACATGATATGGGATATCAAACACTCAATTCCTCTCTTGAAAAGTTAATACTCATGAAGACATGAGAAAAACTCCAATGTTCCTTACACGTGTGGATACTAACTCAGTTATATCAATGTAATTTGCTGGTAATCACGTAGGCAGCCTTACGTTGTTCATTTCAAGGATGACTTGGATTTTTGGATGATGGCGATGATGATGGGTTTGTAAAATATGCTAGCGCCAAATAATGTTGATGGTGGTGATGATGGGTGGTGTATTCAAATGACTTATGCCTTCCTAACTTTCTTAGAATGGAATCCAACTACTCGACTACTTGCTTCTCTACTCCTACTCCTATGAATGGAAAAATTAGCAAATGGACGAGGATTGAATCTGATGAAAGCTAACCAGTGGCTATACCTTCATAGATGCAACGATTCAAGGGAAAATGACTAGATTACAATGCAAGGCTTCCTAACCAACTGCTAGGATGCTAGTGGCCTAGTTTATAAATCCCTATCAAACATCCACTAATATCACCATGCAATTATGCATCTACTCTTACTTAGCATCTTTCTCAAAATGAAATCTATTTTAACAACTTCAAAGGAATTCTAACATTAACTATTGGAAGTAGAGACCATGCAATAACACCAAATGTTCTTAATCACCATGCAAGTCACAACAATGATAAAGAGAAACAATTTGGTATTATCTTAGCAACAATTTTCTTCGTCCTTTTACAAATGAGTGAAAATGGCCTTATATAGAGGCCAAAATTACAACCAATGGTAGAGATTAAGAGGCAAAACCAACGATCTAGATTGGATCCTAGAAACATTAAATTAGGGTTGCCACCCCATCGGCCAATGAGAAGATGCCACCTCATCAATGGACCAATGAAAAGAAAAGGAAAAGTGACAACCAATGAGAAGACACCAATATGTTAGCCAATCAGAATCAAAAACCTATCCTATCTAAGAAGAAGGAGAATTCGCCACTTGGGCTTACATCAAATAATCTTCTAATATAGTTCCACCCTCTTCTTTCATCTTTTTAGCCAAACCAATGAACTTGGCTAGCTTGTCGTTGACTTCCTTCATGGGAGGGCAAAGTGTATGTTTCATTTTGAGCTAAGCTGAATTCATCATGTTGCTTGCTGCTTGCAATGTTTTTTGATGATCCTTCTCATATCCTTTCGCGTATCCGATAAAGGCATTGAGGGAGGCAAGGGTGCCCAAATGTTTCTTCTTGATGGCAACCTTCCCCAACTCATCCAATCTTGATCCAAATTCTGTCTCATTGATGTTCTCCTCTTGTCCACTTGTATTATCCCTTTGGTCTCTAGCCTCAATTATTTTCAAATAACTTCCTCCAAATTTTCTCTTCGTTGAGATTCACTCTTTCTTGAGATCCACTTTTCAATTTTTATCGCCTCTAAATCAAATAAAAGAGGTAAGACCCCATATATAATTGCTTTTGATTTTGTACAATCCTAAGTTGCAACTCTAAATTCTCACTTATAATCCTAGCCCAATCAAATCTTCTTTTTCCATTTTTAGTTCCATCAATAAAATAATGCATCTAGTTCTTGAATTGCATACCTTGAGCTAAGCCCATGATCCGGCTGAGAAGCACAATGAGATTGCCATATTCTGATTTGAAATCTGACATAGTGAGCCTTGATGATTTGGTAACTCCCTTCTTGCCTTCGTGCAACCAATTTTGCTTTAGGTGAATGAAGTAAGCCTCATGATTATCTTGAAATAACTTAGCCGCCTGATCCATCATTACCATTGTCATGCCTTTGTACTGGGGAATATTAAATGCTTCTTTGACCACTTGTCCGCCGATGTTGGCCAACGCTTTCTTCCCTTCATCAAAAATGATGGATTTGGTAACAATATCAAACCAAGATGCACACTCCATTACCAATTCTTGACAAGGCAAGGTAGGAGGGAAGGCTGCCGCATGTATAATTCCACTTTTGTAGATTTTCTTTGCCACGGGGAATTGCCCTTCCTTCAATCTGTCCTTTAACTGCATCATGTTCTCTGTAGCGATATTGGTGTCACTTATTCACCTCACTTTCGAGAAGAAGGTAGTCTTAGGCATTATGTCTTCTTTGTCTTTTTGGTATTCATTCCCTTTGGGTTTTTGCTTGCACTAACATCTACCATCCTAAACACTTATTTTTGCCCCTTCGTTCTAAGTGATATGGACTACACTTACCAATCTCTAACGTTCTTTCTATCGATGAAATCTAGCTAATTTCTGCCTCGCCAAGTCCTATCTCTACACTTATCAATCTCCAACCTTTAACTGAAGGGTGGGACTACCATTTATTCTTGCCTCTTTGTTACCTTAGGATGGACTACATTTATATCTCCCAACTTCAACTTAGGGTGGTCTAGCTTATTTTTGCCTTGCCAAGTGTCCTATCATGAAATCTACACTTATCTCTCCAAACTTCAATCAATCAATGGGATGATGAAGTGGTGGATGATGAATGCAAGAAGAAAATAAAGGAAACGAAACTAAGCAAGAACAAGAAGTTGAATCTGCCTTTAACAATCTTCACCTCTAAAATGAGTAAAATTTTACCTTAATTTTGTCTTTACCAATAATCGGGCCTTTTTCAAGTTCAGATCAAACATTGAAATGTTAAGCCTCCTTGCAAATAATGATGCCCTATTAAAATCAGAATTTTGACTTCCTTGAAATTGCCCACATTTGCCAAAATCAAACATTTGGATCACATGGCCTCTTCACCAACAAAATCGTCCAAATTTGTAAATTGAAATCACAGCCTTTGGAAAGAAAATCAGACCTTATAAAATCGTCCAAGCAAGAAAAATATTTTCGATTTGCTCCCAAATCGCTTAGGGTAGAAATTTGCCGAAGATGGAAGAAGAAAAATGCCACCAAGCAAGGAAAAATCTGCCTAAGAAAATCGCCCAAGATTAACAGCTGCCCTTCTAGAGAAAAATTGCTCAGCACATGAGGAGGAAGATGGAATGAGGAGATGAGAGAGGGGGGAGCCCCTCTTATACCAAAATTTCCTTGTCCTTCCAAGCTGGCCGACTTGACCTAGAGTAAAGCAAAATTTAAATTAGCATCTTTATTAATGGCCTAGATTTAAATGCCATGCTAAAATTTATGTTGCCTATAGTGAAATTTGCCCATTTAATTGCCGGTTATGACCAAAAATTGCAAAATAAAATAAGGAAAGCCTTGGAGATGTTAAAATTTGCATTTAATAATGTTTTGGTAGTTAAAATATCATTAAAATCAGATTTAGCAAGCTAAAATCAATTTTCAACTTTAATTTACCAATTTCTTTCAACATTTAAAAATCTTCTAAGCAATATTTAATGAAATTTTGCAATTTAATCCACTTTTAATTTTGCAACGAAATTTTAATTTTTTAACCAAAATAAATCATTTCTTTAGCATCCAAAATTGATTTTCCAATTTTAATTTCACGATCAAAAAAATTCTCTTTCATCGAAAAATTCAAGATTTTCCAAAACAATTAAATCTAAAGAATTTCATTTTGAAAATGTTCAAGTCTATACAATTATATCAAATTTTCAAAAATCCATCCAAGTCCAAAATTTTGCAAATTTATCCTGCCAAATATTGTTCTAACCATCGAAAAATGTTATTTTTTAATTTTGTTTGGCCTAAGGATAAAATTAAATTTTTTCGGAAAATCAAGTTTCACACCGGGTGAAAAAGTAAATCCAACCACATCCCTCCTGGCTCAAAGGCATCCAAAGTGTGAAATTTTGAAATTGAAAACCTTTGGACAACTCCAAAAAATTTGCTACGACAATTGAAAAAATTCTGAAAATCCACAAAAATTGCCAAGGCTTGCCCAAAAAAGGGGGTCCCCAAAATGTTTGGGGCGATGGTGTGAAAACCTCACAACACCACTATATGCCATTTTTGGTATCCATAATCACACCATACGGCCTTCAGCGTGGTCCATACACTCCTGATAATTGTACAAGCATTCTAGTGGTAACATATTAATTTTTAAGGGAGTTGTAGATACGGGTCATCACAGTGGTATCAGAGCTTCGACCCTGCCAGCTTGTGGACAGTGAATGGGAGTTTATAGCTGGAAGAGAAGAAGAACCCATTTCGTTGATTTAATGGTTGCCGAATCGAAACCCACAGCTGCTGAACTCGTGGCACTACTAAGAGAACTTGTAAAGAATCAAGCACAGATCAATGATACTCAATGACTCATGGAAGAGACTCGCAAGAAATTGGTAGACAATAAAATATTTGAAGAACAAAATGGTCATAGCGCGGACTTGGTGTCGGGTAAAACAAACTCTCATTCAACATGCTCTTGACCTTCCATGCCGTCTTTTACACCATGGACAGAGACACCACCTGGAGGGAAGCAACCAACCTTTGAAGAAATGCAAGAACAACTGAGAGAAGACTGGAAGGATGCAAATTTTGAAGAAGATATATCCTACAAAGATTATGCAAATTTGAGAATGAGATATTCGGGAGGCAGAAATAGAGGATATTTTAATGATGATCTTAGGAGGAAGTTGAGTAAAGTAAATTCGTCTCCATTTGACAGATTCGGATTCATATCTGTGCAAGCATGGGTAATGAAGGTCGATACTTCTAACTTAATCCCATGCCAGAAGAAGCAATTAAATTTGTGGCATTGCACTTGGAGGGAGTTGCACATGAATGGTGGCATTACGACACCATCACATTGGGGCATGATCAAATAAATACTTATGCTGAATTCACTGAGAGATTGATAGATTGATTTGATAGTAAAGATTCAGAACGCAATTTTAAAGATTTGGCACAACTAAGACAAACTGGATCGGTCGACCAGTACATTGCGGAATTTCAGAAACTCTCTATTTTGCTCACGGACATTTTTGAAAGAAGATGGATAGTGCTCTTCATGGACGAACTGACAAAACCACTTTAAAGGTTGGGCAAAGGGGTTCAATCTTGCCACCTTGTTGAAGGCCATTAAGAAGGCATGGAATATGGCATCATCAGCATCATCCTCACAAACTTACATTCTAAATCATTGGTGTTTCCGAGGGACAGATAATAAACCTCCGCCGAAGAATCCGTCGTTGGAAAAAGCTACTAGATAGGAGCTCCGAAGGAAGAAACTATGTTTCAATTGCACGGGACCTTGGGAACCTGGTCACAGATGCCTCGGAAAAGGGAAGATCCATTACATTGAGGTTGTGTCCAATGATGAGGACGAACAGGAAGAAATACCCATCGAAGACAACCAACATCATGACGTCACCAACATGATTAGTTTGAACTGTACGGAAAGAATTGCAACAATGGTACGGTGCAGAGGAACTATCGCTCTAGCTGGTAGGCCGAGGTGCACAGTATTTTGTGTACGGGGAACCCTTCAAGGACAACGGGTTATGATAATGCTTGATAGCAGAGCCACTCTAAATTTCATAAACTCATCTTTGGTGAAGTGAAGAGGTCTACCTATGGAGACACACGTAAGATTTCAGGTCAAGGTTGCTGTAGGGACTCTTCTACCCTGCATACACCTTGTTCCTCAGCTATGTATCACAATGGCGAATCACATGGTGACCGAGGATTTCTTTATAGTGGATCTTGATGACATGGAGGTTATTTTGGGCATATAGTGCATGGAGACACTAGATTAATACACTTAGAGTCTCAAATAGATGGATTTCACTTTTGTTGTTGATGGAAAGAAGGTTGTTCTCAGTGGAATGGCAAATGAGGGTCCGAAGGAAGTTTCTCCACATCGGATGGAGGCAACTTTTCAGTGTGATGACGTTGCTTGGGCTGCACATTGTTTTGTTTCTTCAGGCCCTATAAAAGGGCAATGAACACCTCTCTAGAATGATGATCTCTAGAAGATTTTGAGCGACCATGATAAAGTTTTTATAGACATTCCTCCCGGCATACCACCGCATTGAGAGTTTGAACATACCATCGAGTTGGAAGCACGAGCCAAGCTGGTCATAAGCACACCGTAGCACCATCCCAAGAAATTCAAAGAGATCGAAAAGACAATTCAGGAACTGCTAGAGAAAGGATGGATCCGTCCTAGTTCTACCCCTTTCGCATCGTTAGTGGTATTGGTCAAAAAGGATGAGATGATGTGCATGTGTGTGGACTATTGTGTGTGGAACAGAAATAAATAAAGAATAGATATCCCATTCCAAGGATAGATGAGTTGCTGGATGAATTGCATGGAGCGGTCTATTTTTTGAAAATAGATCTCCATTCCGAATACCATCAGATACGCATGAGGGAGGAAGATGCAAAAAAGACGGTCTGTCGTTGTCACTACGGGCATTATGAGTTCCTCATCATGCCGTTTGGATTAACGAATGCACCTGCTACGTTTCAATCATGCATGAATTGCATCTTCAACAAACAATTGCATAAGTACTTACTAGTATTTTTTGATGACATTCTTATTTATAGCAGGACATGGGAAGAGCACCTGAAACATCTGGATAAAGTCCTAAGAATCATGAAGGATCAGTCTTTGTTCACCAAGCAATCCAAGTGTGAATTTGGTATGACAGAAATTTGGTACTTGGGACATGTGGTCAATAAATATGGCGTTCAAGTTCATCAGGAGAAGATTTAAGATATCCTTGATTGGCCTCCCCCAAAATCATTTACGGAGTTGTGAGGATTTTTTGGACAATGCAGTTATTAGCGAAGGTTTGTAAAAGGGTTCTCTAAGCTCAGCGCACCACTAACAGATCTGACAAGAAAGGGGTTCTTCCAGTGGAATGAAAAGGCACAACTCACCTTAGATAAGTTGAAGGAAGCAATGAGCACTTGTCTCATGTTAGCTTTACTTGATTTCACTCAATCGTTCATTATGGAGTGCGATGGATTCGGAGAAGGCATTGGTGTAGTACCGGTGCAAGGTAGACACCCGATAGCCTATGAGAGCAGAAAGCTTACGCAAATAGAATGCTTGTATTCCATCTACGACAAAGAGATGTTGGCCATCGTACATGCACTAACCAAGTTCCTATAGTATCTGGTAGGTGCCAAGTTTGTCATTAGTACGGATCGCTATAGTTTGAGATATTTTCTAGAGCAATGGGATTTGAATGAGAGGCAATAGAAATGGGTAAGCAAGATTCAGGCTTTTGATTTGACATTGAATATGTGAAAGGAGAGAACAATATGGTTGCAGATGCCTTGTCTAGGAAACCAACCATCTACTTACTAACCTAGATTTCATCCAACTGGAAAGCACATTTGTTGGTAGAATATTCCAAAAACACCTTTGCCTATGAGCTAATGGATGGCAACACCTAGGATGATCGGTACAAAGTGGTGGATGACATCATTTATTATAAGAATCGAATATTTCTAGTGCCGGAATCCAAATTGAAGCAGAAAATTTTGAAGGATGTACATGACTCACCCTTGGCAAGAAACCCGAGCTTCCTCAAAACGTACAGACGTCTCAGGGAGAGGTTTTCATGGAAAGGACTTTAAGGAGACATATTGCAGTATGTAAGAGAGTGCGGTCTTCCAACAGAACAAATCCGAAACCTGTTGGGTTACTGCAACCTCTGCCCATTCCATAAGTGTGAGTATCTCGATAGATTTCATAACTGGACTTCCCAAGGTGAACTGAAAAGATTGTATCTTCGTGGTGGTTGACAGATTGACAAAGTACATACATTTCTTCGCCATCCCCTCAAATTGTCAAGCTGCACAAGTTGCCGATCTTTTTTTTAGAGAAGTCTTTTATCTGCATGGGTTACCCCAAAACATTGTCAGTGATCGAGATGGCAGATTCATCAGTATCTAATTGACAGAACTATTTTGGTTGGCAACGATAGAATTGTCACCAAGTATTAGTTACCACCCTCAGACAGATGGACAAATGAAGATTATGAACAAGCGGCTTGAAGGTTAACTCCAGAACTACGTTTCGACACAATGGGCGTGGGTCAAATGGTTACATCTAGGAGAGTATTATTACAATACCATGTACGACATGTCCATTGGAATGACACCATTTAAAGCTCTATATGGGTACGAACCCCTTTCCTTTATTGACACAGTTCTAGGTGACAGTCGCGCTCCGAGGGCGAGCAACTAGCTTCAGGTGGGACAAGACATCCTCAGATGCTTGAAAGAAAACTTACAATGAGCACAAAATCAACAGAAAATGTATGCTGACAGAGACCAAATGGAGAGGAGTTTCGAAGTAGGGGACTTGGTCTATCTCAGGCTCCAGCCATATCAATA
Source organism: Cupressus sempervirens (assembly GCA_028749045.1). Taxonomy (NCBI): domain Eukaryota; kingdom Viridiplantae; phylum Streptophyta; class Pinopsida; order Cupressales; family Cupressaceae; genus Cupressus; species Cupressus sempervirens. The sequence continues at coordinate 385,464,059 of CM053791.1, forward strand.
GTCCTCATTGAAGGAAAAGGGAAAAAAAAATTGAAGCCACGATTTTATGGCCCCTATCGTGTAGTTCGTCGCATTGGTTAAGTTGCCTACGAGCTGGAATTGCCGAATGGGAGCCTTATTCATAACATCTTTCATGTTTCATGCTTGAAGAAGGCTGTGGGGCAGAACGTCACGGTAGCCACAAACCTTCTGCCACTCAATGAAGAAGGAAAGGTCATATTGGAACTAGTTGAGATCATTGAAGTACGTGAGAAGACCCTGCGAAACTGCACGGTGAAGGAATATTTGGTGCGTTGGAAACACTTGCCATTGGACGACGCGATGTGGGAGGGTGAGCGCATTCTTTAGCACCCGACATTGCAATTGCTTGAGGACAAGCAAAATTTGGGATGGGAGGATTGTAATATTCGTGTTATAAAATAAATCATTAATCAAACTATTGTTAATGGGCCGATTGATTTAATATATCTCGGACCCATTTTTGTTTTGTTTCCATAGTTTGTGTTGCCGTCGGCTATCTTCGTACATCCTCGAAAAGTTTTCCCCAACAGGAATTTAAGCACGGCTTGTAGGTAGTTTTTAAGTATGCAATTTGGATTATTTCTTTGTATTGCGAATTCCTGTTGGAGTTCTCTGTCGTTCGCCATTTCAGAAGTGAAAGACCTCTATTTGGTTTGTCTGGTTTTAGTGGGATTCAACCCTCACCCTGTTCTGTCACTTGTAACACTTCGCTCGGATCTGGCAAGTCGGATCACCGTCTTTTGGCAATTAATAATTGAAGGTTGTTTGTATTTGGATCTCTATTCTTGTTTGGTATTGTCTGATGAATTTAGAATTAATAGTTTAAAGCACAGATCAAAATCATTCTTGTCCGTACCTCCATCTCTCGCAACACTCTACATTACTCACCATACGGCCTCCAAGCTAAGCCGTACCTTCTCCCAACCATCTGTACGACCTCTACATACCCAATTGTACAACTTCTATAGGCTCACCGTACGGACCAATAGTTCCGACCATACACCCACCGCAAATCATTTTCACTTCATCGTACGACCTTGCATCATCTCTTCCACTGTACACCATTTTTGGTATGCATAATCACATCATATGGCCTTCAGCCTGGTTCATACACTCCTGACATCCGTACAAGCATTCCAGTGGCAACATATCAACTTTTAGGGGAGTTATAGGTACGGGTCATCACACTGGGCATAGCTGTAACTGAACACACTTTGGTAGTGGTGGTAGACATCCTATGTAGGCATTGGAAGATCTTCAACGACTAGAATTTCAATGATAAGCCAAGCACGGGAGTACTAGACAATCAAAGCCATGAATTGTAGAAACTTTCCCGTTAGCTCTTAATATTTTACTTTGGGTGGTTGAAATTCCTAAGTTGATGATGGAGTCAAGCTAAAGATTCAGAGATCGCATCAATATTGGTGGAGTCAGTAAGGAAGTGGAGACCATTCAAATCGTCAATGATTTCTTAAGCTGCTAAGTAACATTGATGGGTTCAATGCAACTATACAGACCAATGAAATAGGAGTTAGGGGCTTGTGGACTGCAATTCATCATTGCAAAAAGAGGACAAGGCAAGAACGATAGATATCTATACCGTATTTGATACCAGTGGAGGAAGCTCGGGTATGATAAGGGAGTCACATAGGAAGCTTGTAGGAGATATTAATATCTGTGGTAGCATGGAATAATAGCAGAGCTAAACGTAGAGGAGAAGCTACAAGAAGTGGGGTCTCCACAGACCGGATTAGTTGGATTGATCGGGCTCAGTAATTAGTGTGGCATAGGAAGGCTGAACAATAGCAGCCGTGGATATGGGAAGTTGTCGAGATTATTAAAAGTGTCATTCAGAACTGGGATTTTGTGTAGTCGCTATAGTCGCATAGAAACTTGAGCATTTGAGTTTAACGTCCTTGACCTATATCTTTGCAAGTCACTTATTTTGGGCCCATTTTCTACATCTGTCATGGACACCACTTCTATAACGGTAGGGCAAATGTTACTAGATTCTTCATGTGTCAAACGATAGTCTGTAAGTATTTTCATTGGATTTTGGATACCTTGTTGGGAACCAGGAAATATGTGGCAATATCAACTTTCTTGACTCTTCAACATGGAATTGGTAAGTCTTGCAATACGCCACCTGTGCGATATCTCATATTGCGGGTGTGTTACTTTCAATGTGGAAGTCACCGAGTTAGGATAGTCCACATGCCTTTAACCTCTAAGTGTAGTGCTTGAGGGAATTGATATATCAAGTTCAATAGAAGATGGCTAAGACTTATGTTTTATAGCCGATATTATCCTAATCAATGACACGAGGTGAGAAACACTATTGAACATGAATCGGTTAAGAGTATCAAGCTATGGATTGAAGATTGTAGGACTTGATACAATTGTGAGACTAATCTATTACACAGAAGAATGAAATTTTCATTTCCAGCTCGCTTGATATGTGCAGATGCTTATGAGATCTGTTTAGATGAGGAATTAAAGCATGATGCACCTTTTGTTATATGCAGCTGCCAATTTGCTTTGTGCTACTCTTGGGCGACAGAAGAATGTGTAGGACGAGCTTTGTTAAATATATCTACATTGCTTCATCCAGCACACACATTGTTGGTGTTATGCCAGATGCAAATGTGATTGTTAGAAAGCTACATAAAGCTGATGGACTAAAGTTGGGAATAGCGTTTATTAGAAATCTTTTGATGAGACATATGCACAAAAGAAGTTCAAGTCATCAAATCCTTATGGTATTCACTATACACTTGACCTTGAGGATGTAGTTGATTGCCCATAATGGCTTGTACCTTGTTATAAGTTCAAAGAACTAGCAGAAAGCTTGCTTTCATGAAGAATACACATGAATTTGTGCATGAATACTTAAAAAAAATTAAAAAACCCAGAGTTTGCAGAATTGATGTGAAGTTATTATAATTCTGGAGTGGTGAAATGAGAAGCCTATTATGAAAGATGCTTGCTCATAAGCAATGACTTGCCATCCATTTATTGATGAGAAATGTTTGAAGGAACCCCAATCTCCGCCATGTTCTGTTTTTGACTGTATGTCGTGTCTCTTACAAGGGAGATTCGGATTTTATTTAGTGTTGAATGTATGACAGGTAGGGTCAAAGCACATGCAAAGGTCTTCAAATATACATCTGATTAATGAGTCATGAGTTGTCTGAAGATAATATTGTAATTGATGCTAATAATACTTCAAGACGATTTCTAGGTAGACACAATATTTCATCTAACAACGTATGCAAATCATGAATTCCTGATATCAAAAGTATGTAATAGTGGTAACTTTCAGCAAAAGCAGTAACATTGTATTCGAAGCAGTGAACACATTTTAAAAAGATAGATCATGTTTTGAATAGTGGCAAGCGTCTTCGCGTGGTCTCAATGTATAGAGACATCTAATTCCAAGTATGGATCATGAAACTGATGAAATGCATTCATAACTGTCAATATATGTTGTGGATCAACATAGATCACAAACTTATAAGGATCCAATCTACAACAACAAATGTACATTTGATTAAGAACATGATGCATTAGATCTTATACCACATGTGTATTTTAAGGGTAGGATGTGGCTGTTTGTCAGGCTTACAGTAACATGATAAGGAGTTCAACAATGGGAAAAGATTGGGATAAAATCAGGAAACGTTCTATGAAACCACAAGGATAGTCAGCCCAAAATTTTGAATATGATACAAGAGTAGAAATACTTGACATTTATGGAGAATATAAAGAACTCCCTACCCGAATTCAAAATGATTTATCATTCAATGATTACATGGATTTTTATCTAGAGCAGCAAAATAAGACAGATAGGGAAAAATAAATTATTTGGAATTGGTTCAGGATCTCTTTGCAAAAGATCGATGCAAAGATGTGTATGAAGATTTTCCGGCACACCAAAATCATCGAATAGAGGGTCTTGAAAAAGAAGAATAGTTAACTACCTTTGATTTGCAACCTACCCCCGGTCACGTAGAAGATGTTTACACATGGTGCGAGTTTCTTCGTTGGTGATTTGGAAGTTAGCCTTGATAAGCAAGTTGATGAGGTTTGTTGCACACAAGGTTATAGCAAGATGGAATCTTGGTATGATGAATCATATCTCTTTGATGCCTATGACATGAGTGTAGAGGAACAATCTAAGATAACACTGCAAGACAATGAACTGCGTCAAGAGGACAATAATAAAATGCATACCTTAAAGCATCAGTTGAAGTTTAGTAATAACATGGTTGTAGCATCATTGGTTCGTTATGACAGCACTCCCAAGATGGTGGAAGATCTCTATAGAAAGGTTCAAAAGGGAGTGGAAGTAACTGGACTTGTTTCTGATTTGCAAGTGATCAAAACAGCTCTTGAAACTATGAAATCATATTATTTATATTTGCTCTCTGACAGGGATGACATTCTTAAGATTGTTCAAATAGATGTTGATCAGCTGAAAATAGAAAGGAATAGAATTATGGAGCTCAATAGGGGGCTTAAATCTTCTCAGGAGGCATTGGATGAAACTCAATTTTCTCTTCAGGAAGCCAAAAATCAGATCAGGGTCACGAATCACTCTCAGAAACATGAGGGTAAGGTGAAGGAAAGAGTTTTTCAAAGAAGTGATTGTTGAGCTTGATAGCATTCAACAAACTTATGTCTTGGATAGTTGTCCTAAAAGACCAAGTATTAAAGTTTCAGATTACATTCAACTAATCGACAACCCCATGTTTGAAGTTGATGCTGATTGGATTTCTGATAGTCCCCTTTTTGAGATAAACGAGGACTCTCCATTTGATTATCATGAAGAAGATGATTCTGATTTTAGGATATGGAACCCTTGTACGATTCCTACCAATGAATATGGGTCATGGGATGGAAGTGGTGAATTAACTGCAGTTGATCGTCATTGGATCAGTTCTAGTAGGGTTTCTGATTTCACACCATACAGGAGTTGGTTAGATTACATACACCAACCTTTGGATAGTTTTTGTTGGAGTATTGAGGAGAGTTATGTGTTGATCATAGGGAATGCTCTTTCAACTTCATTCTTATTCATAGTACCTATGTACCTGGAGGTTCTCCAGATTGAAGATGACAGTTGGGTATTGGTTGCACCCAGGGTATTACACTCAGTTTTATTACATCATCTATTTAGGTCAAGTTGTTATCATCTAATGGATTATGCACAGTTCGTTGATACATTTCTATCTTATCATATCGGCTGGTTATGACAACAGGTATTGGGATCCAGGTGTTGATCATATGTATTTATGGCTTTTCGAGGACCTTGTTTCGATTCTATTCAGTTTGAGGCTAGATACAGTGATGATCAGAGTTGTACGGCATACAGGTGCAATGTTATTTCATAGAGTTATATGGGATCCAGGGATCTGGCTGCCAGATGGATTGCACAGTGACACATTGATTCATAGGATGGCCGGATTTGTTTGCAGATTGGGCTATAGAGATATATGCAAACTCGTATGGGATCTTGATATTGATTGCTTGAGGACAAGCAATTTTAAGGAGGGAAGATTTGTAATGTCCCCTTTTTGGACATTAGAAATATTGAAGTTTTACTATATTTAATGTTAAAATTTACTAGAAGAGCATAGACTTAAATTATAAAAAGGTCAATTTAATATTACAAAGTGGACAAAAGGACAAGGAGAGATAAGACAAAACGCTAGGAGGGAAGTCGAAGAGTCATAGCTATGGGGTTAAAAGGAGATAAGACTCTTTCTTTTGGGAATGCTTGATTTATTAATTCAGATTTCAGTTCTCTCTTGGGAGAGTAATTGGAAAGCTACACCTTTCAGCTAGTATGAGGATGTAGCCCCTTGTAGCCCCTTCTAACTTTGACTTGACTGTATCCGGAAAAGCCATCCATCATGGACAATAACTCATTTCCTGTTACATTCTGTAGTAAAGCTTCCATGTTGAAAAAATCATAGTTATCCTTTATAGATGATACATTAAGGTTTCTAAAATCCGCACATAATTTGATGCCACTAATAGTTTTTCTAACTGGGACAAGATTTGATACCCATGGTGAGTGCCTAATAGGTTTGATAATACCTGCATCTCTTAGTTTGCTTAATTCTTCCTTCATCTTAGGTGTTATAAAAATCAAGCATATGCCTTTAGTGTTGATAAATCTAATGAAGCTTACAAAAACATAGGAAACTTGACGAGAACCTTCAATAAAAGGTCCATAATATGAATTAGGAAAGATTAATTGATCAGCTTTCACAAATCATTTAGTAGATCAACTTAGAGAAATTGGAAACTTTTATGTCAAAGTTTCATAGTGTTGCCTCCATTTTGTGATTACAAAATGAAGCACAACAGAGCATTTGAGCATTCGATTTGGTTTCTTAAAGACTTTGACCTTCTAGAAATGGGATTGTTACAGTTAGATAGTGGCTGCAAATGCTTGGAGTTAAAAACTTTTTGCCTTAATCTCGAGTATCTTATTTCAGTTTGGATGGTTGGCAAAGAATTTGTGCTTTTTCAGCTATTCCAATTCTTCACCAAAATGGATTAATCATGAGAGACTTTGGGCCCTTATTGTCAATCCATAAAATATTTATGAGTAAATTGTTGTTTCTATTGTTCTTTTTTCATCAACTCTAGAGCCACCTATATTATCGTAGCAATAGATACCTTTTATTAAGTTGAAAGTTGTAGTTATGTATGAATCATTCCTGATAAAAGAGGGAATGATTAAGAAGGACCACCCTTTTGTTAGTTTCAGTTAGGTCTCTGTTCTAGTCACCAATGGTAAGAATGAGTGTCCCCTATTGCTCAAGGGAGAGATTGATCTCACTACACCATTGCCTAAAGTCACAATTTTGTAAGCTATGCATTCGGTGACTTAACAAAATTGTTAGCCAACAAACTCATTTCAGCATACTTGGTTTATGTTATATGTTTGATCACATTTTTCTCTCTTGAAGAGTTTTTGAAAGCTTCAACTCTTAGCAGGTGAGAGGACGAAAACCCTTGAGCTTGGGACAGATGAAATAAATTGCAATAACATTTCTTAGACTTCGGTTTATCTTATTTTATTAGGTTTTTCTGGTTAAATTTGAAATCCACACGAGAACTTATTGTTTAAAATTTCTGAGATTTAACTCAAGAGATTTGTGGCAAATAATCAGTTAGGGATATTACATCACACTGTTGTTTACTAATTATATAACAAATGTTGATTAGATAGACTTTGTAGCAATGTTTTAGTAGCTGGCAAAGCATATTGATTATCCCTTATTGTAATGGAAGATTGATCATATAAGAAGACCAAACAAAAGAAGATGCTAGTGATCAAACATCAATAAGTGTTTTGATCATTATAAATCACCATGCATTGGTTGGATCAAACATATCAAAGAGAGGACATAATATCGAGGCACAAAAAACATTTATCAAGGACGAGTGAGTCAATAACAAGGGATGAATATTGATTAGTCAAAAAGACGACAAATAACTCTTAGTTGGGAAAGGTATGATTAGCATCATAAATTGATCTGTATAAATCTTGGAGTGATACAATTGAGGAGACATAATAATGTTTACAGTAATTAAGTTGCTTAGCGAATAAGGATAGAAAGATGCAAGATGTGATTAAGGGGTTAATCCTTGTTTATGAAAGGGAGGTGATTAAGGAATGCCACATCTCTTCACATCCAAAGAATGTAACCCTTTGAATTTGCAAGATACATAATGAAGATCAAACCCATCTATCCAACATCATTGTGTCTCTTATTTTCTATTTCATCCTTAGTGGATTCCCTCTTAATGGGAAAACAACCATTGGCCTTTTGTCATGTCCCCAAGTTTTAATGTAATTTTTTAATTAAATTAATTAATTAATTGGTCTTAGAATTTAAATAATATAAGGACCTTTAATTAGTTACTTTAATTAAATAATATGAGGCCCAAGTTAATATTTGGATTTGGGGTTCCGATTGATTTAATGTATCTTGGACCTATTTTTATTTTAGTTTCCATTGGTAAATGTTGCCATCGGCTACCTTTGGAAAGGTTTTCCCCGACGGGTATTTAAGCACGACTTGTAGGTAGTCGTAGATATGCTTTTTGATTATTTTCTATGTACTGCGAATTCCTGTTGGAGTTCTTGATTGTTCACTATTTCGGAAGTGAAAGATCTTCCCTATTTGGCTTGTGTGGTTTCGGTGGGATTTGACCCTCACCCTATTCCATTGTTGCATGTATTACTTCGCTTGGATCTGGCAAATCGGGGCAACGTCTTTTGGCAAATAGTAATTGAAGTTACTTGTGTTCAATTCTCCATTCTTGTTTTAACACTACTTGTTATACTTGGAATTAAAAGTTAAGTTACAGAATTGTGTTGTTCCCTTCCGTAACCTATCCATCATTGCATACTGCCTTTCGTATGGCACTTTTTGGCCTGCATAAGTCGCCTCACCATTACACTGTACGGTCATCCATTCTCATCCTCCATTTCGTATCCCTTGTACGGCCTTCTAAAATCACCATAAGACCTATATTCACCATACAGCCTTCTATAGCTTCCGTACGGCCATACTCGAGGTGTCCATCGAACGGCCTTCTAAACTATCTTGTACGACCCTGTTGTTTGCACCATACAACCAATAGACTCTCCTCCAAACACTGTATGGGCTGTCTTCTCTAGCGTATGGCTAGACATCTTTCGTACATCCAGGTTTGACTGCCGTACAATCTCCTATGACCTCTGTACCGACTTACCTGAGCCATCATTCTCCAATACCATCTATCTACCGTACATCACCCACACAGTAGACCATACACCATCACTCTATTGTCTTATTATGATCCCAGAGGAAGATAGGAACATCTCAGTGGTATCAGAGCAGAAACCATCGGGAGCATCTCCGAAACTATTCGGGAAAGTGGTTGCGCAACACAAGCAACTAAGGCCGTGCAGCACGGGAGCATCTTCCAAATCGTTCGAGAAATTTTCAAAACTTTCTAGAACATTACTGAAACCATTTGGGAACATTAGAGTGGTATTAGAGCTGGTGATCTTGCCAGCTTACTGGGATGATTGAGAGATTTTGGTATTTGGATCACACTATGGCACTGGATAGCGATGGAGAGTGGTGGCTGAAAGCACTACAAAAGATTGGCAAAGAGCTCAGCGAGGGTATTGATCTTCCATTAGATATATTGGAAGTTTGTTTGTGTCAGGTGAACCAATTACCTTCAAGATTTATATAGAGAATCCTCTCGTCGATTAAGGAGGCTTTAAGTCAACCTAAGCTTTTGAGACACCATGACAACGATAAAAGATTGGCAGTTGCAGCATGTCTTGTGAGATCTTGAAAATTTTGGCTCCAAAAGCACGGTATGATGATAACACCATGATAGAGATATTGCAATTGATAGTTGACAGCTTTCAAAGTCTCAACGACTTCAATAGTGACCCTTTTGGTAGGAGATCTACAATATTGGAGAATTGTGCAAATGCTAAAGTAAGTAACCTTCTCTTAGACCTTGAGTTGCAAAATTTGGTCCATGATATGTTTCATCACTTCTTGGTCATCAAGGAAGATCATGATACTAAGATTTCAATTGCTATGGAGTCTTATGATTTCGTGCACTGAAGAGATGGATGAGATATCCCAACCCATCACATCTATGTTATGGGCTGTTCATAATTTGGAATGTATCCCCTCTATAGCAACATATAGATTGGTCAGAAATGTTTTCAAGCATTGTGAAAAACTAATATCTCATTTGCACAAGTGGGAGAGATTGGATGTCAATGATAAGGGTGATGCTTTACATGAGGAGAATGACGACATGATTACAAGGCCGCTCCAGGAGGATTTGCTAAATCTTTCTACTACACCAACATGGGGAGAACACCAAAAAAATGAAGAGGTTGCTTGCACGGATCTTGTGAAGACATGGACGGATCAAGTTGTGCCCAAGGTTGTGCCTATCACCAAGGCACTACGCGTTGAGGAAGTTCCATTAGTTGCCGAAGTTGTGTCAATTATAGAAGCTATGCCTTTTGTCGAGGCTCTGTGTTTGTCACCGAAGCTATATCCATCATCATGGTCTTGTCCGTCACTAAGGTTGTATGTCTGTCACTGTCAATGTGTCTGTCACCGTTGTGTTCATCACTGTCATGTCCGTCACCGACACCAAGTCCGTGTTCATCGTCAAGTTTGTGTCCATCAACGTCATCATATCTATCACCATTGTGTCCATCACCCACGCCGAGTTTGTGTTCGTCATTAAGTTCGTGTCCATCACTGATGACGAGGCTGTGTGCATTGTTGAGTTTGTGTCCATCACCATTGTCGTATCTGTCACTATCGTGTCCGTCACTGATGCTGCATCCGCGTTTGTCGTCGAGTTCGTGTTCGTCACTATTGTGTCCATCACCGACGCCTAGTCTGTCCGTCGTTGAGATCATGTCGGTCAGCGTCGTTGTGTCTGTCACTGTTGTGTCTATCACCATCATGTTCGTTACCAATGTCAAGTTTGTGTCCATCATCGACACTGAGTCTATCGTCGAGTTTGTGTCCATCACCATTGTCATGTTTGTCATTGTCGTGTCCGTCATTGACGTTGAGTTCGTGTTCATTACTATCATGTCCATCATCGATGCCGAGTTCGTGTCCCTCATCAAGTTCGTATCTGTCATCATCGTGTCCATCACTGACATCGAGTCCGTTTTCATTGTCAAGTTCGTGTCCATCACCATCGTTGTGTTCGTTGTTGTCACCGTCGCCATATCTGTCATCGTCATTGTGTCCGTTGTCATCACTTCTGCCTTGCCCGTTGCCATGTTTGACACCGCCATCATCTTCATTGTGACCATTGTCATCACTGCAACCGTGTCCATTGCCAAGTCCATCATTATGTTCATCACTGTCGTTGCATCTGTCAACATCGTTGTGCCCGTCATTGACGTCAAATCTATATCTATTCTCAAGGATGTATCCGTCACTGTAGTTGTATCCATCGACGACATCATGGTTATTATGTGTCCCTCATTATGGCTGCATTGGTCGCAATAACTACGTCTATGGCCATTGAAACATTGCTTACTGTCGAGGCGCTATCCATCATCGAGGCTTCAACTGAGGTTCTATGTGCCATTGAGGTTTTATCTGTAGCTAAAATTTTGTTTGTCACTGAGGTACTCTCTGTTGAGGTTTTTTCTGCCAAGGTTCCCTTTATTGAGGTACTCTTTGCTAAGGCTCCCCATCATCATGGCACCCTTCACCGAAGCTCATATGGCTGAGGTTCTCATAGTCGAGCCCCCCTTTGTTGGCATTCTCACCATTGAAGCTCTCTTTGTCAAGGTTTCATCCGTCAAGAATATAATAGTTGATTGTTGTGGTTGTGTCAGTGGGTAAGTTTGTGCCAACATCGTCTATGTATACCGAAAGAGATTTTTGAACATAATGACATGAAAGATTGTATCTATTTATGTCATTGGGATCCTGGTGAAGGCTACAACAATGTTTATATTAGAGTGGCACAACGGATGCTTAATGATAGTGGGGTGCAAGAGAGGTTTGATGACAATTCACTCATTTCACCTGCATGTTTGGTTTGGGATCTTGGTGACTTAGGATATGATAATGTTTATATTAGAGTGGTGCAGCAAAAGTTTGATATCAATCTGGTGCTGTGAAGGGCTGATGTCATTTCACTTGTCTTGCCTACACGTTTGATTTGGGACCTTGGAGCTGTTGGTGTTTTGTCAGATGACGGATCGCTTGAAGGCAAGCAATCTTTAGGTAGCGAGTCATGTCTCCAAATTTTAATGTAATTTTTAAATTAAATAAATAAATTAATTGGTCTCAGAATTTAAATAATATAAGGACCTTTAATTAGTTACTTTAATTAAATTATATGGGGCCCAAGTTAATATTTGGATTTGTGGTTCCGATTGATTTAATATATCTCGGACCTATTTTTATTTTAGTTTCCATTGGTAAATGTTGCCATCGGCTATCTTTGTACACCCTTGGAAAGGTTTTCCCCGACAGGTATTTAAGCACAGCCTGTAGGTAGTCGTAGATATGATTTTTGATTATTTTCTATATACTACGAATTCCTATTGGAGTTCTGGATCGTTCACCATTTTGGAAGTGAAAGATCTTCCCTATTTGGCTCGTGCAGTTTTAATGGGATTCAACCCTCACCCTATTCTGTTGTTGCATGTATTACTTCGCTTGGATCTAGCAAATTGGGGAAACATCTTTTGGCAAATAGTAATTGAAGTTACTTGTGTTCACTTCGCCATTCTTGTTTTAACATTACTTGTTATACTTGGAATTAAAGTTAAGTTACAAAATTGTGTCGTTCCCTTCTGTAATCTATCCGTCATTGCATGCTACCTTCTGTACGACTCTTTTTGACCTCCATAAGTTGCCCCACCATTACATTGTACGGTCACCCATTCTCATCATTTCGTATCCCTTGTACGGCCTTCTGAAATCGTCGTACAACCTTCTATATTCACCATACGGCCTTCTTTAGCTTCCGTACGGCCATACTTGAGGTGTCCACCGAACGACCTTTATAGACTATCCTGTACAACCTTGTTGTTTGCACCGTACAACCAATAGACTCTCCTTCAAACACTGTATGGACTGTCTTCTCTACCGTATGAGTAGACATCTTCCATACATCCAAGTTTGATTGCCGTACGGCCTCCTGTGACCTGCGTACCAACTTACTTGAGCCATTATTCTCCGATACCATTCGTCAACTGTACATCACCTGCACAGTAGACCATACACCATCACTCTATTGTCTTATTCTGATTCCAAAGGAAGACAGGAACATGTCAGTGGTATCAGAGTAGAAACCGTTGGGAGCATCTCTGAAACCGTTCGGGAAAGTGGTTGCGTAGCACGGGTAGTAGCTGCACAACACAGGAGCATCTGCAAAACCGTTTGGGAAAGTGGCCACGTAGCACGACAAAGGCCGCGTAGCATGGGCAACTGAGGCCACGCAACATGGGTTGTGACTGCGCAATACGGGAGCATCTCCGAAACCGTTTGAGAAATTTTCGAAACTTTCGAGAACATTACCGAAACCATTCGGGAACATTGGACTTTTGGACACATATATACCTGTGATCTATATCAGACAAGCATTCATACATAGATCAAATGTCTTGTCAAGACCAATACCAAGTTGATTGCATATCGATAAAGCCAAATCAGACAACAATTACCATATTGCTAGAAGCAATATTGAAGAGACTGTTGCATACTTCAAGAGTGCTATTGAGAAATAGCAGATCTATATCATTGCCATAAGAGATTGAGAACAGACATATATCATATTAACATTGATGTATCAGAAAAGGCCACAAGAAACTGAGAGATCATTTGCAGTATAATCTACATTGTCATATAAGAGATAGCAGAGAAAATTCGAGACCTGCAGATCAAAGATCATCCTTGCACAATTATCATTGATCATGCGAGAGACAGCAGAGATAATCTATCCATGCTTAACATTGATTGCATGGCACCAACTGCAGTTATATAAATTTATCTAATTGTTAGATCAGAGAAAGCAGTGACATTGGTTTTTCGATTATCATATTATATGGTATATCAATTATGCATCAAATCTATCATTCTTACATTTCGTATCATTGATTATAATTAGTTTAAGTTTTATTAGAGACTCTGTGAAAAGGAGCTTTGGATGTTCTTAAATTGGTTGCATGTGTGCTCTTTGTATGAAGTTTTCTTTGTACTGCATTCAAAAATTAGGACGGTAAATGAAGATAAGTTTCTGGTTCAACGACCTAAAGGCAATGCATTTGATATATAGGCAATGCTCTCGTTTCTGAAGATATGCTTCTTTTTCTTTTGCAGATTCTTTCAAGCATAGACGTAGGTGTAAAGTATCATTCAGAACTGAGAGAATTCACTTTTGATCTCCAAGGAAAGAAGACACTGCCCATCACTACTAATGGGTTATTTAGCGTGGACACAAAAGCAGGGTACAATTTCAACCCAGGATCGCAAAAGGTTGGATTATTTTAGTAGAATTACACAGTTTTTTTCATTAAAATCTAGCTCTTGAAATCATGTTTGGGATGGTAAATTTAATTTACATGCTTGGAAGGTTTAGGTAAATTAATGGGTTTAATACCCCCACTCAGACATAAACAGAGCAAGAGAGGGGTGAAGGGTACGTGCTTATGCTATAACCTTGCAACTTTATTTGCACTAATTCATTACTTATATTTGCACTTAACATTTCTTACAATACCCCTAAAACAATGGTGTCTAGAAGCTTGCACTTGTGATACAGATACAGTTGTGCTCACATTTTAGTACACCAGACTATGAGTATTCATTTTGGGAAAATGCAGATCAACAGGGGGAAAGTTGATATATTTGCCTTTGATTCTGGGGTACTGTGGTAACATGTGGCTAAAGATGCAGCTGAACTGTAGGGAAGAATGAATCATTTCTCTTGTTTCTGGGATAATGGTCACACTTTGTGAAGATGAATCTGAACAGTGGGGAAAAGAGACATTTCTGTCTTCCTCAGTTTTTCATGTCCTTTATTGTCATGGTTCAGCAGTGCCACCAATCCTATTTAGATGACCTATGATGAGTTTTCTGAGAACAAAACCCTTAGGATTTTCCCAAGGGTCACTGAACTGAGAATTAGGCAAGCTGGGGCTTCTGCCTTTTGGCTCATAGCCTGTCTTATTGCTTTTGGAGAACCTGAGTTGAGGTCAAAGTTTATTTTTGGGCAGAAACTAGTTATCAAGTTACTTGTGCCAAACCTATCAATATGAATATGTATCAAAATGGAACCTGTCACCAGGTTTCTAGGTGTGGATATTCTTTGGAATATTTTGTTAGATTCAGTTCAGGTGTTTGTCTATGCCATAAATTTGTACGTAGGTAAAAATGGCTAATTTTTTTAGAAGACAAAAATCACATCATTGTTCTATTAGCACTTATCTGTTGACATTTTTTGGAAAGAGATTTAATTAATTAATTTAGGGATACCAAGAATATTGCCACCTAATTATTTCATTTATAATCTCTTAATGTATCTGACCATCTTTTAAAGAAAAACATGTATGATCTAGGGTTGTATTAGCTATATGCAAGGTGGGGTCTTACACTGTTTTAGTCTCTGCTAAATTCTTGCCATCCTCTTGCCTCATTGGTTTTGCTCTTCAACGTTGCCAATTTAGTTTTGTGGCTTCGGTTGTTTTAGCATGAGTGGGTCCAAATACTCAAAACACGTCCCTGTACTGAATTGACCATTTTCAATCGATTTCTAATAGATAACTTTCCTGTTCCAGTCTTGGAAAATTAGTAATATATGCATATAATGTTCTATTCAAGGTTTCCCTTCACACACTGATATATTTATACTCACCCATTGACAAAGAGCGTCATGTCTGGCCCAAGGTTAGTCTTAATAAATAATAAACCACAGCACTTAATGATGGAATTAGAAGCAGTAAAATAAAATATATCAATAATAATTAAAAATGCCACTTAAGGGTTA
Source organism: Cupressus sempervirens (assembly GCA_028749045.1). Classification (NCBI taxonomy): domain Eukaryota; kingdom Viridiplantae; phylum Streptophyta; class Pinopsida; order Cupressales; family Cupressaceae; genus Cupressus; species Cupressus sempervirens. Next base: position 385,479,662 of record CM053791.1, read on the forward strand.
GAGCTGACTCGATTAATAAGAGAGGGCCAACTCCCTAGAGCTGGATTTTCTATCTTGAGGATGCAATATAATAACCATTTGTCCCAATCTCTGGCTGACCTCGTTGTGAACCTTGGTCGTGTCTTTAAATGTAAATTAAGCATTATATGTGCTAGCTGACCTGATTTGATATGTTCTATTGTTTGTAAAGAGGCGTCTCTTGGAAGGTATAAAGAGAGGTATGGTGAAACTCATTTGGGCATCCATTCATTGAAATATCATTCCGATTTTGAAAGCAGACTGTGTAGATAAACAACAGCAGATGTAAGAATATGTTAAATATGGATTTGAAAGGGAGAAGATTATCAATTTACTCATAGCAGAAAAAGAGTGGTTGGAGAGGAGATACAAAAGAAAAACATGTTAAGGGTGTGTGCAAAATTAAATAAGAAGCCGCAATTCATAAAGAATGCTCATTAATATTTGACAACCAGAAAATATATTTTTCTAGGGCAGTGACTAAATGATCTCTTAAGCCAGTGATTAGCATTGTTAATAGCAGTGACAAAGAATAATAGCAGTAATGGAGTCTATAATAAAGAAGCAATAATCTTTTTAAATGATAGTGATTAATAACTTAAGGGTGTCTCTCTCGGAAAGCAAGGCCTCCCTTGTGAAGTATTGCATCTTTTCAGTTTAGGTAGGAAGATGTAAAAGTATCAGACACATCCAATTAATGGAGAACAAGGATAAGCACCAGCTGTTGCATAGCATCAAGGAAATTGATTGAAGGGAATAATCTGATCAGACTTTGGATATGCATAACTGTGACATTGCATCTGTAAATCATTTATCCCTCAAGAAATCAAGCAAACAATTATCAAATCCACACACAGTCATCAGAAAAACATACAATTCAGCAATTAAGCATCACTCTATAATTTCAACATCATTCAGTCATCATTCACCAATATATGAAAATAGCCAAGTAATACCCGGTAGCTTAAAAGTCGACGTAAGAACAACCTTAAGACAGCAGTTATAACTTGACTCGTGTGGTTGATAGCAAGAACCCAAAGTCTCCTACAAAAACCCTTCTTGAAACAAAAGCACGAACAACTAAAAAAGCTCAGAGTCTTTGCTCAACAATTCTGATATGAAATAATATGCTAAGAAGTAAAGCTTGAAGTCTTTAAATCCTAGTACTTGCAGCCACTATCAAACTATATCAATCTTGTTTATGAAAGTTCAAAGTCTTTCAAGAACATAATGCTTCACAAAGAGAGTAGTAACAAAGACGAATTAATCAATACAACATAAGAAACAAAGATTGATTCCAAGCCTCACAACACAAAGTTTGAGAAAAACTTGCTTCTTTATTCACTTCAAAGATTTGCAACAAGAAATACAAAGCCTTCAAGTCACAAGCTCAGCCTTCTCCTATAAAGAAAAAGATGATTATTTACAATGAGCTCTCTCCTTTATATAGGAAAAACAAAGAGATAAGGGTCGAGGAAAAAGTGGAACAACTTCAACTACCTTGACTTATCTCTAATTAACTACTTTGACTTTATTCAAAGTTGCATGCCTATTGCGATTGCAACTTAACTACATGAACTGGTTGTACAGGTGCATGTTATCTTGTACTTACAACATAGATGCTCTTAACATGTGGCTTTCCTATTGCTATTCTACTTTAAGCATATGAAAAATTGAAATGTATAAAGAGTCTCAACAATCTTTGCAAATTTGTGCAGTGAGTTACGCACAACTTCAGCATCAGGCTCACCGATGTACTCAACAACCATTATGATCTTTCGATATGTACTTTTTGTTTCCGAAATTTCTTTTATAGAAATTTTCTTTTTGCTCAATTAATCTAGTGAACACTTTCAGCTTGCAAATATTCATTACATTGAGATTGAAATTATCCACTTCTAGCTGTAAGCAATTTGCTTCAGCGAGCCTTGTAAGAATATCTTCTTCTTTTTTGAGTTCTCTATTCTTAGTGATAACTCCACATGACAATTTCTTGTAACATTAGCTAATCATATCTTCTTACTCATTAATCTTCATTACTGTTGCCCTTGCATCTTTCATGAGTTATTGCATGACTTATTCTTTGTTAATCATTAGATGCTTGTAATCGTGATACATCTCAACAAATGAGATGACTTCATAATCACATAAACCATCTAAATCAAACTCCATCATGCTCTTCTAAGCACCAATGTCTCCATCCAATAACTCTAATTGTCTTTTAAGTGACTCTTGAATATCACTTAATTGAGCAGTAACTTCCTTTCCTTTCCTCAACATTTTGTAGATATCTCAAATGACTTGAAGACCTTGTGATTCAATACTAGCAGCCCACTCATCTAGAACTTGTGCCTTCTTTACTCTATCCGTACATGTATCTGGAACAAGTTCACTACCCAAGGAAGATCTCTTCATTTCTTTAATGATTCCTAGGAGACATGCATTCTCCTCCTTGAGTTTGCTCTTCTTATCCCATAGTTCATCGTTCTTCCGAGTTAAGAAGTTGACTACCTCATGTGCATCCTGTTGATAACTCAACTTGGTTTGTTTACCAAGTTCAACTCTTGTAATTTTGTAATCAACAAGCTGCATGTCTTCAGTAGATTTATGTACAAGTGGTTCAACTACTTCAACATACTTAATGTGATTTTCATTAACCACATCTCAAGAAACTATCTTGGCTTTGTTATTCTTTGAAACATTTGGCCTTGTCACTTGCTTGTCAGACTCCCCAGGTGGGATTTCTTCTTTCTTTCTCTTCTACATGATAGTGCTCAACCATGGAGGAAAGCTGAAAGAAGATGTTCCAGCTGAACTAGTAGTCACTGTAGTTAACTCTAGATTGCCTTGCATGACAGTGGTGACTATAGAGGGCTCCTTAGTTTGAATGGTTGTAGGAGTAGGATTGCTATGTGTAACTTCAATCATAAACTTCTCAAGCCAAGCTGAAGTCACATCAAGCAATGATGTAGACCGAATAGTAGTGGAAGGGATTGACAAGGAATATTTATCAAAGACATTCTCGTAGTCATATTGATCTCCTTCTGTTTCTGATGCAGGTGCATTTGAAGACACAAGCAATGCTGGAGTTATTGTCACAGGATCCTCAAGAGATGGATGCTCGGTGAAGAATGCATCCAAAGCCATGTTCAAGGGTGAATAATGAGATTCATCTAATACTGGTGTTGAATTTGGAATAGAAGTTGTCGCAAGAACCTCAAGAGGACATGGAACTAGTGGTGAGGGTTCCTTTGATTTCTTAGCGTCATCATCACTTGAGTCAATTTGGATTGATTTAGTTTCAATCCCCTTTACTTCAAGTACTCTCAAGTCCTTCCCTCCTTCGATAGATAGCTTGGGCAAACTCTGGATAGGAGGTTCAAATGTCGACGATGATGTTCCATCTTTACCTTTACCTTTTATTTTAGATATCAACCCAATCAGACCAATAGGATTGAAGTCTTACTTGGGCTTTATCTTGATGCACTTGAGACCCCTTATTTTCATCCAAGGGTTGGTATTATCAAGAATGGACTGAAATCGATCCCAAATTGAGGTACTTCCCTTGCATGGCCATCTAGGCGGAAGAATGGGTAACTTCTACACATTATGCTGAACATATTCGGGATCTAAGATTTGATCATCATCCTCAAATCCATGAGGGATTGGTGCTAAGTTGAAATCCACAATCTGCTTTATAGTCAACCGAGTGTATAGTCCATGTGCCATATATGCACCTCGGTACTTACATCAATCCAAAAATCTTCTAGACAATGTGTGTGTAGGGCTTGCTTCCTCATCTTGTCATGTAGTCCTCTCCAGTCAAAGCAACTCCTGGTTGCGAACCTCTTCAATGTGATCCTTTGAAGTTCAAACTCCATGTTCTTTGCTTTAGGCACTGTATCCAATGAGTAACCTGTAATGTCCCCTGTTGGAACATTAGTTCAATATCTCTCCTTTAAGTTTCTTGTAAACATAATTCCTATATTCTCCATTACCCCCTTCATATATTTTCTCTCTATCCTTTTAAATGACATCTCTTCCTAATACTTATATCTTTATTTCTCATCAGTTGCGACTCTTCATAATTTAATCGATTAGATTGATTTAGTAATTGATTCCATTAATATGCATTCATAAATAGATTGTCTCTTTATAAAGATCAAGTATTATATTATATCAATTTATATATGAATAATATTTATTACAATTATTTGTATTGTATCCTTGTTTATTACTATTTTATATTTAAGTATATTATTATTTTTAACTTTATTAGGTTGATTGTAATTTATTAGATCTTAGTACATATTGTTACCATACGAATAATATATTACTATTTATTCTTTAACAATATATTAGCGTAATTTTATTTATTCATAATGAATTTATAATATGCTTTATATATAGCCTTTTACTCCAACAATAATTTATTACATATTTATTAATATAGTTAAAATAATTTAGTACATATTCATTAAAATAATTATTATAACTATTTATTTCATTGACCTATTCATCTACATTATCATAATTAGGGGACATGACAATCCGCCCTTCCTCAAATTGCTTTTCCTCAAGCAATGACCATTGACACTGAACCTTTCTTTTAAAGCCAACATACATGTTATGCTAGGATGCAAAAAACCACAAGATATGCATGGAGTTTATATTGTAATGGATGAGAACATGAAGTGTGCACAAAGGAAATATGTGATTCTTGTAGACACATAGCATACACAGAGAAGACACATAAATACATGAAAACATGAAGTATACACGAAGAAGACACATAAAAGCAATAAGACACAAAGCATACACGATGCATACACTTAATACAAATATTATTTTATCAATCACCTCTTATAATATAATAATCAAAGGCTAAGGCAATGAAATATCCTGCACAAAGGGAACACAAGTTAGCATACATATATAATTCGTGTATTCATCAAAACATCATAGTTAGATATAATCATTTCTTAATCAATCGAGGTATCTCTTCTTATTTATTGCTCATAAGCTCACTATGTATGTATAGGCTACGTCATCCAGGGATTGAACAAGGAGACCTCATTAAAGTTTGGGTAGATCCTTGATCCTTTTGCGAAGGGTTCTTTGATCTTTCAATGGGTACTTTCCATCCCTCACCATGCCTAGGTGTGATACCATACCAATGTATAGGCTAGGTCATTTGGGATTGGACAAGGAGACCTCATTAAAGCTTGGGTAGAACCTTGATAATTTTACCAAGGCTTCTTAGATATTTCAATGGTTGTTTTCCATCCCACACCATGCCTAGGTGCTATACCATACTAGATTACTCACACATTGTGGCAGGGTCCCATAGCTCAATAACCCTAAACCCAAGAGTGAAACACATACCTCTCTTGCCCTAGGGATCAGCCCATTAACATACATTTTCAATTTATCTTGAATCATTGTATTTAAGATAATCAAGGAATAAAATTAAATAAGACATTAGATATTTAATCTTAATATTTCACTTCATTATTTTCTTGTCACAATACTATTTTAGCTTCCTTTTATTTACTTATTGCACAATAGTATTTATTTCTATTTTCTCTTATTTTATCTATTAAACCATAGATATATCAACATTTCTCTTTAATATTCTTATTTACTAAAATTCACAAATAATGAATTAAACTTATCTTTCTTACCTTGGCCTATGCTAGTAGTTTATATCTATTGATGTGGGTATTGGTTATCCCACCCAATATCTTGTGACGGTGGTACAAACACTCTCATTATTTCGGTGGCCTGCCTGATGATTGAGATGTGCTAGTATTTCTTCCTTGTATCAGTTAATAACGTAACCCGTGATTTGATTATGTGTTGGATCTTCCTCATTATTTCAATTTAGATGTATTTTCCTTAAAAACTGTCCCAAAATTGATCTGGATGATGGGCTTGAATTCTCTATGCTTATTAATTGCTTCTCCTTTTGTTTTGATCTATCTCTATTTTTCTCTCTTCTGAATTAACTCCTAGTAAAGTCTCAACGCTGATGTATTATTTGCATGCCTTCCGATCTGGAGTGGAAGCATTATAGATGCTTACAATTACTTTCAAAAAGTCATTCCTCATATTGTCATCATTATCACAATTTACCATTTATGATCTTCCCATCCCCTTATCACTTGATATTTTCTTTTCTAATTATCAGAAATGATCAATATTCCTTGAACAGATTTCCATTGACTCATTGATTTAATCTTTATATATTACAGCGAGTGCTCTTCATTTTTTTTGGTTTTATATCTAAACTTGACCAACTACCTCCTGTCAATAGTATATAAAATTTGTTCTTTCCAATAACAATAAACTGGCTGAATTAGATTTTGCACTCTCCCAATAAATGTTATTTTTCCCTTTTATCCAATACAATTTTTTTTGTTTCTGTCTACATAAGATGAAGTGTCGATTACCTTACAATCCGATGTCAATTTGGCATATGCTCATATTAATAATGTGGAGTAATTTGATGTGCAATCCCTTCTATATTGGTCTCTGATGGAATGAATTCAAAGTTAAACCTCCATTTACATGCAATCATACACCAAAATATGAGGCTCTTGTAAAATATGATGCACTGTCTATTCAACCGTTTGAATTGAAGAAGATACTGGTCCAATGATGTATGCTAATCATTTTTTAATTTTAGGCTGAAAGTGTATATTGTTTTCACTAACATGTTCCCTCGTGGGACTAATAGGACGGGTATATATATTTTCCATCCTATCCCTTGAAAGATCTTTTTTGCTGAGTCACTGCTCTCTTCTCTCTTCTACTTGGGCACGGTGGTTGGGTTTTAATTTGTACCCATCCCTGTTTAATTCTGATTATCTTTTTTGATTAGTCTCAAATATATCATTTTCTCTTCTTCTATATTTTAAGAGGTCAACATCCCTAAGAAAACGTCATTATTTATAAGAATTAATATACTAGGGAAGCATATTTCTCACAAGTCAATCACCTATACTGATGGGAATGAACAATTCTGATAGGCAAATAGTGAAAAGAGCAGGTTTGAATGGTCCATTTCTTCTTGAATGATGGCCATTGTTTTCTGAATAATGCCTTCAAAAAATATTTACTTGTTCTATTTTGATTTCTCTAAAATTATCTTCACAGGTTGGCAGGACTTTTGCTCTGATACCACTGTAATGTCCCCAGTTGGAACATTAGTTCAGTATCTCTCCTTCAAGTTTCTTGTAGACCTAATTCCTATATTCTCCATTACCCCCTTCATATATTTTCTCTCTATCCTTTTAAATGACATTTCTTCCTAATACTTATATCTTTATTTCTCATCAATCATGACTCTTCATAATATAATCGATTAGATTGATTTAGTAATTTATTTCATTTAATATATTTATTCATTAATAGATTGTCTCTTTATAAAGATTAAGTATTAGATTATATCAATTTATATATGGATGATATTTATTACAATTATTTGTATTGTATCCTTGTTTATTAGTATTTTATATTTAAGTATGTTATTATTATTTTTAACTTTATTAGGTTGATTATTATTTATTAGATCTTAGTACATATTGTTACTATATCAATAATATATTATTATTTATTCTTTAACAATATATTAGTATAATTTTATTTATGCATAATGAAATTATAATATGATTTATCTATAGCCTTTTACTCCAACAATAATTTAGTACATATTTATTAGAATATAGTTAAAATAATTTAGTATATATTCTTCAAAATAATTATTACAACTATTTTATTTCATTGACCTATTCATCAATATTATCATAATTAGGAGACATGACATACCCACCAATATTTAATGGGTTCCGTCTTTGTATTACTTGCTTGGGTTTGGCAAATCTGCACACTATCTTTGTTTGCAATTATAAATATTTTTTAGTGAATTCTATTGGCAACTGTCTTGTTCTAGCAATTTACAACTTTTTCATCTGTTTATCAGGAGGAATTTGCAAACCGTCACCCACCGTCTCCATTGTACTATTACCCAAAGATTGCACCGTACTGATCCTTGCCTCTATCGTACTGCCATACAACCTACCTAAGCCATACATCACCGTTCCACACCATACGACCTCATGAAGCTGTATGTCATTGCTCCCCCCACATCGTACGGACAAATCTATTTCCCAACTTGACCATCGTATAACTTCTGTTTCTATTGTATAGACATTCTAACATCTGACCGTACAACTCCCCCACTCATACCATACAGCCTCTACAATTGTCCATAGGGAACGGGAACATCATAGTGGTATCAGAGTGGTAGATCCTAATAGCCCGTGGACAATGAATGAAAGTCTATAGCGAGAAAAGAAGGAGATCCCATTCAGTTGATAGAATGACAGATTAAGAACCCACTTTGCCAAACTCATGGCGCTACTAAGCGATCTTTCGAGGAATTAGGCTTAGGTCAATGATACTCGTGACTTATGGAAGAAACTCTCAAGAAACTAGTAGACAATAAGATATTTGGTGAACAAAATGGTCACATCATGGACTCAGTGTCAGGTAAGGCAAACCCTCATCCAACAAGCTCTCGACCATCCATGTTGACTTTCCCTCTACAGACGGAGGTACCACATAGAGGAAAGCAACCAATCTTTGAGGAAGTTCAAGAACAGTCGAAAGAAGACTGGAATAATGCAAATTCGGAAGAGGATATATCCTACAAAGATTACACAAAATTGAGAATGAGATATTTCAGAGGCAGAAACCGAGGATATTTTAATGACAATCTCAGAGGGAAGTTGAGTAAAGTCAAATTGTCACCATTTGATGGATCGGGATCCATATTTTCCCAAGCATGGGTAATGAAGGCTGATACTTACTTCCAGCTTAATCCAATGCCAGAAGAAGCAATTAAATTTGCAACACTCCACTTGGAGGGAGTGGCGCATGAATGGTGGCATCATGGCACTATCACACTTGGGCATGACCAAGTAAATACTTATGTAGAATTCGTTGAAAGATTGGTAGATCAGTTAAAGATCTAGAATTCGTTGAAAGATTGGTAGATCAGTTAAAGATCTAGAACTAAACTTTAAAGAGTTGGCACAATTGAGGCAAACTGGATCGGTCGACCAGTACATCGCAAAATTTCAGAAACTCTCTTTGTGGTTATGGAAATTTCTGCAAGAAGATGAATAGTTCTCTTTATGGACAGAGTGATAGAACCACTGAGGGGCTGGGTAAAGGGTTTCAATCTTGCCATCCTTTCGGAGGCTATTAAAAAGGCGTGAAGCATGGCATCATCATGGACATCATCCTCTCGAGGTTACTCCCAGTCCAAACTACTAGTATTTCCAATGGACAAAGATAACAAATCTCTACCGAAGAAGCCTTTGTTGGACAAAGCTATTAGAGAAGAGCTCCGAAAGAAGAAATTATGTTTCAATTGTAAGGAGTGGTGCGAACTTGGGCATAGATGCCTCAGTCAAGGGAAAATACACTACATCGAAGTTGTGTCTAATGAGGAGGACGAGGGACTAGCTTTAGGAAGGGCAAGACATCTTGAGATTCTTGAAGGAGAACTTACAAAGGGCACAGAATCAACAAAAGATATACATTGACAAATACTGCATCAAGAGAAGTTTCGAAGTGGGAGACTTGTCTATCTCAAACTCCATCCATATAGGCAGTCCTGATTGAAGGCAAAAGGTAAAGAAAAATTGAAGCCAAGTTTTTATGGTCCTTATTGTGTAGCTCATCACATCGGTGAAGTTTCCTATGAACTAGAAGTTCTAGAAGGAAGCCGCATCCATAACATCTTTCATGTCTCTTGGTTGAAGAAAGCCGTGGGATAGAACATCACAGTAACCACAAATGTTCTGCAGCTTAATGAAGGGAAGCCCGTGTTAGAACAAGCCGAGATCATTGATGTACAAGAGAAGACTCTGTGGAACCTTACCTTGAGGGAATACTTGGCACGCTAGAAATACTTGCTTTTGAATGATGGGACTTGGGAAGGTGAAAACATTCTACAACATCTGACATTGCATTTGCTTGAGGGCAAACAAATTTTGGGACAGGGGGATTGTAATGTTCCCGTCAAAATAAATATTTAATGAAACCTTTGTTAGTGGGCCAATTGATTAAGTATATCTCGGACCCATTTTTATTTAATTGTTTCCGTAGGTGTGGCCGTCGGCTATCTTTGTAAACCCTCAGGAAGTTCCTCTGAAGCTTATTTAAGCACATGTAGGTAGTAGTTGGTATGTGATTTGAATAATGTTTTTTGTACTGCGAATTCCAGTTGGGAATCTCCGTTTTTCGTCATTTCAGAAGTGAAAGATCTTCCCTACTTGGCTATACCAGTTTATGTGGGATTCAACCCTCTCCCTATTCAGATTGTATTACTTGCTCGGCTCTGGAAAATCCATGCACTATCTTTATTTGTAATTATATATATTGTTCAATGAATTCTATTGGCAACTATCTTGTTCTAGCAATTTACAATGTTCTCATCTGTTCATTAGGAGGAATTGGCAAACCATCACCCACCATACTGTCACCCACAGACTATACTATACGAATCCTTGCCTCTGTCGTACGGTCATACAGCCTACCCAAGCCATACATCACTACTCCAGACCATACAACCTTCTCAAGCCATATGTCATTGCTCTCCCCACATTTTATAGACAAATTTGTTTCCCAACTTGACCACCATACAACTTCTGTGTCTACTGTACGGACACGCCAACATCTGACAGTACGACCCTTGTTCTAACTATATGGCCTCCTGCTCATACTGTACAACTCCTCCACTCATACCGTATGGCCTCGACAATTGTCTATAAAGAATGGGAACATGACAGACTTTGCTTGATCCATGTCATATTCTCGATAACTTCATCATCAACTCTTGCAAGGAAATTTTCAATGTTCATGTGAGATATGTTGGTAATACACACTTTATCACAATAGGAAGTTACTTGTGATGGTGGAATGGAGTTATGATACTAATTGTACTGATACTTCATCTTCTTTTTGTCTTTGCCCTTTGCTGAAGTAGGTTCCCTTGACATAGCAAAATTGTATGCTTGCAGAACTATCACGTGAAAATCCCATAATGTGAGAATGTCTTCATGCAAGGGATCCATGATAAGTTTTTGATGTAAAATCACAAGTTTTGGACAAGATATGGATAGGAAAAATGAATGGAATGATTAAGGATACAGAATGAACAAATGGGTCAAGGTCAGAATAACTCAAATATGAGTAGAATAGCCAAAAATAGGTTTTTGGGAGTGAATTACATATATGACCAGCAAGCTTGGAATTAAGTGAATAAGGGCATAAATGAGTAACGCATTGAGCATAGCACATTTTAATAAGTGCAAATAATGATACACTATCAGGCAAGCTTGTGGGAGAAACTTCAGCCATAAGGCAGCCATATGGAGCTACATAAAATGCATGATGATGGGGCTTTAACTTGCATTCGTATGTGGGGAAAAATAAACTTGCCTTTACTTTAAGAATGGGATTTCACACCCAATTGCATATGCAAGTAATATGAAACCTTGCACATGCAACTTGGAGAAGAAGACACAAGATAGAAGGGACAACTTCATGTACATAAAAGGAGATGTGAATCTGAAAATGGAAATGACAAAGACTTGCAAGAACAAACAAAACAAATATATACAAATTCCTTAAGGAAAATAACAAAGGTAATTTACACCAACTACACCAAGAATGAGAAAACAAGTCTTTATCCAAAACTAGAGCAAATCTGAAATAAACCCAAGAGATTTAGGATTTTAGATTTGTCCAAAGCTGAAGACTTAAATAGATTTCAAACTCCAAACAACATGGTTCGAATTTGGACATGTGGAGATGGTTAGAGAGATAACAATGCCCAAAAAATGGAACAAACTTTGACCCAGCAAGTCCATATGCAAGAGCATGTAAAAACGGTGCCTAGGGCAAAAGATTAACTTGCTGAAATGAAGAAAAACAAGTTTGAAATCAAAATACTTGCTCTAGAATGCTTCTTGAAGGGATTCAGCGCCAAAAACACCTAGAAATGCAACATTTTTTTATGAAGATCGTGCCCTTTACGGGCTGTTTTTGGCAAAATGCATATGCAAAACCTCCAAAAATCGTCACTCTTCTCAATAGGGAATTTGTAGACTTTAAATGCCTTTTAGAGAGGCATTAACATGTCACAAAATATATGCATTCTCTCTAAAAATTGCTGCTTCGATAGGATAGGGCTTTTTAAGCTAAAATGTATTTTTTGGAAGTCAAAAGAATTTGGAAATGTATGCATTTCCTTGAAAAAATGCCACTTCTCTCTTTATAAGGGAAAATCACCAAAAATTGCCATCCTTGACTTTGTAAAGGAAAACACATTATTTGGAAGTAAAGACATGAATTTAGAAACATGTAAAATCATCTAAAATCGCCACTTAGTCTATTGACTTTAAGACTTATTGGAGAACGCTTTTGAAAGTCATTATATTTTTAAAACATATGCATTGGTCTCAAATTCGCCACTTTTGACTTAGGCTTCGCCACTTTTGACTTAGGCTAGATGAAAATAAGTTTTTAAAACATCATATAGATGCAGTTGGGTCAAAAATTGCCACCTATGTCTTTGAAGAGCATTTGCATATTGTAAAAACATGCAAGTTATTTCAAAAGTCCATTAAGTGATTATTTTAAATGATGTAGATGCAACAAGTCTTAAAACTCCATTTAAATGCATTAAAACAATTAAAATAAACTATATATGCAACAACATATGTAAATGAGTTAGATTTTCTCACTTACATTAGTTGAATAAGCTTAAAATATGTAAATACATATTAAAACCCCACTTAACACACTAAGACATGTTACTGCATATAAAAAGTCCATTTAATTTTATATTGGGACTTATAATTTAGTGGGAGAGGATTTCCATGAAGTATTTTGCATGTGGATGTATGCAACATGTAATAAAAATTCCACTTTTATGCACTTAAGTAATATCAGTTATTTATATTTAATATCTAATTATAGTTTTTAATAAAGTAACATGCAAAATAGCCTTGAAATAGGCTATTTTCATAAAACATAAAAAAACTATGGTCAAATCAACTTAGAATGAGTTGAAATTTAAAAATAGACATCAAAATCCACTTTAAATATTAAATATAATTTTATATTGTCCAGTTGCCAATAAGAAGCCTATTTTTATGAGGTTTTTAATAAAAATATGTAGTTGACCTGAAAAACCCCACATTTTCCCCTATAACTTGAGCTAGACAACTCCGATTTGCACCTAAGTTAGCTTGAATAGAGCGGAATTCCAAGGGCCATTCACATAAGGCAAAAACAAGACCAAAAACTATTTACAACATGAAAAAAACAAAGAAAGGACGTGAAAGTTTACCAAAAATCGAGTGTTTGCAGTGCAAGAAGGGAAACTCTTACAAACAAACAATTGGGGATAATCTCGATGGAAAACCTTCAAAAGAACACATAGACAAGACTACATAAAGAGCAATGATTTTTTTTCAAGATGTCTTACCAATGCACCTACTGATCGATGAGAAAATTGCATAATGTTGCCTCAATTTTGTGATGTCAAAATTGAGAACAATAGGACGGTCAAGGATCATGAGGCTGCCTCATGATGTAGGTTAAGGACCACATGAGGCCGAGGAGGATAAGTTCTTGGCTTGGGCCTAGGATCGCTGGTCAATAACACCCCATTGTGGCTCCCTTACTAGCCCACACTGATCAATTGTTGGATTGAGTCAATCATAAGAGGCGAGAAGTTGACATGAGGGAGGAGAATGCTGTAAATCCCTCGCTAGTTATGCCACCTCATGATGATGGTTAAGGACCATTAGTTAAGGATCACACGAGGCCACATAGCATAAGGACTTGCTATTGGGCCTAGGGTAGAGGATACTTGGGACACCTCATTATGTTTTCCAATACAACCCTTGTTATGGTTGAATTCCCATGTAATCATTAAGATTTGTTGAGTCGATTCATATATATATTTCCTAGCCCTAGAATTGGATGTATTTCATGGATTATATCTACACTATTATCTAATTGGGTTGCAGGTTCCCAAAATAGGTCTATTGGATCTTGTTTTTGATAGAAAAGATCATGTCTCTAACCATGTTTTTCTATTTGTTTTACTTGGATTTTTGAATTTAGGGCAAAGTATAATGTGATACAATAAGGGGATATTACAAAGAGCAAGAGCGAGATAAAGTGAGAGAGAGGCAGAGAGGGAAGGAGTGTCAAAACAATATAAATAAAGGGGCATATATTTGGTTTTTTTAATATATTATATGGTTTTCAAAACAGCTCTATTGTATCTTATTTTTGAGAGCAAAGATCATATCTCTAACCATGTTTTTCTTTTTGTTTTACTTGGATTTGTGAATTTAGGGTAAAGCATAATGTGATACAAGGAGCCTTTTAAGAGAGTAAGGGAGGGATAAAGAGGAGGAATAGGGAAGGAGTGTCGAAACAATATAAGTAAAGGGGCTATAAATTTCTTTTAATTTTTTAATTTAATATATATTAATGACATGCTTTATATAGACATATACATGCATGGAATCATGGTTTTGAATGGGTAAGAATCAAAACAATTATTTATTGATTTATTGGTAGAATTATTTGGAATGAAGAATGACCACAATACAAAAATGATTACTTTTTTGTTTGTATGAACTTGGGAATTTGTTTAGTGTAATGTTCCCAACCGCATTTGGTACTTCTACGAATTTGCTTGCCCGATCTTAGGATGAAATGTTCCCCCTTGTTTATGGATGATTAGAGTTATGCATGTTGTACGACCAAGTCTTAGTCTATATGGCGACAAACGTATGGTGGAGGGGTGTTGATTTAGTGTTCAATGTGTGATGTCGAGAGAGGGCTCGTACAATGGCAGGATAAATGACATTTGGTGGCCCTTAGATGATTTGCAATGGAAATTTTACAATTATTGAGGGGAGGTCCATATGGTGAAGAATGGATTATCCATACGGTGATAGTAGGGTGTATGGTAGATAGTGTGAGGGGTGTACGGTGATGGGAAAGGACCACCATACATTAGCAAGTACAGGCTGCCGTATGTTGAGTGTGGGTAGAATATGCCCAAGGGGTATGGCGTATGGTGTAGAGGGGCAAAAGAGTAGAGTTTGTAGGGCATACTGTTAGGAATTAGCATGCACTTCCGAAAGTGGTGATGGTGCCGACCAAATACAAATAAAAATAATAATGAATACTACCATACATAGAGTTTATGCCAACACCGAGATAAGTGCAATATGTTGCTGAAATAGAGGGTTATATTTGCAATCAAAATGATGCTGTGATTTGCCAGATCCAAGCAAAGTAATACAAAGAATGGAGTAGGGTGAGGGTTGAATCCCACCGAAATATTTTAGTTAATTAATCTGGGCCCCCATATTTATTAATTCAAGTAATTAATTAAAGGTCCTTTATTGTATTATTTATATTCGGGGACCGATCAATTAAATTTTTTTCAAGTTATTACATTAAATTTTGGGGACATCACAAATCCTCGCCACCCAAAGATTGCTTGTCCTCAAGCAACTCGTAAGCTTCAGAATCCGAAACCGTGAAATGATGTTGATAGCTATATCTGCCAAAAGCTTCATGTTGCTTTATAATCACAATTCTCCAATTCTCCAATATTGTAAATATCCTACCAAAAAGATCACCACAGATGTCATCAAGTCTGTGAAAGATGTCAGTGGTCAAGTGCAATGTCTATTTTAGGGTGTCATCAACATATAGTACTAGAGGAGCCGAGATTCTTAGAATCTTAGACATGTGACAATGACTAACTTGGTTTCCTTGTCATCATGTCTCAACAATCGGGGGTGGCTTAAAGCCATCTTTATTGGAGCAAGGATCCTCTAAAAATGTTTGAGGGTGATTGGTTCACTTGACTCGAACATACTTTTAATATATCTAGAGGAAGGTCAATACCATTACTGAGCTCCTTTCCTATCTTTGTAGTGCCTTCAACCACCACTCTCCATCGCAGTTGGGTGCCAAAGTGTGATTCAAATTCCAAAATCTCTAAATCATCCCAATAGGTTGGCTAGATCACCAACTTTGATACCACTATAATGTTCCCAACTAGATTCGGAACTTGTGCAACTTTGCTTGGCCGAACTTAAGATGAAATGTTTTCCCCTTGTATATGGATAGCCAAAGTTGTTTATGTTGTACAACCAAGTCTAAGTCTATGGGCTAACGGGCATACGGTGGAGAGGGGCGTTGATTTAGTGTTTGATGTGTGATGCTGAGAGTGGGCCTATATGGTGGCAGCATAAATGACGTACAATGACCCTTAGATGACTTGCAATGACAATTGTTCGTATAGTGAAGAATGGACTCTGTATAATGATAGTGGGGTGTATGGTGGTGGCAAAGGATTGCCATATGTGTGCAATTACTTACTTGGTGTAGAACTTATGGTATTGTGATTGAACTGAAAATAATTGAAGTGCAACAATTGATTTTTGCAAGCCAAAAAGTGATCCATTGAATTCGAAAATAGAGTTTATACAAATCTAATGGATTCTAAGGGTCACCACTATCCCCTGGAAATGAAAATGAAGAGTTCACAAGTTATTTATTTACAAAAAAAACTCTAAAAACTACAAAAACTATAAAAATCTATATTAAAATCATGTCTACTTGTAAAAGTCACAACTTTCTACTCGTAGCTCAAAATCACGAATCAACGGATTTTGTGGAAAGATCTTTAACCATTTGGTGCTTGAAGGTTCAAGCTTAGTACTACAGCTTCTTGGCATTGCCAAAGCCCATAAATGCCTCGACGGCCTCCGAAAATGCGAAATACTAAAACATAGAAAATACCAAAAAAATAGTTTTCTGTATTTTCCCATTTCTACTTGTGCTTGTTGGTTCCCAAAACCATAGATTGGAATCCTACAAGTCTTGCCAACTCGATGCTGGGATATCCAATCAGTTTAAGGCCAACGTGACTAGATTGATTAACGTAATCCGAGTCCCCTGCACTTCTAGCTCTGCAAGGCCAAGGCAGATGTACCTGATCCTAGAAGGATAACTCGATTATAAACATAATGAAAGTCCTCCGAAATGGCAAGGAATTTAGAAAAAGTTTCAACTTGTGTGAAAATTGCAAAAAGTACTTGAATTTATATTGACTACACAACTTCAATGATAACTTCAAAATGTGAGTACTTGTATGCTCTGAAAATAATAATAAATATGATTACTTGGGAATGAAATATTTTGAAATAAGAATGCGTATGAATTATTATAACTGAATATACTAATTTTCAAAGGAAAGATATGGAATTATTGCTAGGATATAGATTATAAATCAGTAGCAATATAAAGACTAGTGCCAAAAATTGAAAGGGCAATAGAGTCGATATCACAAGTTTATGATGTAAAACTTTAAGAAATTCTATGCACTTCAACTATAAGAAATTTAATTATCAAGACACAACAAATCAATTATATTTATGCAATTTCAAACTAGTCTAGAACTCCTGAGGAGACAAACTAGACACAAATCTGGAAACAATTAAATATTTCACCATATCTATGATAATCGAGTTTAGAATGCTCTAAATGATCTAATCCACTTCTCTGACATTGAATCATTTACAAAATTAAAAAATGTTCTTAAAGGACAAACTATATAATATTTTTGACTCTTATAGCTTATGCAAATAAATAAAATAAAAAATCTTAGTGGTTACACTAGAAACGAAAATGCAAAGAAGACACTCATTGATGATGATCAATCCACTGCAATTTGATTCCAAGATCGCATATAAAAATTTATTTAGTGATCCAAAATCCATGGTCTTAGTTCAATATTCAATCTTTGCCAATGAAAATACCATACATCAGATTGCATATACAACTTCAGAATACGAAATAATCGTAGGAATGTGTGTTATAATTATTGTATCTCCTTTGATCTTTCATCACATATTTATAGAGCGGAAGCGGCATCGGTTGCCATTTCAAGCACCATACCTCTTTATAACATATAACTAATAAAACTTTAATATTATTTTGATTAAATATAACAGGCAGTTTTGTAATTTTATGCCTTATATTCTTAGCGATTATAAAACTCGGTTTCAATAAGCCCGCTCAAATATGTGAATATGTTGGACTTGTCTTCCATTGCACATGTTCATAGACCATAGCTTCTATAATTAATGCAATTATCTTGACGCAAAATCTGTGAGAACAATGGAAACACCTTTTTGAAGACTCAGTAATGATGTTGGAACATAGTGACGCTAACCCTTGATACGGTGATACAACATCCGACTCAACCTCTTGGGCACCTGTAACAAACAAAACAAAACAATAAGTATTACTAAACTGAACCAAAATAATTTATTTGAATTCTTGTGCATATATATTGGCATTCTAGTTTATGCTTCCACGGTGATTTTCCAGTTACTTTCTTTGTTCTGGAGATTTCTACATTCCAAGGCACCCAATTATTTAGAAGCGCTCCTTAATCACTCCTTGATGGAGAAAAAGATGAAAGAGGAGAACCACTTGCCGATTAACATTCCGATCAAATACTCCAAGAATCAAACATATAACAGGTTAAATGTCATTCTATTATCGGGTTTGATAATGAATTCTGAAACAATTCTTCTCACTTGCCATTACGCCATACTCTCCCGAGAAATACTTTTTGGTGCCTGAGAGTTCTGAAACAAATAATGTATTGCATCCTCCTATTACAACTTGATAATCACAAATTTATAACACCAATTGTTACTTTCACTTTCGTTTGCTATAGAAAAGTATTTATTGACAAGCCTCCAATGATTGCTTGCATTTCAAATTCACTACTCAATGGTGAATGAGAATCAGTTTCTTGCTTCTGTGTGACTATTACTGGGCATAGATGTAACTGGGATCATCAATTTAGAAAGGGAATGACTGAACATTCAATTTCCAATATCACTCCTCTTCGAGTGAAACATGATATCTACCACCGCATTCATGTCTGATCCAATTCAGATTACATACTCCTGTTACTGCTTCTTCCTCTATTTTCCTCAAAATACTGCAAATTTCTGCATATGGAATACATGCTGTGAGGCAAGACTATGTTTCCTCTTTGTATCTATTCCCTTCATACTCAAATGGTGCCTGAACATCAGATCCTCCTAAAAAATTCTTGCTTAGTAACCAACTGCATATCCACTATCCCATTCCATTATAAATGCCTGACATGTGACTTCAATGGTGAGTGGCTATGACCTGAGTTTCTCACATCAGTAACTATCTATGCTTTATACATGCTAGGTTCTACTTCTGATAATTATTCCATGTATCATTTGGTGAGCTTCCTCATTGCATATACACGTCATCCTATTTATAAGCTTCAACAGACACATTTAATATCACTAGAAATTGTATTTGCTTTCTTATCTTTGAATAGTCTTCAGTTATAGTCAATTGTGCCCTGAATATGTTTCAAGGTTCAACACATTTTCTGTGTAATGTTCCAATCCCTGGGAAGACAAATTTTCTCTGTTTCCAAATATCGTTAAATGACAACTGGAAGGTGTGGTACAGAGAAGATACGATGGTCGTACGCTGCAAGTAAACTGGTCGTATGGCGTCTGGGAGGGGGAATGATGGTTGTACGGTATCCATGAGTATGATGTGTAGAGGTGCTGCTGAAGCCGTACGGTGGAAGTAGGGGAAGGATGCCGTACCGAGTAGATGAAGGGTGTATGGTGGTCAAATGAAGGGTGGCGTATGGTGTAAAGGGGAGGTATGCCATACAATGGGCTGTACGATCAAAGACCATCCCATCGGTGGGCTGTACAATGTGAAATGGAGGTCGTACGGGATATCCTAAGGGCCGTATGGTTGGAAAATAAAGCAGGCCATACACTAGAAATTGCAGGCCATATGAAGGGTGAGGAGGTTGGTAAGTAAGATGCTAGAGAGGTGGAAGGGTGGAGGTACGGATGGAGACAAGAGGTTGCACAGATGATGGGCAGAGGTACAGAGATGTTATGATGCTAGAGAGGGACGAATCGAACACAAAACCAATGCACAGATACTGCTAGTTGAGGTACAGAGAATATATATATATTTATATCAGATAATAAATAGGTTGCAACAAGAATGAAGCTCCGATTTGTTAGATCTGAGCAAAGTGTTATAGGCGACAGAATTGTAATGACCCTCCTCAAATCTGCTCTCAAAAAATGCTGATGACAGCTCAAGGAATTTCATCAAACAATTCACATGCAAGGGACGTATGACTGATATAGTATTTCAGCTGGCTCTAAATGACTCTTTTGCAATTTGCATTAATGAGAATCTTGTGCTAGAAGACTCCAAATGGACTACACAATGACCTAACGTGAGTGTACTACTAATTTTGTCAATATTCAGTGCATATATATAATCTAAGTATGAGAAATGAACACCTACAGCCAACTGACATTTTTACAAACAGTTGGTATGCAAATTAACTAGCTGATAAATAATGATATTGAATTGCTTAAATGACACCAACAACTATTATCTTCTTAATTTGCAATGAAATTTTTAATACAATACTCATGAAATATGGCCAAGACTTTTGGCATTTACATGGATTACAAAATGATAATGCTGGTATAATGTACACTTACAGCTGAAACTTATAACACCCTAAAAAACAATACTAACAAAAGAACCTGGTTGTAGATGGCTGTAATAATTTCCCTCAATGTTGCCCCTTCTACTTTGCTTTTCCGATTTTCTTTTTCGACTGCTTTTTCGGATCGGCTTTTTGAATTGCTTTTAAGATTGCTTTTTCCGCTTGCTTTTTCGGTTCCGCTTTTTCGTATCTGCTTTTTTGGGCTGCTATCATTTTGAATCTCAAGACCATATCTTTCAATGGCGTCAAGATTTCCAACTTGAAGGGATTTCGTCTTTCAAACTATTGAGACATAATCTCCAGAAAATTTTCTAATTTCTTTGATATTTCCAAGCATCCTAAAAAAAAGCTCTTCCCTTTCTTTTATAGTGTTCTCACAAGAGCTCAATCCTTCGTTTTCTCCATGTGGGATAAAACATCACTCCCTTTATGTAACTTATGTCTCCAATGTGTTATAAAATAAAGGGGACTCTTTTAATTTAAATATTTTTCACAAAATATAGTCTATGCATTAATAAAGTTAAATATTTAAATTTAACTTTATAAAATAGCTTTATCAATGCATAACAAATCTTATCAATGATAAACAATTCTTCTTGTCGATTTTAAACAATTACCATCGACATACCGCTGCCATTGGATGTCCGACCATATCCAAGATGACTTACTATAAATAGTAAGTATGGCCAAAGTTGCCTCAAAACCCTTCAAAAATACTTGCAATTGAAACTATCTAGGCCAAATGGCCTCTAAGTCCCTTTAATGTCCTGGTTAGCCTACGGGACCGTGGGGAAATAGGCTAACGACAACATCATGCTATGAATGCTAAAAAAGGGGACATTACTGTCCGCCCTTCCCAAAATTGCTTGTCCCCAAGCAATGGTCAAACAACAACCCAATCAATCCACCTAGATCCCAAATGTAGTCATGAACTATACTGCTGTCAGTCAACATAGGCTCCTACAACAACCTCTGAAAATTAACCAAGAGGAATCCATAATCAAATTGGCGAATACAACTCACACAAACTCCAAAGTCAGGAACCCATGAGAAACAAGCTCTCAAAATATCAGAACTCAAGTAGAGCAGATAACCGAAATTGCCAACATAGTAAATACCATCAACACATCCCACTAGTCTATGTGGAATGTACAATACAATTCTGCAACAATGATGAATACTCCTGCATGAAACTGCACCAAATACAGAGAATCCACACACTGCACACCTACTGCAATTATCACAACTCTGCAGATCACCGGTCACTGTCTCATAACCATAACACCCATGCACTGCTGATGGTGAATAGTCATTACACGGTAGATAGCAAAAAGGAGAGCCCAGATCAAACCTGTCTGCCATCAACTCCTCAACACATGGATCAAAAGAAAACCGATGAACATATCCTACAGTATAATGCCGGTAAAAAGAACCAGTCCGAGTCAAAGACTCATCCTGTAGACGTGATACAACCAACTGAGACTGATCATCAGCTAAGTTAGAGGATGATATAGCCAAGAGTGCAAAATCAACAACAACATCACTAGTCTCTGTGCCCTCCAAGTCAAACATATCACAATGCTCAGCTGTAGTGCGCAACTTAGTTGAACCTGCCTCTAGTGGAAACGGACCAAATATGCCAATACTAGTGTCGTGGACAGATATATCCTCATCTCCACTACCTCTATCAACCTCGACCATGGACATCTGTGGATCACTAGACACCACGGTCCGTGATTGTATAGAATCCGGTAAAGACTGCAGTTGCTCTAACTCCATGGTCACCTTAGCCAAATGAAACCGTGACTCCTCGAAAGCCAGCTGTGTACTCTCAAGAATCTAATAAGTCACCTCGAGCTGCTGAGTAAGCTCACTCACCTCATCTTCCTTGGCCAATAATGCATCATATGCTGTACTCCCTCACTCCATAAGATAATCTCTGTTGGCTACCAACTGCATATAATTCTGTCTCAGAATCCAAATAGCCTCCCATAAAGAGTGGATCTCTGTCAAGGAAAGATAATTACCTCCCTGCTCATCACTAGTAGGAGAACCCCATCCATAAATTGCTAACAACTGACGAGCAGCGTCGAAATGTTGGCAAGCGATAGAAATGTCTCGCACACTAACTCTCAACTGACTAGACACATGATGGCACTGGCTAGATTGTCTCCTACAAACCTCCTCTGACTCACTGTCTAAAGGAGTATCCTCATAGTTACTGGTCTCTAGAGTATTACCATCCATATCCTGCGAATCAACTCCAAAGCTCATATCAACATGTAGAGTATCAAAAACTGTAGCACTGCTATCCAACTCCTCTGTACCAAAAGAAACTGCCAAGGAAATTAAGTCTTCAAAACTGCCCACTGCATCCTCGTGGATGTCATCAATGCCAATATGATCCTGGGACTCATCTGTACACACTGCCAAGTATGAAAGATCATCAACACGTTCCAGCAAGAATGGTCGACTGGATATATGAACAAAGCCCAACACCAGTGTATAAAAACTAATACCAACATCGGACAAGCTGTTGGCACAAGAAAAGACAACACCGTGCAATCTGCTAATCAAATCCATGATAGCACCCAAACAATCACTGCTACCAAAAAGTGTTAAAGATCTCCAGTCAACTGAATCCCAAACGCCAATATAACAATCTCGAGTCCATATTCGTAAACTAGAATCAGCTGGTAACTCAAGCAAACTCCTCACCTGAGTAATATGACCAATACCAACTAACTCCACATACCTGTCTGACATTGTCCCTGTATCCTGGTTGTGAATGCAAGATGAACTCGCAACATTATCAACGACCACATTTGATCTGCCTGCCGCAGAAAGCTGAGTATCAGGAGTGCAAGATGAAACTAAACTCAATTCCATGCCATGCTTATCCCCATGTCTCTCCCAGTCCTGTAATGCCAAGGGAATATTCACCAAAGAAGCTCGAGTGTCCTCAAGCTCGCGAGAAAGCTTGTCAACTTCCTCCTCCTTTCTCAAGGCATCTGAATAGTCTCCGATAAGTAAGAAGATGGTCATGATCTGATAGAAGATGTAAATAACTCAACTTCATCGTTCCTGTTCCTTCCCTAATCGCTTGTAAGTCAACACAAGAAGACTTTGCCTGAACTTCCTTATGTCTTCCCTGTAACTGAATCATCCAAATGTGATCCTCTATCATATCCCGCATCCTGTCATGATGAGATAATGAAGTCACAATACTGTCTTTGCTCACCTTCAGCTCGCTGGACAAATCATGCAGAGTTCTACCAACCTCAACCTCATGTGACGAAGCATCTAACTGTGCCTGGTACTCTTTCTCAGCAAAGTCATGAATGCTCACTTTCTGATCAATTGTACTATCCTCAAACATGACAGTATCCTCAATTGTAGTAACTTCATCCAGCCCAACTGTACTGGAATCACTATCTGTGTCAATCACGCAATCTGGTGTGTCTGTGATATCACCTTCTGATGCAACTGGCTCAACCTGCACAAAGTCTTTAACCCCTTCTGCTTGTGAAGATGATGCAGATAAACCATTACCTGAAGATGTGCTAATGTCTCCTTGTATCGAATTCGCATGTCTGTTAAACTCTTCATACAAGTTTCTGCCTGTCATAGGGAAGGTATGATCCTTAGGCCTATCAATCAGGCTCTTTAACCACGTACATGCCATAGGTGACAAATTCCTCTTTTTTTTCCAAACATACCATAAGTCTTTTGCCAAAAGTTTAGAAATTTCATCCTCCCCCTCAAACAAGATTGTGAACATGATGGAGTGCATTGATGCCAATACTCTGCTGGGATGAAACTCGTCCATAATATTGCAAAATGTATTAAACATCTTGTGAATGTCACTAATACAACCAATTGCCAGCATAATATTTTCAAATCTACACCTTGCAAATACTTCAAGTAATCTTGCCCTCTTTGTGAAATAAGGGTCCCGAATGTTGTCCAACTTTTCAAAGCTTTTTACCATGACATGAAGTACCTCTTTCATAATCTGATCGTCATAAGAATCAAGGCCAGCTATTATCCTCATGATTTCACTAATGCAAGAGAGAGCTGTAAGTCTTATTACCTCATCATGATGTCTCAATAATCGGGGCTTAACCAACGAACCAAATGCTGGAGATAAAGCTGTTTGCATAGCATCGGGTCTTGACTGATCAAACTTGCCTAAATAAGTTTCCAACTCCTCCAAAGTTCTTAGAAGGTCCTCTGTTTTTTGAAATGGACAATCTAATTTCTTCTTTACATTGTGCATTCTTTCTTTCAAATCCTTGTCTCCTGTTAAAGCCATACTGATAATTGAATTCAATCTGAAATAACCCAATCAGGCTGGCAGGAAACTGCTCTGATACCATTGTAATGACCCTCCTCAAATCTGCTCTAAAAAAATGCTGATGAAAGCTCAAGGAATTTCATCAAACAATTCACATGCAAGGGACGTATGACTAATATAGTATTTCAGCTGGCTTTAAATGACTCTTTTTTCAATTTGCATCAATGAGAATCTTGTGCTAGAAGACTCCAAATGGACTACACAATGACCTAACGTGAGTGTACTACTAATTTTGTCAATATTCAGTGCATATATATAATCTAATCATGAGAAATGAACACCTACAACCAACTAGCATTTTTACAAACAGTTGGTATGCAAACTAACTAGCTGATAAATAATGATATTGAATTGCTTAAATGACACCAGCAACTATTATCTTCTTAATTTGCAATGAAATTTCTAATACAATATTCATGAAATATGGCCAAGACTTTTGGCATTTACATGGATTATAAAATGATAATGCTGGTATAATGCACACTTACAGCTAAAACTTATAACACCCTAAAAAACAATACTAACAAAGGAACCTGGTTGTAGATGGCTGTAATAATTTTCTTTAATGCTGCCCCTTCTGCTTTGCTTTTCCGATTTGCTTTTTCGACTGCTTTTTCGGATCCGCTTTTTGAATTGCTTTTACGGATTGCTTTTTCCGCCTGCTTTTTCGGTTCCACTTTTTCGGGCTTCTTTTTCGTATTTTCTTTTTCGGACTGCTATCATGTTGAATCTCAAGACCATATCTTTCAATGGCATCAAGATTTCCAGCTTGAAGGGATTTCGTCCTTCAAACTATTGAGACATAATCTCCAAAAAATTTTCCAATTTCTTTGATATTTCCAAGCATCCTAAAAAAAAGCTCTTCCCTTTCTTTTATAGTGTTCTCACAAGAGCTCAATCCTTCGTTTTCTCCATGTGGGATAAAACATCACTCCCTTTATGTAACTTATGTCTCCGATGTGTTATAAAATAAAGGGGATTCTTTTAATTTAAATATTTTCCACAAACTATAGTCTATGCATTAACAAAGTTAAATATTTAAATTTAACTTTATAAAATAGCTTTATCAATGCATAACAAATCTTATCAATGATAAACAAGTTTTTTTGTCGATTTTAAACAATTACCATCGACATATCGCTGCCACTGGATGTTCGACCATATCCAAGATGACTTACTATAAATAGTAAGTATGCCCAAAGTTGCCTCAAAACCCCTTAGAAATACCTGCAACTGAAATTATCTAGGTCAAATGGCCTCTAAGTCCCTTTAATGTCCTGACTAGCCTACGGGACCGTGGGGAAATAGGCTAACGACAACATCATGCTATGAATGCTAAAAACGGGGACATTACAAGAATAGGGTGAGGGTTGAATCCAAAGTAACAAGAATCAGAATCGGATCGAAATCGGCAAGGCCGAATCAAATCGTGAATCGGCCATGAATCGGAATCGAATCAGCCATGAATCGGAAAATTTAAAAAACCCTTGAAATTTAGTGAGTAACTTATTTCATAAACCCTTTATCGCTGATTTGATTCACCGATTCACAAAAAATCGTTTGGCTTGAATCGAATCGCCGAATCGCGTGAATCGCATGAATCGCCGTGATTCTTGGAACTATGGTTGAATCCCACCAAAATCGGAAAATAGCCAAATAAGGAAGGTCTTCCACTTCCAAAATGGCAAACAAAGAATCCCAACAAGACTTCGCAGTACAAAGAAATAATCCAAATTGCATACCTAAAGACTACCTACAAGCCATGCTTAAATATGCGTTGGAAAACTTTTCGAGGGTGTACAAAAATAGCCGATGTTGACACAAATGTCAAAAACAAAAAAAAATGGGTCCGAGATATATTAAATCAATCGGCCCATTAACAAGGTTTAATTAAATACATTTATTTTATGACTAGGACATTACAGTCCTCTTGTCCCAAAATTTGCTTGTCCTCAAACAAATGCACATCTGGTTCTAGGAAACCTTCCATAATCAGCTCCTTCAATTCCGAGTCAGGTACTAAGTAGATCTTTTTGGTGAAGTAAATGATGTCATCAATAACTTTGTATCTTTCATCGCGTACATAGCCATCCATCAACTCACATGCAAAAGTGTTCTTGGAATACTCGATCAATAGATGGGCCTGCCAATTATCTAAGGAATATGGTGAGGCGTTGACTATCTTGTTTTTACTTGCAGTGTCTGGGACCAAATCCTGTTTAAAAATTGCCTCCATCTTCTTCATTTTGACTTCCCTCGATCCTTTATTTGACATTCCTCTTAGCAGCACCTTCTTGCCCTTCGTCTCAAATGAAAAGTCCATCTTTTTGAAACTTTGGGTGTTTTGGTCAAGAGTTTCCAACCACTGAATGCCCAAAATGATATCAGTATCAACCAAATCTATGACAAAGAAATCATTTTTTATGGTATCGTTTCTCATGGAAATTTGTAGCCGTGGGATCACATGAGTGCAAGGTAACAAGGTTCCTCCTGCAACCTTAACCTCAAGTCCTTCATGCTCAACTGCGTGCAGGCCTTTACTAGTGACCAAAGATGAATTGATGAAATTGAGTGTGGCACCACTATTAATCATGATTGGTACTTGTTTTCCATAAAGTGTGCTGCGAACCCTAAAGATAAAACTTCCAGTCGATGTAGTGACGGTGACAATGGAACCCCGTTTTTGTATCAGGGCATTTATTCTCTTCTGCTAGATAATTTCTTCATCAGTTGCTGTAGGTATTTGTCTTTCGTCATCATCAGGCATCACTTTAATGTAATGAATCTTTCCCTGTTTAAAAATTGCCTCCATCTTCTTGATTGTAACTTCCCTAGATCCTTTATTTGACATTCCTCTTAACAACACCTTCTCACCCTTCGTCTCAAATGAAAAGTCCATCATTTTGTAACTTTGGGTGTATTGGTCAAGAGTTTCCAACTGCTGAATGCCCAAAATGATATTAGTATTAACCAAATCTATGATAAAGAAATCATCTGCCATGGTATAGTCTCCCATGGAAATTTGTAGCCGTGGGATCACATGAGTGCAAGGTAACAAGGTTCCTCCTGCAACCTTAACCTCAAGTCCTCCATGCTCAACTGTGTGCAGGCCTTTACTAGTGACCAAAGATGAATTGATGAAATTGAGTGTGGCACCACTATCAATCATGATTGGGACTTTTTTTCCGTGAAGTGTGCTGTGAACCCTGAAGATACCACTTACAGTTGATGTAGTGAGGGTAGCAATGAAACCCTCTTTTTGTATCAGGGCATTTATTCTCTCCTATTGGGTAATTTCTTCATCAGTTGCTGCAGGTATGTGTCCTTCATTGTCATCAAGCATCACCTCAATGTAATGAATCTTTCCCTTCCCAAGGCAGCGATGACCAAGTCCCCATGGTTCTTTGCATTTGAAACGAAGCTTTTTCCTTCGGAGTTCTTGCCGAGAATCTTCATCAATCCGAGGTTTTTTCTGAACTGTCTCCTTGTCCTTGCCTTCTTGTGGGAATGGTGTTGGTGTAGCTGCATGAGTTTTGGAGGAAGATGTGGCCATGTCATGCACCTTCTTAATAGCTTTGTTGAGTGCACACGGGTTAAACACTTTGATCCAACCTCTCAAAGGCTCCCTCAACCCATCCATGAATATCACAATTCGGCGTCTTTCAAAGATGTCTGTGACTAATACTAATAGTCTTTGGAACTCAGTAATGTAGTTGTCTACCGTGCCCATTTGCTTTAGTTGAGCTAGATCTTTGAAGTTTAGCTCAAGATCTTTCCCATCAAAATGATGAATGAGTCTCTAAGTGAACTCGACGTAAGAGGTCACTTGTTCGTGACCGAGAGTGAACAATCCATGATGCCACCACTCATGCGCCACTCCTTCCAAATGAAGTGCTACGAACTTGATTGCTTCCTCTTCAGGCATTGGATTGAGTTGGAAATAGGTATTTGCTTTTAGGACCCATGACTGTGCTATAATGACTCCAGATCCATCAAATGGCGATAAGTTTACCTTTCCGATCTTTCTCCTGAGATCATTAAAATAACCCGCGATATCCCCCACCAGAATATCTCATTCTTAGATCAACATAGTCTCTGTAAGATATATCACCTTCCATATTCATGTTCTGCCAATCTTCCCGAAGTGGGCTCTCTTCCTTTGCGTGGTGCTTTCGTCCTTGGAAGGAAGATGAGTATTGAGGGTCGAGAGCGAGAGGGTTGACAGTTTGTCCTTCTCGAAATAGAATCGTTGCTATGCCAATTTTGTTCTCCTATCTTTCCCTTGACGAATTTTTGTAGAGTTTCCTGCATAAGCCTTTGGGTTTCGTTGATTTGCATTTGGTTTCTGTTCAGCTCTCATAAAAGATTCATGAGTTCTATCGTGGAATCTTGATGATTTGCCATTCTATCAATAGGGTTATTTCGCCTTCTCCTTCGAGTATAAACTTGCATTCACTTCCACAGGCAGGCAGGCAGGATCAAAAGCTTTGATACCATTGCAATATTCCAATCTCGGGGAAGACAAATTTTCTGTGTTTCCAAATAATGTTAAATGACCAGTAATTGGAAGGCATGGTACAGAGAGGATATGATGGCCATACGCTGCAAGTAAATTGGCTGTATGGTGTCTGGGAGGGGGAATGATGGCTGTATGGTATCCAAGAGTACTGTGGGCAGAGGTGCTGCTGAAGTCGTATAGTGGAAGCAGGGGAAGGATGTCGTACGAAGTAGATGAAGGGTGTATGGTGGTCAAATGAAGGGTGGCATACGGTGTGAAGGGGAGGTATGTTGTACAGTGGGCCGTACGGTTAGAGACCATGCCATAGGTGGGTCATACGATGTGAAATGGAGGTCGTACGAGATATCCTAAGGGTCATACAGTGGGAAAATAAAGCAGGCCATACACTAGAATTTTAGGTCGTAGGAAGGGTGAGGAGGTTGATAAGTAAGATGCCAGAGAGGTGGAAGGGTGGAGGTACAGATGGAGACAGGAGGTTGCATGGACGATGGAGAGATGTACAGAGATGTTATGATGCTAGAATGGGACGAATCCAACACAGAACCAATGCACAGATACTGCCAGTTGAGGTACAGAGAATATATATGTATCTATATCAGATAATAAATAGCTTGCAACAAGAATGAAGCTCCGACTTGTCAGATCCGAGCGAAGTGTTACAGATGATGGAATAGGGTGAGGGTTGAATCCCATTGAAACTGGAAAATAGCTAAATAGGGAAGGTCCTCCACTTTTCAAATGGCGAATGACAGAGAATTCCAACAAGAATTCGTAGTACAAAGAAATAATCCAAATTGCATACCTAAAGACTACCTACAAGCCGTGCTTAAATACCCGTCGGGAAACTTTTCGAGGGTGTACAAAGATAGCTGACGATGACACAAACTACGAAAACAAAATAAAAATGGGTTCGAGGTATATTAAATCAATCGACCCATTAACAAGGTTTAATTAAATACTTTTATTTTATGACAGGAACGTTACATTCTGAGTAATAATTGAATTTGAGTAACTACATGTATGGTAGGAGCATCCCTTTCTCATTCATTCCTCATGAGTCTAGTATACATAGAGATGAAATAGTTATCACTAAAAGTTTCATATATCACCCTGTTTTAATTGCTTGTATGTTCCGATTGAATCCTCTTACACCATTAATCTTGTACAATCTGTTTATATAATCAGCCATCACTACGACATCAACCATGTTACAAAAATGATTATAATCTCAGTATAAATTGTTCACAAGGTTTTCAAATATTTGCTCAAGAGTGCTTTATCCATTATACTTCTAATTTTTCTGCGTGGCATCAAATTTATTAACACCAATGGCAATATTTTATCATAAATCTCCAACATTGTTTCTCAAATGAAGACCGTAAATTGTGCAAAAATTTAGGCTCCATTAGTGGCTCTTGTTGGGGACATATGCCCCTTGTGGGCATAATGAGTATCCTAACTTTCTCTGGAGAGAGCAGACCTGCACAAGACAAAACAAAAGGCAACAATTAGTCCATGCAATAATACCAATAGAACTTTAAAATAAGTATGAAAGGAAAATGAATAAAAGAAAGAAAACCCTCTGAAGGGTATTATTGGAAGAATGGCTTCAAACACTGTCCATGTACTGGGAAACCCTGCATACATCCATCCTTGTCCTGCAAAAAATAAGAATGTTCTCCAGTGTTCTCAAAAATGACAAACGGTCCTAACCACAAGGCTTCGAACTTTCCATGCTTGCCCTTTTACTTGATCCCTGACATTCCATTTTAGAACCCAATTGCCTACTTTGAAAGACCTTTGGGCCTTTTTATCAAGAAGAAACTTTAGTTGTTGTTGTTATTAATATATTGCTCTTGTGCATCTCTCTCGATTTGATCAACTAGCGCATTCAATTTGCTTTCCATAAAATTTATATCATTTAATTGTTCTTCAGTGATAAATTTGTAAACCTGATTGAGTTGTGTAGAGGAAGTCTTGCTTCCTTGCCATATACTAAGTTAAAAGGGGAAAAGCCAGTAGACTTCTTTGTAGCGATCCTATCTGCCCATAATGCTAGTTTAACTTAGAGTCCCAAGCACGCTTGTTGTTGTCCAACATCCTTCTAATAATCTTCAAGATATTCTTGTAACTTAACTTAGCTTGTTCGTTACCCTGAGGGTGATAGGGAGACGAATATGACACGCTTATACCATATTTCTTGCAAAAGTCAGGAAACTTGTTAGATCGAAAACACATGCCGTTGTCTACTATGATCTTTTGTGGGACTCCAAACCTGGTCAAAATATTCTCTATGAGAAACTTGATAACAACTTTTCTTGTAGATTGTTAGGTAGGTATGACTTATACCCATTTGGTGAAATAATCAATTGCTACCAGGATCCAGCTATGACCTCCACTTAATTTGTCACTAATTTCTCCATGAAGTCGATTCCCCACATCTTGAATGGTTCCTCTACTTGTAAAGTTCTTAGCAAGGAGGGCACTGTCATATTTCAGCTTCCTTGAAATTTTTTGGCATGCCTCACATTTTCTCACATATGCATGGCAATCTTTAAAAAGATGGGGCCAATAGCAGCTGCTTGTAGAATTTTATGCGCCGTAGTCCTTGCTGAAAAATGACCACCGTGGACTCCTTCGTGCATTTCTTTGAGAATGACTTTGGATTGATACGTATCTAAACAAAAAAGTAAAACACCATCTAGGTTCTTTCAATACAAATCACCTTGAATCAATGCATACTTTGCAACTTGCAAATTAATGGTTCTTTTCTGGTTATCATTTAGATTATCTTTACCTTTCATGTGTCTTAGATAGTAAACTATATCACTATACTAAAGACACCTTTCGATACTAACCTTAGTGTGGTCAATATTGATCTTATTAACTTGCACCACTTCCAAAGTTGTTTTTGCCATAAGTTTAGCTAATCCTTGTCCTCGGACCAATTTTGTAATCTGAATATCTATGTTGAATTCTTGAATTTGGCTTATCCACCTACATCTTCTTCCGGTAGTTTTAGACTGCCTAAAAATTTCTTTGATAGCTGCATTGGGCACATAAGAAACAATCTCTGCTCCGACTAAGTAGGGTCTAAAGGACTTGACTGCTTTAACAAGGGCATAGGCTTGCTTCTCCTTGATATCGTAATTAAGTTCAGTAGCTTGTAGGCTTTTACTAAAAAATGCAATGGGCTACTCGTGACCTTCTTCATTCTTTGTAACATCACAACAGCTATATGGTAAGAAGCGAGTGGGAAGATTTGGAAAGGCCTTTTAAAATTAGGAGATTTGAGAACGGGAGTTTCCTTGATTCATTTTTTAATTTTTGCAAATGCCTCTATAGCTTCGTTATTCCACGCTATCTTAGCTCCTTTCTTAAGCATCTTAGCTATGGATTTTATGATTTCAATAAAATTGGATAGGAACCTTTTTACAAAATTGATTTGTGCAAAGAATGATTGGACGACCTTAACTATTTTGGGTATTCGAATATTATCAATTGCAGCTACTTTCAGGATCTATTCTTACCCCTTCCTTAGAAACAATGTGCCCTAAAAGTTTCCCGTCCGTGACTCCAAAATGACAATTTTTAGGATTAAGGGAAATTTTGTACTCGAGAGCTCTTATGAAATTTTTCTCTAAATGTTTGCAATGGTCTTCTACTTTATTAGAGTAAGCAGCAAGATCCTCTTGATAGACTAACATAATCAAATTAATCAATCCGTCAAATGCAACATCGATTGCTCTTTGAAAAGTAACCCCTGCGTTGGTTAAACCAATTCATGACTCCAGAAAAATTGTCAAGCTTGAATCGAATCACCAAACCGGCGATTCTGGCGATTTTCATGTGATTCTGGTGATTCTCAGAACTATGGGTTAAACGAAAGGGCATTCTGGCATAAACATACACACCCCAAGGAGTTATGAATGTTGTTTTATGCTGTTCAAATTCTGACCTCAATTTGCTTATACCCAGAGAGTCCATCCATCATAGACAATAATTCGTTACCAGACACTTGCTGTAATAAGATTTCCATATTTGTCAGAGCATAGTTATCTTTTAGAGATGAAGTGTTTAAATTTCTAAAATCTATGGCTAATCTAATATCACCATTCTTCTTTTTAACTGAAAAAAGATTAGAAACCCAAGTTGAATGTCACATGGGTTTAATGATGCCAGCATCCCTTAACTTAATCAACTCTTCCTTCATTTTAGGGGTTAAAGTTGGGATAATAGGCCTGTATCTTTGCCCAAAAGGTTTAGCGTCGGGTTTCAAGGGTATTTCGTGTTGGAATAGATATTGCCTATAAGCTTTCAACTCATCATAACTCCAGACAAATACATGCCTATATTTCCTTAAAATGGAAATCAGATCAGACCTAATTTTGGATGACAGTTTCTTTCCTATAAAAACTTTTTTAGGAGAGTGTTCTTTTCTTAGTAGGTTAATCCCCTCAATGTCATTTTGAATTTTAGTTGAGTTACTAAGTTCTAGACTTTTCCTCTCATCAAAAATTCTTTCTAAGACTACCAAACCCTTAGGTATTTTATTAGTTTTCAATTGAACTATTTCCTTACCAAATAACATTACCTTACCGTCCTATTCCTTTATACATCCATTCCAGTCAATGTTTTGGTTTTCATAATCTTCGTTGCAATTCAAAAACTTAATAACCTTATTGTCTTCGAATACTTGCCAGTTTTGCACGTTATCAGGTATTGACGGTCTATTCTTCATTTCTACCTGGACAACTTTGGTAAGCAGAAGATCAATCTGTCCAATTGCAAGGTTAGCCATTATGTCACCCAAATAGTTGTTAGATCTATCAACCCATTTAATGAAAAATGCATCAAAACATTCTATTAAATCCCACACATAATTTTGGTATTGTTTTAAATTTGGCTTCCTAGCTGCAAACGTGTGTCTGATTTGAGATACAATAAGATCTAAATCATCTAAAACAGAAAGCAACTTAATCCCACAAACTCTGGCAATATTAAGGCCAATAACTACAACTTCATATTCATAAATATTATTTGTGCATTCGAAGTTTAATAAAAATGAATGCTTAGATGTCTTACCTGATGGTGAAATGAATATGACACCTGCTTTGTTACCCTCTTTGCTACAAACCCCATCGAAGTACATTTGCCAGATGCTGCCATGATCTTTTTGTACATGTGTTTTAATGGAATCAATAACCTCTAAAATCGGTTTGGATACACTTACTTGAAAATTGTCCATGTTGGACTGGTAGAAGTTAACCTTAGAATCAAGATTATAATCTTCAATTAAGTAGTATGACCTCAGCTTTCTTTCAATTCTGATCTCCTTACCTCCTATTGGTATGGTAGCATAGGATAAATCAAGTTGCACATGACTACCTACCAAGTTCGACCACTGTTGAAATAATAACATACCATAAATTGCTGAGATTTCTACTACAGTAATATTAGTCCTATATGATAGTTGAGGAAATGCAGGAAATCGAAATTCAACATTTTTTATAATACCAGCTATGGGAACAAATCTATTGTCCATAGCATAACATTTTCTATAAGGAGTATCTACTTCAAGACCAATTTCTTTCATAACATCGGCATATATAATATTTACTGCCACACCTGAATCAATCATAATTTTTTTTTACCAATTTGTTATTAATCAATAAAGTTAGATAGAATGGATCCACTTGACTAGAATTCTTATTTAATGTTGTTCCTAAATATACAACAGGAGGGTCATCATTAGTCTTTGTATCATTTTCATTACTAACATCTTCTATGCTAGATAAAATCTTCACAGTTTCCTCCCTGTAAATAGAAAATTTCATCATCTCTATTAGTGAACCAACAATTTTTAACAGAGATAATGCATGATTAATAAAAGTGTGACAATCAAATACTTGCTTACCATTGTGCTTAGTTTGTTGTTTGGTCAACTTAGGAGGTTGATTAGTCTTTTCCTTCTTACCTTCATTTTGATTACCACTCATCTTAGACGCTTCTCCTTATTGTAGGTTCTTTGCAAACATACTGGTGGGATTACTTTGATCTGTGCCCAGATTTTTGTTTCTAAGCTGGTATGTTTGTTTAGCATGTTCAACGACTGCAATGGTATATGCTTTCCTTTCCTCAGTCGTCAACCTTGGAAGAGTAGGGGTTTCCTCCTCAGCTGAAAATACTTGTTAGATATGATGTTGCTGATTTATTCTTGAATCATAATTTGAATTCTGGTCATTTCTACTCCACAAAGGTTCAAACAATAGAGCATTAATAGCGTGTTTCTCTTTTGCTTCTCGATTCTCTTTTAGAATGGATTGTGCAATGACACAGTGTTCAGGAGCATGGGGCAACCTGCAAACTTCACACCACAGCCCGTCATCAATCATGTTGACTTTCTTCAAAGGATTTGGACTATCTTTGACTTGGTCTTTCCGGTTTCCCATCTTTCCATTTCGTATTATATGGCATATCTTGTAGTCTTGGTCTGTCATTTCTTTGAAAAGGCGGCCTTTAATTTCTGTTTCGTTTCATCTTTATATCCTTAAGCATATCCATAATCTCTTTTAATTCATCTTTCTTAGGGACTTTAGGATTATATAACGTTGCATCATCTCTCTTATTTACTTTGCCAACTGCTTTTCTGTTGTTCTTTATTGTCATGGCCACTTTGAATGTCTGTGGCAAGGGACTTGGTCTGTGAGATCTTATCTCATAGTGCATTTTGCTATAAAAAACACTTAGATAAAAAACAATTAAGAACAAATCCACTGGTTCAATCTCTTGGAATTCTGTTTAGCACTTTATTAAATCTTTTCTTGAACTCCGAGACAGACACATTGACATTTTATCTTTTGCTTGTCAACTCATGCGAGGCAAAAGATGTATCATTGTGATCTTTGAATTGTTCTATAAATTGATCAACAAAATTGCACCACCCAATTATGGATCAGTCTGGGAGACTTCTACACTATTATGCTATATCTTATATTAAGCATTGGACAAAGAGGTTCATAAAAACATCCTCATGATCTTCAAAATTTTCAATTGTGTTCTTTAGATGGATAGCATGTTGCTCAACAGATTCAACTCCATTATTAGAGAATTTTGGAATGGCAGTCCTCAAATCATTAGAAATCGCGTTTGGGTATCCTCTTATCCCATCAAATTTGATTTGCTGATATCTTTCAATAACCATAGGTTGTCTCATAGCCTGATTTCTCAACCCTTGATTTTTTGTTGCATAACCTTGGTTATTTTGGTTGATGCTTCTATTGTTTTGGTTGCCACCACAAGGCTGCCCGAAATTTGCATTATTTTTTGGGATGCCTCTATTATGCTGTCCTGAATTTTCAGCATGCTGATTACCACTATATTGTCTTCCCAAGCCCTCATTTTGATTTCTATTTTGTTCGTGATTAAACAAGGGGTTTACATGGCTAGTAGAAAATTGTGAACCTACACTTTCCCTATGACGAGGATTTTATTTATTCGTCTTATTTGTCTCCTCATGAACAGGTTCCCTTCTTTCTTCTCTCCACCTCTCTTGTCTTTCTCCATTGTTCTCTTTGTTTCGTGGAGAGAGAATGTCATTTCTTAATATACCTATTTTCTCTAAGACATCATCATGTTGCATCTTAACTATTCTTGCTGTCGTCGGTAGAAATTGTGTATCGGCCGACGGGTCCCTTCGGAAAGTAAATTGTGTATCAGCCGATGAGTCCCTTCGGAAAGGAAATTGTGTATCCGCTAACAGGTCCCTTCGGAAAGGAAATTGTGTATCAGCCGACGAGTTCCTTCGGAAAGGTTTTTGTTATGTAGCGACATGTTGTATGTGGCCGACGGATACCTTCGGGAAGGTTCCTCGGAAAGTATTTATAACCCCTTCAGGAAGCATTGTATTGATGAGATCATCAAAGCATAATGTAATGTTTTGGCATATGCGAATAATAATGAGACTTCTGCTGTTCGTGTTCGTGTTATTTATCTGTGTGCAATTCTTAATTAACCTGTATGGTAAACATTTGGCGCCATTGCCCGATGGACCTAGTACGCAGGCAGGCGGATATGAATTAAATGCCGAATCAGTTGAACAAAGATAAGAGTAAGCTGAAGGAAAAGGATGACATATGCATTGCGCAGCAAAATTTAATTTTGGCTCAACAGACAGAGCGTCGAAGGAGATTTCAGAATATTGCCGACGGAAACAAGAGCGCGGAAGGATTGTTGAAGGAGACTTGACAGTAGCTCGTTTTGGTGGAAGAAGCAAGGGAGGAGTTTCTGAACTTGCATATGCCACGGGAAGAGAATCCTGACGGAAGGAGATCGACTCGCACGGCTCGAAGTGCCGAAGGAGCACGAGCGTGGAGTGACCTCTTTGTCCGAGATATACTTTCGGAACGAAAAGCTTCGGTTGACGAACCCTCTTCTTCACCAAACAGCACAGAAGTCCAAAAGAGCGCGGGTGTTGAAAACAGCGCGGAAGCCCAAAACAGCGTAGGTGTTGAAAATAGCGCCGAAGTCCAAAACAGCGCGGGTGTTAAAAATAGCACGGGTGTAGAAAACAGCGCGGGTGTGCAGAACAACGCGGGTGTTGGAAATAGCGCGGGTGTGCAGAACAACACAGGTGTCCAAAACAGCGCGGGTGTGCAGAACAACGCGGGTGTTCAAAACAGCGCGGGTGCTCCAAACAGCGTAGGTACACAACAAAACCCCCAACATACAGTGATAATGGCAGGTCCGAAAGAAAAGTTGCCTAAATTTGATGGTGAGGAAGCAGCTGATCCCATTCGACATTGTAAAACATGTGAAACAATCTGGAGGGCAAATGGCATAAAAGATACAAACGAATGGATCCGACTATTTCCCGCTACCCTACGGGGTGTTGCGATTGATTGGTTTACTGATATTGATCCACAGAAGTTAAACAGTTGGGATAACATTAAGAAGGAGTTCATCGCAGAATTTCAACTTCTGCGCGACGATAATGAAATTGTAGCGGAGATATTCAATACCAAGCAAAAGAAGAATGAAATAGTACGGGTCTTCGCAGGAGGTTGAAGGACTTAATCAGTAAAATGGAGAATAAGCCAGCAAATGGGCTCCAGAAAAGATGGTTCATTGAAGGCCTTCACCCGAAGCTGCGGAAAAAGATGAAGATCGTGCCACCATCGACATATACTGAAGCATACAATCAGGCATTGAACCTCGAAAGTGACCAGAAGAAAAAGAAGAAGAAGACCACCTCATCGGATTTAGATGACGATGAGCCTTTAGAAGAAGATAGCAACGACGATGACGAGGCAAGCAGCAAGAAGGTTCATGTCCTTTAGAAAGACATGATTCAGATGATGAAGGAATTCAAGAACATGAACAAGGAAACTAAGGGCAATGACCTATGGTGCACAGAGTGCAAGAAAGAAGGCCATACGAAGGGATCATGCCCGAAAGATCAATTTTGTGAGATTTGCCAGATTATGGGACACTCGGTAAAGGAATGCCCTTTCAACTTGAAAACAAGAACACCACAGCAAGTGTTCCTGACACAGGAGGCATCCCTGTCAGGAGGGAACGGGAACACCAGTACGAAAGGTGCCACATTGGGCGGATACAGAAACAATCGGCGCGGTCAGAACAACAACAGCAATAACAACAATGGCGGCAACAACAATACAGGCTGAAGGAGTCGAATTCAGTATGATGCGAATGGTCGACCGATTGTTCAATGTCACGCATGCAATCTGTGGGGTCACTTCGCCCAAGAGTGCACAACGATGAACACACCGAAGGTGCTATGTCGATGGTGTGGACCTGGCGATCACGACGATGCTAAGTGCCCAAAGTCTGGAGTAAACTTGATTTTCGTCGGGATAGATGAGGAAGAAGTTCTGGCAATCACTCGAAAGAAGGCGAAGCTATACCCTGATCCGATGGAGGAAAAGAAGAGACTGGAGGAAGCATAGGTAGAGATCCAGAGAGCAACGCAGATAGAAATGACACACCTGAAGGACACGCTGAGTACCTCCGTACAGAATTGCGCAGAACAGAACATTGTACGACAAATATTGCAAGCTGAGATACCCGTCAGGATAAATGATTTGTTGCTCACTATGCCTCAACTCCGTACGGCCCTCACAAATATAGTCCCGAGTACTAAGCAACTGGTAGAGCAAGACAAGGAGAAACAGGGGGGTACAAGTGTAGAAGCCCCGATGCTGTTAGCTCTTTCATCTGGACGCTATCTGGCAGTTGTTGAAATGGGCATTCTCGGGACTGTGCTAACGGACACGATCGTGGACGGAGGGTCCGGTGTCAATGTGCTGCCAGAGGATACCTGGAAAAAGTTGGGACAACCAACATTGTGGCCACCTACCTTCCAGTTGTTAACAACCGATCAACATGGAATCAAACCATTGGGAATACTCACAGCGCAACCAGTGACAATTGGAACACAACCATTCCTGTTGGACTTCGTTGTGATTCCTCTAAGACGGAGAGGATATGATGCCATTCTGAGCCGGGGGTGGTTGATACAAGCCAAGGCAAAACACGATTGGAAGAAAAATACTTTATCACTTGAAAGCAAAGGCCGAAAGTATGTCATCAATCTACACAATCAGATGGTTGAAGAAGAAGCTCTATCGTCGAATTCCGAAGGAGAAGATGATGAGAGGAGGCAGAGTATGGAACTCGATCAGGAGGGAGTCCTACGATTGGAAGGAGATGACGATCTGGATTCAGTAAATGGTCTTTACCACTGGCAGATAGAGGATTACGAGCTCTTTCCAAGTTGTAATATGCTAAGGATTGACAAAGGTAAGAAAGAAGAAGGAAATGAATGTCCGAAGGAACACAGAGAAGCCGAAGGAGTGAATGAATGTCCAAAGGAACACAGAGAAGCCGAAGGAGGAAATGAATGTTCGAAGGAACACAGAGAAGCCGACGGAGGAAATGAATATTTGAAGGAACATGGAGAAGCCGAAGGAAGAAATGAATTTTCGAAGCAACACAGAGAAGCCGAAGAAGAAAACGCGGATATGATTGAAGCTGAAGGACAGAACATACAGTACGAACCCAAAAGAAGGAAAGATTCTACTGTATGACTGCGCCAGAAGAAAGTATTACGTCGAACCACAAATATAGCAGAAAGGTACCAGCAGCAAGGAAGACACACGATACGGTCTGCACAGGCAACAAAGAGGAAGGGTTCAATAAAAGTTGTAGCAGTATAGAGTGAATGTGTTATTGATGGACAGAAGGGGCAGTTGACAGAGTCCATGGTAGCGAGCTTCGAGAACAAACTAGGCGATATGGAGATGACACAGAACAGGCGTAGCAGGTTTCAACTCGGACAGTGGGTGTTGAAGTACGATGACCGAAATGAGATCAAACCAGGCAAGTTCAAAGTTAAGTGGGTCGGGCCGTATCAAATCTGGGAAGTAGGGGACAATGGAGCAATAAAATTATGGACTTTGGATGGACAGGAAGTGCCTCAGGCGATGAATGGCTCGAAGCTGAAGGTCTACCACAGCCGGAAGACTTTTGCATTAGAGAATGGCTTTCGGGTGACCCCTTCGTCGTTGCAGACCGACGATGCCGACGGTCGGAGGGAAAACTGACTTTGCTATTGAAAAAAAAAAAAAAATTATAAAAAAAAGAACAAAAAAAAAAAGAAAAAAAGTACCGTACAGATTTTGTTTGCTCACCGTACGGTTTTCACTTGATTTTTGAGTTGTACGGTTTATAAGTTGGGAGCCACTATACGGATTTTGGAAACAAAGCACCGTACGGATTCTTAACTGTTCACCTTACGGTTTTGGAGGAAGTACGGCTTTTTCTTGTAGTGTACGGTTTTCTTTTTGGTGTACAGGTTTCAATATTTGAAGAAAACAGTACTGTACGGATTTCATAGTTGAATAGAAGAATATCGTACGGTTTCCATATTTGGAAAAAAAAGTACCATACGGATTTCATAGTTGAAGGGAAGAATACCGTACGGCTTCCATATTTGAAGGAAAAGGTAGCACTGTATGGTTTTTCATATTTGAAGGTGTACGATTTTGCTGTAGTCCGGTTTTCAATACAATGTATGGATTTTAACTGAAGGCTAGTGTACGGTTTTTTTAGCAGTGTACAGTTTTTAAAGAGCTGCATATTGTAACATTGGGACCACCGTACGGTTTTTAATAGCTTGAGAAGGTTAATGTATGGACTTTATTGAAATCATTGTACGGATTTTCAACATCAGTTGTACGGATTTCTAGTATAGTGACCGTACGGATTTTTTAGGGGTTTGATCAGTACGGATTTTTGAGGAAAGCCATTGACACTGCGGATTTTGGCCATACGACGTACAGAATTTGGAAGTAAAGACAGCGTATGGAAATTATAATTTGGAATGCGAGGTAATTGTACGGATTTTTCAAGCATATCATCTGTACGGATTTGGATTGCAAGATTACAAATTCTGAAGAGTGGGGTTTTGGCGTGCGGCTTCTATTGCATTCAGACT
The DNA here is from genome assembly GCA_028749045.1 of Cupressus sempervirens. NCBI lineage: Eukaryota > Viridiplantae > Streptophyta > Pinopsida > Cupressales > Cupressaceae > Cupressus > Cupressus sempervirens. The sequence goes on from CM053791.1 coordinate 385,521,813, forward strand.
TTGGAGGGAGGACGTTACAGGATATTGCATAAGGAAGGAGTCGATACAGTGGCAGGATGTATGGTGTAAGGGTGATAGGAGGTTTTCTTAAAAAAAATAAAAAAAATTTCAACAAATCAAGAATGCTCAGAATGAGTAACAGATGATGCCACAAGGTAGAGGAAGAACCAAAGATTGCCAGAAAGAGTGTAGAATCGGCAGAAAATGACAGAAATGGTGCGTTCCGTGTAGTTTTGTGTGGGTTTCAGAGTGCTCATTTGGTTCCCAGGACCAAATGACCCCGTGACCCCGCTCATGAGTTTTGTTCCCTAGGACCCCGCAGGGGCGTTGCCCCTCGACCCCGCCGGGGGCGTTGCCCCCTGGACCCGCAGTCGTTGCGGATATCAGTCGTGGGAGTCTGACCAGTTGAGAAGAGTTGAAGTTGCTGCAGGCATGGACTTTCTGTGTACCAGAGGCACTGGGAGTAGGTGTTGGCCGGGAGGCTGTCTTGGTGGATGCGTAGAGAGCTCGGGAGGAGCTGATCATCCAGTTGGAGGCAGTGTAACGACACTTGGCTCAGGGTACCGAGGAATTGAAAACAGAGAAAGCAGCACAAGTGGCTATCAAGGTCAGCTTGAGGAGACAGTATTGTGTTAGCAGAGGCTACAGATGCAACGGGATGAATGTGAAAGTGATGTGGCAGATCAATATTGTTGTATTAGTTGTTTGAGTTTTGTTTTGTAGTCGGCAGGAGACGACTTTTCTTTTTGGGGGGGATGATGTTGTCGGTAGAAATTGTGTATCGGCCGACGGGTCCCTTCGGAAAGGAAATTGTGTATCAGTTGACGGGTCCCTTCAGAAAGGAAATTGTGTATCAGTCGACGGGTCCCTTCGGAAAGGAAATTGTGTATTAGCCGGCGAGTCCCTTCGGAAAGGAAATTGTGTATCAGCCGACGGGTCTCTTCGGAAAGGTTTTTGTTATGTAGCGACATGTTGTATGTGGTTGACGGATACCTTCGGGAAGGTTCCTCGGAAAGTATTTATAACCCCTTCAGGAAGCATTGTATTGATGAGATCATTGAAGCATAATGTAATGTTCTGGCATATGCGAATAATAATAAGGAGAGTTCTGCTGTTCGTGTTCGTGTTTTTTATCTGTGTGCAATTCTTAATTAACCTATACGGTAAACATTTGCTAATATTTTGTTGTTACCTCTAGCTGCTTAAGCCATTTTCTTAACAATTGCATTCCACTACTATAACTCTTTTTCATCCTCATCTATATCATCATCAATTTGAGTTACTTCACATTGCTGTTCTTCATCAATTCTCTGGATTCAAAAGTATGGGTTGAAGTTCTCGTCTTCCTTATCAAGACTAGAATTACTTCTTTCATTTTGCTTATTAGTCCTGTCATGGAAATCCTTGTGTCCTGAATAAATTATTTTTGACTTCTGATTTTACTCTTCTTTTTTCTTGGTTTTCTCTCAAAGGTCAACTCTGTGAATCTTTTAGGGCCTTGATTAATTGACCTCCTTTCCCACATAACATTTAATTTCTTTCATGCAAAATAAATTAAGCAATGAACAATAGAGTCACCACCCTTCATAGGAAATGAAATGAGAGTCTAGGTACTTCCTCAGTAGAGAATAAGCCACAAATGCTTGAAATTCAATAAATATTCTTGAAATACAATTTTGAAAATCAGCACTATGACAGGAATTAGAATCTACATATTTTCAGATTAAATTACTTTTAAAGTTTATATGTTCAATTTGCAAATGCTGAAATGAAGAAATCAAAACCTCAATAGTGAATAGGATCCTTATAATTTCTGATTTAAAGGTCTGAAATGAAAAATCAGAACTAAGGAATCTGAAAACGCTAATTAAAAAGGTTTTAAAACGGCAAATGACTACTAAATGCTAAATTAGGATATTCAAAATTTTTCCAAAATCTGAAAATTATTCAAATGTTTTTGATAGATAGGAATCCTACGAGTCTTGCCAACTTGATGCTGGATATCCAATCAGTTAATGGCCAACGTGACAGGAGTAATTGATGTAATCTGAGTCCTCTTCACTTTTGGCTCTGCGAGGCCAAGGCAGGTGTACATGATCCTAGAAAAATAGCTAAAATCCAAAGACGTTTGTAGCAGATAATTTGATTATAAACATAATGAAAGTCCTCTGAAATGACAAGAAATTTAGAAAAGCTTTCAACTTATATGAAAATTGCGTACTTGAAATTATATTGACTACACAATTTCAATGGTAACTTTAGAATGTGAGTACTTGTATGCTCTGAAAATAATAATAAAATGTGATTACTTGCGAATGAAATGCTTTAAAATAAGAATGCGTAAGAATTATTATAATAACTGAATATACCAATTTTCAAAGGAAAGATATTAAATAATTGCCAGCATATAGATTATAAATCATGAGCAATATAAAGACCAATGCCAAAAAATGGAAGGGCAATAGAGTCAATATCACAAGTTTATGACGTACAACTTTATGAAATTCTATGCACTTCAACTATAAGCAATTTAATTACGAAGGCATGATAGATCATTTATATTTATGCAATTTCAAACTAGTCTAGATTGCATTTTAACTTGTGAGGAAACAAACTAGATAGAGATATGGAAACAACTAGATATTTCACTATATCTATGATAATCGAGTTTAAAATGCTCTAAATGATCCAATTCACTTATCTGATATTAAATCATTTATTGAATAAAAAAATGTTCATAAAAGATGAAACTATATAACATTTTTGACTCTAAGACCTTATGCAAATAAATAAAATAAAAAATCTTACTGGTTATGCTAGAAATAAAAATGCAATGAAGACAATCATTAATGATGATCAATCCAGTGCAATTTAATTCCAAGATTGCATATAAAAATTTATTCAGTGATCCAAAATTCATGGGCTTAGTTCAATATTCAATCTTTATCAATAAAACTTTCAGTGCTGTAATTGCTTGCATGGTTTTGATTGAATCCTCTTACACCATTAATCTTGTACAATCTGTTTATATAATTAGCCATCACTATGACATCAACCATGTTACAACAATGATTATAATGTCCTTATAAATTGGTCACAAGGTTTTCATATATTTGCTCAAGAGTGCTTTATCCATTATAATTCTAATTTTTCTGTCTTGCATCAAATTTACCGACACCAATGGCAATACTGAATCATAAATCTCCAACATTTTTCTCAAATGGACACCGTAAATTTTGCAAACATTTTAGGCTCCATTAGTGCCAACATCCTTTGCATCTTCTTGGACTATGTTTTGATCATTCATTCCCCCTTGAGAGGAAATGGGCCCCATTTCATCCACACTCTACAACATATGTAGAAATTGAAGCTAGATTTGTTCACGTGTAGGCCACTTTCCCTATTGAACGCATTGTCCTACTTTTACGACACGGTACAAATAGATTGTCTGGTTCCTCAAATTCTTCATAACTACGTCCACAATTTGATCACTTTGGAGGGGATTAATAACTTTTGAATTCAACTCTGTATGAGTGATTTACTTAGCAACATCTGCAATGCCTAGTAAAGGAGGGAAATATGCTTCAACAGTTCTACATTGAAGATTGGATGAACACCCAAAAATGGAGGCAAGTTGAGTTCAAATGCATTTTCACCAACTTTCTTGATGATTTTATATGGAGCATAGTGAAGAGGATGAAGCTTCCTATGAGGTTCGTGAAATCGTTCCTTCTAGAAGTGTAACCATACCTTAACTTTAACCTAAAAATTATGAGGATTTCGATACTCATCATGCCTCTGTTTATACTTCTTAGTGGTTTGTTCCAAAATTTCATGAACTTCCATTGCAAATGATGAATTTTATCAATGAACTTTTATTGCTTTGTCCTTCTCCTTATCCATGCATGGTACGAAGTTAGGTTGCATAGTTGGAATAGAAACATTTATTGGTGCTAAAGGTTGATATCCTTGAAAAACCTCAAATGGGCTATGGTCAGTTGAACTATGGATTGTGTTGTTGTAGCTATGTCGTACATATTGGAAGGCTCTTATCCCATGTATGGGGATGTTTGGAGTGATACACATGCAAGATTTAATAATGAGTCGATTAGCCACCTCTATTTGACCATCTGTTTGAGGATAAAATGCAGTGGATTTCGTTAGTTTTGTGTCCATCATTGCCCATATGAAGACCAAAATTTATTGAGAAACTGATTATCCCTATCCGAAATGATGCTTTTTGGTAGCCCAAAATGAACCCAAACATGCTCAAAAAAGAGTTTTGCAGTTTCTTTTGCAGAGATTGCCTTTGTATAGGCCACCAAGATTGCAATTTTGAAAATCTATCTACTACAACATATACACAATCATGCCTATGTTTAGTGGTAGGAAGATCGGACATAAATCCATAGAAACTGAATGCCAAGATTTGTTTGGAATAGGAAGTTGTAAATATAAACCAAGCTTATGATTTGCAGTCTTTGCAATGGCACACGTACTTCTTGCTTAAATATATTCAATTGCATCATTTTTCATTTTTGGCCAGTAAAAATATCTTTGAAGTATAGTAGTAGTCTTACCTATTCCAAAATGACCAGCAACCTTACTGTAGTGAGCTTCCCATATTGACTTCTTATGTTTTGCCTTGGGCACACAGATTTGGCCAAGGTGGCAAAGCATTCCATCTTGCAAGTAATAACCATTCACATGTTTACCTTCCACAAGTTACGTATAAACGTTGGAAAATTCAATATCATGTCCATACAATTGGGCCCAATTTTCTATTTGGTGACTAGATGATTCTAATACCATACTTATTCTGGCAATTGGAGGCCTGCTCAAACAATTTGCTACCATATTGGTGCTTCCTTTCTTATGACAAATGTTGAGATGAAATTGTTCAAGATAATCTAACCACCTTTGGTGCCTATCAGATTGTATGCAATAAATGCCAGGTTCAATCCTATTTCATTTTCTTTCTGCCGAGAGTCAAATAGTCCTTTATAGTTGCCAAAGAGATTGGTAAATTGTTCCTTCAAAATATCACAATTGTATATACTTTACAACATCCTAAGTTTGAATATCAAAGATAAAGTGAAACATTTTTGTGTTTCCATATCCTTGTCTAATCTATCTTTTTATAGAAGTTAAAATTCATCTAGATTAATTGTGGATTGCATATGTAAATGACTTCTTGCATTCTAAAATCTTAAAACAATTGATGATATTCAATTATGAATATTATCCTGTAAAGTTAAACATAAAGAACCTTTATTTGCAATAGACTTTGATGCCCAAGGAAATAAGGCACTGATGTTTATTACCATCTAGAATAATCATATACTTTTAAAAGCATTAAATTGAAATTCACCCTTGCATTTTTCATTCAAATCACTTGTTATTGCAATTAATAAACATCTTTGTTTTAAACATTTTTTCTTTCAAATAGTCATATTCACTATTATTTTAATTTCAGAACGTTAATGTTCAAAACACATTTCATTTAAAGTATTTACATCCTCAAGTTATTGCTGAAGTTGTGAAGCCAATGTGATTTCAACAACCTTCACAGCTAAAAAGTGCCCATCTAAAAGTCTTCTTAATCTCTTGTCATTTGAAAGATTTTTGTTGTAGTTGTCATCAGGTTATCTGCTATAATGCCAAAGGCCAAAGAAGTTTTCTTGGGAGTAGGCGCATTGCCTTGGCCTTGCAGAGCCAAAAGTGCAGAGGACTTTGATCGAATCAATTAGTCCTATCAAGGTGGCGTTTAACCCATTGAAATCCTAGCATTGAATTGGTGATGCTCTTAGAATTCCAATCTGTGGTTTTTGGGAACCAACAGATTTGCTCCATTAAAGCCCAGTCCAACTCTAGTAAGGAGGACCCCCAAACAATAGAACCATAGAGTATGATTAGTCTAATCGAAATGTCCAAATGGATCTTGGGTGTAGTGTCTTGGAAGTGAAGTTTGAAGCATTGTCTCTTGACAAGGGCTAGAGAACAATAACTCTTGTTGATATGAGGCTGAATCTCTTGTCTCAAGCTGAAGTAAGGGTCAAAAATCTTGACCCCCAGATAAGTGTATGAAGAAGCAATGCTAATCTCCTCGCCTTGGTAAAAGAAGTGGAGCTGAGAGGTCTTGAGGCAATTGAAAACCACCTTGGTCTTACTTAGATTCACTGTCAATGTTATAAATCACAAAAACAAGAAAGGCCATCTAAGATTTTTGTAAATCTTCCAGAGAGGAGGCCATAAGGACCACATCATTCACAAAGAGTGAGATAGAAATCAAGGCCAAGGAAATAGTTTTTAAAATATTTCACGTTAGAATTTGTGTCTTTTTTTTGTTGAGGTTCTTTTTGTTGCACAATGTCAATTATTCTACTGTGTGAACTTTGAAGGGTTTCACATTTTTTCCAAAAACTCATGGTCTTTTCTTTTTTGTTGTTGATTTCTTCATACGAAAATCATACAGGTTTTTCCTCTTCTATAAGTTTTAAAATTGTTTTCCACAAAAACTCATGTCAAGGTTTTTACTAGTTTCTCAAAAAACTTGTTTCTATGTTTTCTGACTTTTTCAAAAAAAATCACCCAATAGTTTGTTGATTTTTCCACAAAATCGTGGATGATCTCAACATCATATTTAGGGTTGGATTTTTTTTTCCGCAAAAATTATGGTTGTTGTCTTGGGTTACACATGGGATTTTTTGTTTGCAAAAGTATTTGACAAAATTTAATCAAAATCATGGTTGTTTTTCTAAAGTAGAACGGTTTTTTTTCTCAAAATTGTGATTTTGGTTTGAGAAGTTGATTTCAATGCCTTTGGCTATAGGGAGGGAAAATTTTGATAGCCAACATTAGGCTGGAATGATTTTGATTATCTCTGTCTTATCTAGAGTTTTGTAGAACTAGGAAGGGTCTTAGCAGTGTTGTCTTGCATTTTGTCACCACAAAACCTAGGTAACAGTAAAAAAACTTTTTCAACTTAATTTTGCGTTTCTTTGAGTTGATTCATTATTTAATTAGCCGACATTAATCAACCAACTAATCCCAATTGATATAATGATTCCTTTTACCGAAGGCTTTCGTCAAGTCCTTTTTTTTCTGTTTGTTGAGCCTATGCTTGATTTTTTAAGCCTTCAACATCATTTTTTGCATTTTTGAGATGTGTTCATTTTCTTTTGGTGTTTTAGTTTTGCTGAAACCCTTGGTTTCAGTTTTACCTACAATTTGGTATATTTTAGGGCTTAATCGGGTTTGACAGTCAAAAGATATGACCTTTTTTAAGTGCCCAAAAAGTGTTACCTAGAGATGCAATTGCATATTTCAAAATATCATGTTATATTTTAGTGTTGACATTCACTTTTTGAAAAATACAACATAAAATGCTATGGTTTTAAGTTACTTTATCACTTAAGTGACTTTATTAACTATATAGTTTGATATAAATTTTTGAGTTACTTCATGTTTTAATTTAATACATCTAAGTGAATATTAGTTTTTGAATGATATTTGCACATAGTAATTAAACTATATAGTGTAAATATTAATTTTGACCCAATTAAGTGATATTTCCTCAAAAATCAATTAAACATGTGCTTAATTGATCATTTAAGTTATGTAAAGGCAACTTTCAACCTATTTACATGTAAATATGCAATGGACCCCCAAGAATGCATTTTGCACTAAAAATGCATGTAATGGACTTCCTAGAGTCCATTCTGCATAAAGAACCTTTTTTACATGTAATCCACTTTAGATATAATCACATCTTGAGTCCACGTTTTGGCTTTTTAAAGTCAAAATTGTCAAAAACATATTACATATTTTCAAAAATTTGTAATGCCTTTCTAAGAGTGCATTTATGAAGGATTGACTTTACATGCAAGTTAGAAAATATGCAAAGAGCTTTGGAGAGGAGAGTGTGTTTTTGCATTACTTACATCATTTTGACGAGTTTCAAAATATGTTAAGGAACTCCAAGAGTGCATTTTGCATCTAAACTCCAAAAAGCAAGTTCCAAAACATGTAAGGATGCTTGGAGAATGCATTTTGCCTCTTACATGCAATTTAAAACATGCAAACTTCCATGGAGAGTGAGTTTTGCATGAAAGGGGAAAAAGACTTGCAACTAAAACCATGTAAAGGCCCAAATAGAGTGTGTTTTTGCATTTCATCATATGCATTTGCATCTTGAGTCCACGTTTTTGCCTCCAAGAGCAAAAACGTCCATGTTCTTGCTTCTTAAGACCACATTTTTGGATAGAAACTCCAGATGTGCCCATTCCATGGCATGAAATCCATTCCACAAGGGGCGTTACGGCGTTTCCATGCCTTTTCATGCTTAAAACATTGAATCTACTTGCAAAAACGTTGTTTCTCGTTACATTTCAAGGGCATGTTTTGGTAAAAAAAGCCCAGATTTGGGTATTTCCCGATTGCATTTCCCATTAATGGATGGCTGTTTTCAAGTTTGGAGGCACTCTATGGTTATTGGAAGTCACTTTTTTGCATTCTAAGAGAAAAAACGATCCATGCAATGGCAGGTTGAGACCACATTTTTAATGAAAAACGTCCATAAGAACTTGGTTTTTTATTAAAACGTTGGTATTTTGAGAGATTGTTGGGCATGTTTTTGGCATTCCTATTCATAAATGTCTCATCTCTTAGTCATTTTGGATTCATTATTTGCAAGGTTGTAAGAGTCAAGTGAGTTGCTTGTAGATTCGAATTTGGAGGAGAATTTGTCTTCAAATCTATCAATCTTCCTATTTTGGCTCTTTGATTTCCATGTAAGTGGACATTTTCAATTTTGAACTCATCAATTTATGCTTATCTTGCTATTTCTATGCATATAATGGCTTTTTATTGCACATTTATCCAAATGTATGCAATGTAAAGTGCAAATTCTCTTTAAATAAGATGAAAACATTCATTTTCAAGTGTTTGGAATTTTCCCAAATTCCAATTTTGAATTTGCATAAGAAAGTAGCTTGGTATTTACCATGTTTGAGTCAAAAAGCGAGGGGTATGTTTTTGTTTTGCTTGTTTGTTTACTTGCTTGTTTTGGAAGAAAGTTGAAGAATTTTTCCCAAGAATGTAAGTGCATATTGCATCCAATTCACTTTTCACCTTTCCACACAAATGCATCACATCTTTGCGTATCCCACCAATTCATGTCAAAGCATATTGCATCCATTTCCTTCATATGCAATTACATATTGAGAGCAACTACATGTAATCTCATTCTCCAACCTCAATTATATATAATTCCATCCTTCATATGCATTTACATATAAATCCATTTTCCAAACCCACTTACATGTAATCTTATCATTCGAACCTAATTACATAATTACATCAAGTTATGATTGCATGTAAATGACTTTACATGTAATTGCATTTGGAGAATCCGACTTTGGTAGAAGCTCACTCTTTAAACACCAAGGTCGACATTTGCACACATCCATATACATCCCAACTTGCATTCTTGGCCATACCCACAAAAGTCCACTTTGCCCACCTGTAATCCACCCTTGAGAGTCCGATTTTGGTCGTTTTCACCCAAATACATATGCTTTCCAGTTCATTTCCAGCCATCATATGTGTTCCATAAGTATCTAATCCATACTTCAAACTCTCATCCCTCATGGATTTGTCGTTGTAACTCAAATTCCAAAATTTTCATGGATCCAATCTCATTGGAAGATGTTTTCATCATCATGTTGCGATGCACTCTATAAAATATGTCAGAACTTCTTCAAAGAACAGAGACATCCTATCGAGAAGATATGCTTTGATCCTCAGGAAGGAGTAATTCATTTGATCTCCATTTTCCCAATAGTTGTCTGAGAACTTGACTTCGCATGGGAATGCGTCAAGCATTTTGCTTCAAAAAAAAAGTTGCAGATGCTAGTGGGAAAGTTGTTCCACGTTTATATCCGGACATCATAAAGAAGATGTTCCAAGTGTCGGAGACTCCAAAATATGTCAATCTAGGAAGGAGAACTCACGACAACTGGAACAAGAGAAAACTTGATCACATCAAGTTTTCAAATGACAATGGGCAATTTGTCAAAGAGAGTTAAAGGCTATCAAAAGACACAACACCATGATTATCAAGGTGAAGCAGTGGCACAAAATACAGGAACTCCCGATACTGTGATCATCTCAGTTTGCATCATCAAGTACAAAAACCTTTGGAACAATCCCTCTACAATTGTTTCAATTCTTTTTTGTCTTCTTCCTTCTTTAGTTTACATGTTTGTAGTTGGAGAGAATGAATTGCATGAAAATATGTAATTATATGTAATTCGATTTACATGTTCTTATGACATGCAATCCAATAATTTCTCTTGTTAGTTAGATCGGGTCAAAGTTGGTTTACTCCCACTTTTTTCTCCTTTTTCTCAACTCCTTTGCCTATATAAAGGAGTGCCCCATCATTGTAAAAATCATCTTTTCTTGTATGCAAAAAATCCCTACCAAAATTGTGCAAGCATAACTTTGTGTAATACCAATTCGGGAGAAAAGTAAATGCAAGAAGCAATTGGATTCAAAGTTGACTGGAGGCAATTGTGATAGAGCAAATTAGAAGCTTTGACTGTAATTTGAGCCTATTATCTTTGATTCATGTTATTATTGTGTGTTTAATAATAGAGCATAGTGATTAAGAAGCAATCGAAGCCAAAGCTTTGACTAGGAGTGATTGTGGTGATACATAGACCAGAAGCTTTGACTTTAGTTTGTGTCACCATTTCAAATTCACAAAAAATAGTTAGAATTTCCCTACTTTTACAAGTCTTTATGCCCAATGGTAGAGGTTTTTCTTATAGAATAGATTAATACTACAAATAAGTTATAGAATAGAGATCATCTACTTTTAGAAGTCTTTGCACCCCAATGGTAGTGATTTTTCTTATAAATTAGATGAAGAGGACTTAGACCAAACCAATACACTTTCAGTTAGCCTTTGAGTTGGTGTTGGTTTATTGGTATCACTGTTTCGAGCTACTAGATAGAAGTGTAGTTAGAGATTTCATCTTGCCCATTACTCGCTCCACGGGTAAGTGGATTCTTTCCTAGAAGTTTAGAGGAAAGAATATTGGTAACACCCCTTACGAATCTCTCAACTTCTTGCTTACCTTGATTTGATCTAAGAAACAGTGAGAAGGGGGAGCCTTCCCTTCAAGGTAGGAGAGACTGTCTCATACGTTGTGGCTGGTCATACTATTTGGCAACTGAATTTTCACAAAAGTGTCAGTTGCAAAATATCCACCCAACAAGCAGTAGGCTCTTGTCATGGAGCATTGTATAAAGAAGTAGGCAATCTTATATACATTTGTGACCAAAAGACTTGCAAATTATTTCTTTTGTAGGGTAGTTAGAATCAAAGTTCAAAATATCTTGATCGGAAACTTATCGCCAAGGGCGAAAAAAGGGTATCAGCAAATATCGGAGATAAGTCAGAAACTTCTCGAGAAAATAACCAGTACTTCAATTTTTTCTTAAATTTAATTGGAAATACATATTTTTGCAAAACTCGATACGGAAATGAATGTAATGAGTTAGTAAATGAGTAAACAAACCAAACAAGTTGATCTAGATACATATAAATGCAAACAGGATATAAAATCGCATCCTCAAGTGGAATGTTGATGGCTCGTAGCCATAGTTTGATAGTTTGAACTCAGAAGTAAACTGAAAATAGCAAATTGTCTTTGTTTATAAGCAAATATAAGTGTCAGGTGCGACATCAGAATAGTCTATATCTTCCTCTTCCCCTTCCCAACGACTGTAGTAAAAATTATTGGATCGGGAAGGGGTCTATGTAATAACCCCAACAGGTTATAACTCCTTCAAACACCAAAAATCTTTATACTTCAGTTGTTTGACATTTCGTCAAACACTTTGCAAGCAAGCTCTGATACCACTGTAATGACTCTGCTCAAATCCGACCTTAAAATGCTGATTGAAGGCTCGAAGAATTTTGTCAAACACTTTGCATACAAGGGGTCATATGACTGATATAGCTTTTCAGATTGCTGTAATGACTCTTGTTTCGATTTGCATCAAAGAGAATGCTTACAAAAAGACTTCAGATTGTCTAAACAATGACCTAACATGAATGTGCAACTAATTTTGACAATATTCAATACAAATATGTGACTTAAACTACTTGCAATATGCAGCTACAGCAACTAGTAATTATGACAAATATGTTGAATGCAACCTAAGATGGCATTAATGCATTTACAACCAAGTGTCATTAATATAAAAACTTAGTATGCAAAATTATAACATTATTTATGCCAAAAAGAGAACTTACAGCCAATTGATATTTTGTCAAACAATTGGAATGCAAACTAATAAGTTGATCATCAACTCTAGGGTTGCAACATAGATAGTCTAAAAATTACAATGCTCTTTCAATTGCAAAGTCCTAGCCTTCCTTTGATACCAATAATGCCAAATGGCAAACAAAGACAAGTACAATGTGAAATAGTGAAGTGCTGAAACTATATTTTGTACTCAGCTGAAAACCTACATTTCTCAGAAAATATGCCAAATGAGAAGTGAAGAACCTGATTGTAGATGGCTGTAATAATTTTCTTCAATGCTGCCCCTTCTGCTTTGCTTTTTTCCGATTTGCTTTTTCCACTTGCTTTTTCAAACTGTTTTTTTCAGATCCGCTTTTTCGAACTGCTTTTTTCGGATTTTTTTTTCAGAGCTTCTTTTTCTGACTGCTTTTTCGGTTCTGCTTTAAAATGGCTTCCTCTAATTTCAGACTTGTTAGAAATGACTTCCAATAATTTCGGCCCTGCTGAAATTGCCTCCTGAAATGCTGAAAATGGCCTTAGGCCCAATGATGCCCTAGCTGAAGTGATTGAAGTATCACCTCCAAATGTGCAACCCTTCAGAAGATATGTGACTTAAACTACTTGCAATATGCAGCTACAGCAACTAGTAATTATGACAAATATGTTGGATGCAACCTAAGATGGCATTAATGCATTTACAACCAAGTGTCATTAATATAAACACTTAGTATGCAAAATTATAACATTATTTATGCCAAAAAGAGAACTTACAGCCAATTGATATTTTGTCAAACAATTGGAATGCAAACTAATAAGCTGATCATCAACTCTAGGTTTGGCATTTCGTCAAACACTTTGCAAGCAAGCTCTGATACCACTGTAATAATCCTACTCAATTCCGACCTTAAAATGATGATTGTAGATGGCTGCAATAATTTTCTTCAATGCTTCCCCTTTTGCTTTTTTTTTTTTTTCTGATCTGCTTTTTTCACTTACTTTTTTTGGATTTGCTTTTTTCATTTTGCTTTTTCGAATTGCTTTTTCGGATTGCTTTTTTTTTTCGGAGCTGCTTTTTCGGACTGCTCTTTCGGCTTGCTTTTTTCGGTTCTACGTTTTCAGCCTGCTTTTCTGCTTTAAAATGGCTTCCTATAATTTCAGACTTGCTAGAAATGACTTCCAATAATTTCGGCCTTGCTAAAAATGCCTCCTGAAATGCTAAAATGCTAAAAAATGGCCTTAGGCCCAATGATGCCCTAGCTAAAGTGACTGAAGTATCACCTCCAAATGTGCAACCCTTCAGAAGATATTTCACTTCCTCAGTTATGCAAATCCAAGGGAGTTTTCGTTCCCAAAGATCAACTGACTATTTGAAACCACTTGGCTCCCAATAGACTGTGACTGAATCACAATTTGATGTCAAGAGAGAAATAAACAACTGGATGATTAGAATGAAGCCCAGGGTGCCTATTTATTCTTTTTTCTCCACTTTCTCCAGAAGCTTCTAGAACATTATTTTATTTTATCTATTAAGTAACTTTATAAAATATTTTATAATTCAAGTCACTTTATTAAATTAATTAAATATAAAGTTACCTTTTAATATTTATTTATTTGATAACTTTATAAATAATTAACTTAATACCACTTATTTATTTAATTAAAATAATTAATTAGTCATCCTCATAAAATATTCATTATTTTGGATAACCTAATTAATTAAATTAATTAAATCAAATTGCCTCCAAAATGGGGACATGATAGTCTAGCCCTAGAAGTCTATTGTGGCTGTGTGATTCAACCTCCATTGTGGATGTAGATGGCATTGACATCATCATCTTTATTCTCCTCTCTCAGTGCACCCATGCTCCTAATGAATGTCATCCAATCTCGCTGCATATCCACCCTTCATTGCTTGCCTCTCCAAATCGTAGATCACATCCTCTATGAACAATTGAGGTTGCTCCTTTGATGTCCAATCATAGTAAGGATCTTGTCATTGAAATCAAGTGGACGAGTTGGTGCTAATTCTACCTTTCTTATGTGCAACATAAGGTCATATTGCACAAAGACAAGGTCATTGTGGTGTTTCTGTGCTATCTTATTTCTTTTCTTCATGTGAATGGCTTCAAATAAGCTCTAATTATGCTCATGAATGGATCAGCTACAAAGATGAGAAAAGATGCAATGGGCAGTTTTTGCAGATTTTGGACATTTCTACCCCAATTTTGCCACCAAGCATTTGCAATTAAAGAATTAGAAAGCAAGGTGAGAACATATTCTAGTAACTTAGTTTTTGCCTACTTATAATGCATGTGAAAGACTAAAAAAGTCCAAATAATGTGTTTATGCCAATATGGTAGAGAATATTGCCAAACAATATACTAATATATAACCTACAGTACTATCATCACATTCATTCCCATAAATGGAAGCAAAACACAAATGGAAAAATATATCCTTATTGATTGTACAAATTGAATTACATACCAGTACCGTTGTTCATCAATATTACCATACCTTTCTATTCCCACTGAGTACTACATATAGCGCTCAGATTGGTTAGTAATACCAACTGACGCTATGTCCGGTCTACTTAATTAATTTATTACAAATTTACCCTCTACATTATTCCCCCACCCCAAAAAAAATAGAAGTCTTTTCCACATGACTAACAAGCTTAGGAAGAGGTTGAGAGGATGTCCTTGGAGATAAAACTAAAATTGGAGTGGCCAAAGTGTCGAAACTGTGAGACGTGCCAATTGCTTCTCTTCATGGTTGTTTTTGTGTCTTTAATTATGACTTCCACAGGCTTGATTGTGGTTTGCTTGCTACCCAATCAAGAAGAGTTTTGCTTGTTTCCTTTCTATGACCTTCTTGGTTGGTGCTTCATGGTTGCTTAGGGCCTTCCATCTGCCTATCTGTACATCCTTCTCTGCTAGCGGTACAACATTTTGTGTCATCTGTAGAGCCTGCAATGTCATTCGTATGACCTTTTGTGTCATCTGTACGGCTTGCCATGTCATCCATACAACCTGTTCTACCATTCATACAATCTTTGTTGGTTGTTGTACGACATGTGTCTGTATGATGCACAAATTCTTTGTTCTTGTTGTGTACGTGACTGAATCCTTCTCTAGCCTATATGAATGTTTGGTTGTACCGAGGAGATTTGCTTCTTGCGTACAGGTACAACCGGTCTAGTTGTGTGTACAATATTCCTGGCTATGCTTGTTCGTACACCTACAAGTGGCATAGTTGTGTTTGTCCGTACATGTACAAATGTTTTGTTGCTTTTGTCGTACAGGCTTGTACAAACCCTACTCTTTTGTGGAAAATCCTTATTCCGCCTTTGCCTTTCTAATTCCTCCTATTTGTCATACAATTCTTTACTTGGGCTTATGTTTTGATCTTCTCCATATGGAGTGCTCCTCCCATTTATCGTGAAGTTTTACCCTTTTTATATCCTATTGTTCCAATTTGTGCCCCCCTTCTTGATTTCTTTGAAGATCCTTCCTTGTATTTCTTGTGCTCATCCTCATTTGCTTCCATTTTGATATCTTCAGGTCTTGTAATTCTTTTCATCCATTCGTATGTTTTACAAAATCTTGTACACATTTTTTTCCTGTCTTTGATCTGTTTCCGTCGTACTCATTTTTTTCAGTGGTTGTCATCCATATAATCTTCGTCTGCTTTTCTTTCTCATACTACATTATTTGATCTTTTTAAATGGCATAGCTTTTGTCCCTTCATGGTTTTTTTGTTTATTATGCTTTTCTTCCCCTAGTTTATCTCCATTTGGCAAGCATGCTTTTTTTTATCCTTGACATTTGCTCATTTTATTCTACCACTTCCAACATATGGCAGCTTGGTTGGAGCATCTCGTACTCCTCAATTTGCCAATGGAATAATTCACTAAGCAAACTTGTTTCATCTTCTAAACAGTTCTTGAGTCTCAAGACTCCTTCCTCGTTTGGCTCTATCCCTCAATCTTCGTGGTACTCTCCTTCAGTTTCTAAGTAGGATGCAAGTTCTTGGCTCACTGCTTGATTTCGTAGATGAATGGTATATCTTTTCCCTTCATTCTCGATTGAGAAGGTGCTCGTTTTCCAGTTATGGTTGGCCTTCGCTATTAGCAACCATTCCTTACCTAGTAAAGCATCACATCATCTCTTCTCTAGGGAAATTACTACAAAATCTAAGAGGAAATGTTGTGTTCCCATAGTTACCTTTTGAGCCATGAGCGTTCTGAGTGGCTTTATACCATGCTGGTCTGCTCCTACTAGTTGGAAGGTAGGTGGCCATAATGTGGGTTTCCCTAGTGCCTTCAATGTCTCTTCAGGAAGTACATTAACTCCTGATCCACTGTCTACGGTGGTATTAATTAGTTTGTGACCCATGATTTCCATGTCTACCATTGTGGGAGTTATCCTTATTCCCACAAAAAACATTGGATCCTGGTTTGACAATTATTTTGGTATATTATACTTGTCTCCTTCTTGGCTATGACAACCTTCTTCCATCCGAGAGATTGCTACCTTCAATTGAGGCAATATCTCCAATAAGTCAGCTACCCGTACTAGTACTATGGTCTATAACATTTGTTTTATTAAATTGGATTCCGATTGGGATCATATGCGAAAGCTTCTTGAAGTGTGTTTTTGTTCTTCCTTAATCATTCTCCAATCGTCCCTAAACCTTTCTTTCTTCCTTCGAGGATCCTGGTAGAGATCTTTTTTCACTTGTAGTCTAGTGATAGCATTTACCTCTAACATGTTCACCAACTTCCCTCTTGGATGATTAGCCTCCTCATGGTTTCCAAATCCACATTATCTGCATAACCTCCTTCAGCTACCTTGTTGGTTTTGGTTCTGGCATTCTTGAGAAAAATGTCCCCATTCATTACACCTTCTGCATTGGATCATTGGGCAGCCTTTTTCATCATACTCAATACGATTGTGCGGTGTGTTATTACTACTGTTACCTCCTTTGAGAGAGGCATAAGGATTTATGTTGCTTGGTTGAGTTGTGGGAGGTGTAGATTTCTCTCCAGTCAAGAGTACTTGAGCATTTCTTGCTTTCAAATTGTATAGGCATTCTTTAAGGGAATGTTGTGCCACTTGACAGATGTTGCAAACCAAATGTTTTGGACAATTGGTCCTTTTGTGCCCCTCGCTTCTACAGTCTATACACCATACTTCCTTGCCTCCTTTGGTTTCTTTTATTTCTCTCATCATCTGCATCATGTCTTTGAGGAGTGCTTGAATTGTTTTTGATTCCTCTTCGCTTTCTCCCTCATTGCTAGTGTCACTAGTTCTCTTATTAGTCCTCATGGTTCTATCTTCACTCTTGATGTCCATAGCTCTATCACAAGCCTTTTTATAGGTGGATGGAGGTACCACCTTTCATTTTCTTCCGGATGGAGTGGTTCAATCCTTCTATAAACCACATTTTCTTTATTTCATCCGTTGGTTTAATCTCCAACTTCCCTATTAGTTCCTTTAACCTCTGGTGGTATACTCGAACAATTTTTTCTTTCCTTGGCGA
Source organism: Cupressus sempervirens (assembly GCA_028749045.1). NCBI lineage: Eukaryota > Viridiplantae > Streptophyta > Pinopsida > Cupressales > Cupressaceae > Cupressus > Cupressus sempervirens. Next base: position 385,539,677 of record CM053791.1, read on the forward strand.
GTGTTATATATTTTTGCCACCACCTCATCGTCATGTCTCAATAATTTGAATTCTACTTCAAAGGCTATCTTTAGTGCAACCCATGTGGCCTTTTCTTTATCTGCAAGGTCTATGTACCAATCGATTGCAACTCCGTGCAGAATGGCAGTTAAGGTTTTCACCTAGCAATCTTCGTCATCTTGTCCTCTTGCCTCCTTGATGGTCACACGTCTTGCAGTGCCTTATGGGGTCTTCCAATCCCTCATCCTTGAATTCAAGAAGTTTTTGTTTATCTTTTGTGTTTGGTATTTTCCTTTAGTTGGTTTGTTGTGAATTCTCACCTCCTCCTCCTGGTATGCTTCTATTGGGTTGAAAGGCTTCCCATCCTTCATGCTCACCTCGTCCTCTGCCTTGATGGAAGTTCTCTCTTCCTCCATCTTGATGGAATGATGGAAATCCTTTCCTCTTACACCTTGGTGGAAATCATTTCTTCTACCTTGGGGGAAATAGAATTCCCACCTTCTGGGGGTTTCTGGTTCAATTTTCCCTATGGTTGGCTTCTCCGAGATGGCTAGCCTCTATATTCCCCTTACAAGAAACTCTACTACTTCCCCTTCTAGGCTTTGTTCTTCGTCCCCAACAAGTGTGTGCTCACTATGCTTTGATAATCTTTGTACTTGTTGGGCAAGATCATGCAATCTTCACCTCCTTTCCACTTCTTATGCTAATAATACTTGCCGCATTTCCTCCTTTGTGTCTTCCAATTAGGTTTTCTCTCTGTGTTTACTATCTTTATTGGGAAGGAGGGGCATTAATTAGTGGTTCCTTTGTAATCCTTTATGTCTCCTAGATCCTCCAGCAGAGGTTTGTTCTACAGTTGCTTGTGTTCTTGAGATTCCTTTGATGGAATTTTTGCGGTGTCTATTGCCTTCTTTGTTCCTCGAGGTTGGCTTCTCTTTGCTCCTTCACCTCTACTGGTCTCTGTGTGAGCAGCCTTCGAAGACTCCCAAGGAGATAGTTCACAACCTTGTTCACTGTGAGTTCAGCTCATATTGTACCGTTGGGGGAGAGCCCTCTGCTCTGTCTCCTATAGTACGTACTTGTCCACCGCTACTTCCTACACGTGCATGAGGTCCTGTGTGAATTGATCCTCCCTTGTCTATCGATTACATTTTTCTGAAGGTGGAAGGTTTAGCCCGTTTATGTTTCCATGTTTCTCCCGCTTTCCCGACCTTGGATTTGTACTTAGGCAATGACGCCAGAAATGTTTATGCAAATATGATAGAGAATATTGCCAAACACCATACTAATATATAATCTACGGTACTATCATCACATTCATTCCCATAAATGAACAAGACACAAAAGGAAAAATATATCTTTATTAATAGTACCAATTGAGTTACATACCAGTACCATATTACCATACTATTGGTATAAATAAGTATTTACTTATTACGCTTTACTTAAGTTGACTTAGGTTAATGCATTATTTTATTATATTGCATTACACTTAGGAGTTTGTGTACTTTTATGAGTTGTCATGTTGACAACATAGAAGTAAGCAACTCTAATTCAACACATGGTGTCTACAACACTGGAGTTTGCATAATTAACTAAGCTGTCATGTAGATAACATAGTTATTTGCACTCCTAATTTAGCACATGGTGTCTACAACATTATTTTTGTGTGCTACACCTTTGTGGGCTTATCCTCTCATCATTGCACTTATTCTTATGCTTAATGGAGGATAACCCATATTTGGTGGGCATGTGCCTGGTTGTATGACTTATCATGTTGCTGATTCCTATGCATTCTAGAAGCATTCCAGAGGCCTTTATATACAGGCACTCCTAGTGTACTTTTATCCATATTGAATGAATATCATATCATCATTCTGATCATACTCTCTTTGGTCTACTATTGTGCTTGTGCTTGAGTTCCTTGATCTGGGGTAAATATTGCCCTAAGGCAAATTCTTACATGGTATCAAAGATTGGGGAGATTCTCTTCACATAGTCGTTCGAGACCATTCTTGCTTTAGCACTTTGACCCAGATCTGGAGAATCTGCAAAAATTGGGAGCGTCTAGAGCCAAAACTAACCTCGTCATTGCGTCTGGGACATCGATTCGGTGAAAATCAGTTATAAATTTGCCTATGTTGGGCTAAAGTCGATTTTGAGGCAATTTTTTTTTGCAAACTGGCACTCGAAGGCCCAATTTGCAAATCTAGTATGATCTATTGGATCTGCACATTTCAATTGTTTTAGATCTGAATTTTAATTTCTCTACTTTTTCGTCAGTATTTTTCTGCAATTTTTATGGAAATTCTCGAAAAAAAATTTAGCGGGCTGCAAAGAAAATTTGCAGGTATCGAGCAGTGACACCTCGACCCCTATGGAGAATATTCGTGGAATATTCTTGAATCATCCGGGTGGCTTCAGTCAATGGTTCCAAGGAATATTCCTGTCATATTTCGGCTACGGCTCACCTCACAACCGGCTAAGCAAGTCGAGAATCCAACACAACCCAACAACCACAACTTATTTGGCGAACCGGAATCCGACACTCGGGTTGCGCTTTGGAAATTCCGGTGGCACTGTTCCTTGTTTTAGTCACTGCGGCCTTTTTCTTTTAAACACCTTCGGAGGTGTTTACCCACTGCATGTGGGACTAAGATCAGATACCCGCCGACAAATTTCAAAAAATTCTCCAATGGAACTTTGCAATTTTTCAGCTCCAATCTCCGCGACGGCCAATACCATGTCCGCAGCACGGGAACCCTGCACTATCCACGCGACAATAGCCGCTTCGTCCACGCAGACCAGCCAGATGCCAACAAAGCACAAATCCTGCCACAATGCTGTCAACTATCCTGCCACATAGTGTAGCCTATAGAGCACCACGTGGCATTCTACAATTCGGCCATGTGAACACACGACAACTCACCTGTTGCAGTCCTTGTCAGCGACACAGTCAACAGTAAATACAACTCACGAGCTACCACGCGGAGTGACCGTATGCCACATCATTAAGCCCAGTCAACAACTTTCGTATGCCACATCATCAAGCTAAGTCAACAAGGCCGTACATCCTAGTTGGATTTTCGTACTGCCATGTCACAGGTCGTACACTTCTGTACAGTGCTTATGTCAGTGTGACGTCACCAGAGGGACCCGAGCTTGTTGACATCATCATTTCATTAGTTTAAAATTGACGATCGTTTGACCGTCCTCTGGAGGCAATTTTGAACTGTTGCAACGGCCATTTGACCATCTAACTTAACCTAATCTTTTGCTGCTCCAACCCCTCTCTAGATTGATTTTCGATTTGACAATCCGACTTTGGGAGGCAATATCTCAGTCATTTGGACTCCAAATCAGATGCAATTTTTTATTTTTTTGGCTAGAATTTCTTAAACTTTTTAGTGGTGCAGTTCTTTTCTGATTTTGGTGCATGGATTTGTCAGAAATTGCATCTTTTGGCGACTGTACCTGTCCAATCTTGCATTTTGCAACTTCAAATGCTCTGTATAGGCTCATCTGGACTTGAAAATAGGTTCGGTTTTTTTTTGAAATTGCATTAGTTTTGGCCTACTTTCTAGATTTGTAATCAGATTATAGGGTTGTGTGGACAAAAGTATCACTTTCAGAATTAGGTCATTTTCTGCATTGTAATGCTTTGATATATCTTCAGAAGTGTTGTATATCTAAGATACATTGTAATGTTCCAGTTTTGAACTCCATAAGGAGGTTGTAAAAAGGCAAAATCAGAAGACCACAAAGGCCAAAATTGGCTAGTGGCTATTGTAAACACACTACATATAAAGTGCCAAAAGCATCTTTTTTGAGGGGGTTTCTTGATCAAGTGAAAAGGGGGGGTGTTCTTGGTGTTGTGTTCCTCTTTTTCCGTTGTTTTCTTTCATTTTTTGCATCATGGGACATTTTAAGTTTTCAAAATTAACTCCACATAACTATGCTACATGGTCCATTAAAATGTGGTGTCATTTAATGTGTAAAGGAGTTTCTCAATATGTAGATGATACCCTTCCTAAACCAACAAGTGATCAAGCATCTACAACTGAAATTTCAGCTTGGGAAACAATGGATAGGAAAGCCCTAGGTGATATTTGTTTGGGGGTTAAAGACAAGATCATATATCAGATCCAGAAGTCTCGTACATCCAAGAAAGCTTGGGATACCCTCCAAAACCTATATGGTAAAGTGTTTGAGGAAGATGTTTTCAAAATTGAAGATGAGCTTGTCTCCTTAGATCCAAAGACATTTGATTCCATACAGGACTTTATCATAAAGGTGAATGAATTAAGAACGAAGCTTGATGATTGTGGGAGTCCTATTAAAGATGACAGGTTAATCTATCTCATTCATAATAAGCTGCCATCTAAATACTCCACATTTGTTTCTTCTTATAACACCTCAAAGACAACATTAGGGTCTACCTATTAGAAACTCTCTTTTGACCGCTATGCTATATTGTTGGATGAAGAAGAAAAGAAGTTGAAATCAATGGGGATTCTCAATTCACCCAAGTCAAAGGCATTGGTGGCAAATAATGGGAGTTCTCAAAATTCAGCTGGTCGGTCTTCAAATAAAGGAAAGGGCAAGAATAAGAAGTGGAAAAATAACACACAAGAGGAAACTGAAAAGACAACATCAGAATCAAATCAACAAGGCGAGTCTTCCTCAAATTCAAATAAGAAGGGAGACAATAATAATGACAAGAAAAAGTGTGCTTATTGCAAGAAATTGGGTCATGATGAACATGAGTGTTATCATAAAAAGATTGATGAGTTGACGAACATCATAAAGAAACACAATGTTCTACTGCCTATGCTTATAAAGGATCCTTATCTTTAGATTCAAAGGGCAAAGGGCAAGCACTTATGGCAAACTCAAGTTCTTCGTCAGAATGGATTCTTGACTCAGGTGCCTCATATCATATGGGTTATTCAAAAGGAGACTTTTCTTCCTTGAAGCAGTCTAAGGTACCGTACATCTTTGTAGGAGATGATACAAAAATGGAAGTTGAAGGAAAAGGAAATGTGGAGATGGAAAATGGAGAATTCAAAGATGTTCTCTATGTTCCTAACCTAAGCTCTAATCTCCTCTCAATTTACCAAAGCACTCACCTTGGCGATGGCCATAAAGTTGAGTTCCTTCCTAACTCAGTAAAGGTGCACAGTTTAAAAGATGATTCATTGGTTGCAGTGGGGAAAGTTAATCATGACACAAGGTTGTATTCTTTCTCTTGCTTTGTGCCCAAGTCTTCTTCACAAGCCTTGTTGACTCAAACCAATCCACAAATCAAATTATGGCATGAGCGATATGGTCATCTAGCCTTCCGCTATCTTCAACAACTTTGCTCAAACAATATGGTCAAAGGTCTACCTTCAATCAACTTTTCCAAAGGTGAATGTTCAACATGTTCAGTGGATATGCATCTAGAGAAGTTTATTAAAGGGAAGTCTTCAAGAGCACCAGTTGTTCTTTAGATAGTTCACATGGTACTAGCAGGTCCGTTTGTAGTGACATCAGTCAGCTAGGGTCGCTACATACTTACTTTCATTGATGACTTTTCACGCTACACATGGGTCTATTTTCTTCATCACAAGAATGTAAGTGTTGGATAAGTTTCTAGGCTTCAAGACTCATGTTGAACAGAAATCAAGGAAAGCCATCAAAGTTCTAAGGATGGACAATGAAAGCAGATATGTGAACACAAGACTTAAAGACTTTTGCAAACTTGAGGGTATTGATCTTCAGAATCCACTAGCATTCAGTCCGCACAAGACAGATGTTGCAGCACTGAGGTTACGAACTCTTAAATCAATGGCAAGTTGCATGATACAAGCCAAGTCTCTAGATCCATCACTTGAAGTCGAAGCAATCAGCAGTGCCAATCACATACTTAATAGGTCTCCTCATCCTGCCTTACATGGCAAAACTCCTTTTGAGGCATGGTGCGACAGAAAACCAATTGTGACACACTTCAGAGTCTTCGGTTGTCTAGCATGGGCAAACATCTCTTCCAGAGGATGCAAGGCACCACCATCTAGGCCTTGTACTTTCATCGGATATGAAGATGGTGTTAAGGCATACAGACTTATGGATCCTGAGACACATGAGATCTTTATAGAGAGGAATGTTCACTTTGAGGAAAGTTCACCTAGCTTATCCTCTAATCCTCTCCGCACTTCATACATTATGGAAATTGATAGTGACACTAGCGATAGTACTTCAATAGATTCAAATATGTGGGGTTCTATTGACAGTTGCAGCGAGAGGTCACGGCATCAACATACTCCAGATGCATATATTGCCATAGTGATAGGTCCAGCACAACAAGGTACACCTTGTCTTCCAACTCCAGCATCAGTGGATGACGACATAGCAAATATTTCAGGTTTGTTTGTGGAGTCATACATAGCAGATTTGGGAGACATCATTGATGATATACATCTTCTCTTTGATGGAGAAGATCCTTCTTTAGTTGTTGTGAGGGCTCACTCTAACCCCCATGTCCATTCTCTACATGATCGATCTTCATAGGATGATGTGATTGTGGATACTTATGTATAGCAGTTGCAAGAGGTCTCTTTATCATTTGAGGAGATAGTAGATTCTTTGGGATAGGTTCTACATCCATCCTTGCTAGATCTGACATTGTTCTTTTCAGCAACATTGGAAGGGGCGACAGTCAGTATCGACACGGGGACAATTGAGTAGGTTTTAGAGGCATCATTGATCATCGAGATTCTTTCTACACATAGGGGAAGCATCTCTTATGTACCTATGATATTGTTTCTTCCAAAGGGGAGGAACTTTATTCTACAATCTTGGATCAGCTTCTACATCAGAGCAACTATCACTGATCGGCACTCTTCATTGGGGGGGGGTGGGGAACTACCTTGTCTCTCTTCTTCTTCTCTCTTATGGGGGAGACCTTTTCCTCTTTTGGGATAGTGTTTTTCTCACATTTCTCTATTGTATATACTTGATGTATGTTGTCATGGGGGGTCTCAATTACTCCATCCATCTATGCATCTTGTCATTTCATCTCTTTTTGGAGGAGGGTTTTTCCCATGAAGTTTTCCCTCTTTCTCCGATCTATGAGAGATTGCATTTCATTATGTACATGGTTACCTAACATGGCCTAGTAGCCGGGACCCATCTTGCATTTCATCTTAGCTTTGGTAAGCTTAAGTGCACTCCCCTAAGTTGCACTTAAGGGGGGTGTTGGTGTAAATAAGTATTTACTTATTACACTTTACTTAAGTTTACTTAGGTTAATGCATTATTTTATTATTTCTTAGGTGAGACACTTAAGAGTTTGCATACTTTTATGAATTGTCATGTTGACAACACAAAAGCAACTCTAATTCAGCACATGGTGTCTACAACATTATTTTGCGTGCAACACCTTTGTAGGCTTATCCTCTCATCATCGCACTTACTCCTGTGCTTAATGAAAGATAACCCAAATCTGGTGGACATGTGCCTATGTGTATGACTTATCATGTTGTTGATTCCTATGCATTCTAGAGGCCTTTATATACAAGCACTTCAAGTGTACTTTTATCCATATTGAATAAATATCATATCATCATTTTGATCATACTCTCTTTGGTCTACTGTTGTGCTTGTGCTTGAGTTCCTTGACCTTTGGGTGAATTTTTCCCTAAGGCAAATTTTTACACATAGCTTTCTATTCCCACTGAGTACTAAATAGTGCTTTGATTGGTTAGTAAATCAACCAATGCAATGTTCGATACAAGACATTTCCTAATAAGTACTTAATTTATTAAAAATTTACTCTCTACATAATGTACTTGGGGTTTTTATTTTTCTTCCTCTTTGCCATCTTTGAGAAGAATAGCTTGCCTGTTGCATTCTGGTACACTTACATATTGGCTACAATGAGGTCTCTCGCCTCAACCTTGAGTACCATACTTTGCATGCAATTAGTGAGACCTCCATGACCTTAGAGCCACTGGGATACCAATAGGACAAAGAGAAGCGAAAACGAGGGTTGAGGAAGTACCCCATCACATGAATAGGTTGGTGAACTTGATGGTTCTACCTCTTGTCAATAGTATCCCATATGGAGCCAAATTTGAGGCTATTTCCCTTGTAATTTTTGATGGCCTGTCTGGCCCTATAGACCATCTACCATTATGAGAACTTAAAGACTATCATTGATCATTAGATACTAGAGTTACAAAGTAATTATGATCTCCCCAACATAAAATAAATGTATTTAATTAAACCTTGTTAATGGGCCGATTGATTTAATATATCTCCGACCCATTTTTAATTTAATTGTTTTCGTAGCTAGTTTGGTCGTCGACTATCTTTGTACACCCTCAGAAGGTTTTTCTTGACGGGTATTTAAGCACGGCTTGTAGGTAGTAGTTAGGTATGCAATTTTGGATTATTTTCTCTGTACTGCGAATTCCTAGTGGAGTTCTCTGTTGTTCGCCATTTCAAAAGTGAAAGACCTTCCCTATTTGGCTTTCCAGTTTTAGTAGGCTTCAAGCCTCACCCTATTCCATTCTGCAATACTTGCTCGGATCTGGCAAATCCATGCACCATATTTGTTATAAATTCATTTATATATAGTTATATATCTTTGGGTTCCATTGCTCTGGCATTAATTGTTTGGCAAATACATGTTCTGGCGTCTTGCCGTAACTCATTCTGCATTCACCGTGTGGCTCGTACATACCCTTAGCGTAATAGAAGAAACCGTACGGCCTCTTAGAAGTGATTGTACGGCCTCCAAGTAGAAACCATACGACCTCTAGAAGCAATTGTATGGCCTCTAAGTAGAAACCATACGGCCTCTAGAAGCACTGTACAGCCTCCAAGTAGAAGTCGTACGACCTCCAGAAGCAACTATACAACCTCCAAGAAGCAACCGTATGACTACTAGCAGCTACTGTTATTCTGGCATACACCCGGAATGGAACATTACAGTAATAATGAAAGACTTGGTTGTTGAATACAAAAAAAATTATATTCAACTTTTGAGGTTTTCAATTTGCCATCACAATTTATGTAGTACCTTCTAAAAGGTGATTGTCAGAGATGATGTATGCAACTTTCTCTCCACACTTGAGTCTAGCCATAGGTCAAAGAAGTGATAACACTCAACAGCTTTAAGAAAATTGCTGCAAACCTTTTACTACAAGTCAAACCAACTTCTTCTTATGGTTGTTTTCTCTCATCAAGTGGAGAACCCAAGGTGATCGTAGATATGATCTTTCTTGCATACACTACAATTTGTCTCACCAAATCTAGTTTTCCCATGTCCTCCAAAAGAAGGTCAAGAACATGCACTGCATAAGGAGATAAAAAAAGTGTGCCATACTTATCTTGGAGGATCCTAACTATTACCACATATGCCGCTGTATTTTGGTTATGTAGGATTTGTACAACATTCTTAACCCCCGCCTCTATTGCATTTTTCTCTAACATTAGAGCCAAAGTTGAAGTTGTCTTTACCTTTCCCAAGGCATCCAAGGATTTCATACAGAGCACTTGATCTTTGCAAGAAACCGAAAAATCAATGATGGTATGGTTTCTCCATTCTTTCATCCATCTGAAAGTATATTGCAACCAAATTGTTCCCATTGTGGTCTTTCCTCTTCTACCATGTCTGTGGCCTAGAAAAGTCTTTGAGCAACCTAAAAGCACAAAGTAAAATTAAGTATGCAATTTGTATTGAAAAAAATCTTATATTCAACAAAAACAAGTAAATGATAAAATTATAAAACATTTAAAATTTAAAACAAGTGAACTAACCTCCCACTCAAGTCTGCAGGAGTAGGCACCTTCTAGCCTGCCAATAGGGACTTGTTGCAACATTGAAGGGGATGTTAAAATAGTAGAAATCAACACATTGAATGTCAACTTGGTGATGCATATCATTGATCCATCCATTACCCTCTAGTAATGGTTGTGCTCCAATTGTGTTTTTGTGCCCAAAATAAACTATCGACAAAAGTTGTGTGTGGCAAGATAATGGTGGTTTACTAGAACCAGTGGAAGTGGAAGCTGAGGGGATGATAGACTGTGGATCCATGGGCCACGAAGAGAGCCCACTAAGCCCTCAAGTAATTCTCCATCTTCAAGGGTGGTTTGGATACCTGGTCACAACCCACATTATTTCATTTATGATAATTATTTTAGCAAAAACTAAAATAATAGTGGTGATTAGAAAATAATAAATGATTCTTAAAAAGGAGACACTCTGAGATAACAATTCAAAAACAGCTACCCTAATGGCCAAGTTTGCCCTTTACCTTTGCAACTTTTTATGTTCTTGGATAGAGAGGAAGATATTCATTACTCTCTTTATTTCATTTGTCGTGAACTCAACTCTTGTGTCATGTTTTGTTGATCCATCCAAGGTGGTATTTCAAAAAAGATATGCCTCCACTAATTAGTTCTTCATATTTTATGCATGCCTCAGTTTTATATTCAAGTCCTTTAAAAGCATATGCCCATGCCTTGTCTCTGGCCCTTTTAGGGGGCATTCTTACTAATCTAGATGGGCAGTGGCAGACCTTGTAGCTGACCTAGTTGTAGAGGTATCCCTATTGACCATTTTAATGAGGAATCGACCTACACATATAAATTGAAGCCACAAATGTAGAAATTTAATAAAGAATTCTAGAAACAAACTAAATTAGCTTAAAACTTTAAATAGTTTTCATGAAAAATCTGCTTCAAATCCACAAAAAAATACTCTAGAACGGTACAAATGACCTCCCTTTTCTTCCAAACCCTTTCTCTCCTCTCCAAACCTGTTCATCCAATCAAAAATATATTTTTTGACATTTTCTGGGTTGTCACAGTCTATTCTTGGCACGATGGCAATAAGTTTTCAGCTTATCATGATAAAACAACGATTTATTGCCGAGAACTGCAGAAAATATTTGTGATATTTCTCTAAGTTATCTATGATAAGTTTTGGCACAAACATTGACCGACTTTTCGGTCAACAGAAAACATCGCAAAAAGTTGGTTTATTGCAGTTATATCTGTGATAATTTGATCTATGGTTAGAACAATGACTATTAACAGATGATATTAAAATAATATTGTAATGTTTATCTAATGGTCATCTTGGCTGGTTTAAATTTCCTTTTTCACATTCTGTTAATGTTTGTGTCTTTTCAGAAACATTGTCTTGTAATACTTTATAATCTTTCATATTTGTTGTAAAGACCAATTCACAATAACATGAACAAATTCAAAGTTAATGAATCATTGCATACAAAAGGGAAATTATACCTATCGTCTTCTTTTGTAGTGGCTTTTGAAGCGGTGAGAAATGATATTGAAGTTCATTGCCTAGAGTTTCAATCCTAGATATTCGCCAGATAAAATTGGTGTATATGTTTGTGCTGACAAGGAATTTGGATGGTGGGGATTTAATCTGTTAACAGGAAGTTCATGTTCTTAGGGAAATTATGATTTGCATACACTAGAGCAATAGTGTGTAAACAGAAATACCTCTGTTAAGCAGAAACCCTCGGACAAAATTCACAAATGCCAAAGAGGAAATTTTACAGTGACAAATAGAGATGAGTGAATGTCTCCTATTTAAACTTTTCTCTAATTTGCCCTAGAATTTTCACGTAAGGTATAGTTTATATTTAGGAATTTAAAATTGTCAATTATATACCTTGATTCAGAGGCTGCAACTAGGTTAACTAATGTGAAAGATGAATTAACATATAATCCAACAATGTTATAAATATAATTATAATTTACGTAATGTAGATGTGTGATTCCCTTTTAGCTTTTTCCAACATAATGGAGCAACATAGGAGATCATACAATGCACCTTGAGCATACTTATCAAGCCCAAGAGCATGTTGAACATTCACCATTTGGCCTCCCAACCCCACCAGGGTCACTCTACTTGAATAGAACCTAATGCTACTTGCATCCCTCATATATACATTATCCCCTCAATAATGAGATTATATATATATTTTTATGTTTGAAGCAATATGTTATCTACATATATTCCTACTTCTTATCAAATAGAAGATAAGTTAGCAAGTCTGCAAAATCGAAGCATCATACCAAATGCTTCAACAATATATAAATTTGTTGTCCTAGTTCTATTAAATGTGAGATTGAGTTTCTCATTGAATGCTTTAACTCTCTATATTGATTCCCTTTTTCCCATGAATATGTTCTCCCTCTCATAGTCAAAATATCGTAATCGATAACTTATTACCAAGGGCCAAAAACAATATCGGCAAAATATCGGTGATTACATGGTAAATTATCAACAACTTAAATTTAATTAGAAATGCATTTTTTGGGAAAATTCAATGAGGATATGTATCTAATGCACAAGTAAATGACTAAACAAAAGAAACAAGCTGACTTTAGATATATTTAAATGCAAATGGGGTCTGAAATGACACCGCCATGTGGAATGCTGATGGCTAGTAGCCTGATATTCTAAAACAAAATTTGAATAGAAAGTTGTCTTTGTAAAACCATAAGTAAATACAAGTACAAGATCAAAATTGTTGACATCTTCCTCTTCACCTTCCCAACAACTCTAGTAAAAACTACAAGAGGGGTAGGGATTCTAGCCTAGGAAGTCAGTTGTGGCTATGCCTCCTCCCTTTCGCTATTGGTTACCTCAACCTCCATCCTAGAAGTAGATGGTGTTGCCTTTGACAATGACTTCTCATCATCCTCAACCTCCTCAATGTTATCCAATCTCACCATGAAATTTTCCTCCTTAATGGCTTGTCACTCCAAATTCTAGATCTTGTCCTTTGTAAACAATGGAGGTTGGTCCTGTTATGTCAAATCATAGTAAGGATCTATGTCATCTAAATCAAGTGGACCAATTGTTGTTTCCTCCAGCTTCCTTGTTGACAGTTGAAGGTTATATTACACAAAAAACAAGGTCTTTGGCTGAGATAAGATTCAGAGAACAAATCTTTGCAAATTTGGGACATTTCCACCTCAATTTTGCCACTAAGCATTTGCAAAATAAAATATTGAAGACTTAAAAACCAAGGTGAAAATATATTTTCATTTTTGTCTAAAGAGAATAGCATGCCCCTTTCATTCCCATACACGTCCAACTTGAAATAAATGAGTTCTCTCACTTCAACCCCTAGTATCATCCTTTGCATGCATCCACTGAGGCCCTCCATAACCTCTCCATTGAAGGTTGAGGAATTACCCTATGTAATGTCCCCATTTTAGCAGTTGACCAAGTGTGTGTGCGTTAGCCTTGTTCTACATGGTCCCGAGGGCTAACGAAGGGTTTAAAGGGATTCTGGAGTGTTTTGGCCTAGTCATTTCCAGTTTGGGCCAAAATGAAGTTGATTTACTCAGTTTCAGGCATACTTACTATTTTTAGTAAGTCGGTAGGACACAGTGCAGGTCAATTTTGGTGATTGGATTTTATACTCCTCGGTGAGAGTTTTCCGATGAGCTATCACTCGCATTATTCGGAGTCCGATTGCTAATACATTTTAATGCCTGAAGTTTTATTAAAGTAACGTCTAATTTAATTGTAAAATATTAAAGTGTTACTTTAATATTTATTTTATGGTGATGTGTACCCAAGGGAGACATAAGGGGTATTTTAATATATGTTTTATATATTACACATCTTTTATCCCACATTGCCCATATGAGTTGAGCGGACCCTTGGAAATAGAATAAAAGGAAGCATTTGTGGCTTCATTAGGTAGGTTGAATATGAGAAAAAATTGGTGTGTGAGTTGCAGCTCCGTTCTTGGCATTTGAGGACGTCTATCCTCTCTTGTAACATTCTAGACGTCATTCCCTTGGGCTTTGGCCTTTGGAATTCTTTGTTATTGGCTTCATTATCAGGCAGTTTAGTTGCATTTCCGGCTACAAGAAGATTTGATATTTTGCTCATATCTTCTTCACTACTTGTCCGACGCTTATGCCGCTTTGAGGGAATGGTATTACGAAGGTAGTGGACTGATTGAAGGACAAAGTATTGTAGCAGCAAGTTCGAAAGCATGGGCTGGAGTATTATGTCAATATTGCTGAAGTAATTAGTGAGTTGATAAATCTGCCATGTATTTGGTTTTATGAATTCTGAAAATAACATTTTATTAGCAGCAGTTCATTTCCACTTTGCATATTATTGTAGTTTCTTTCTTGTTTATGTTGTATGATACCAATTCCATGCACAAAACACAACAAACAAATAAACGTTTGATTTCCGGAGTTATAAGGGGTTTAAAACATTAAACGGAGAAATAAGAGGTTGCATGCAAACTGTTTGACAAAATTCCTTTCAGCAAATTGGTTTAGTTTTTTGGGACATCCAGGGGTGCCCATTACAGTGGTATCAAAGCTATAAGTCCTGCCATCCTGTGGAGGTCTTATAGGGAATTTGGAACAGCCGGATAGAGGGAAAAAGTGTTTGACGAAATGTCAAAACACTAAAATCAGAAATAAATAAAAAACACAGGCTAAGCATTTATGTTTGAGCATGCGACAGGGGTCTTATAATTTCCGCGATACCAGAGCAAGACAAAATAGGATTTCAGATTTGCAAAGCAAACAGTCTAGTACATCCGTGCAGGTGGACATTGAATCCAACCATACAGACACAGAGGATATATTCTGTGATCAGGACAATAATATGGGTGATCGAGATGACAGGAATACAGGATTAGGCGGAGGCGGGAATGCTGGTCCAGATCAGGTGGAGGTACTGTTCAGACAGTTACTGGATACATTAGAGCAGGGGCAGCGTATGCAGCAGGAGCAGAATAGGCGAATGGACATGATGTTGCAGCTCATGGCTAGACAGATGGGTGTCAATATTAATCCAGGTGATGCCAACAACAGAAACAATAACAACGAGGGAAACAATAACAACGGGGGAAACAATAACCATGGAGGCCAAGGCAACAACAATGGTCCTGAGAATAACATTAATGGTAATAATGGACACGGCAACAATGGGAATGAGGCTGATAACTTTAGACACGTTGCACGCCCAGCACGGACTGCGAGCTCAAGAGCTCTTCTACCCACTTTCCCACCCAGAGATCCGGTTCAACCAGTAAATGAACCGCAGATTACCGAGTTACAGGATCAGTTCAGGAGGGACTAGGAGGCTAGTGGACGGGAGTTTCAGGCGGATATTTCCCTTAGAGATTATATGGACTTGAGGATGAGACACATGCCTAAAGCAGGAGGGAGGAATCAAAACTTTGAGCTGAGGAAGAAAGTTGGAAAACTTTCTTTACCTTATTATGATGCTTAGGGAAGATGACTGCACGAGCTTGGGTGCAGAAGGTAGATACATACTTGCAGCTAAATCCTATGTCTGAGGAGGAGGCTATCAAGTATGCGGCTATGCACTTGGATGGCGTTGCACATGAATGGTGGCATCATGGCATGGTGACTTTGGGGCATAATCAGATTACATCCTATGAGGAATTCACCGAAACATTGATTGAGAGATTTGACACTAAGGATCCCGAGTTACATTTCAAGGAGCTAGCACAGTTAAACAGTCAGGTTCTGTGGATGCTTATATTGCCGAGTTTCAGCGCTTGTCTGTACTTGTTACTGATATCTCTCCTAGGAGATTGGTGGTGTTATTTTGTGATGGTCTTGCTGATCCATTACGAGGTTGGGTGAAGGGACATGATCCACTCACCTTAGCTGAAGCAACTAAAAAGGCACGAGATTTAGCCCCTTCGGTATACAAAGGAAAAAACCATTCAACAGATTCTTCCTACCGCAAGGACAAAGACAAAAAACCGTTTCAGAAAGAGTATAGCAAACCCAAAGAAGGATCAAAGGGACTAGACAATGAAACCTGGAATGAACTTCGAAAGAAGAAGTTGTGCTTCCATTGTAGAGAGCCTTGGGACTTATCTCATAAATGTTCTCTCAAGGCTGAGGCAAATCAAATGGAGTATTTTTCAGCAGAAGAGTCAGAGTCAGAAGGGGAGGATTAGCACTCCGATTCAGATGAGGGTAACACTATAGAGGAGAGCAACATTCCTAAGGATGATAGATCGTTGGGGGCCCAAAAGGCAATCACATTTAAGGTCAGGGGTACTATCCAGGGGCAGAAAGTGATATCTCTTATTGACACTGGGGTTACACATAACTTCATAGATGCACAGTTGGTAGCCAGGAGAGGGTTACAGACAGAGGAGCATGATGGGTTTAGAGTCATGGTGGCTAATAGTGATAAGTTATTATGCACTCGGAAGATATCTAATCTTCGCATCAGGTTTGGAGATGGCTACGAGTTGGAGGATGAGTTCTATGTTGTGGACATGGGAGATTATGATGTCATCCTCGGCATGACATGGATGGCTTCACTAGTTGAGTTCACACTCAATCTAGCGAAGTTGGAGATGAGATTCCAGCATGAGGGCAGAACTATGGTACTTAGAGGACTTTCAGATGGAGGTTGCAGAGTAGTGTCCTTGAGGAGAATGCAGAGACTTTTTCGTCATCATGACATAGAGTGGGCGGCAGAGTGCTACATTATGCCAACTTCACCAGAGCCACAAGAAAAGAGTCATCCACCAGCTATCCAGAAGATACTTGATAGACACGCTAAAGTATTTAGTGATATTCCTCATGGGGTTCCTCCTGACAGAGGGATGGAACATGTTATTGAGCTCGAGGAGGGAGCCAAACTAGTTATGATTACTCCTTATCATCATCCTAAGAAACACAAGGATGAGATAGAGAAGACGATTAAGGATTTGTTGGAGATGGGGCATATCAGGCCCAGTAAGAGCCCCTTTGCTTCAGCAGTAGTATTGGTAAAGAAGAAGGATGGGACGATGCGCATGTGCATCGATTACAGGACACTGAATAAGAAAACAATTAAAAATAGGTATCCCATTCCTACGATTGATGAGCTGATTGATGAGTTGCATGGGGCATGCTTCTTCACCAAAATTGATTTGCGATCCGGATACCATCAGATCAGGATGAGAGCAAAGGACATTGAGAAAACAGCCTTCCGATGTCACTATGGCCACTTTGAGTTCATGGTTATGCCATTTGGTCTAACCAATGCACCTGCTACATTTCAAAGTTGTATGAACCAGGTATTCAGGAAGCGGCTGAGGAGATTTGTCTTGATCTTCTTTGATGACATCTTGGTCTTCAGTAAGACCTGGGAGGAGCACTTACATCATCTGGAGGAGGTGTTATCTATTCTAGAGAGAGAGTCATTGTATGCCAAGGAATCTAAATGTGAGTTTGGCATGACTGAGCTCCTTTACCTGGGGCATATCTGTAATGTCCCCATTTTTGGCTGACCTCATATAGCGTGCCGGATTTGCCTATCCTCGACTCTTGTAGGCAAATGGTGTGGAGAAAGAGTCAATTCTGCGGATCAGATGGTCATATTTTGCTCTTGAAGAAGTGTTAAGAGGTTATATTTCATTATAATGTGTTATCGGGGCCTACATGTTATAATTTTAAGTTTAGTTGCACTTTTTATTTTATAAAATTACTTTATTATAAAAAGTGCATTATAATGAGATTTTATAAAGGATGTTTCTAGAAGTTCTAGAAAAAGTGCATTATAATGAGATTTTATAAAGGATGTTTCTAGAAGTTCTAGCAGCTTCTTAGAAAAAGTGAATAAATAGAGGGCTGGGCCTCTCATTTGGACATGCTTGGATTTGAGATTTCTTCTACTTCTTCCATTGTGGAGCAATTTGTAGTCTCTTGGGTCTGCAAATACTATTCAATCTTTGGGAACGAATCACTCCCCTAGATTGGCATAACTGAGGTAGTGAAATATCTACTGAAGGGTTGCATAATTGGAGTTGGTATTCAGCCATCTCATTGGAACTTCATTGAGAAATTGTTTGAAGGGTTTATTTTGGTTGGAATAAGGGTTTCAGATTTACCCTAGCATTGGTGAAGCGTTTGGCAGGGGTTTGAAGACAAAATTTGTGCATTTTCAGAATTGTCAAATCAGGGTTTGGAACCACATAATTGCTCATATCTTCTCAACCCCTTGGAGTTATTTTTTATGGTTTGGTAGGGTTACTACCTAACCCTAGGCGCCCATATTCCTTGCATTTGGGGGTCCCAAAACCCCAGCATTATTTTTTATATAGGGGCCGTACATGTTGGCCTGGGTACGGCCTTGCCAATAGAATCAGCAGCAGCAATTTGGGGGTTCGTTTGGGGGCAGTTTGTGGAGGATTTAGTGTCTTTGGCAGCGGTTTACATCAAACATCTCCAGCAGCAATACCAGGTGCACATATTGAGGTTTTTGATTGTCAAAGGTGTTGCATACAAATAGTTGAACAGTCAGCACTGTCATTGCATTGTTGGTTATCTCCAGTTATTAGTTGCTGTTGTAAACCAATCATCTATCATATAATCTGAACTGGGTTATTGTCATGTCATAGCATTGCATTGTCAAGGGTTTGATGTATTAGAAGTGCATAGTTGTGACAGTCCCCTAAATCTGAGATTGTAAAATCAGTCATTAATGTAGATGCACAGCTCAGTCCATTATAATCAGTTGTAATCAGATTTGCATGCATTGATAGGATTGAATATGAAGGTTTATATGTTGTCATCAATCTATATTCATATGCATATGTATTAGACACCACAGTCCTTATATTCTGAAAGTATCAAATCTGAGAGTTTCCATATTCTGAATATTGTTATTGGTACTGTTATTGTTCATTACATTACATTTCGATATTGGCATTGTACTTTGTGGTTTCGTTGCACAACAATTAGCCCTATTCGCAGCTCTATTCAGTTACATGCCAAGTGTTTGACAAATTGTCTCAGTTCAGTTTGAGGGTTTTAGTGGCCTTAATAGTAAGGGTCATTACAATATCATTAGTGCAGATGGCGTTCGGGTTGATCCCGAAAAGATTAAAGCTATTGTAGAGTGGCCTACTCCCACAAACCTTACACAGCTTAAGGGATTCTTTGGTTTATGTGGTTTTTATAGGAGGTTTGTTAAGGGATTCTCACAGATTGCTACACCCTTGACAGATCTTACCAGGAAAGGAGCCTTCGTGTGGACAGGGGCAGCACAGAGGTGTTTTGAGCATTTCAAGCAGGTAATGTCTTCATGTCCAGTTCTAGCTCTACCGGATTTCACGAAACCTTTTGAGCTTCATTGTGATGCATCAAGTGATGGGATTGGAGCAGTATTGATGCAGGAGAAGCATCCCATTGCATTCGAGAGTAGGAAGCTCCGGGGAGTTGAGAAAATTTATTCTGTCTATGATCGGGAGATGTTGGCCATAATGCATGCATTGGCCAAATTTTGATCATATTTGGTAGGTGGACGCTTTGTGATCAAGACTGATCACAACAGTATTAAATACTTCATGAGCCAGCGTGATCTTAATGACCGGCAACAAAAATGGGTGACTAAATTGCAAGCTTATGACTTTGACATAGAGTTTGTCAAAGGTAAGAAAAATGTGGTGGCTGATGCCTTATCTCGGAGACCTCACTTATGTGCTCTGGCAGAGATTTCAAGAGATTGGAGAGATCAGATTATAGCAGAGTATGTCGGAGATGCTTGGGCTTCTAGATTGATTTCAGGTACCATACAGGATGATCGCTATGAGGTGATAGATGGATTGATCAGAGTTCAGGACAGGGTTTATTTGATTCCGTCATCACATTTGAGAGAGGCGATACTGAAGGCATTTCATGATGCACCCACAGCTGGACATCCGAGGGTCTTCAAGACCTACAGGCAGATCCGAGAGCGGTTTTCATGGAAAGGGCTCAAGGATGATGTTCAGAGGTATGTCAGGGAGTGTGTGGTTTGTCAACAGAATAAGGGAGAGCACACATTTCCTGCAGGTTTATTACAGCCCTTGCCCATTCTTGATAGGAAATGGGAAAGTATTTCGATGGACTTCATCACTGGTTTACCACGAGTGCAGGGAAGAGATTGCATCTATGTGGTGGTGGACCGCTTGACGAAGTTTGCTCACTTCTTTGCTATTCCGTCCACTTACACAGCAACACAGGTGGCAGATCTTTTCTTTAGAGAGATATTTAGGTTACATGGGCTGCCCAGATTCATTGTCAGCGACCGAGATAGTAAGTTTATGAGTGTTTTTTGGCAAGAGTTGTTTAGGTTGTGTGGTACAGATCTTACACCTAGCACTAGTTATCATCCGCAAACAGATGGGCAAACGGAGATTGTGAATAAATGGGCAGAAGGATATTTGAGGAACTATGTAACTACACAACAAAAGGCTTGGATCAGATGGTTGCATATGGGAGAGTATTGTTATAACACCACTTATCATATGTCCATCAAGATGACTCCTTTCATGGCACTCTATGGTTATGAAGCACCTAGCTTCATGGATTTAGTTTTGGGGGACAATAGAGTGCCCAAAGCCAAAAACTTATTGCAGGATAGTTAGGACATCCTGAAAGTGCTCAAAGAGAATATACAACAGGCCCAGAATCAACAGAAATTGTATGCTGATCAGCACCGAATAGAGCGTAGCTTCGAGGTAGGGGATATGGTTTACTTGAGGCTACAACCATATAGACAGTCATCGCTCAAGAAGAGCGGAGCTGAAAAGTTGAAACCTAGATTTTATGGTCCCTACAGGGTGATTCGCAAAGTGGGCAAAGTCGCCTATGAGCTTGAGCTTCCAGAGGGCAATCGAGTGCACAATGTGTTTCATGTGTCTAGGCTTAAGAAAGCCATTGGTCAGAGTGTAGTGCCTTCTGCAGATTTACCCCTCTTGGATGAGGAGGGGAAGCTTGTGTTAGTATCCGAGGCTATTCTGGACACCAGAGAGAGGAAGCTTAGAAACAGGATAGTGAAGGAGTATTTGGTCAAATGGAAAGACCTGCTGGAGGAAGATTCTACATGGAAGAGTGAGCAGGTTATTCAGCAGGCTGGACTGAGATTGCTTGAGGACAAGCAATTTCAAGGGGGGCGGACTGTAATGTCCCCATTTTAGCAGTTGACCAAGTGTGTGTGCGTTAGCCTTGTTCTACATGGTCTCGAGGGCTAACGAAGGGTTTAAAGGGATCCTGGAGTGTTTTGGCCTAGTCATTTCCAATTTGGGCCAAAACGAAGTTGATTTACTCAATTTTAGGCATACTTACTATTTTTAGTAAGTCGATAGGACACAGTGCAGGTCAATTTTGGTGATTGGATTTGATACTCCTCGGTGAGAGCTTTCGATGAGCTATCACTCGCATTATTCGGAGTCCGATTGCTAATACATTTTAATACCTGAAGTTTTATTAAAGTAACGTCTAATTTAATTGTAAAATATTAAAGTGTTACTTTAATATTTATTTTATGGTGATGTGTACCCAAGGGAGACATAAGGGGTATTTTAATATATGTTTTATATATTACACATCTTTTATCCCACATTGCCCATATGAGTTGAGCGGACCCTTGGAAATAGAATAAAAGGAAGCATTTGTGGCTTCATTAGTTAGGTTGAATATGAGAAGAAATTGGTGTGTGAGTTGCAGCTCCGTTCTTGGCATTTGAGGACGTCTATCCTCTCTTGTAACATTCTAGACGTCATTCCCTTGGGGTTTGGCCTTTGGAATTCTTTGTTATTGGCTTCATTATCAGGCAGTTTAGTTGCATTTCCGGTTACAGGCAGATTTGGTATTTTGCTCATATCTTCTTCACTACTTGTCCGACGCTTATGCCGCTTTGAGGGAATGGTATTACGAAGGTAGTGGACTGATTGAAGGACAAAGTATTGTAGCAACAAGTTCGAAAGCATGGGCTGGAGTATTATGTCAATACTGCTGAAGTAATTAGTGAGTTGATAAATCTGCCATGTATTTGGTTTTATGAATTCTGAAAATAACATTTTATTAGCAGCAGTTCATTTCCACTTTGCATATTATTGTAGTTTCTTTCTTGTTTATGTTGTATGATACCAATTCCATGCACAAAACACAACAAACAAATAAACGTTTGATTTTCGGAGTTATAAGGGGTTTAAAACATTAAACGGAGAAATAAGAGGTTGCATGCAAACTGTTTGACAAAATTCCTTTCAGCAAATTGGTTTATTTTTTTGGGACATCCAGGGGTGCCCATTACACCCTACAACATGAATGGGTTGGTAGATTTGATTGTTCCACCTTTTATCAATAATTTCCCATATGGGGTCAACTTTGAGGTTGTACCCCTCGTAAAAAAAATTGATAGCCTCCTTGGCCTTATCCATGGCCTCATAGAATTGAGGTTTGATCCCCATTGACCAAGTGGAGAGCTCTAACTAAGGGCTCCTACACCTACAATTTAAAAGTACAAAATGATTAATCATTTAAATTGACAAATTAATAATGAAAGACTTGACTACAAAAAAAATTAAATAAACAAGTTATGAAGTTTCCAAGTTTCCTTTACAATGTTTTGTGCAAATTGTTTGTCAAAGACCATCAAAACTTTCTCCACCAGGCTTCTTTGAATAACTTGACTGTAGCCTTGTTTGACTTGCAAACATTTGATTCAAAGAAGTAAGAATACTTTACAATGTTAAGAAAATTGTTGCAAACCTTGTGACTCGTTCTTACCAACTCCTTGCATTGGGTGCGTTTTCTCATCAAGCGAAGAACCTGATGGAGCTCTAATTCTAGGATCTCCATTTATGCATTTTCCTATCCTTTTGCTGTATATATCATGTTTACAAGATATATCATTAATATATTTTATTTCTTGGGATGAGACTTAAAACTTTCTCGCAGCTCTTTCAAGCTATGGTGGGGCCAGGTTTGAGATATTTGAAAACATTTGTTTAGATTCCAGCACATTTCTATGCTATGCAGAGTCAAAAATATGATTCAGCTTAGTCAATAGTTCCAGCAGAATTCTGATGTTTCTATAGATGAATTTCCAAAGACGGTTTGTGGAAGCTCGTCATGATGATAGATTGCTAGAAACCTTTGGTGTGAAGAGAGGTAGCAAAAAATTGTTTTAGTCTGCAACTATACGCCCAGCTCCTCTAGTGGTGGTCATAATTGTTCAAAGAGCCCCAAGGCCTCATCAAGCTGTCCACTATGTGCATATCCAGCAATCACTGTTTTCCATGAAACCAAGTTCTATTTGGGCATATCCTCAAAAGTGTTTCCAAGCATCATCAAATTGTCTATTTTTGGGCATATGCTGCAATCAATTGATTCCACACAATCAAATCTCTTTCAGAGATTTTTGTCAAACAGCTTCTCTGCCTCCTCAAGTTGCCCATTCTGCATACATGCCATAACTATAACAGTCCATGACCCAACATTCCTTTCAAGCATTTCCCCGAACAACTTTCGTGCATCCTGTACACATTTGCATTTCATATACATATAAACAGGGGTGTTCCCCAGAAACAATGTTATGAGAAAATCCCTTCACAAATACACAACTAAGATGGAGGATAAATTCATTGAATAAGGGACAAATGCATCAATGCAGTCAATGGCAAGATACCTCCAGGTTGAAGAATCACAGCATGTGGAGTGGCCGCAAATAGCAAAGGAGCATCCCTTCATTTGACGACCAATGACAAGAAGATTATTATAATCTCAATCCAGGATCGAGTGTTAGAAATTCATCAAAAGGGATTGAAAGTCTTTCTCACGTTTTTATTTTCAGCATTGAAGAGTTTGTTCAGAGATTATAATTCATCCGTTTGGGAAGAGCACAGGAAGCTTTATTACTTTTATTACCCTTCGATTATACATTGGATTTATATTGTGGTTTATCGTAGGTGTTGAACATGTACGGGGAGGTGTATGATTTTTGTGTTGAACTTACCAGTAAGCCCACGCATCACCAATATGGAAACACATCGACTCGACATCAGAGACACTCAGAATGCTTACACCAGTATTGGGATGTTTTATCCTGTACCAAATATCACTGCCTTTGGTCTAATGGAAAATCACCCGAGTTCAAGAATGTATGCTTGAGGAGGGCACGATGATTTTTTCAGACATCAGTCATAGCCACAGCGACTCTAAATCACATTTTGTATTTGATCTTAGTATTGTGTGAAAAACAAAGTGGAATGCTACAGATTACGATCTGAAGAAAGAAGTTGTAAGGTGGATAGAAGTTGCACAGAGAAGCATCCACGGGGATAAAGGAAATGGCATCCAATTTTATAAGCCTTGGAAATTGTTTGATCATCGGTTATGTTGGGGAATAATTAAACCATATTTAATGTTTAATGTTGGTTAGTTTTTTATTATGAAAAGGTGTGGTGCTTGAGAAAGCAACTGACACCCTTCGGCCTTCTATAAATATGTAATGAAAAATCAGACAGCCACCGTTCACAAAAAACTCTCTGCATTTTGAAACATATATGATATTTAAATTCCTTCCTTGGAAAACATTGAAATTTGAACCAAGCTCTTGGATAGTGAATTATTGGGCATTAATTTCGATATTGTTTGAGATCAAATTGTGTTGAGTGGAGCATCAGCATTTGAGTGTCTTCAATACGATTTTTTCTACAATATAATCAGTAAGATTTTTATTTGCTTTAGAGTTAAATTACAATATAGTTTGTCCGTTATGATCATCTTTATTTTCTATTAATAATTTGTTATTAGGATAAGTGGATCAAATTGTTCATTGCTATTTAAACCCGATAAATACAAATATTGTGAAATATTATGATTGTTTCCTTATTTGTATCTAGTTTGTCTCTATAAGGGTTAAAACATCATAGACTGGTTCAAATACACATAAATACGAAGTGATTTGACACATCCTGATAATTGAATTGTTTATTGATTTAATATACATAATATCATAGAGTTGTATGTGAAAACGTATAGTTTTGACTCTATCGCCCTTTTAAATTTCAGCACTGATCATTAACTCGCTCATAATTCTCAATCTATATGTTGGCAATAATCTAATCTTTTTCCTTTAAGGGTTTTGATATCTATTTGTTTTAATAATTCACTTTTGATCGTATTTCAGCATTCACAAGTTTATTAATGTAATCGTATTTTCAAATATTAATAATCACTATTAGCAATTCAGAAGTTTCCTTAACCTCTTGCCATTTCGGGAAACTATTTTTGCATTAAATCTATCTGCTATAAATGTCTTGGATCCAAGTTTGTTATCTAGGGTCCAGTGCATCAGCCTTGGTTTTGCATAGCCAGAAGCGCAGAGGATCCAGATCGAATTGACTGATCCTGTCAAGTTGGCCATTACCGGTTAGATATCCCAGCATTGAGCAAGCAAGGCTCGTAGGATTCTAATCTACAGTTTTGGGAACCAATAGAATCCAAGGGTGATTGTAGATGTATTTTGTAATCTTTCTTGCATCGTTTATAACTAGTCTCACCAATCAAGTTTTCCGAGGTTGTCAAGGAGATGCATTGCACAAGGAGTCCAAAAAAGTGCACTATTTTTGTCTTCAAGGATCTTACTTGCTGCCACATATGCATTTGCATTAACCATATGATTTGCACCACATTATCAATTCAATCCTCCATTACAACTTGTTCTAACATAAGAGACAAAGTTTCAATAGTCTTCGCCTTGTTGGAACATTAGAGCCCCAGTTTTAGCAATCTTCACCTTGTTGGAGGCATCCATGAATTCCAAAAATACCACCATCATCCTTGCAAGAAACCAAAAATTAAGGATGGTGTGGTTTTTGCCATCTGTCCATCCATCTGACAGAATGGTGGAGCCACATTGTTTACATTGTGTTTTTTTGCTCTTCCACGACTTCTTTTTCCCTAGGAACTGCATTTGTAAACAACCTACAAGTGTGGAGTAAAGTTAATGTCAACTACGAAGTACACAATTTTCATTTAAAAAATAACTTACATTCAACAAAAACAATAAATAAAAAAAGAACATAAATTAAGTCCAAACACTAAAAATTCAATACTGAACATAAGCTATCAAGATTTAAAACTAGCATAAAACATTGATAAACTAAAACAAGTGAATTGACCTCCCAGTCAAGGAGCCTTTCCCCACCCAATCATCACAGTAACAAAACTTCGCCAATAGGAATTTTTTGATATGGAGCTTTTGATGTTTCAAAGGCAAGTAATAAGCTACTTCAATGTGGTTTATTGATAATAATTTGGTCTTTCTCCTTGTTGGTTGCCCTTCTATACACTCTTGTTTTTCTTCTTAACTCGCTCTTCTTCCTCTAATTTTGCAAATAGAGTGAAATGAGCTCACTATGGTTGCAAAGACCAAGCAGGAAAAAACAGCTTAAAACAAACTCATTTTAGGTTTTTATATTGGCATTTTCCCCTTGCTATGCCGGTCGAGTCATCACGATCTCTTGCTGACTCGCCGACTCACAAGTTCTGGCGAGTCACCCCTCGAACTTGTTTAAGTCTGAGCCTGGACCCCTAGGAGTCCAAGGTCCCCTGGTCTGTGTCTGGCCAAGTCTGGGGGAGTCCCAAAAATCTTATATATATATATATATAATCCAAGTTCTTGGGTTCTAAAAATAATACTGTTTAATTATAGCGTTAATCTGGAAGTCAGGTGTATGCAGAGCCTACAGTTACTGGAAAGCTGGACTTTCATTTTTAACTCTTGTTCTGCTATTTCATGTACAATTAATTGAATACTATTCTCAATCTGGCATATTGAAGTAACTTTTTACTTAAACATCACAGGCTTAGGCATTTACTATGTTGTGATATGCAGGGAATACAAAGAGGAGCTGTGGAACTTACCTATAAGCTATTCAACTTCACTCAAGATCAAGATGTAAGGTTGAAGATTGGTTTTGACCTGTATGATAAGGTTAGCCTTCTACTCTGAGATTTATGGATCGTTCCCACATAACACTGAGCAAAGTTTTTAAGTGTGCGTGTTGCTTAAGGAATTGAAAGGCTGGTGTTATTAGTGATTGTGTCTGAAATGCAATTGAGTGAAAGAGATGCAACATGGCCTCGATAACAATGAGTATTCGGATCCCCATGCAATTGTACAACAAATCAATTGTGTGAAACTTGATGCTGTTTCTAATGATGGAAGGGCGTCCGATGCTTGTTAAGAAGGCCGTGGGTTATTTTCACCTCCGCAAGTGGACTTTTTAATAAAAAGTGAAAAACTTGGTGGACCAAAAAAATAGCGGATTCGCCCTGCCATAGAAGCTCCACTACATAACCATGGCTTATGGCTGTGCAAAATTGAATACTGCTGAGATATAAGTGTGCATAAAACATCTGACTTATTTAGTCTGTTGGCATTAGGTACTAGTGCAGCGAAAATCCAGTTTCAATCTTGGCAGATATTCTTCCTAAGCGGCATTGTAAACGGATGGTGTAGGGATGCGTACCTAGATCAATAGGCATTTTATCCAACAGAATTTTAATATACTATCCATGCATGATGGAATGTCACATGCGCCAACTTAATCTTTTATGCAGGTTTCACTTCGCGGAAAGATGAATTTGATGTAAAAATCTTATTTTTAACAGAAATGCCCAGTCAAATATATTTGAATTGTAGCTCAATTCCAATCCCTCCTTTAGATGGTATAAACAAAGGCAGGTTATTTGACTATGCTTGTAACTCTGGATTTCTTTGGTAGCTTCTTTGTGGCTGCTATATCTTCAGGATCGCCGTCAGAGGCTTTCCCAGGCGAAGTAATTCTGTTTCTGAAAGGATTATAAAATTTTAACATCTCATCATGTATTCGTAGTCTAGCTTGTCATCAGTTTGAATCTTATGAATTAGCTTCTGAGTAGGAAGTCTAGTTTGGCAAACTCTGCCATGCTTCAAGATCATTTTTTGTATCCTGTATTGAATTAAAGACACGTAATATTGCTGAAATATCTTTAAAACAAAAACAAAAAAGCAACGGTAGAAGAATCTCTACTTTTGGTCGCAATGATAATTTCAGTTGCAACTGTGTAACTTAAATACATCAATTGATTATTTTTAATTCTCCTCTATTAAGGCATTGTCCTATCTCGTTTGATTCTTTGCGTTTATTGACTAAAATTCTCATCGTAACAAATCATTTTTATTTTTTTTGGTAACAGAAGCCATATTTTCAAGTTAGGGAAAACAACTGGACGCTGAAGACCGATATTGATGGTCGCTGGAGTATGAAATATGATTTATGAGTTATTGTGGGCACTCAGGTTTTTATGTGGTATTACTGTTTTTTCCGATTGTCGTAATTGCAGAAAGGTTCTGAAGGGAACGCTCTTCCTGTATTCCTTCGTACATGATTGTAACGATTCTATCTTTATACAGAGATCGATTAACAACTGTGCAAGCTATTTTCCGAGTCTTAACAATGTTAATACCGTTATGTTGGTGGGGATTATAGTCAGTTACAAAGTTAATGGCATATCAGTGATTGTTTTAACGGCTAATATTTGTGAATTGTCACGTTTGTAACTAGTTTAGCTTTAGAAATATATAGTTTGTTTAATAATTTAATTTTTTTTGAAAATTTTAATTTGAACATTTGTCATAATATTTGATATTTGATTTATCAAATTATTTTTTATTAAATTTGTAAAAATACAAATTAATCTATCACAATAATATATTATAATTATTAGTTACCGTAAAGCTATATTACCAATATTTAATTGTTATTATTAATTTAATTATCCATATTATTCTTAAAGATGTTTGTACAACACTCAAATGTGCTTAGACACTATTCTTATCTCAATGACTCTTTCCACTCCTTAGATGGTCAAATGACACATCCCTTGCCAAAATCAAAGCCAAGTACATTTATTCCTTCCATATGGATGACATGGACATCATCACCCATATCAACTCCTACTAGGGGTAACTTGGAGTTTGAATGGTAGAACCAAAGGAACTTCAATGTCTATGAAGGCTTTTACTACATAGAGTAATTACAACACAAGCTAATCGTGATTTTAATACCTACAATATTTGTAAAGCACCTAAAACTATAAATGACCTATTTTTTGAATGTATTGTTGCAAATAGAAATTTGGAGTTTATGTGGTCTATCTATGAATGGCAATCTCAGTACATTGGGGTTGTTATCTAGTTGTATCTTGAGCTATAGGAAACATGCAATCTCTTTTTATCTTGTATTTCTTTGAAGATTCTATGGGTTATTTGGAAGCTTAGACACAACAATTTATTTAATGGTAGAAATAGATTCTTACTAAGTCTTAAAGGAAACTCATCATATATTTATTATTGAATTACAAGTGTCTATCACAATCAGATTGAACAGGCTAAAGTTCAAGGACCTTCTACAATAGTATGACATGATCAATCTTGGGAGATGAGAGATATCCCATAGAGACATGTGGGTGAAGAGAACAAAGGAAAGAATCTAGTTCAAAACTGCTTTGTGTGTGTGTGTGTGTGTGTGTGTGTCAGAGAGAGAGAGAGAGAGAGAGAGAGGGGTCCCCATCCCATTGGCAACAACACAAGTTCTTGCACATCCACATGCTCATAGGATACATGAAGAAAAATTATTAGATGGATGGATGGAAACCTTAGATGGTATCTTGGGTCTTCGGTATCTTATATGTGTAGCGACATGACGACAAAGATAGGATGACTATCTCAATAGTGAACATAAATTGTTCATATTTTGTAGTGGCTTTTTCATATATTTAATAGCTAATATTGTATCTTTTTGAATCATTATATCTAATACAAAAAATCATGATGTAAAAATGCCCCTATTTATGGGGCCTAAAATTTTCTTTGGATTATTCATATCAATGGAAATCAATGATCTTGAAGAAATTTTGAGTTCCATTAGAGTTTTAAAAATACTAGTAAATTTATCGCACACAATACAGTAAGGGTTATTATATTATATTTTTACATTGAAGGTGTTTTATTATATGAAATGTACTAGCTAGCTTGCAAGATCAATGGTTGACATTGGTAGATATGAAATGCAAGAGGTTTGGAATGTGTATACCCATTAGATGTTTTCACCAATTTTTTCAGATTTTCTTTTGTTGAATGACAATGGAACTAACCTCCATGGTGCTTGATTGTCACCTCACTCATCTTCCTCACATCAATAATTGATTTGATTAATTAATTAAATCAAAGTGTTTTGTTGATTTTGATGGCGTAGGCATCTTTGCTCCCCACCTTTTGATTTGATTTACACTTCATTTTCCTAGTCTTTAATTGGTTTTTTTTGGTGTAGAACAAGAATATCGGTGTTTGTAGTGTTTTCTTCTATTGCATATCATGAAAATAACATTAAAAGAGTTCATAAAATGACAAATCTACCCGGTTCAACAACTAAACAAAACTAACAGTCCCACCAACAGTACAAAAATCCATCAGTGTCACTGTTCATGAAAGAATTCTCACACCAATACATTAAAATATCATAATAAAGAAGGAAACTAATCTTTGCTACTAGAACTAGAAGTGCTAAAATTCACTGGAGAAGCAAAACTATCAACTAACATCACTTTCTTGGACTTGTTTCTTCAAGTCTCCTTCCTCTTTGAGCTTTTGGATAAATTGTGCAAGTGTAAAATCAATCTCATCTATATCTCTTATTGATGTATATCCATGAGAAAGCTTATGCTTTTCCACCATTGTAAGGTCCCTCCTTGCATATACTTATTAAATATGAATTTCTCCGTTAAATCCATTATAGGAGATTAGAATGGATGTAAAGTAATGTTTTATGGTTTAGACGTCCTAATGGAAATTGAGATTTGTTAATATGTTCATGTTTTAAATACTTCGTGATTTGAGAACTATTACATTATCTTGATTGGTTAAACATTAAATTTCACTAACAATAATACGAGGTGTTTCACTTTATGACGATGATGTTGATTATGGTACTTTAATGATTAAGTTATATGCACTTAGTTTAGTATGCCCTATTGACGATGTTTATGATGTTTAAATATATGCATGCCTAATGATGATTAATCTTTTATTTTGTTTCAAATTAACAAACAAATTATGTTATACTAATTGATAAGTAGGAGTAATTTCCACAGCAAGTCAAATTGTGATATTGCTATTAGGATTTGATCGTGTGATTTTTGAGTCAAACTCATTGACCCATATTTCATGAGTAGTGATTCAACATGAATCCATCTCTCATGAGAATAAATGGAACACTTAGCACTCATTGGATTTAGGTGATGCTCACAGGGGTGAAGCACCGGGACTTCGTGGGAGGTCACCCATCCCAGTACTACTCCAGCCTAAGCACGCTTAACTTTGGAGTTTCCTCCATGGTTAAACCCAAAGCTTGCAACCCCATTTGCAAAACCTTCACCAAGTGTTGTGCCTTATGAACCATTCATTAGAAAGCCCATAAGCTCATCAATTGATAAGTAAGAGTAATTTCCAAAGCAAGTCAAATTGTGATATTGCTATCAGGATTTAACTGTGTGATTTTTGAGTCAAACTCATTGACCCATATTTCATGAGTAGTGATTCAACATGAATCCATCTCTCATGAGAATAAATGGAACACATAGCACTCATTGGATCTAGGTGATGCTCATAGGGGTAAAGCACCAGGACTTCCTAGGAGTTCACCCATCCCAATACTACTCCAGTTTGAGCGCGCTTAACTACAGAGTTTCCTCCATGGTTAAGCCCAAAGCTTGCAACCCCATTTGCAAAACCTTCACCAAGTGTTGTGCCTTATGAACCATTCATTAGAAAACCCCTTAAGCTCATTAATTGATAAGTAGGAGTAATTTCCACAGCAAGTCAAATTGTGATATTGCTATCAGGATTTAACTGTGTGATTTTTGAGTCAAACTCATTGACCCATATTTCATGAGTAGTGATTCAACATGAATCCATCTCTCATGAGAATAAATGGAACACTTAGCACTCATTGGATCTAGGTGATGCTCACATGGGTGAAGCACCGAGACTTCCCGGGAGGTCACCCATCCCAGTACTACTCCAGCCTGAGTGTGCTTAACTATAGAGTTTCCTCCATGGTTAAACCCGAAGCTTGCAACCCCATTTGCAAAACCTTCACCAAGTGTTGTGCCTTTTAGTAATTATGCAACTTTTAAAGGTTAAATATATGAGCAAAAATGAGATAACAATTATTTATATGAAAGATTTATTTGATTATCTATATGAGTGTCAAATATACGCATATGGTTTTTGTTGAACTACGGATGTGTGAAATGAAGTGTGTAGGATTATTAGCTGGAAAATCTAACAAAGAATTGGAACTCGACCCTATGTATAGTTTGTGAAAATCAGGGTTAAGTCTACTGAAAGATGCAGATCCTGTTGTTTCGTATTTTATTTGTATCGTAAATTGAATGTGTATCATTCTATAACCATTAAGTGTTAATGTTTTGCAATAGTGATCTTATAATGCCACTTGACACTCGTGATTCGTATATGCATTTTAGCATGATAATAGGGCTAGCCGAGTAACCTAAAAATCTAAGATGGACTAGGTTAGTAACTTAATACTAATTAGTTAATAATCGAGGCTAATTACCCTAATCAGGGTTTAGTGATAAGTTTGTATTCCTAGAATTTTTAGAAAGTTCAAATATTTCAAACAATTTAATAGGTCATTAAATAGTCCTAGAAGCCAAAAATTATGAAAACTAACTGCCTAGGGGGCATGTGTATGGGTTGGGGGCATTTTCCACCTCTCTAGCCCCTTTCATTGACTTTTGTGACCACCCAAATATCTCATTTTTGTTTTAATGTGAAGATTGAAGTTTCACCATGAGTTTGACAAGTTATACTCCACCATAAAGTTTGTTTTAAGGATAGCTTAAATTAGAAGACTCTAGAAGCCTTTAGTCAAGTGGGGAGTTATTGCAATTTGAAGGTGTTTGAGTTAGAAGCCTATTTAGTGGCAGATTTGAGGGTGGAAGAGTGTTCACCCAATCTTTAAATTTAGAGAGTAAAGTCAAGATTGAAGAAGAAGGATAGCTCTTCTCAAATTTCAGTTGCCATAACCATTTGTGAAGGTAGGAATCCTTCAAGTTCGTGTCTTCATGATGTGTTTCATTTCTTAAAGTGGGTTTCTACATGTGCGTGCATTCGTATGTATGATGAACATGTTAAGGATGGGATTGTGATAGGTTTCTTAAATATTTTCTTTTCGTGTTTTATATATTGATTTATGGTTTTGTGATTGACTTCTCCTACTTTAGAAAAATCTACCTTCTCCCTAGTTCGGTTTGATAATGAACCTATTGTGCAAACCTAGGATGGGAGTGATTAATAGAATGTGTCTTTGTGTTGAATCTGATTGTCTTCCAGTCAGTTTTCGATTTCCCCACAATTACCTTGATGTAATTTGTAGATTTTGTAGTGGCTACCCTAATATGGGCCAAGCATGAATTCAGAGTTGTTTCAATTCAAATGTATGAGAGACTTCTCCTTGAGATAATGATCATATTGTAAAAAGTTATTGTTAAACATATTTTTGAAACAATTATGGTCTTGGGTTTTCTTCCTTGGTTTTTTTCTAAGGGCCCGTTTGGTTGCAAGCGTAGGAATTGAGAATTAGAATAGAAAATTTGAATGAGAATGGAGAATGAAGAATAGGAATGAAAAAATGCAATCCAATCTTGTTTATCCCTTGTTTGGTTATGCAAGCTTAAATTGGAATAGGGTTAACTTGCAATCGGCGCCATTTGAAAATATTTATGAAGATGCAATCGGCGCCATTGGAAAATCGTTGAAATATTTGAAAATATTGAAAACAAAGTTCCACCACTCACCCCAGGTCAAAGCGGATTTGAAAATTTAATCAAATTTGAGAAAGTTAAAATGAATGCAAGAATAGCAATTCCAATTACAGGTATTTTTTGGAATGGACAAAAGCTCATTTTGGGGCTAAAATGAGAATACGTATTCCTATTCCCTATTCCTATTCCACGCACCAAACAAAGAATACAAATCATATTCTAATTTCCTATTCTTATTTCGGTTGTATTCCAGCAACCAAACAGGCCCTAAGGGAATCTTTGAATCAAATAATTGAATAAAATGAATAAGAAGTGGCTAGCCCACACATGTTGAAAAAATTCAGTATTTTCCTTTCATATGACATTCCTCATGGTTCAGTTTATATGCATATGTTTATTGGTAAATAGATGCATTGATGTTTTACCTTCCCTCCGATATTCTTTAATTCAAACTTGTATTTGTATGATTGTTGGTAATTAGATACAATGAAGTTACTTAAGTTATGCAATTTGATTTCGAACGTGGATTAGAGGAAAATCAATTTATATGAATGGTACTTCATTTGTATGTTTCGTAATTATTGAGGAGAAAAATAATCTTGTTCGATTGCATCAATATAACATCAACATTTATGCTATTAATTATCCTAAAAATTTAAAAGAAAAAAAAAAAAGATCCCCTGCCATATAAATTAAGTTGTTATTTGGAAATCTTAAACTTAGAAAAAAAGGGAAAAAAAGACAAAAAAAAAAAACAATTATGCCTCCCTTAGAGCAAAATTGCTCTCTACCTTTTGTATTGAAAAATTGTAAGTTCTCCTTTGAACAGAGAATATTCCACTTATATTCTCCTCAATGGGATATTTAATCCATCTTATTGCATTATTAGAGCAAACCCTATGGCTAAGTAAGGAATGGCAACTTAAAGTTGTAGACACCATCTCTAAATAAAGCAATAAAACAAATAAAATTAAAAAGTACGTCAAGGAGGGAAAGGGACACCCCATGGGACCCACCTCCACCTCACCTCCTTCTTCCCAAATTTTGGACGCAGCAAGCTATGAAAGGGAAGTAAGATATTTGTGGCATTAAATGGAAACAAAGAACTAATACATATCAAGCATACATTTCAGACTTTCCCTCTCCTTTCCTCTTTTTGCATGGAATGCTCATTTAATAAGCCTACACTTATCCATGATGGGACATAGGGGAGGCATGTGGGTTGACTTTATTCCATTTGGGGAAGCGCCCATGACCTTGGGTAAAGGGATAGTTTAAGTAGGAATGGCTGTTCTAAAACAAAAAGAAAATCAACCATGTGTTTGAGATTTTAAACTCACTTTAAAAAAAAAAGTCATCTCTCCCCTTGCCTTTCCCCACGTAGGAGGGACTAGTGTAAACCTTGGGCAGCGTGTGTAGGCCTTGGGAGGTGCCCAAGACTTTGGGGAAAGGAATGGCAAGTTGCCAAGTGGAGGGGTAGAGTAGGGGTTAGTGAAGTTAAGGCTAGTAGATATTTAAGTTAGTTAGTTAGATGTTAAGAAATTAGTAAAGTTTATTTATTGATAAATGTTAGTAATTAGTGTTTAAATTTATAATTAATTTTATTTAATAGTAATATAGTAAAATTATAGTTGGTTTTATATTTAACTCCTTTTTGTAAATAAATTTGTAATTTTAGGATTCTGTTAGTTAGTTTTATTTTGTATTAATATTTTAGTTAGTAGTTAGTAGTTAGTGGTTGTTAATTAAAGGTTAGTAGATATTTTTCTTGAAGTTGAATAAGAATGTTAGTGTTTAATTAAATTATTTATATTAAGATTGAGATTTTATGTTTGAATAAATTGTATTTGCTGGTAAAGTTTAGTGGTTAGATCACTAGGTGTATAGTTAAAACATCTCTTTATAGTATATTATTATTTGAATTATCTATTTTTCTATTTTGAGTATTCAACAAATGTTTTAGAAGTAATATTAAGCATTTAATTATAGGTATATATTAGTTCGAATGGCTATATCAAGATTTAAAGGTGTGATGGATTTAAAGTTGCCTAGATAGCTTGGTAGGATGGTTTGGGTTTTGGTTAGAAGATAAATTGGTTGTCATAAATAGTTTAATGATAAACATCCAATGTTCTTTGTAGTTTTAATTGGTTATACACATAATTGGAATCAAGCATTATCAAGAGATAGAGTAACCTTTTAAGTGTAGAATTAGTTCCTCTAGTAGATTGAAGTAGTATAATGTAATGAGGATAAGGCATTGAATTATAATCATTGTAACTCATGTTAGTGACCCAATCAAATGATATGCAATGCAATATAGTTAAGTAAGTGATTTAAGCTGTTAATTAGTGCTAAATTCAAATGTGCCAATGTTGTAGTGTAATTTCATCCTCATTGTGGGAAGTGAAGCATGTGAACGTGACCTTACTGTATTCTACCCAACTATACCGTATTCAACTTTTCAAAAACCTTTGAACCCAAATGCTTCTTAGAAATGATGTCACACTTTAACTAGAATTCAATCAAACAAATTGTGTAATCTGATTTAGGTGCTCATGTAGCACTAAAACCTAAGGATTCGAAATGGTGCAATACGTATGAGGTATCAATTCTACATCTT
Source organism: Cupressus sempervirens (assembly GCA_028749045.1). Classification (NCBI taxonomy): domain Eukaryota; kingdom Viridiplantae; phylum Streptophyta; class Pinopsida; order Cupressales; family Cupressaceae; genus Cupressus; species Cupressus sempervirens. The sequence continues at coordinate 385,576,014 of CM053791.1, forward strand.
TATGATATGTATTCAAAACTCACTTTAATCCTTTGTCAACCTTCCATAACCTAAGCAGTGTGCCATGTATTAACATAGTAGATTATTAATCTTAAAAAAAAATTGTTGGCGTGTTTTTGCCCTGTATTTTGGGCATGACAACTGTACCTTTGCCTTCTTGCAAAATTTGAAGAAATTTGCTTTCCTTGAGCTTGAATAGTGGTGTTTCCTGTAGAGCAACATCAAAATACATGAGTCAATAAGGTGGCTAGCTTTACCTTGAAATGCATCATTAGTCATATACTTCCATATAAACTAGAGCAAGATAGAGGAAAGTATAGACCAAAAAACATTGCACCACTTGTTGCTATCAACAATACTACTGAAAATAACATTTTCCATAGGAAAACTGTTGTCAAGAATCAACCCAAATAGACTCCAAACTTCTTGGGTAAAAAGGCATTTGAAAAAGACATGGTGCACAGAATCAACTTGTTTTCATAAAGAACAGATGCTATAATCACCCCGAGGTTGCTTAAATGATAGCTTTTGTCATAGAAATCTCCATAGGAAGCAAACAATTTTGGGCTCCATAGATTTGGACCAGAGTGTAACTAGAACCTTCTTCTAGATAGGAGGCTCAAGTATTGGGGTTCCAAATCGAGTTAAGATCGGCAAAGATAATAGAGTTGGAGGTTAGAGCAGAATAGACAAATTTGGACTTGACAAGGTGTAGGTGGAAAGAATAAGGCTAGTGTAGTTGAAAGGTGTAATTGCCTAATAATGGTCAATTAGACTTTTAGCCCCCTTCTCAACATTTTAGCTAAATTATTTTAAATATTTGCCTAGGTCAAATCTCTTAAAAATAATTTATTTGATTTTATTCTATAGTTTGAGCACTATATCCTAAGTCCATATTTGATTAAAAGAATATGTCTCCTTTTTATTAAATAAAAGAACCCATTCTTCCAACCCAATCTAATGTGCACACATAAAGTCTTTTTCCTATTTTCAAATTAAAAGAAAAGACCGTCTCACATGAAAAGTCAATTCATTTCTATTGGTGGAAATGATCTTGCACATGGATCATGCTAAAATTCAACCCCCACCCTTGATCACTCATTTCTTGATCTTGATCTCAATCGTCTGTACATCTTTAAAAGGAAGAGCTCTCTCCTTCTCTAAGGATCTTGATTTTGAGCTATTTTTATGTTGCATGTTTACTTATAGGTTCTTTGGAGAATTTTGTGGACCATTTCTATCTTCTTGTCTCATTCTTGCATCCTCAATTCTAGCTTAGTCTCATTTGCATTAATCTAGTTTCTTTGTTATAGCATAGTTCACCTAGTTTAATTAAAATGGCTTGGTAATACTTTCATATTGTTAGCATAGTTGCAATGTGCATCTCATTCTAGCATAGCCTCCTCTTTGTATAACATACTTGAGAATTCTTTGACACTAGCACCCTTGCTCTTGTCTAAAGAATCTCTCATTTCATAGTTTACTAGCAAGGGATGCATCTCTAAGGTTCAACTGAGAGCTATCTTATTGCTTATGTTGTACACCTTTTGCACTCCATGACTAGTGAGCCCTAAGCCGCAGTTCAAGATTTCCAATTCAAGAAATACCTTGGATAGAATGGTTTAGAGAAATGCACAATTCTAGTGTACAAAAGGCACATGAGCAAGAAAAATAACACATATGTTTAACACTTAGGCAGTCTAGGGCCCCTTTAACGAAGCAAGAAATCCTCTACTCAGAAGCCAGTAAGTTATATTTCTCTCTTAATACTATCCACTGAATAAGAGCACCATCGCAAAATATATCCTTAAGTACACAAATACTAGCCCTAACCCATTTCTTTGCTATACACCCTTGCAGAAGGACAAGCGAGATTTTTCTACTTTTCACATTCTACCAAGTAGAACCTTGACCACACCAAATGTTACCTTGTTCAATGCTCAAAATATCTCCAAATAGAGGTCTAACACTTGCCCAACTTTTCCACGAGTTGAACACATTGGAACCTCCTTCAGATGTTTTAACATTTAAAGAGAGGAAGTCCAACAAGTCCAACATGTCCAACCTATTCCAGAATTTAGCTTGACAGGGGTATCCTCTACTTAGATCGTTTATGATTAACACCTTCCATGGCTCACTCCCTTAGATAGCTTTGTTAATCCATTTAACTGCCAAAGCAATCTCTTGAGTCCTAAGGCCTTTCAACCCTAGACCCCCAACTTCCTTACTCTCAGCACACTAGTCTCATCTTACTCCATAGGATTTCTTACCAGCTAGCATTAGAACACAAGTATTCTCTCATGATTTTATGAATGAAACAAAATTTACTTACATTGAACAACTAGGCAGAGGAGAAATATACACAGTGTGAAGAATTTTTTTTTTCACAAAATTGGATCTACTTGCCATAGTCAGATAGGAGGAATTCCATTTGTTTAGCTCAGGACTAATCTTCTCTTTAATCGACAACCTTTTGTCTTTAGTATTTGGACAAACAACAAAGGAATCCCTAAATACCTACCATATGATTAGGCCCCCCTACCTAATGCCATATTTACATATTCCCAAATTTATCAGCATTTGTAGTCTTCCTTCCCTTGTCTGCTAAAATATCCAACCTGCATTTGTATAAAAGAGGTTGTAATTGACTTCCATCATGGTCATTTGTTTCAAGTTATTGTGGATTTTGACTTGGGAAACCTTTTAAAGGTCTAGAACACTATGAAAAATTAAAGATTAAATTGAAAAAATCAACAGTATATTGGAGAGCAGTTTACTAAACATTATTGGTTGTTGAAAGAACAAGCTATGTTATTTCTACATATGAAACTATCATTTTCACTTGTTTTCCATTTCATTTCACTGTGAAAGAAAACATGGGTTTTCATTGGCTCTATCCTTGTGATGTAGGTGCATATAACATTTTAAAGACTAGATTTTTCTAGATAATAGGATAAGAGGTTTGTTAGTTTGTTATGCTCAAATAGAGGAGGTTAGAAAAATTCTTGGAAATATTATATGGTTTTCCTAAATAAGGAGATTCTAATCTGATTTGTTTGAGGCTTGAATTGGCCTATCTTCATGTATACATTGAAGCAATATTTTTTCCTTAGGGACAAAGAGAAATCATGTGTAGAAAGATATATCTATGTACTCTCCTATTTCATTTTTATGACTAATTCAAAGGTTGAAGATATTACAAACAACATGAGAGTAGAGTTCAATCAATAGATTGAAATTGCACAAAGAGTGTAGGCATAATCTTTACAAACAAATGAAGATAGGAGTAAGTGTAAAGTTATATATGTTTTCTTGTATCCATTTCATTTGATTGTTCTCACAGTTGGAAGTGATGCAGAGCCACACCTTGGAAAACTCAGGAGGAATCAGACACTCAACTGAGTTGCATCAAGGGGCATCTACAACCTTCAGGATCACACACTAAAATCCAACATCACAATGTATTAATTGAGTTTCTTCATACACATTAAAAATGCATATACTCTCTAAATCCATTCTATATACTTTTCCATCCACTTAATCCATTAAACAAAAGTTTTAACACAAATTGCCCAGAAAATACATTCTTGCTGCCTCTTGAATAGACCTGCACTCAGACATGAATAACTTTCGAACCAAAAAATATTTACTCAATCCGACTGTTGAGATTTGGCATAACTAGGTTTCAAACAACATATAAAAATTTGAGAGAAATCTAACAGTTCAAACTTGAGATATTGACCACGCATCAGAGTACATTTTTCTGCAAAATATTGCTTCTTGCTGTCTCTAGATAGACCTGCACTCATACATGAATAACTTTTGAACCAGATCAAAACTCTTCGATCGCTCTGGTGAAGATGGGCGTAATTAGGCCTATAATAACATATCCAAAGTTCATCAAAATCCAACGGTGTATTTGGGAGATATTACAAACGCACTGAGACTAATTTCTGCAAACATACCGAATTCAACCCAAAAATAAAAACTTGTCTTCTTCCTCTCTCTTCCTCTCTAAAAACTGACTCCTTAAATAAGGAATATGAAACGTCTCTATCCAAGAATAGGAGACTGTTTCAAAAATTATGAATATTCCTGCTGCCAACTATCTGTCCTTTTTTAGGATATGATTAGATTCTTAAATCATTGCACACTATTAACTCCACTAAAACAAACACGCATGGTCCTAAGTGGCTATATTTGGAGAGTTTATCATTTCACTCCTCCATTTATGCCACCACATCATAGGATATTATTTCAAAACATAAAACTCTAAACTCACACACACAAACATTTCAAAATTTAGATTTTAAAATCAAAACTTTCTGATATTTTCTTTGTACCCTGCATTTTAGTCATATTGCAAGTTGTCTTCCTGTCGCCACCAAACTTCCTATCGCAGATGTGCTCTTGCACCATACTCCCAAATTTCAAAAGTTTTCAAGTCCCTTGGAAACACCTACAAAACAAAGCATTAGAAAAACATATGTATCCCTTTATCTTGACTTTTGGTTTGTACTTTTCCTCCATTAGAAAACTTGGCCTTTCTTGAACTTGTATCATTTGAATTTTCTCTTTCTCTTTCATCTTTACCTTTGGTTTGTTTTCCATTGGTAAGATAAAAATTATTTGCTACTCACTATGCATCCACTTCATCATATTCTGAATTTGTATGGCTGCTACATACACTTGTAACTTCATCACATTCTGAATTTTTATTATTGCTACATACACTTGAATTTTTATTCTGAAATTTATGTCCCAAAAATAATTTGTTGCCCTATCATAAATATATCCAGCCTCATCTTCTTTGTCCATAACATCATCTGATACCTCTTCTTTGGAAACTTCTTCATGCTGAGTCTCCATACTACCACCATTGCTTTGCCATTCTCCCATGATGGCTGTAAACTCTTCCCATAAATCAGATTCTTCTTCAGAACTTGCTGCTACACAATCTTTATCTCCATCCTCATGCCATTGCTCTTGACATTTCACTACATCATGCATTTTGAAGGCTTCATTATTTTCCTCCAAACTCTCTTTCATAGGAGTACCTTTCAGCATTGTACTCATCTCTATTTTCAAAGGACACATTATTGTTCCAACCATAACTTTATCACACTCAAATCCCATAGGACTTTTCTCTTTATTCTTCTCATCAACATTTACTTGCTGCAATTTATCTTCTTTCTGCTCTTCAGGTTCTTTCCCTTCCAAAGGACAACTTACATCTATCATTGTTGAGATTTTTGTACCAACTTCACATACATCTACACTCTTTATGGCTGCCTTCTCTGTAGTTTCATTTGCCTCTACCAAAACTTCTTTCACTTCCTCTTTCACTTCATCATGCATTGGAAATGCTATCCTATCAATAAGACCTATACTTCTTGATTCCTTCCATGTTGTATCATCCTTCAATGGAAATAAAAGTATCTTCTTCCCATTCTTGTTGATGATATATGTGTTTTCTCTACAATCATATATGGTTGACCTGTCATATTGCCATGCTCTTCCCAAAATCAAGTGACAATCTTTTAAAGGCATAATATCACATTCAATGGTATCAAAATATGGTCCAATATTAAAAAAAACATATGACTTTTCGAAGACATCAATCCATTGTTCATCTCCTAACCCATAAGCTCTGATACCAAAAATGATGCAGAGCCACACCTTGGAAAACTCAGGAGGAATCAGACACTCAACTGAGTTGCATCAAGAGGCATCTACAACCTTCAGGATCACACACTAAAATCCAACATCACAATGTATTAATTGAGTTTCTTCATACACATTAAAAATGCATATACTCTCTAAATCCATTCTATATACTTTTCCATCCACTCAATCCATTAAACAAAATTTTTAAAATAAATTGCCCAGAAAATACATTCTTGTTGCCTCCTGGATAGACCTGCACTCAGACATGAATAACTTTCGAACCAAAAAATATTTACTCAATCCGACCGTTGAGATTTGGCATAACTAGGTTTCAAACAACATATAAAAATTTGAGAGAAATCTAATGGTTCAAACTTGAGATATTGACCACGCATCAGAGTACATTTTTCTGCAAACTATTGCTTCTTGCTGTCTCTAGATAGACCTGCACTCAGACATGAATAACTTTTGAACCAGATCAAAACTCTTTGATTTCTCTAGTGAAGATGGGCGTAATTAGGCCTATAATAACGTATCCAAAGTTCATCAAAATACAACGGTGCATTTGGGAGATATTACAAATGCACTGAGACTGATTTTTACAAACATACCGAATTCAACCCAAAAATAAAAACTTGTCTTCTTCCTCTCTCTTCCTCTCTAGAAACTAACTCCCTAAATAAGGAATATGAAACGTCCCTATTCAAGAATAGGAGACTATTTCAAAAATTATGAATATTCCTGCTGCCAACTATCTGTCCTTTTTTAGGATATGATTAGATTCTTAAATCATTGCACACTACTAACTCCACTAAAACAAACACACATGGTCCTAAGTGGCTATATTTGGAGAGTTTATCATTTCACTCCTCCATTTATGCCACCACATCATAGGACATTATTTTAAAACATAAAACTCTAAACTCACACACACAAACATTTCAAAATTTAGATTTTAAAATCAAAACTTTCTAATATTTGCTTTGTACCCTGCATTTTAGTCATATTGCAAGTTGTCTTCCTGTTGCCACCAAACTTCCTATCGCAGACGTGCTCCTGCACCATACTCCCAAATTTCAAAAGTTTCCAAGTCCCTTGGAAACACCTACAAAACAAAGCATTAGAAAAACATATGTATCCCTTCATCTTGACTTTTGGTTTGTACTTTTCCTCCATTAGAAAACTTGGCCTTTCTTGAACTTGTATCATTTGAATTTTCTCTTTCTCTTTCATCTTTACCTTTGGTTTGTTTTCCATTTGTAAGATAAAAATTATTTGCTGCTCACTATGCATCCACTTCATCATATTCTGAATTTGTATGGCTGCTACATACACTTGTAACTTCATCACATTCTGAATTTTTATTATTGCTACATACACTTGAATTTTTATTCTGAAATTTATGTCCCAAAAATAATTTGTTTCCCTGTCATAAATATATCCAACCTCATCTTCTTTGTCCATAACATCATCTGATACCTCTTCTTTGGAAACTTCTTCATGCTGAGTCTCCATACTACCACCATTGCTTTTCCATTCTCCCATGATGGCTGTAAACTCTTCCCATAAATCAGATTATTCTTCAGAACTTGCTGCTACACAATCTTTATCTCCATCCTCATGACATTGCTCTTGACATTTCACTACATCATGCATTTTGAAGGCTTCATTATTTTCCTCCAAACTCTCTTTCATAGGAGTACCTTTTAGCATTGTACTCGTCTCTATTTTCAAAGGACACATTATTGTTCCAACCATAACTTTATCACACTCAAATCCCATAGGACTTTCCTCTTTATTCTTCTCATCAACATTTACTTGCTGCAATTTATCTTCTTTCTGCTCTTCAGGTTCTTTCCCTTCCAAAGAACAACTTACATCTATCATTGTTGAGATTTTTGTACCAACTTCACATACATCTACACTCTTTATGGCTGCCTTCTCTGTAGTTTCATTTGCCTCTACCAAAACTTCTTTCACTTCCTCTTTCACTTCATCATGCATTGGAAATGCTATCCTATCAATAAGACCTATACTTCTTGATTCCTTCCATGTTGTATCATCCTTCAATGGAAATAAAAGCATCTTCTTCCCATTCTTGTTGATGATATATGTGTTTTCTCTACAATCATATATGGTTGACCTGTCATATTGCCATGCTCTTCCCAAAATCAAGTGACAATCTTTTAAAGGCATAATATCACATTCAATGGTATCAAAATATGGTCCAATATTAAAAGAAACATATGAATTTTCGAAGACATCAATCCATTGTTCATCTCCTAACCCATAAGCTCTGATACCAAAAATGATGCAAAGCCACACCTTGGAAAACTCAGGAGGAATCAGACACTCAACTGAGTTGCATCAAGAGGCATCTACAACCTTCAGGATCACACACAAATCCAACATCACAATGTATTAATTGAGTTTCTTCATACACATTAAAAATTCATATACTCTCTAAATCCATTCTATATACTTTTCCATCCACTTAATCCATTAAACAAAAGTTTTAAAACAAATTGCTCAGAAAATACATTCTTTCTGCCTCTTGGATAGACCTGCACTCAGACATGAATAACTTTCGAACCAAAAAATATTTACTCAATCCAACCATTGAGATTTGGCATAACTAGGTTTCAAACAACATATAAAAATTTGAGAGAAATCTAACGGTTCAAACTTGAGATATTGACCACACATCAGAGTACATTTTTCTGCAAAATATTGCTTCTTGTTGTCTCTAGATAGACCTGCACTCAGACATGAATGACTTTTGAACCAGATCAAAACTCTTCGATCGCTCTGGTGAAGATGGGCGTAATTAGGCCTATAATAACATATCCAAAGTTCATCAAAATCCAACGGTGTATTTGGAAGATATTACAAACGTACTGAGACTGATTTCTGCAAACATACCGAATTCAACCCAAAAATAAAAACTTGTCTTCTTCCTCTCTCTTCCTCTCTAAACTGACTCCCTAAATAAGGAATATGAAACGTCCCTATCCAAGAATAGGAGACTGTTTCAAAAATTATGAATATTCTTGCTGCCAACTATCTGTCCTTTTTTAGGATATGATTAGATTCTTAAATCATTGCACACTACTAACTCCACTAAAACAAACACACATGGTCCTAAGTGGCTATATTTGGAGAGTTTATCATTTCACTCCATTTATGCCACCACATCATAGGACATTATTTTAAAACATAAAACTCTAAACTCACACACACAAACATTTCAAAATTTAGATTTTAAAATCAAAACTTTCTGATATTTTCTTTGTACACTGCATTTAAGTCATATTGCAAGTTGTCTTCCTGTCGCCACCAAACTTCCTATCGCAAATGTGCTCCTGCACCAGGAAGAGTTCCAATTGAAGTGGTGTGTTAAAACATGACGATGCATAGTAGCAACATATCAACATATACAAGAGATGAAAATGATAAAAATGAAAGTAAACAACAACATTAGAAAGTTTGGTATCCAAGAGGGAAACAAATCAAAGTAAATACATCTACACTCTAAAACTATTATGCAAGGTACAATCAGCAAATGCAATTAAGTTGGTCATGGATAGGAGTCCATGAATAAATATTTTTAATCTATTGAAGTCTAATGTAGGTGAATATTGTACACTCAGAAAGTGTCACACTCAAAACCCTTCTATTCAAGTGATCCCATGGATTGGAATTTTTGAATGTCAACTTGAAGCTCCCTATCCATGGAGTGCAAAGGTGTGTTTTGAGAAAATTTGAATAACTCTTAGCTAAGCCTTTGAGACTCAACCCTTGCTAGTAAACCATGCAATGGGAGGTTCTTAAGATGAGCAAGAATGCAAGTGTCCACAAGAACTTCTCAAGTCATGCAATGTAAATATGAACTAAACTAGCATGAGATGTACAATGCAACTATATTAAGAAAATGAAAGTGCTACAAATCCATACTAATTAAACTAGAAGAGCTTAAGATTATTGAAAAAGAGAAGCCATGCTATATGATTCTAAGCTAGTATGCCATGGTATGAAAGAATTAGACAAGAAAGTAGAAGTTATCCACAAGCTCTCAAGAAATCGATCAAGAAACCTATACCATAACAACACTCAAGAAGATCAGATCCTTTGAGAAGGGGAGAGCTCTTTCTTTTAAAGGTGTACGAACAATGGAGATCAAGATCAAGAGATGGGCGATCAAGGGTGGGGGTTGATTTTGGGCATGATCCATGTGCAAGAGAGAGTCAACCAATGAAAAGAAGTTGACTTTTCATGTGAGACAAAAAAAATTCTTTTAATTTATAAATAGAAAAGGACTTTGTGTGTGCACATTGAGTGGGTTAGAAGAATGCAGTCTTTTATTTAATTAAAAGGGGACATATTCTTTTAATCAAATATGAACTTAGGATAATGTAGTCAAACTATAGGTTATGATCAAATTAATTGAATTATAGCAAATTGGTATAGGTACATGATTAATTAATTTAGCCAAAATGCTAAGGGGGCTAATAGTCTAGATGACTATTTTTAGGTGATTACATTTGCCCCTCTTTGACTTATGTGTGATTGATTTGGGAGCACATGACATCAAAGAAATGAGCCAAATATGTGCAAATCGAGATATAGCAACGTCCATGATGACATAGATGAGATTAGAACCAAAGAGTGACCATAAAGTAGTGATAGAATGCCCTAGTTTGACTAGAGTTGACCGTGAAGGATTAAAAGGTCAAATCAAGTAGGATTATTTAGACATGAAAATGTGAATTCGAGTAGATATGAAGTGCAAAAATGGGGAAGATATGGAAAAATGAAGATGCCTTAGTGCAGATTCAAAGATTATACCTCAAAAGATTAGCTAATTGCATAGAAGAAGGTAGAATTTTGAAATATAATTCTGACTATCAAGATGAATTTGGATTTCAATTTTGATCTTGAAAATGGATCTAGGACATCAAAATTAGCTAGGGGTGTAACTTTCATAGAATTTTGAGGAGTTTGAAAAATGAGTCAAAATGAGGTCGAGGAGCTATATAAGGGGTCCAAGGGTTATTTCAATTCATTTGTCTTCTATAGTTTTAAGAGATTTGGAGTGATTTGGAGAGAGAAAATGGCTTTAGTGGGCGTTTTGACCTGCCAACATCATTTTGAGTGCAATCGGTTACACAACCGACCACCTGAGTATGAGGCCTCAGTAAGTCATCAACATTTTGTCACTTTTGGAAGCATTTATTACATTTTTAGAAAAATTTAGGGGTTTGAAAAAGAAATATTGCACAATGCTTTAAAAGTATTGCATGGGTACTTTAATAAATATCACACAATATTTCTGTCATACTAAAAGTATTGCACCGCTTAACAAAGTTTATCGTCCTAGACATACCCAAATGTCATCCCGCATGGTGTGAAATGCCACCCAGGAAAAAGTTATCACCCAAGTATTAAAAGAAGTATTGCATGACACTTAATAAGAAAAAAGTATCACCTGCATATAGGAAAAGTGTCATATAGTCTAACTTTGCTGCATATGTGAGCACTATTTTGATGTTCATTTTACTTGGTTTTGCAGACTATTTTTCCTATGCTTCATATCAGGGCCCCCAAAGTGGTGGGGTTGTGTGTGCTATAGTGTTTGACTAATGATGAGAGGGCCACCATATCGAGTATGGGGCTAAAGTGGGGTGACACACATGTCCCATATAAAGGCAAACCATGGGTTGTTGATTGCTCTAGCCAAGCGATGGGATAGCGAGCACAACACTTTTCATTTGCCTACTAAGGAGGCTACCATCACACTAGAGGATGTATATCGCATCCTTTGGGTACCATGCTATGAAGATCCAATGAGTTTTTTAATGTTTTGTTGCTTGTTTGTGTTTAATTTTTTGATATCTATGCGAGGTATACTAATGTGAGGGTTTTACATCTCACAAGTTTATTATGATTAGACCCCAATAGAGGGGATATTGGCCATACAACAAATATTCTAGGATGCCACTATCTTGGACTGTCACTTGAGCTGGGAGAGGCTCATAGATGAGTATGGAGGTGAGTGCTCATTTCCTTGTCTCTTGTGCTCATTGGTCACTTAGGCTCTGGTTACTAACAGGGGCTAGAAGGGCTTCCCACTAGGATGGGGCAGATTGGTGGTAAATTTGATTGGGCAACCCTAGAGGATGGCTTGGAGACCTGCAATTCTAGTAGATATGTATCACAAGCTCCATGAGATAGTCGACCAATCTGATGAAGGGCCACACCACCCTTACATATTCACAACCAAGAACACAACAATATGGAGACAAAGAGAAGACAAAATGCTTCGCAAAACATGCTTTTATTATTCTTGAAAATCCTTACAATATTCTCCAAATGAGAGAACTCCAAACTCTTACAATATAAGAGAGCTTCCAAACTAAGAGCTTCAAACTAGCTTGCACACCAAGAGCTTCCACAAGAAGAGATCACACTTTGAGAGCTTCACTACAAGAGCTCTTGAAGAGCTTGATTACAAATGCTCATATGCCTTGCTTAAATAGGCACTTAGCATCCAAGATATTACAAACACAACCAATGTGGGATAAAAGGTAAATATAACTACCTTACAAAAAATATTAAATTCCCACCTAAATACAACTAAGCACCACCATGTGGCCCAATTAGAAAATTACATTTCCTTTGTGGATCACAACAAATATTAAATGCATGATTTAAAGAACTTTTCACAAACTTCTAAGATGCCACCTACACACCTCGATAAATGGAACGACAACTATGTTCTTGTTTTTCTATTTGTGCCACCTATGCACCTTGAAAATAGAAATTTCTCTTTTTCTCCTTTTTTCTATTTTTATAATTTTTTAAAATTATTTTTCTCTAATTTTTGTCACTTTTTCTTTCCTCCAGTTTTTTTTTTATATATAAATAATAATTTTGATCATACCCCCTTTTTCATGATGCAAGATGCTCTTGTATCAGACACCCATGGTAGGAAAAAATTTGTGGATATGGATTCACAAAATGAAGTAGCCACTATTGATATATTTTTTTATCTCTTCTTCCAACACATAGTTGGAACAAGTATCCATTGCCGATATATTTCCTTCTTTCTTCTTTTCCAACACCTAGCTAGAACAAGTGCCTGTTGCTAAAAATACTCCTCCGGAATGAACTTTTTCCAAGTATAGCTTTTGTCCTCCTCCAATCTTATTGAATTAAATACACTTGTAATAAACTCAACAATGCCATACCAATCTTCCTTCCCATACCACACATCACTAAAACAATTCTCATATAAACCATCATCATCATCTTTCAAATTCATGTCAAATTTAGCATCCCATGATTTGTAGAAATTCACCTCTTTGACATATTCATCTTCGCTTGCCTCTTTCATGTCATCAACAATGCATGTAACTACTTCACTTGCTTGAACTTCAAATCATCTTGATCTACTTCAGGTTCACAAATCTTTTCATCTTCATGCTCCTCCTTCTTTCTTTCATCTTCTTCAACTTTAGGTTCACAAATGTTCTCATCTTCATCCTCTTGCTCTTCTTTTGTATCGCATGTGTGATACTCCACTAAAAATTCTTTCCTTAAATCCGCATCCAAGGAATTGTCAACATCTCTTTTCTGACGATGCTCTCTTTTCTTCCACAACTCTATTTCTAATTCATTCACTTTCTTTTGTAAATCAAAGAATGCAACTTGCAATGCCTATTGATTTCTTGCTCTAATTTTCTCAAGTCTAGGAATCCTCACAATCCATCCAATCACAAAAGGCATTGTCTTCTTTCTCTTCTCCATGCTCAAGTCTATATAAGACAAACTTCATGCAACACAAGAACCTTGTGCAAGCTGCCTCATAATCGGTGATCGGTCTACACAATCAAGAACTCCTTGGCAAACTTTACCCAACTCAAGGTCCAGGTGCAAACTGCCTCATGTTTGACATTCTGTCCACACGCTCAAGAACTTCCACTCTGACACCACTAATGAAGGGCCACACCACCCTTGTAGATTCACAATCAAGAACACAACAATATGGAGACAAAGAGAAGATAAAATGCTTCGAAAAGCATGCTTTTTATTATACTTGAATATCTTTACAATATTCTCCAAATGAGAGAACTCCAAACTCTTACAATATAAGAGAGCTTCCACACTAAGAGATTCCAACTAGCTTGCACATCAAGAGCTTCTACAAGAAGAGATCACACTTTGAGAGCTTCACTAGAAGAGCTTAGACTTGAATAGCTTGATTACAAATGCTCATATGCCTTGCTTAAATAGGTACTTACCATCCAAGATATTACAAACACGACGAATTTGGGATAAAAGGTAAATACAACTATCTTACAACAAATATTAAATTCCCACCCAAATACAACTCACCCTTACCAACTCACAACCAAAAACACAACAATATGGAGACAAAGAGAAGATAAAATGCTTCATTTAGCATCCATTAATACTTGAAATTCATTACAATATTCTCCAAATGAGAGAACTCCAAATTCTTACAATATGAGAGAGCTTCCAAAAAGAAAGCTTCGAAACCAAGAGGTTTCGACTAGCTTGAGCACCAAGAGCTTCTACAAGAAGAGCTTACAACCAAAGAGCTTGAACCCAAATGGATTCACTAAGAAGAACTTCCTGCCTACGATCTTACACATTAAGATCCTTCACCTCCAAAGCTTCTTCTATACAAGAAGAGATCACACCTTGAGAGCTTCACTACAAGAGCTTACACTTGAAGAGCTTTATTACAAATTCTCATATCCCTTGCTTAAATAGGCACTTACCATTCAAGATATTGCAAACACAACCAATTTGGGATAAAAGGTAAATACAACTACCTTACAACAAATATTAAATTCCCACCTGAATACAACTAAGCACCACCATGTGGCCCACTTAGAAAATTACATTTCCTTTGTGGATCACAACAAATATTAAATCATGATTTAAGGAACTTTCTACAAACTTCTAAGATGCCACCTACACACCTCGATAAATGGAATGACAACTATGTTCTTGTTTTTCTATTTACGCCACCTATGCACCTTGAAAATAGAAATTCCTCTTTTTCTCCTTTTTTCTATTGTTTTAATTTTTTAAAATTATTTTTCTTCCAATTTTTGTCACTTTCTCTCTTCTCCAATATTTTTTTTAAATAATAATTGTGATCATACCCCCTTTCTTCGTGATGCAAGATGCTCCTACATCATAGTCTAGGCAAACATGGGCATGCAGATTAGTGTTGACCTAGATATGGGCTTGGGAGCACATTGCAGTGATTCGACCATGGGTGTAGCTACGAGAGCGCAATGAGCCTTTCATATTCAGATACACATGGTTCATACCATAGAGTCATGGTGGGGATGTGACCTACTATTGATAGATTCTAGATGAGCTTACATCTTTTGTTTGGTAGTCATACTACCAGTGTTATAGATGGTCCAACGCATGAGAATTGGAGTACATGCATTACAATTGACTACTAGGTAGGAGACATTTAGAGATAGTGGGGCATTTTGTGATCAATAGAATATGGCGTCAGTTTTCTTAGTAGCATGGGGTCTCAGTGGAGACTATGACTTATGCCCAATTCCATAGGGAGGAGTCACAAGGTTGGCCGCCCATGTTGGATTTCAGGCCGCCCTACGAGAGACAAAAAAATTGATGTGTGAGCCCTATGACTACCATTTGGAGTTGGCAGATGCAGGATTAGACCTGGTATATTTGTATGAGATGCATAGGCATCCTTTTCCTAGGTTCACATGGTTGGATGATCCACCTGTCGTAGCAAAATGGGGGGAAATGGAGGTGAAGGCGGCAAATGGACGAAGGTCAAGAGTAGTTCCTAATCGAGGAGGAGATAGATGCGGGCCCAAGTCATGAGGGATGAGGAGGAGGAGGAGGAGGAGCCTCCATTGAGCTGCAAGAGAACAAAGCGGGTGGAGGCACAACAAGAGCACCTTGCCAGAGGAGATGAAGGGGAGGATGCCCAAGATGCTAGGATCCAGGCCCTGGAGGCTGAGTTACAATGTTTAAGGATGACCATAGCAGTCAGAGACCAACAACTAGTGGATGCATGTGTAGAGGCTTGTAGGCAAGAGAGATCATTGAGGGATTATTGAGGCCCAATAGGAGGTGGAGTGACAAATGGCCAGGGTGACTTACTACCATGGGATGTACATTGCTATAGTTCTCATGGATCGACGAGCACCTATGTAGTTGGAGAGGGCTGGTAGACCAGATCAACCACCATTGAGAGCACTAGTGGTTCCTCCCTAGGCACAACCTACTCATGAGGGGGGAAGCCAGTCTTAGGTCTAGGTGGGTGTTATATGACAATTGTGTTGAATGTTATAGGAATACTGTTAGATGAAACATTGTGTGAGTTCATCAAATGTTTTGAGAGGAGGCATCAATTTTTTAAACTATGCCATGGCTTGACCTCTCAAACTCCTAGGAAATAACCTCATGAGGAAAGTGTCTTCATGCATAAAGTCCATACTAATTGCATAGAAGTGTCTCACATGATCACGAGGATCACCATTTCCATCATATTTTTCATATTTAGGAACCTCTATATCCCTAGGAAATGGAAGCATGCAAAAAGACTCCTATCAAAAGGAAGTTTTAGGTTGCTCTTTGGAGACTTGTAGTTGTGCAAGTTCTTTTCTAAGTTCTTGCATTTATTTCTCAAAATTTTAGCCTCAGTAGGTTCTCATTTTTTGATTATCCTTTGCACATCAAAGTCTTGGGGTTGTTTCCACCCTTTTGCTATCATGTATTGAAAGTATTGATCGTCGTTTTGTTCCAAGGCTTTGAGAATTAGCCTTTGGGTGACTTTGTCTTGTTGGAATCTCATCACATCTTCATTAATAATTTCATCATCACTTTTGTGATGTGATTGTGAATATCTGGATGGTGATGGGCATGCTCCTACATTAACTCTAGGAGTCCTACGAGGCATATTGTTTCCACTATTGTCATCTAAAGGAATGGTGTCAAAAGGGTTGATATGGTAGCCACATCTATTTTCAGCATTATGAGAATGAGCATGAGTGTTAGTTTCATCCTGGTGATAATTCTTTTCTCTATTGGCTATATGTGTGGTCTCTAGGCATGCTTGTTCTTTTAAGTGGCATCTTCTCTCCTCAGGAAGCATAGTGATCAAGATGTTGTCTTCACCTATAAGTGTATCAAAGGGTGTACATAATGGGTTTTCAAAGTTATAGAGTGGATTGTGTCAGATATTGGCTTCCTGTGTTTTATTAGAGATAGGATCATTCACACAAGGTTTTCCACAAGGGCATCTAGATGGCATTACAACATTTGAGTTCAAATTGCAACTACAAGTTGTGATGACGGTGTAATTTGTGGTCATTTTCATAGTTTTTTTTAATTGTCCCCAATGTCGTCACAATATTGATGTTGGCATTATAATTACGATGACTCCGAGAGTATAAACAAAAGAAGAAAAAGAAAACATGACATAAATAATTTCCCATTTGTTTTGATTATGGAGAGTTGTGCGCAAAAGAGCATAGAGAGCTCTGAATGAGGGTGGAGAGCTATGAACATTGTCGTGCCCTTGTCATTGGTGCATTTCATTGCTATGATTTCTACATCTCATTGATGTTCCCTTGCTCTGTGATTTTGTTGTTGTATATCTATGCACTTCATTGTAGTGCCCTTGGTTTGCAATTTGGTTTCCATGCCCTTGTGATCTCTGCATTTGGTTGTCATGCCCTTGCTCTGTGATTTTGTTGTCATGACCTTGTTCTACGATTTTGTTGCCATGTTGCACCCTTGTGATGTGATTTCACTTTTGTGTCATGCCCTTGCTTCGTGATTTCATTTTCATGCCCTAGCTTTGCAATTTTCTTTAAGGGAGCTATGTAAATGTTCATTTCTTTTCCTTCTAGACACCTATCTCTTTGTATTTTCTTCTAAACATGTATATTTAGAGATCCTATAAAAGGTTCTTATTACATCTTAGCAAGACAAAAAATTGGTCCAGCTACATACATATTCCATAATCCAAATAATAAAATGATAAAACTCACTCAACTTATGCTAAGTGACTTACCTCAAGATCCTCCACAAAAATAATTCAAACCACAAAAAATGGGTATAGTTGTTGATTAGCTAGGTTGATTACAAATTCTTGTAGAACTGTCATCAGTTTAGGTATAACAAAACAAACAATCAGTTGTTCCTAGCTAGCAAGATCAAATACAATTTTCCAACGTGATAAAATTGCATATGCAAGGACTTGAAGAATAACTTCAGTGAAGATTTGAGTGTAAGGAGTTGAAGAAGCAAGTTCTTTTGTGTAAGTGCCACAATCGAGGCTCATTCCCTTGCAGAAGCCTCTGCCACAATGACATTACCTCTAAACCATGCATAGGATATTGAAGTGGTTCCCAACCTTGAAACACTCTTATAAGCATTTGATACTTGGGACCATTGTAGGGAGACTATGCCGATACTTGAAACACTCTTATAAGCATTTGATATTTGGACTATAAATTCTCAAAGACACTTGCAAGTGATTCCAATGTCATAATATCAACTATAACACTCCTGGATTCTATCTAGTGGCTCCCATAATATCCTCTATGATTTCTAGGTGTTGTTTCTATTGTGTAGTCTCTTTCTAAAGCCACTTTTCCTTTGCTCTCATGCCTTAAATTTTGACTATCAAACTTCTGAATATCTACTTCTACCTTACCTAAAATCAACTTCACGTTGTGTTGTAACTCTGGCATAGGTGTTTGATCATCGATAGCTTTCATTTTAGCATTCAAGTTTTTAAGATTGGTCAACACCCTCACTTGCAGACCTCTCATGTCAAGCACTTTCTGTACTACTTCAACACCATGTTCTTGCTTTTGAACTAACATTTCTTCAAGTGCATCTTCTTGTAAAGCATTAATTTTTTTGAATAATTGTAAACTCTTAGAAAGTGCATTGTTGTTTTCATGCATGCATGTATATATAATAATGAATAATAATAATGTTTTCATGTATGTCAAAATAATAACTAACATTACCATTTGATCATATAACAATGAAGTAATCAAGCTAGCTAATCAACAATTATACCAATTTAACTAGTGTTTCATCATAGTACCTATCATAACACTTTCCTAGATTCTATCGAGTGCCTCTGTAATGTCCCTAGTTCTTAAAGTGTTGACACTAAAAAAAATCTCCCTCCTTGAACTATTTCCTCTAAATAAGAAATATAATAATATTATTTCACCAATCCAATATCGTTATCTCACGAAGTAATGAGCAAGAAAATTTTATCTATATATTTGTACTTGACAAAATATATTATCTCATCTATACTTGACACAACTTATATCACTTCTAAAATGATTGTCCTGATGTTCCATACACCTTTGGACTCCTCTCATTTGTTAATGGAGGATATGCTATAATGTTCCTCTATACATATAATGATGAATTGGTAGTTCTGATCCATTGTTTGAGAATATGGAATGTATAAGATGTTAATATTGCTTATAGTTGGATGTTGTGATTTCCAATATGTAGTTATATTCTTGCCTTGAGCGTATGATGTTGTCTAAAAGTAGATGGCTTGTACTTTTTGGATAATAGCTTTCTTTGGTGAATATTTGAAGTTGCATCTTCCAAGATATTGATGATACCCTATTAATTCTATGAGATATCAAAAGTTTTCAAGATTGGTCAATACCCTCACTTGTGAACCTCTCATGTCAAGCACTTTTTGTACTATTTTAACACCATTTTCTTTCCTCTGAGCTAACAGTTCTTTAGGTGCATTTTCTTGTAAAATATTAATTTTGTTAAACAATTTTAAACTCTTAGAAAGTGCATTGTTGATTTCATGTATGTATGTATATATGTATGTATGTATGTATGTATGTATGTATACAGAGAGATCTTGTGGATTATGTATTATGGATTATAAACAAAAAATAAAAGAAAACACGACATTAATCATTCCTCATTTTTTTTGATTGATTGTGGAGAGTTGTGTGTGAAAGAGGGTGGAGAGCTCCAAACGAGGGTGGAGAGCCCTGAACGTTGGTGGAGATCAATGGAGATCTAGGATTTTGTTGTTGTTCTCTTGTGATCATTGCATTTCGTTGTTGTGATGTGCCCTTGCTCTGCAATTTTCTTCAAGGGGAGAAGAGGTAGCTATGTAAATGTTTTTTTTCCCTTCTAAACATGTATCTCTTGTTCATATATAATAGCTTTGGTTAGGTTCAAGGATAACTAATTATGATGATTGTATGCATATGTGCATGTATGCATGTATGTATATCAGTTCACTATGTGAACTATTTTACTTACAAACATACACACTTGCATAATACTTGTTCTAAATTAAATTAATCATTCACAACTTGAATTCACACAAGCAATTATCCTTGCGTTTAATCAAAATTATTCATACCAAACTAAGTATGCAGAAATCTATACTTATAGATTATATTATCTCTTGGTGATTGAGTAAAGATCTCATGCATAATATCATCTAGGTAATGATCAAATGCATTCGCATTAAGTCATAATACAATTAAATAGATGATCCATTTATGCTACTCCATATTTGTTTTATTGAACATTTTGTTTAACATAATCAATAATACTAGAATTATACAACTACAACTAGTACTCTTGTTTATTTTATTTTATCATGTACATTTAAAACTATTATTTTTCTTAAAATGAGACTATATATTTATTTTTGAATTAAAAGCAACCAAAATTGGGAGGCTAACCCTTAAACAGTCAAACTGGTGAACTACCAGCAAATTACCAACAACCAAAACTACCCCCTACCACTTAAAATACAAAAACATAGTTTAGAAATGAACTATATATTTGTTATCACTAAAACACAAATATAGATCATTAATAGTTATCTTTTTAATTTCAAAATCTTCATATTTGTTATCACTAAAACACAAATATAGAATATTTAGGTGTATTTTGGTTCATAATAGTCCATTCACCACAAATCAAAATCAAAGTTAACATTTCAAAGGCCAAAGTTTCTAAAGATGAAACTAGTGATTCAAAGTGTTGGCTCATCAATCTAAATGTATAGTTCAATAGTTCAAGTTTGACAATTCCAAGTAGCCCATACCATTTTAGAAGACCAAGTCCAATGATTTTTATCTAGAAATTTGATGATATAGAAATTCAATATGGAGGAGGATATATTGGCATCACAACCGAATCATCCCATATCTCTCTCCTCTAAAGACCCAATACATGGAGCCATTATCATCATGAGTAGATTCACTCTCCTCAATTGAATTCAATCAAAACTATTCATATCAAACTAAGTATGCAAAAATATGTACTTACAGATTATATTATCTCTTGGTGATTGAGTAAAGATGAAATACAATTTTCCAAGGTGATAAAATTGTGTATGCAAATGTATGTATGTATGTATATAAATATATATACATATTTATATGTATATATATATGCACACACATATGTGTGTCTATGTGTGTGTATATGTATATAAATAGAGAGATCTCTATATATACACATACATACATTTCAAGTCTTCATTTCTATTGCAGAGGAATGAATTATCTTCAAGATTGCAAGCTTGGGGCAGTAATCCATTGTGATTTAAAACCACAATAAGTGTTGCTTTAATTTTACATCTATTTCCTTTGTAGTTAATATTAGTCTCCTGTCATAACTATCCATTGATCATTTTGGCTTTATGTTAATTAACATTATGATTTGATATTCACTATTTGAGGTGTTGGAAAGATGCCAAAACTATATTGTGCAATAGTGGGGGGCATTTGAAAGTGACTTATTTTGGACTTGGTAAATTATTAAAGGTGTCCTCTGATAAGGTTAAAGAATCACATATCAGACCTTTGAGCGATACATCGAGTAAGTTTATGCTTGCTTGCATACCCCTGGTCTCTTGTTTTGTGTTTAATACTATGATTTGTATTGTATTTAGAGGATATACACTAAAAATTTGTTGCATTAGACTATTCCTAATTTTTTTCCATTTTTTTTCCATCTCCACATTACACCTTATACAATTTTAAGGACAATACTTTTATCTATTGCAAAATTATACATGTTTAGATGTCAGATATCTTAGAACTTTAATGTCTTCCATAATAGTATAATAATAATAATATTGATTGTCTTGGAATATATTGTGATGACTTTTTTCTTTGTCTGGGTATTTGCAAAATGTTTGGAAACTTGCACCTTTTTCAAACATGAATGATTGGATAATTTTAAAACGTATTTTTTTGAAGCTAGACAAATTATGGAAAACTTATTTCTAGGGATGACACCCTTTTTGTGCAAGTCAACAATGTGTTCTAGTTAAACACAAACATTGTTCAATCTCTACATACAAACTAATATAGGTTTTGGATTTTAACATTTTTCAAGCATAAACATCTAGTATATAGTATGTAGGATATATTCTAGCATTCCTAAATAGAAAATCATCTTGTTTTCATCTATGCGGGCTATCCTAAAGCACCTATTAAAATATTTTTGCTAAAATTGTAAATTTAATATAAATTATCTTGTCTTCAAAAAAGTATGGACATTTATCATATACCCATTTTGACCTTCCATTTATTGATCTATTCTAGCCACGTGCAATGAATCTATATGCTTTAACTATCTAGGAACTTGATACATACGATATTATATAATTGTAGACCCCACTTTGTACAAAGGTATTTACAAGCTATCTTGAACTCTTAATGATGTAATATCACCAGATTGGTTGTTTGAAAGCCACATTGTAACTTTTCCCTGCAATAATAAATCATACACTCATTGGAGTGCACGTTGTAATCACCTAAAAATGGTCATCTAGACTATTAACTCCCTTCTCGGCATTTTGGCTAAATTAATTAAATCATTTACCTAGACCAAATTGCTAATAATAAATCAATTTGATTATAACCTATAGTTTGACTATGCTATCCTAAGTTCATTATTTGATTAAAAGAACATGTCCCCTTTTAATTAAATAAAAGACCCCATTCTTCTAACCCACTTAAAGTGCACACATAAAGTCCTTTTTCTATTTTGCAATTAAAAGAAAAGGCTTTGTAACTTTTGTCTTATATGACAAGTTAACTTATATTCTATTGGTTGACTTGTGTGTGCACATGGATCACTCCTCCTTTAAAATTCCACAGTTGATCATCCACCATCTTCATCTTGATCTCTATCATCCGTACAAATTTAAAAGGGATAGAGCTTTCCCCCTCAAAGCATCCATCTTTTGAGTATTGTTATGCTACAGGTTTTCTAATAGGTTTCTTTGGAGCTTTGTGGAGAACTTCTATTTCTTGTCTACATTCTCTCATACTATAGCATTTTAGCTTAGATTCATGTTGCATGTTAGTTTAGCTTCTATTTTGCAATAATCTATCACACATAGCTTAATATTTGGATTGTAACACTCTCATACATGTTTTAGCATAGTTGCATTTTGCATTCTCATCTTAGCTTAGTTTCCATACTTGCATTGCATTCTTGAGGAACTCCTTGAGACATTTGCATTCTTGCATCTTGTCTTTGGAACCTCCCATTGCATGGTTTACTAGCAAGAAGAGTATTTCTAAGGCTCAGCTGAGAGCTCTTGAACTTGAAATACACTCTCTTGCACTCCGTGGATAGGGAGCTCTAAGCCGGAATCCAAGCATTCCAAACTCATGGAATTGTTTGGATAGAAGGGTTTAGAGTGGGACACTTTCGAGTGTACACACGCCATCCACTTCTCTTAAACTTTATATTTTTGTTCCTCCTATTACTTACATTCCATAGCAGATATGCTAGGAAGGGTCAGCTGATTCAAATCAGGGATTGCCAAGGATAGGGTATACTTAACCAATCTAAAAAAGAAGAAGATTGAAGAGAGAAAATAGAAATAAATTGGCTAGTTGCTAACAAATCTATTATTTGATAAGACAGATGGTTGTCCAAAACCAAAGAAAGAGAAAAGCATGCATCAATTAGAATTTTTTACTTAATTTAATGGTATGGATGAATAATGAGTGGTACATATGCACATTGAATGATAAGAATGAATAGTATACACTTACAGTATGAATATTATGTACTTAGTGAGTTGTTGAGTGCTCACCTTTTATTGCTCTGCAAGTTTTGGCAATATTTACATGTCAAGTTTTTATAGTATGAATCATGGATTACATACTCAATGAGTCATCAAGTGCTTGTAATGAGCCCTACTAGCTCAATCCAAATTATGCCAAAGAATTTGTCTTTTTGTGGTTTTCCAAACATATTAATGCTAAACTTGAATGTATGAAATTGATAACAATTCACACCAACTTTAATTGCTATTTGATCAATGACAATTATTTACAAATGCTCACTCACATATGCATTAACTTAATATATTTTAAGAACTTGGTATGTTGGATGATGTTGGATTTCAATTTGCAATAGTAAGTGTGAAGTCCATGTCAAGTTCTATAATAGATCACAACCTTGGTATAGAATTGCTACCAGTATCTAGAGTGAAATACTAATATTATAACCACATCCTTTTGGAAAAGCCACACCACCATATGTGATCTAATTGCAAATGTAAAGATTGTAAATGTTGCTACAACAAGATGAATGGCAGCAACATATATTACCTCCAAATGACATTAATTCTAGTGGAATGTTGTAGAGAATTAAGATGCCAGATAAGCTCTTCCTCTTGTCTTCAAACCATAATAGTAATGAGTAATTTATTCATAACAAAACCTTCAATCTTCAGATAGAAACATAGATCAATAAGACACACACAATTCATTGGCAATGTGGGCCAACTCAAAGTGCAAACTAGATTTGAGATCATCAATTTCTCCAAACCCCACTTAGAAACTCTTCAGCTCTAAAATTTCAATAAATATTAGCATATAATGAATGATCTATCCATCTCATGGAGTGCTTTTTATAACATTAAAAAGCCAAAACTTCACCATCACACCAAGCACCGTATATATATAGCTTCTTAAATACACCTTTTCTTTATACGCAGACACATTTAAATAATAAATTTCATTAACTTTTTTTGGCCCATAGTTGGAAAACTCAGACTCAGCAACAACTCACCAAGCCCCCTACAAGTTTATTTGGGAAAACATTCATCATTTTAGGAAAAACTTAGGAACCTAAAAAACTACTAAAATTTAATTCAAAATACATTTTTTTTGCAAATTTCAATGAGAAGATGCATCTAATGAGTTAATTAAAGATAACACAAAAGAGATAAGCAGAGTTTAGATATATACAAATGCATAGTGGGTACAAAATCACATTCTCATGAGGAATGCTGGTGGTGGGAAGCATAATAGTAAATAGTTTGTGTCAAACTAGAAGTAAATACATCATTGCAATCACATCTTCCTCTTCCCAGCTCTACTAGCATACTAGAATTTGTTTATTTTACATAATATATATAGGTTTTTTAACCTTTTGTTCAACAAAAAAATAATTTAAAAAATATATATTTTTGAAAAACATGCCATTTTTTTTTGCAAAAACTTGGTGATTAATTAGTGATTTTTTCACAAAAACTAGGCAATTTTTTCTCTAGCCGAGTCATGATTAAATATGAGAAAAACTCATCAGACCCAAAAAAATCAGTGATTAGTAGAAACTTGTCAATTTTTTGATGATTATGCCAACTATGGTTTGGCTCCAAAAACAACCTTTTGAACAATAAAATGATATCACATGAGGTTAATGTTTCTTGTGCTCTAGATTTAAAAAATTTCAATCCAGTTCCAATGAGCTATGACACTAAGGTGGCCAATGTACAACACTAGAGAAAATAGAAACCTCGACATATTTAATTAAATAATAATCATAATTTACCTGTCTTGTGAAAATAACAAAAGAATCATCATAATTGAAATTTGATAGCCCATGAGTGATCCTAATGAAGAAAGACAATGAATTGACTTGATTGGGTGACTTACTAAAAATAGATGCACCCTCCAAGATTCTTGAAGCTCAAACCAAAGCCAAAAATAAGAACTAGGAGCATCATTCAATGTTGATGTTTGGTAGCTTCAGTGGATAAAACTATATATAATTATATACGAGATATAATATACATGTGTGTGCATGTGTTCAACATATATGAGATAGTAGTTTATTGTGTTATATATATTTTAATTATCTAATTAATGAAGAGACATGTCCCATGAAGGGACATGTCTCTTCATGGCCTATTCTCATTATATATAAGAGGTTGTTGCCATTTGGAAAGCACATACCAAACATTATGGCGGTGCTTAGTACATTTACAATAGATCCTCAAAAAATCAACATGATATCAGAGAAAAATTGCAGATGTAAGTCGAATGAAAGATTACATAGAAGGAAATATCATTGGATTGATCATACAATGATAGGACCAGAAGGGAGATAATCAACACGTGGCACCAAGAAGTCCTCAACAGAGAAGGAAATTTATATGGTTGAGTTCATTGAAAGAGAGGTGCAAAAAAAAAAATGTAGGAAATGGAGAGAAAACATTTCACCTAAAAATCTTGCCACATAAACACAACAGAACATTATTAATGAATATCAACTTACAGACATGTAAGATATTAATTCTAATCACTACATAGGAGGATAGGCATTGGGTTCGGAAAGGCTAGCAAGGAGAAAAGTAAAAAGAAAACGAAATCATGGTTGTGTTGGTGGATGCATGGAAATTGTTATTGATAATCTCAATTTCTATCAGAGTTAACTAAATGTATTCAATAGTGTTATGTTGTGTATACTAGAGGGGGAGTTGGTGATTGAGTGCATGGGGACATGGCAATTTTCAACACAGAGAAGGAAGATAGAGGTGTCTGAAGGTGCAAATCGCATATAGATTCTGAGGAGGCCTATTGCTAATGGTGATAGGGATCACCAAAGTTAAGTGGTTGAAGAATGAGTGTGAGTCAAGTTTGAAGGTGTTGTAATTGAGGACATCACCAAATATAGTTGCCAAATTGTTAAGGTTGAAAAATAAATGTGTGAGGGAAATTTATTCCTTAACATGAGCATGGGTTGGTTCAAGTGATCAATGAAGATTTGGCAGAAGTCTTTGAAGTCCCAATGATGGTGGGAGAAGAGTACATTATCACATAACTTGTTGCACATTATTTTGAGCATTCTTCCTTGGTTCTATTATTGCATCAGGCCCATCATTACATGGGGCATAAATTTAATTTTGAAAACCATGTACACTGAGGATGACGTGCAATTCAAGAACAACCCAAATTTCCAAAGTAGTGTTCAATTCATTTCATATACACATTAACATGGTGATATCAATAGCTAGTTGTGTAAGAAGAGACCGAAAGAGAGAGGTTACGTGGCACCTTGGGTGTATAAAGGAATAATCCTTTGTTCACATATAAAAAGAGACCAGAGATTAATCCATATCGACCATTCAATTTGGTGATCGGGTATGATAAGGCTGAAGGTGGAATTTACATAACTTCCAAGAATAGTAACCATGGGTTCTCACATCCACTGAGGTTTGAGAAATGATCAAAACTGAATTGGGATTGTCCATATAATCATTTTAAAGATAATTATTTTTGTTATGTCCAATATTATTTCTATTTATTTTTGTGATCAAAATTTTTTTATAAGCAAGAGCTGAGGTCATATATTAAATATAAAAAGAGTACAACCCAACTCGTGAGGCACTAAAAGGATGGAATTGGGTGATGGTCCTTCAATTTAGCCAAAATTTTAAAAATATATCCTTTGTTCTACATCTAATGGTTATAATTTTCCATCTTCTCTAGAGAGATCCACTCTTGTGTCTTAAATTACCTAAAATGTCACATAAACACTAACCAAAATAGACAACACCATATTTCTTTGTTAGAGGTTAGAAAACTTAAATAAATATAGTATTAAAAAGATAAAAACAAGAAACTGCAGAAGGCTATCAACTAGAGATTGACGAGTGTAATCACCTAAAAATGGTCATCTAGACTATTAGCCCTCTTCTCAGAATTTTGGCTAAATTAATTTAATCATTTACCTAGACCAAATTGCTAATAATCAATTTATTTGATTATAACCTATAGTTTGACTATGCTATCCTAAGTTCATTATTTGATTAAAAGAACATGCCCCCTTTTAATTAAATAAAACACCCCATTCTTCTAACCCACTTAAAGTGCACACATAAAGTCCTTTTTCTATTTTACAATTAAAAGAAAAAGGCTTGTGAGACTTTTCTCTTATGTGACAAGTCAACTTATATTCTATTGGTTGACTTGTGTGTGCACATGGATCACTCCTCTTTTCGAATTCCACTGTTGATCATCCACCATCTTCATCTTGATCTCTACCATCCGTACAACTTTAAAAGGGAGAGAGCTTTCCCCCTCAATCCTCATTTTGAATATTGTTATGCTGCAGGTTTTCTAACAGGTTTCTTTGGAGCTTTGTGGAGAACTTCTATTTCTTGTCTACATTCTCTCATCTATGGCATCATGGCATTCTAGCTTAGCTTAGCTTTTATTTTTACATGTAGCTTAATCTCACATAGCTTAATATTTGGATTGTAACACTCTCATCCATGCTTAGAATAGCTGCATTTTGCATTTTCATCTTAGCTTAATTTCCATGCTTGCATTGCATTCTTGAGGAACTCCTTGAGACATTTGCATTCTTGCATCTTGTCTTTGGAACCTCCCATTGCATGGTTTACTAGCAAGAAGAGTATCTCTAAGACTCATCTGAGAGCTTTCTTATTTTTGAAATATATTCTCTTGCACTCCATGGATAGGGAGCTCTAAGCCGGCATTCAAACATTCCAAACTCATGGAATCATTTGGATAGAAGGGTTTAGAGTGGGACACTTTCGAGTGTACATTTTTGGCGCCCATCGTGGGGTGCCAAAAATGTACACTAGAAAGTGTGTCACACTCTAAACCCTTCTATCCAAACGATTCCATGAGTTTGGAATGCTTGGATGTCGGCTTAGAGCTCCCTATCCATGGAGTGCAAGAGAGTATATTTCAAGAATAAGAAGGCTCTAAGATGAGCCTTAGAGATACTCTTCTTGCTAGTAAATCATGCAATGGGAGGTTCCAAAGACAAGATGCAAGAATGCAAATGTCCCAAGGAGTTCCTCAAGAATGCAATGCAAATGAAGATTAAGCTAGAATGAGATGCAAAGTGGAGCTATGCTAAAACATGTATGAGAATGTTACAATACCATTATTAAGCTATGTGAGATTATTTGCAAGAATGAAAGCTAAACTAACATGCAACTATGCTAAGAATGCCATTTGATCTTATGCTAATATGATGGAATGGGAGAATGAGACAAGAAATGAGAAGTTCTCCACAAAGCTCCCAAGAAACCTGTTCGAAAACCTGTAGCATGACAATATTCAAATGAGGATAGGTTTTCAAAAAAGTAAAAATAAAGGCGTATCTAATGGTGAAAACCTCTCTGAGGCACCTGAGGATGAGGTACTTGGTAGTCTGCCAAGCTATTTCCAGGATAGATCTTTGGTTCTAGTTGAACCTACACAGCCTATCAACTTGGGAACAGAAGAATGTCCTTAGATTATCCATGTAGCTCAATCTTTTTCAGACGAAGAAAAGACACAGTTTGCTCAATTCTTTCAAGACAAGAAGGTCAACTTTGCATGGACATACTCTGACATGCCAGGGCTTGATATAGATCTCATCATGCATCACTTATCAATCTCACCAGATGTCAAGCTTGTCAAACAGAAGTTGAGAAAAATGCATCCACATGTGGCCCTACTGGTCAAGACAGAGTTAGAAAAACTATTGAATGCAAACTTCATTAGGGCCATTGATTATGCTGAGTGGATTTCCAACATTATACCTGTCTCGAAGCATGACAAATCCATACGAGTTTGTACTGATTTTAGAGATCTCAATAAAATGTGCCCCAAGGATGATTTTCCACTACCAAACATCGATATGATAGTGGACATGACTGCGAGATATGAGATGTACTCGCTCATGGATGGATTTTCTGGGTACAACCAAATAAAGATAGCTCCAACAGACCAAGAAAAGATAGCTTTTACATGTGCATGGGGTACCTTTTGCTGGAATGTCATGCCTTTTGGGCTCAAAAATGCTGGCGCTACATATCAAAGAGCAATGACAACCATCTTTCATGATATGATGCATAAAAACATGGAAGACTATGTTGATGACACATTGGAAAAATCAAAGAAACGAGACACACATCTCAAAGAC
Organism: Cupressus sempervirens; assembly: GCA_028749045.1. NCBI lineage: Eukaryota > Viridiplantae > Streptophyta > Pinopsida > Cupressales > Cupressaceae > Cupressus > Cupressus sempervirens. The sequence continues at coordinate 385,606,005 of CM053791.1, forward strand.
CTTAGTTTGATATTGGACCGTATGGAACAATTCCAACTTAGGCTGAATCCAAAAAAATGTGCCTTTGGTGTCACTTCTAGAAAATTGCTAGGTTATATCATTTCAGCAAAAGACATTGAGGTTGACCCTGAAAAGGCCCAAGCTATCATGGATATGCCTCCACCAAAGACTATCAGTCAGCTTAGAGGTCTGCAAGGACGGCTACAATCCATAAGAAGATTTATCTCTCAATTAGCTGATAAGGCTCAACCTTTCAATAAAAATCTGCATAAAGGATCTACCCATATTTGGAATAGTGACTGTCAACAAAGCTTAGATCAAATCAAAGGCTACTTGGCAAAATCGCCAGTTTTGATGCCACCCATTCTGGGAAAACCTTTGATTCTGTACATTTCAGCTACGAATTCTTCTCTAGGAGCACTCTTAGCCCAAAGTGATGAGACAGGTAAAGAAAGAGCCATATACTATATCAGTTGAACTTTGGTGGCTTATGAACTAAATTATACAAGTATAGAGAAGGCATGCCTTGCTGTAATTTTTGCCTCCCAAAAACTTTGACATTATATGTTGGCCCATACAGTTCACTTGATTGCCAAGATAGACCCTTTGAAATATTTATTAAGTAAAGCTGCCCTTACTGGTCGCCTTGCTAAATGGATGATGATTCTTTCCGAATTTGACATTCAGTATGTTGAACGTAAGGCAATCAAAGGACAGGCCATAGCTGACCAGTTGGCTGACTTCCCACTTGAAGATGTAGCACCTATGCAAATTGAGTTTCGAGATGCCTCGATCATGAACATTACTGACAGAACATGGAAGATGTTTTTTGATGGATCCCATACACAGAATGGAGCAGGAGCAGGGGTGTTGTTTGTTTCCCCTCATGGTTATACGATCCCAAAGTCCTACAAATTATTGTTCCCATGTACAAACAATAGCGCAGAGTATAAAGCATTAACAAATGGGATCAAAATGGCCCTTGAATGGCGAATAACTGAGCTACACATTTATGAGGATTCTCAACTGGTTGTGAACCAAGTGAATAATGAATATCAAACAAAGGATGACAAGTTGATCCCTTATAAAAAATTGATAGACGCTCTAAGGAATTATTTTACCTTTGTAACATTCCAACAAATTCCTACAGCAGAAAACAAGGCTGCTAATGCTATGGCCACCTTAGCATCTATCCTCCAATTACAAGAACATGAATCGCAATTTGAGTTCCTGGTGGAAGAATTGCGTCATCTAGCCTATGATTCCTCAGATAACCAGGTGATCTACAGTGTTGTGGGTCACGATTCCTCCCGCTATGCGGCTATTTTCTCCTACCTACGTGATCAGGTTATTTCTAAAACCCTCACACACAACCAAAAATGCCAACTCCTTCGTAATGCCTCGCACTATGCTTTGGTCTCTGGTGACTTGTATAAGAAGGGTCTAGACGGAACGTTGCTTAGGTGTTTAGACCTACAAGAGTCTGAGAAGGCACTTGCTGAAGTCCACGATGGAATTTGTGGGGCACATTCTAATGGCCTTGCACTTGCCTGAAAACTGCTTAGGACGGGTTATTACTTGCCCACCATGCAAGCTGATGCTGTGTGCTATGCAAAGTCTTGTCAGAAATGTCAGCTCCATGGCAACTTGATACATGCTCCTGGGCGAGAGTTAATCCATTCTGTGACATATTGGCCATTTCAGCAATGGGCCTTTGACTTGGTAGGAAAGATTCATCCAAGCTCATCCAGCAGTCATAAATTCATCATCACAGCAATAGAGTATTTCAGTAAATGGGTTGAAGCTGTACCATTATCTGCTACTACAGGAAAACATGTTGCCTTGTTTATACTGAATCACATCATTTGCTGATATGGTATCCCATCCTCTATTGTTACAGATAATGGAGGGCAGTTCAAGAATAAGGACTTAAAACAATTATGCAAATTTTTTTGAATTAAACAACACTGGTCCTCCATTTACTATCCCCAAGGGAATGGCCAAGCTGAGGCCTCTAATAAAACACTGCTAAAAATAATACACCACACAGTTCACAAGTCTGGGAAAGACTGGCACTTGCAAATAAATCTGGCACTTTGGGCCTATAGAACCTCTATTCGTACTCCTACAGGGGCTACACCCTTTTCTCTAGTCTATGGCTCTGAGGCTGTTCTCCCATTAGAAGTCGAGATACCTTCTTTGCGTGTCTCCTTACATGGGTTAATAACTGATGAAGATCATAGAGCTATGCGAGTACAGGAATTAGAGACTCTGGATGAATGTCGCAAGGCTACTTTTGATTACATGAGAGCTTATCAGAAATGCATGTCTACACAATATAACAAGAAGGTTCACCCCCGTGAGTTCCAGGTTGGTGAACTTGTGCTTAGGGAGAATCCAAAAAATCAGCAACATTGAGAGCAGAAAGGGAAATTTGAACCTAACTGGTTGGGTCCTTACATTATCACAGCAACATTTGGGTCTGGTGCTTACCAGTTGTCTACATTAGAGGGTGAAGAACTTGCAGAGCCTATCAACATCCTACACTTGAAGAAGTTCTATACTTAGAGGCTTGCTGCTCAGCTATCTTGTATATATCTATGATCCTGAAAAAATTCCTAAAAATTAGAAAATGTCCTATAAAAACTTGGAAACAGGCGCTACTTGAAACCCTCGCACCTATGTCTATCAGTCTCAATCATCCACTTCGATACACATTTCCTGGCCTGGAATTATTTCTTGTCCTCATCTCAGGGGCATAGCTACTTAGCCTATTGAGGTATTCTTGTGCATTAGGGTTTCTTTGACAACTCACAAAACAGTGTTTCTCAACACTACACCCACCCACTTTGACATCAAGTGTTTCTCAACACTTTTTAGATAGTTTACCTACAGTCTCCGATGTCATAATATTTCTCACTATCAGAATCAAGTCTTGAAGAAATGGCCAAGTGACTTACACACACGCACTTTAACACTTAAACGACTGAGCTATGCTAATCTTTATCTACTTTGTGTGATGTCTATGATGATTTGTTTACTATATGTTCCATCCCTAATAGTCTTTCAAGGATGTCATTGACTAGAAGACTGGGGGCATGGGACATATTTTCTTTATTTTTGCATGTGGGTATACTTTGTTTTTCTATAGTGTTGTAAGCATTTATGCTGGTCCTATTCAACACGTTGACTTACAAATGTATCATCCTTGACTGTTTTGCAAGACCGCACTCAGGGTTTATCCTAGCGCTTATGCCTTGATACAGGTGTAATCTTGCTAAATTAAACTTAGGGAATCTAATCGTGTAGTTATCTTGACTTACATGTCTCTGATGCTTAGATTGGATTTCCACATACCTATCTAATATCGATCATATTCATATCCTCATAGTTATACTAGTGATGGTTGTATGATCTCATGATGTCCCCAATAAATGCTCAATGATGAAATTAAGAGTCTAAATGTTATGCGCTTCTTGCTAGTAAACCACTTTTCCTATTAGCTTGCATTTTAGGTTCATTTTCTAGCTTAGTCTTGCATTCTTGCATATGGGGAGAGCTCTCTCTTCATCTTTTCATAGACATATCGGCTAACTCCTTTCATATATTTCTTTACTTTCTTCTTGTTCATGTCTTTTCACCTTCTTAATCTATCGCTTCATCTCTTTTCTATCTTATCATCACATTATATAAAGTTTTGACCTCTTAAATAATTTCAACGTCCTAGATTCATTTTCGAGATCGAAATCCAAATTCAAGTTCATCTTGATGGTCAAAATTGTCTTTTAAAATTCTACTTTCTTCTAAGTAGTTAGCTGACCTTTTAAGGTCTAATCTTCGAATCATCACTGGGGCATCTTCATTTCTTCATGTCTTCATCATTTCCATACTTCATATCTACTTCAATTCACTGTTTCATGTCTAAAATCACCTTTCTACTCATTTTGACCTAATTTTTATGCTATATCCTTCAAGGTCAACTCTAGTCAAACTGGGGCATTTTATCAGTCTCTTTAATATTCATTCTTGGGTTCTAATCATCTATCTATTATCTTGGACATTTCTATATTCTAGTTTTCTCATGTTTAGCCAGTTTTTGCATCCCCTTACCTCATTTCAATTTCGATCCCGAGGGGGCAGAAATACTCTATTGCTGATTGTTACAGCTATCTATTTCTTAGGAGCATTTGTTTGACCTTATCACTTGCTCTCGATCTATTCGCTTTGCTAGGTGTTAGAATTCTTTTCGGATTCTGACATCATCTTTCCTAATGTTCAGTACTACCACTATCAGGATGTACATTTAGGACTTGCTATCTTTTTCTACATTTCGTTCTTCAAAATTAGATATCTATATCTACCACCGCCTACTTGGCTTTTTATTTTCTTTGACATAATGTGTTCCTAGATCGATCATGCATTAGTCAAAGAGGGGCAAATGTAATCACCTAAAAATGGTCATCTAGACTATTAGCCCCCTTCTCAACATTTTGGCTAAATTAATTTAATCATTTACCTAGACCAAATTGCTAACAATCAATTTATTTGATTATAACCTATAGTTTGACTATGCTATCCTAAGTTCATTATTTGATTAAAAGAACATGCCCCCTTTTAATTAAATAAAACACCCCATTCTTCTAACCCACTTAAAGTGCACACATAAAGTCTTTTTTCTATTTTACAATTAAAAGAAAAAGGCTTGTGAGACTTTTGTCTTATGTGACAAGTCAACTTATATTCTATTGGTTGACTTGTGTGTGCACATGGATCACTCCTCTTTTCGAATTCCACCATTGATCATCCACCATCTTCATCTTGATCTCTACCGTCCATACAACTTTAAAAGGGAGAGAGCTTTCCCCCTCAATCCTCATTTTGAATATTGTTATGCTGCAGGTTTTCTAACAGGTTTCTTTGGAGCTTTGTGGAGAACTTCTATTTCTTGTCTACATTCTCTCATCCATGGCATCATGGAATTCTAGCTTAGCTTAGCTTTTATTTTTACATGTAGCTTAATCTCACATAGCTTAATATTTGGATTGTAACACTCTCATCCATGATATGAATAACTGCATTTTGCATTTTCATCTTAGCTTAGTTTCCATGCTTGCATTGCATTCTTGAGGAACTTCTTGAGACATTTGCATTCTTGCATCTTGTCTTTGGAACCTCCCATTGCATGGTTTACTAGCAAGAAGAGTATCTCTAAGACTCATCTGAGAGCTTTCTTATTTTTGAAATATACTCTCTTGCACTCCGTGGATAGGGAGCTCTAAGCCGACATTCGAACATTCCAAACTCATGGAATCGTTTGGCTAGAAGGGTTTAGAGTGGGATACTTTCGAGTGTACAACGAGCAGAGAACCATAAAGTCTTAAAGGAGAATTTAAATAGAAAAGAAAGACTTTAAATTTAATAAACATCAACACACCCAAAGTTAATTTATACATCACAAAATACCTTTTTAAAATACTTCTGCATACTAGTCAGACTGATACATCTCAAAATCTGATCAGACAGAGAGTAAGAAAGGCTAGAATCTTGAAAGAGGGGAAGATTATACCAATTACTTAAAGGGAGTAATTAAAGACTCCCTTATGACCTTAGATTTCCAACTTCACAAAGATTCAAAACTTGTGAATGTAATGATGATTCAGTAAGGGGAAGAGGAAAAAAATTTAATGATATCTCTCTTTTCCTACTTAAAAGATAACTTGTACTTACCAACCTTTGGGCCTTTTAACTAATAATTAATAAGGAAGATGAGGAAATAATTAAGCATTTGATGTTAGAAAGGCAATAATCCCCGTATTAGCTAATTCATCTGCTTGCTTATTACCTTCTCGATAGATATGATTGAAAATAATGTTGTCAAAATATTTGCAAAGTTCTAAAGCTATTGCTAATTTTGCATGTATTCGCTAGTTAGGAAGGGAACTTTTTCTAAGGGCATTCATTATGATAGTAGAACTCCCCCTCAATTTCTAAAAATTTAACATTTAATTATTTATACAACCAAAGGCCCTTGAATAGAGCAAAAATATTTGCCTAGTTGTTAGTAGCTTCACTTATGTATTTGGACAAGTTAGCTACTTCAATCCCTTGATCATTGTGAATGCAACACCCTATACTTGCTTGACCCAAATTTCCTCTAGAGGCTCCATCAAAATTGAGCTTCAATCAACCATCTTGTGGAGCCTACCAAAACACATTCTAATCTCTTTAATTTACCTAGAGTCCCTCCATCACCCAAAAAGGGAGGAATTTTCAGACAATCCATCTACCTCTCATCCTTTCATCCCAATGAGTTGTCTTTGCATGTTTTGGGGATAATTAAGCAATCTTTTGTTAGTTAATTCAATGATAGAGACTTCAATCTCTTGGTTTAATTGATTAATAAGCATCTTCTTATCCTAGAAGATTCTAAAAATCTTGTCCTTCCATAGTTCCCATACAATTATGGAAGGAGACGTTATCCAAATGCTATGATATATACTATATGTTCTCAACAGAGGCCAAGAAGTCAACATACTCCTGATTGGCTTTGGAAAACCCAACATATCTCTTAGTTGCAAACATAGCCAATGCCAATATGATCTTGAGTAAGGGCAATTAAGAAAGAGGTGATCAGTAGATTCCTCATCAAATTCACATAGTGGGCATTTGCTAGGCCCTTGAATCCCAATTTTTTAAAAGCATTTCTACTATAAGGGCCCTTTGATGAAGGACAATCCATGAGAAAAATATAGCCTTGGGAAGGCAGAACTTATCCCAACACAAACGGAGAGGGAAAGGAGATAGAGAGAATCCTTGAAGAGATTAAAGGTACAAATAGCCCATTTTTGAGTTATACTCTCCATTTTTGCTCCCATCCCATATGAGTTGATCATCCCCTCCCTTAAAGGAGATCATTTTAGATCTTAGAATTGACTAAAGAAGAAATTTATTTTCTAAGGGAATGTCTTCAACATCAATATTTCTCCACTTCCAATGCAATTATCTTCTCCAAAAATCGTATAGTTCTTCACCTTTTTGTCCTATATCTCTACCAAATAAAATTAAACTTTCATAACAGAAGGATGACAAACAAGGGGCTTATAGACACCCCAAGAGTCTTCCCAAAACAAATCTTCATTTGCATCCCCTAGATTCCTTGAGAGTTTATTCTAAATAGTATGTCATTATTTCAAGAGGAAATTCCAAAATCTTGAGCCTTTGGGAGGGTTGACCTCCCTAAAGATCATTTTAGGTGAAATTAATAAGGAAATAATATGTTGAAAATATATAGTAATATATATATATATATATATATATATATATATATATATATATATATATATATATATATATATAGAAGATTGGATATATGTATATATGTTCAAAATATATATGTATCAGTATTTTATTGAAATAATATTTATTATTATGTAGAATTATTCTTATTTCTTATTTAAGCATATTATAAGAGCTACATGCCTTGATCTTTTCCTCTAAGAATGTTATTGCAGTAAGAGAGAGATTGAGATTGAGATTGAGATTCAGAGGGAGCCTTACATTTCATTAGAGGCAACCTTGAAAGAGAGGGACTAGATAGAGGATAATTCAAGAAAGGGAGAAAATGGAGGATATGTTTCAGTCAACCTTCGGTGATCTCGATCATTTTCATTTAGAGGGAGTAAAACCATGTTGTGATGAATTCTCCGATGATCAATAAACTATAGCAGTCAAGAGGATTGTGATTCATGAATATACCTTGTCACTATGTGATTTTAATGGGTCTAAACCCTATATACATCATGAGGAAGTGACAACTTCCAAATGATGTCACTTGTATTTATAGAATTATTGAAAGGTGATGATCTAACAATAACTTAATTTTCTATTATGATGGATATCTTTTGATATCTATGCAAATCATGATATATTATACTTTGAATTTTAGATGTTTATATGGTAAGTATTATGAGAATGTGTGTGCACATACCTTATAAACATTTTTTGAGTACATGGTGAATGTTATTCAAATTGATGTTCTAGAGGGCCAATACACAGAGTACTTGGTGAATATCATGGGACTTGATGTTCTAGAAGGCCATTACTCACAGTGCCTAGTGAATATCTTGCATCTCAACATTCTGGAAGGTCATTATTCAAAGAGTATTTGGTGAATATCATGTATTTTGGGAGATAAATACTCATGATATTAGATGTGATATCAAACATTTTTAAGTAATTGGTGAATATCATGTATTTTGGGAGATCAATACTCTTGATATCAGATGTGATAACCTTTTTGAGTACTTGGTGAATATTGAATGTTGATATTTTGGGAGGCTAATACTCATGATATGAGATGAGATATCAAACCTTATTTGAATACTTGGTGAATATCATGTGTTGATATTCTGGAAAACCAATACTCTTCATATCAAATGTGATATCAAAATGGTGGATATCTTCTAATCAAAGGCATCCTTAAAATTTTCCATTTTTAATATTGCCTAAGTTACTAATGTTGGTTATGATGCTAATGCAGCTGTGGGGTGCTAATATGCAGATGTGCAATTGTTTTTTGGGAGGATTTTGGATGCATTTGGATGCGTATATATATATACACACACTATACTATACTATAACTTATGTATGCAAACAAAAGCAAGAAATATACAAAACTAAACCATTCCATAGCATGTTGCTTCACCATTGATAGTTCAACTTCAAACTTCACTATCACAAAGTGACAAATATACAAATTGAAATAATTAATTAGTAAATTTAAAATTACTCAAGTTTAAGAGTCCAATGCAATTTGAATTACAAAATCAAAATTTAGTTCATAATTCAATGTTAATCAATCAAGAGTCAAGACTCAAGATTCACTAATCAAATTTAGTCATTCAAAAATAAGAATTCTCAAAAAATTCCACATTCTCATGATCAATTAAATACATGCTAAAATTGGTGTCTAAAAGGCCTTTTAATTGCGGACATTTTCTAGATGCACCTGGATGCTCCCAAGAAGCACATCCTAGGCTCTATGGATTCTTATAGGATGCACTGTAGCACATCCACTAAGAACCCACAATTCTAGGATGCGCTTCCTAGGAGAATCCATACAATTTCCTAATGCACCCATGCATTCAGACGCATCAGAAACAACATTTTCAGCAGCAAATTGGTATCTAAGAATATTACCAATGGTATAATATCTGTCTTGCATTATCCTCCTTAGCTAAGAGGAAGTGTTGATGTTTGGTAGCTTTAGATGGATAAAAATTTTATATAATTATATATGAGATATAATGTGTGTGTTTGTGTGTGTGTGTGTGTTCATCATATATGAGATATAAGTTAATTGTTATATGAGAGAAATTAAATATATATTTGTGTGTGATTAAAGTTTTATTATATTAATTATCTAATTAATGAATAGAAATGTCCCATGAAGGGAGATGTCTCTTCATGGTTTATTCCCATCGTGTTGCCTTTTGATAAACACATACCAAACATTATGGCAGTGCTTAATACATTTCTAGTAGATCCTCAAAACATCAACATTCAACTCTTTGAACTCATCTGAGCTCATTAGAACCATCTATTGAGTTACTTGAAGCCATAACCCTCAACTAAGTCCTCTATTCACCAGTGTTAGGCTATAGGAACTCAATAATAGGCTAAATTCATCGATTATCACATTCATGCTAAAAAGGGAACATTGTAGTCCTCCCATCCAAAGATTGCTTGTCCTCAAGCAATCTGAAGAATTAAAGAAACACAATGGTCCACTTGAATCCCAAGGATAAATATGTATAATTGTTGTCCTCATTTTTGACATCACAAAATTGAAGCAGCCCTACATAATTTTCTCATGGATTCATAGGAAAATCCTCTTTGTTTCAACACATTGATGAGACATCATGAAAATAATTCATTATCTCTAAATTGTTCTCCATTTAGTCATGTCTTTGTGTTCTTTTCAAAATTCTCCATTGAGATTTTCCCCAATTGTTTGTTGGTAAGAATTTTCCTGTTGCACTGCGAACACTCATTTTTTGTTGAATTTTAATGTCCATCCTTTATTTTTCTTTGTGTTGTAAATATTTTTTGGTCTTGAATTTTCCTTAGGTGAATGGCCCTTAGAATTTCGCTCGATTTGAGCTAACTTAGGTCCAATTCTGAGTAGTCTAGCTTAAGTTATGAGGGAAAAAGTGGGGTTTTTTAGGTAAACTACATAATTTTTTTAAAAACCTCATAAAAATGGGCTTTTTGAGTTGATTTGACCATAGTTTTCAATGTTTCATGAAAATAGCCTATTTTAAGATTATTTTTTATGTTACTTTATTAAAACCTATGTTTGAGTATTAAATATAATTACATGAGACAACTTAAGTGTATAAAGTAGGATTTTTATTTCATATTGCATAAATCCACATGTAAAATACTTCATGAAAACCCACTCCCAGTAAATTTGAAGTCCCAACAACCATTAAATGTGTGTTTTTTAAATACAATTGCACATATTATTGTATTTAAAGTTCATTTTTAATAATCAAATGCATATTTATGTTTAAATCACCATTTGAGTGGGCTTTTAAAATTCATTTGCGTATCATTGTAACATGTAAATGTAAATTTAAAATGTGTTTTTACCCACATTAAGCCAAAGTGGGATTTTGGAACCAAATACATATGTTTTTGATGAAAAATACATTGTTCCCTTTTAGCCTAAGGAAAAAGTGGAAAATTTGAAGCTAGCTGCATATTTTTTAAACACATGTGCATGCATCTAAAAAATGCATTATGCTTTTGGTCATAGGAGAAAGGCTCAAGGGTGGCAATTTTCTACCCTATTGCATATGTTATAAAAATATGTTAATGACTTCCAAAATGATTGGAGATTTTTAGAGGGCTTGCATATATATTTGAAAGCATATAAATGCTTTGTAAAAGGGAATTCTTCACTAAAGTCATTAATCCTTTAGACTTGGTGGCAATTTTCGTAGCAAAAGTATGTAGTTATAAACATGTGAATGCCTTTTTAAAATGCGTAGTAAACTTGATGGTTATTCTTGGTGATATTACATGTTCCCAAATACATGCATTTTCCTCCAAAAGTTGTGTTTTACAATGCATGAGTTTTTGATGATGCAATAATCTCCCAAAGTTGTGTTTTACACTAGCAAACATGATTTTTGGAGGGTTTTCATGTGTTGCATACGAGTTTTTTCAAAAACAACCCATTTTGGGCATGATTTTCATCAAGAAACGGTATGTCTTAAGGCATTTTTGGCATTGAATACCTTCAAGAAGCACTCTAGGGTAAGTATTTTGGTTTCAAACTTGTTTTTCATCATTTTAGCAAGTTAATCTCTTGCCCTAAATGCCATTTTTACATGCCTTTGCATATGAAGTTCCTAAGTCAAAGTTTGTTCCACATTTTGGGCATTCCATTTCTCTAACCATTTCCACATGTCCAAATTCAAACCATGTTGTTTGGATTTTGAAATCTATTTAAGTCTTTGGCTTTGGACAAATCTTAAATCCTAAATCTATTGGATTTATTTCAGATTTGCTCAAGTTTTGGATAAAGACTTGTCTTTCTCATTCTTGGTGGAGTTGAGGTAAATTTCCTTGGTTATTTTCCTAAAGGAATTTGTAGATATTTGATTAATTTTTCTTGCAAATCTTTGTCATTTTCATTTTCAGATTTGTGTCTTTTTTTTTGTTGCTCCTTCTATCTTCGGTCTTTTTCTCCAAGTTGCACATATAAGGTCTCATTTTACTTGCACATGTACTCGGGTGTAAAATTCAGTTCTTTATAGAAAGGCAAGATCATTTTTCCCTCACATGTGAATACAAGTTGAAACCCCACCATTATGCATTTTATGTACCTCCATATGGCTGCCCTATGGTTGAAGTTTGTCCCACATGCCTACTAGATAGTCTCACATTTTGTACTTAGTAAAACATGCGAAGCTCAATATGTTCCTCATATTTTCCCTCTTCTTCACTTAAATCCAATCTTTCTGGTTGCATATGCAATTCATTAAAAAAAGATCCATTTTTGGCCATTTTATTCACTTTTGAGCCATTTTGAGCTTGACTCATTCATTCATTCTACATCATTCCATCCATTTTCCCTATCCATCTCCTAGTCTGAAACTCATGTTTTTTACATCAAAAACTTATCATAGATCCCTCACATGAAGATGTTCTCACATTATGTGATTTTCATGTGACAATTGTGCAAGTGTACCATTTTGCAATGTCAAGAGAACCTACTCTAGCAATGGGCAAAGACAAAAAGAAGATGAAGTATCAATATGATCAGTATCATAATTCCATACCATCATCACAAGTAACTTCCTACTATGATGAAGTATGGGATACTGATAAGGATTTTACTCAACCCCTATAATTCAAGTCACATCCCACATCCTTGCATGTTGGTCATTTAGAAGATGTATGGGTTGATTGTCAGGATGATTATGAAGTAAGGAAGAGATGGTGGTCTAGGCTCACTTTGAAACAGATAAAGAAATATAAACTCCATATGAATATAAAAGGTGTGAAGGAAGACAAAGATGAAGAAGTAGTTGACCCTTTCTATATACCCAAAGTCAAAGCCTTTCCCTTGCCAGAAATAGATTGGGATTCTCTCGAGGAAGATGACTTGAAGATCAGGACAAACCCAGATGTTGATAGAACTAAAAATTGGCTAAAAGACAAAAGGAAGTCTAAAATATGAGAGATCCAAAGAAAGATTCACAAGAAAATTTCATCATCTCTAGTTCACCTCTACCTATTCATAATACTGATAAAGGTGCCACCTTTTCCTCTACAGGTATGTTGAACCTTGAAGTTGAAGTTGAACCTGAAGTTTAAAGTTCGGTTCAACCTTAAAGATGAACAAGGTGTAACCACTCTTGCACTAAGAAGAAAAATCCCAAATAGATATTGTGGAAGATACTAATACAAACCCAATTTAAGTCGAGGTTGTGGCTAGAGCCTCTGGAGGAAGAATACAAGAAGTTGTGGATCAAGGTGATCAGCAGAAAGTAGGTGATGTCAATGTGCCAATCTCAATGATTACTAGTATTGCCTCCACTATTTTACAAACCCCTCCATCCAAGTTTACTGGGCTATGCCAAATTAGTTTAACTTTTCAGTCAAAAAGAAAAGAAGCATAGTTCCATTAAGCATCTCAGTAGAGGATATGGTTGGAAAGTTTTTGGGAAAAATGCCTAAAGTCAAAAAGCCAAAGATAGAAACCATACTAGAGGTTGATGAGAAGACAATGGAATGGGTTGTTGATGTGTATAAACCTTCTAAAGATAAAAATCTAGATAACATCACACCCCAAGATTCCACTACAAGGAAAAAGATTCTTGGGCCAGACTCTAGAGCTATAGATATGAAAATCTTGGATGCAAGACATGCTAGGGTCACCAGTCGCATCTGGAAAGACTAGAAGGAGGAGAAAGAATTGAAACAATCTATCTGTCTACTGGTAGAATACATTCATACCTTATAGAATACGGAAGTTGAATGTCAAGCTTAAGCCATTTCCATGGTTTATGTGACTTCCCTAGTTAACCAACAATTTGTTGATCACATAAGAAGATATAGATTAGTCTCTTGGTCATTTGATGAATGGTTTGAATCTGTGGTTTCTCACAGAGTTAGCTACATCACTCACTTAGCTAAAACAAAGCTAGAAGTTGAATAAATGATGATTAGTTTGGAATCAAAGCTTGGTGCCTGGGCTGAAGAAAAGGAAAAATGGGATGATGTTATAACTCACACTACTAGAGTTCAGAAGTTTGGGATGGATAAGTTTCTGATAGAAAAATAGAACTTTGGCATAGACGCAGACTTCTTGTATGTCTCTAGAACCAACCTGGAGTGGAGAAATATGGTTATTGAGTAATGCTTAGAGAAGTGTTTAGAACTTATTAAAGAGCTTGATTTTCTAAAGCAGATTCTAGATAATGACATGAAGTGCATTGACCTTGAAATATTAGGCAACAAAGATCAACTTAATAAGAACCTAAAGGAAATTTAAGCAACTTGTTAAGGTAAGCTATGAGCTCTGAAGGATGCCAAAGAATTTTCTGCTATGAATTTCACCACCACAACCTGAACTAATTCAATGATCATAATCAACAATGACCATCTAACTATGCAAAATAAAAAGATGGATCATGCTCACCGAATCATCACCAGCTAGAAGTTGAGGACAGAAACAACTGGGAATTCCAAATCAAAAAGAAATTATAGACTTTGAGGTTGCCTACAAAGAATGGAAAGATGTCAGAGGAAACACATCTATTAGACAGGGACAATAGGCCAATCCAGTCAATGTCACAAGTGCTTAGCCTAGAACTAGGGCTTTGACCAGTTAATATTTTAATTTTCTAAGGTATTTTCTTTTGGTGCTATGTTAGCTTTATCAACTCTAGTTGTAGTCTATTTCATAATTGTTTTGTAAGCCTTGTATGGCTATATATTGTAAGACTTCAAATATTTTTGGTATTGATACTCTGGTAATGTTGCTATAAGAACTTAAGTTGTTAAGGCAGGTTCAGACTGAACCATTTTGTGGTGCCATTTATTTGAATAAAGGAATAGAAACAAAAAATCTTATTTTTTGGTTCCTACAGTACATCATTTGTTACTTAAGATCATATGATTTTGGGAAAACTTGATTCATTTCTTAAGGAATGATTCCTTGGTTGTGATTGATGATTGTGTGTTCTATTCTGTAAATTGTTCTAAATTAATCTTAGTCAATTGAATTGATTAGGTTTTGCTAAAATACATATCTTCCATTGATGAGTCTTTTGGCTTAATATTGAGACATCAACAATTATGCAATACTTTTACATAGATACAGGAAAGTGTTTTCATTACCTTAATTATTTTTGGTAAAAATATCACATCTTCTTCAATTCTTTTGAAATAAAGGAAATTATTGTTCATCATTTAAGGAGGGAGTTGGGCCTCAAAACACAAAGAGTTCAATCAAGAGAATTAAATTTTGGTGATATTTTTATTTGTTATTTATTTTCCATACCTCATTTGTAAGAAGGAAGAACTATTCACTAACACTACGTGTCCATTTTATTTTGACAACTTGTGTGCATAAATGAGATTTTTTAATTTTTTAAATTTTCATATATTTGTTGTGTATTTTCTTTGTAGATTTAAAGAATAAGTGCAAGTGTTTCTATTGCTAATAACCCCCACTTCAAAATTGATAGATGCTCCCCACTTTGGGAACATGTGCAAATGATTCGACCAATGCTAGGTGGAGGAGGTTATTTGTCTATTTGTAGCCACCACAAAGATGAATTTAGTAGCTCTTATAGTAGAGTGAAAAAAAGTTTGTTCTTTATTCCTCAAAAAGCGATCTAATTTTGTACTAGGAAGCCTCTAGTAAATGGAGTGCTACCAAAAACTTTCCTTCCAAATCAAATAAAAAACAAGTACATTCAAGAGCAGAAGCAAGTGGAGGAAGTTGTTGGGAGGGAAAATTCTTTACATCCATTGGAAAGTAGTAGACCTTTCAAGAAAGGAAAAACATAATCTATATCTTCAACTGCAACTCCTATTGAACTACTTGCAAAGGGCCATCCATTCTTGTGTCCTCCTTAATAGCAGATAGTAAGTAAGAGAGTAGTGAGACCCTTGGAATCATCATTCCAAAATGAAGCTAGAGAGTTTGTTGATCAAGCCATAGTTGTATATGAGCAATGTTAGTATGCTAATAGAAACCAAATTTAAATAAAGCTTCTACAAACTAAACAAAATTCATGAACTTCAAGATAGGCTAAGATGAGCTCTCAATTGAAAATATGAGCCATTAATGAGCTTTCTCAATGAGAAGCTCTCTTGTTGAGTGGCTTTATCTAAATGGATAGGATGTATGCTCAATATGCTTCCAAAGGCTTCAATGGATGATTGTGGATTTTTGGTGTGGATAGATGGCTTTAGTATGGATTTGGCTCTCAAAATAGCATTATAACTTTACTTCATGGATTGTGTTATTTTGCAAAGGGGAAGGATCCAATTTATAGGCAAGAGGCTTGAGGGATTGAGGGCTAAGATGCAAGGAGGGAAAAAAGCTCATGGAGGGCTTAGATTGCATGAGAGGAGAGCACATGGATTGTGCTTCCTTACAACCAATCAAGGAGTCACACATGTCACATGGTGAGAGGATGGAGGAAAGGGGAAGGATGAGTCAACAAAGGAGGCTCAAGGGATAAAATCTTCATAAAGACCCTTCATAAGTGCTTTGTAAGAACATTTATGACTTTGTGGGCTTTATAAAGTTTTGTGGTTGAAGATATTTGTGAGAGATACCATGAAATTTGAATTTGTGGGTTTAGGGAGGTTTTAAGCTTGCTTAGGGTTGTAAAAATGATTAGAGGAAGGGTTAGAGATGGCTTAGGACTAGGCAAGTGGATGGCAAGTGGATTGCAATTAATGAGGGTGGGTGAAGGAGGAGATATTTGTTAACTTTGGCTTGAGTTAGCAAGTCTTAACCCATGTTTAGGGAATGTGACAAGGTTAGGAGGGGATTATGATTAGGGTTTAAAGACATCTTCTAGAAGAGTCCAGGCTTTGGATGAGGATGAAGACTTTCTAGAAGAGTCTAGAACTTGCTAGGATAAGATTTTATGAAATAAATAAAGTTTTATTTATTTCAAGGGTTTGGGTTGAGGAGATATTTATTAAAATATTTTTAATAAACATGAGGATTAATATTTAATCTTAACTAAATATTTTGAGTTGGGATTAGGGGTAGCAAATGATGGGATTAGCCTTTAATCAAAATTAAAGAAGGATTAGAAGATTTTGGAAGAGGTTAGTGGTCTTAAGGAAATTGGCCAAGTTTTGGGCAAAAAATAATTTTTTAATTTATTTTGGGTTTTTTGGTCAATTTATTAATTAAATAATTAATAAATAAGGAAATAATGTTTACATAAGATTTAAACATTTTTGGGAGGGATTTCTTAATTAAATATTTTTAATTAAGATAAAGGGATTTAATGGCATAAAAATAAATAAATTAATTAAATAATTAATTAATTAATAAATGATGATGTCATCAGGAATTTTTTAGAAAATAAAAATACTTTATTTTCTAAAGGTTTTTTAGGTGTCTACAATAGTGAGATGTGTCTATGCAAATGGATGGTCATTTAATGTTATTCGCTCACCATAATGGCAATACATGGTGATGATACAGGTTCAAGGGCCTTGGTTATGAGAAGATACATACCACTTTATTGGATGATGAGGTGGCCCATGTAGAGAATGCCATGTTGCCCATCAAGGATTCACGGGTCGAAACATGTGTGACAATAGTATCTTATGGATGGAAAGATGCAAGGAATCATTTTTTGGTGAATGTTATTGTAGTGTCTACACGAGGTGCAATATTTTTGAAAGTTGTGGATTGTGAAGGAGAGGTAAAGGAACATCCTTTCAAACATTCTCATTCAAGCTATTGAGCAAGTTGACCCTCAGAATGTTGTTCAAGTAATAACTGACAGTGTGAGGAATTGTAGGGCTACTGGCTTATTGTTTGAGGAGCAATATGAACACATTTTTAGACACCTTGTGTTGTGTAGTCACTCTACCTAATATTGTGAAAAAATGGCTCTAAGGTTGAGTGGATAAAAAAAGGTATAAAGAAGCATACAAGATTCAAATATTTGTCATGAACCACCATATGATGCAAGCCATATTTAAACAATTCTCAAAATTGGAGCCTTTGAAGGTATGTTGAAATGTTTAAAATTTGATTTTCAAACATATTCTGGAAATTCAGTCACTTTAGTAAACTTTCTATGTTTTCAAATATTTAATCTATTATTATTTTGATTTTAAAATAGGTTATTGAGACCCACTTTGCCTCTAACACTATTATTTTGAAACACCTTGTCAAGGTTAAAGACATATTGTCTAGAATGGTAACTAGTGCTAATTGGAGCGTATGGAGGCCATCTAATAGTGCCAAGGCAGCTGCCATTAGGGGATTGATACTAGATGAATCTTGGTAGGATCATGTTGAGTACCATTTTGAAGATCACCAGACCTATATTAAGCATGATCGGATGCACTAACATGGATAGGCATTTCTTGGGTGAGGTATATGATGGCATTGACTCCATGATTGAAGATATTGGAAATATCTTAAATAAGAAAGAGCAAGGTCCCAATGAAATTTTCTTCAAGGAGCTGCAGGTAATCATGGTAGAGAGATGTAACAAAATGACTATTCCTTAGTTTCTGCTTGCCTTTGCATTGAGCCCCAAGTTTTATAGCCAATCGGTCCTCAAGCATACAAGGCAACCCTTTGAAGACTCTTTTCTAAGCACATATGACCTATGATGAGGTTTGAATTTGTGAGTTTCATGAGCATCGATGATTGTGGTCTTGATGCTCTTGAAGTCAAGAATAATGCTGATGCTCATAAGTGGTGGTACTTCCATGGATAAAGATACCAACACTTGCAACCCATTTCCATCAAAATTTTATCACAAGTAAGTTCTTTAATCTTAAGATTCTAATTTCTAGTTTTTTGTGGATAAATATTCAAAACTCTAATTTCTAGTTTCTTGTTGGTAAATTTGCAAATCTTGATAGGTTACTAGTTCATCATCATCATCTGAGAGGAATTGGAGCACATAATCCATTCACTCCATAAAATAGAATTGACTAAACTCCAAAGAAGGAAAATAACTTGGTGTTTGTGCATTCAAACTTGAGGCTGACAACTTACAAAGAGAATACCTAGAAAATTGGGGAGGCAAAACAATGGGATGTCAAACTAGAGCTTATAGAGTTGGGAGTCCACTTTGATGCACTTGTGACTAAAGATGGTGCTCTTGAGATACATAGTAATGATTGAGCTGAGCCTGACGCTATGTCTGAGACTACAATTGAGACTATCGATGCTAGTGGGATTAATTATGCTTCTAATCAACAACTACCTAATGATGATGATTTCTTTGAACATTTTTACTGATTTATTGATATTTGATCACATATGAGTCTATGATTGATTACTGATTAGTAATGTTTACGTTGTTGTTTTGAAGTTTTTGAATTGAAACATTCATATGGTGGTGTATTTTGAGATTTTGTCATGCCATTCGAACAAAATTGTTACTATATGCGGTGGTGTATTTTGCTAAATTTCTTTATATTAGCATAGTGGTGTATTAATTTATTTTTTGTAGAACATTTTTACATATATATTAAAAAATAAAATAAAAATCTTGTACGGATGAATCCAAAATGAGCCTAAACATAGCCCCAAATTTTTTAAATCAAATTTTGAACCTGCTTCCAAACCAAAATCCAAATAGACAACTTTATATATATATCAATTGCATGATTTTTATTTGTATAAGTTGTAACTCATAGTAGTAGTCAAGGACTTGAAGGATAAAGGACTCCTGGGATTTGGATTGTAAGGTAATTATTTCTATTTCCTCACTTAGCTGAAAAGGGGACATTACAAATGCTTCTCTGGTAGGACAATGAGGATACTTCAAGACCTGCAGGCTTATTGGAGAGATACTTTCTTGGAAGGGTTTGAAGGATGATGTTTTGCAACATATGAGGGAATGTGTTACTTTCTAGTAAAACAAGTGAAAGTATAGTTTTCCAATAAAGTGGTTTTTTTCATTACCTTTTCTGAATTAGAAGTCAAAGAGGTTATGGATTTCATCACCGGTCTTCTCAAGGTTTAGGGTAGAGATTGCATCTTTGCAATTGTGGATAGATTAACTAAGTATTGACATTTCTTTGTTGTCTAAGCATTCAATGGTATAGGTTGCCGAATGACCCCTTTGAGAAACTTTTATGTTGCATGGGTTACCAAGGAACATGGTTAGTGATCATGAGTCTTTGTATTAATAGGTGTAGAGTTGATTCCCAATACCAATTACCAAACTCAAATGGATGGACAAATAAAGATCACTAATGAATGGATGGAAGGAAGGATACCTACACAATTTAGTTTTTGGGAGGCAGAGAGATTTTTTTAGTGGTTGGTTGTAGATTAATATTGGAATAATGGTACTTAGCATATGTCCATTGATATGTTTCTTTAGAGGACTGTATAGTTATGACCATTTGACATTTGTGAGTTTGGTTATTGCTAGTAGTTTGGTACCTAAGGCTAATGATTTGGTGGAGTGCTAACATATACTTAATTCACTTGAGGATAATATTCAATTGGCACAAAATTAGAAAGAAATCTATGTAGATAGGCAAAGGATAGAGAGTGTGGTTATACATGTACGAATAGGCTTCTATGAAGAAGAGCAGTGTTGAAAAAGTTAAAACTAAAACACAAGTATTATAGTCGTTATAGGGTCATGAGGAGAGTGAGAGGATTTGGCATATGAGTTGGAATCACTCGAAGAGCACAATTCACAATGTGCTCCATGTATCATGCCTTCAAAATTGAATTAGGACACCACATCACACCTTTTGAGATACCACCCTTAGATAAGGTTGGAAAGTTGATATTGTAGCTTGAGGTGGTGATAGAACCCCCTCACTTTTTGTCTTTTATTTTGGTTTCTAAACAATTAGAGAAATAATCTAGATTTGCAAATGATGGATTGACAATTGTTATAAAGTTGATATAAGAAACATGCATATTTTAAACTTTTGCATTAGAGTCTAGAAGGAATTCAAGTAAAGGTTGCCATTATATTAGATTGTCACACATACAATTTCTCCATTTGAGAAATAAATCTAATATGATAAAAACACATAAATTTGAGATAGTACATGTGGAAATGTTACAAAACTATTGTTTACTTAGGTATGCCTAGATAATCATGAACGCCAAGAAATTTTCTATCGTATATGCCTTAAGCACCACACATTGGCTTAGAAAAACTTCACAATTTATCTTCAAAGTACTCCAACTCATCAAGGATAGCAAGGAACAGGTCTAATATATAAACTTTAGCCAAAAATTAAATATAAAAAGAAATAAGGAAGAAAAACAAGTACAAGAGACAAAAGATATTATCTTGCGAAAACCCTTCCACTTGAAGGGAAAAATCCAACCACACAACAAAAAATTTTCTTTATTAATAAATGAAATGTACAAGAGTATAATGTCTTTTGCTTAATACAATATATATAAAGATCGGAGATAATCTTCATTACAGAACTGAGGTCTCTTTAATTTCCAAATTTAAAACTCTTTCATATTTCTATATGCACACCTCTTCATATGACACATGTTTCTACAAATAATACTATCTATAATATTATTACAAAGGTCATCTTAAGGTGAAGATGACCATAACGGTCATATTTCATAAAATCAAAGATAAAGATCTCTATTGCAACTTCAATATTCAACACTTCCTCTTGGCAAGAGAGAGATCTTTAGTATGGTGGTCACACATAGTTACAACCAAAGATGTCAATGATAAATTCTCATTACATAGATTTTCATTAAAAAACATTTTATCTCAGCACAACATAATTCATCATAGTAAAATAAAGTGGAGCCACATGCATGGCTTCTATCTAATTAATTAGATTTTTGAGATTTATTAATCTTCCATTTTTGTGATTTCGTTTCTTTGGAAGAAGTCTTCTTGTTGGGAGTTGTAGTGGATTAAATTCTAAAAATTGTGAAGCTGGAGATTGTTAGAGTCTTCCTACTATATGACCTATAGCTGGAAGACATCTATTATGGGAGATTTAATTACATAATTGCCTACAAGTTGCAAGAGTTTGATTTGATTTTATTGTGAGGAGTCTATAAGCAGTGCCATGCACTTTTGTACACTCAGTGTTTTTCTATTTGAGAGCTTGTTTGGCGTTTGAGGCATTTGTTTGTCATCTGAGAAGGTAGTGTTTGGGTATTAGTGGACAGAAAACATAGCTGGAGGCCTTCATGAGACTTCACTAGGCTTGAACTTGATAGTTGGGGCTCTCTTATAGGGCATGATTATGATCTGGCATTTACAATATGCTAAATCTGCATTGACTGACTAGTTGCTGAAGCCTTTAGAGGTGTTACTCGTCTCTGTATCTTGTGGCATTAATAAATCAAAATTCCAAGGCCGTGAGTCAACTATTGGACCTAATTTTGCATTGCAATTGGAGGTGGAAACTATCTTCCATGTTAGTATTTAGATTTCCTATGATTGGTCAACATTTTGCAACTGTTATTTGAGCTCCTGACTGCCTAGATTAACATAATTTGGAGGCTACAATTGATGGTGTAGCTAGACACACATCGTGAGATCATTATCAGGTTCATAGTCTAAATTAAATAATAATTTCTTATTGTGCAGTAAATATTGTGATGATATTTGTGAAACTTGGTATTGTTACAATTTGGTTTTTTCTCAACTCTTGTGGTTCTTATTCCTTGGCATAATATTTGCAAGAATGGTTTCAATTGCAAGATGATCATTATTTCAAAACTGCATACTATTGTTTGGTATTTATTATGGCAAAATGTGAAGTGCCAAAGTCAACTAAAATTCATGAGTGGTTGTGCATCTTCTTATATAGTGACTGATATTTACAACATTTTTTATAAAGTGTTAATTTGTTTTCCAAATGTTTGATGAAATGTCAAACTCTTGATTAGCAAAGTAAATTGATGTTTGTTAAGGATATAGTTGGCTAAGGGTTTTTATAGTGGTATCAAAGCTGTTTCCTACTAGCCTGCAAAAATTGGGCTCAATTATTATTCTGTTCGATGCTGACTTTGAAGATTTTTAGATTGATTATATGATTGGTTACCTATATTATGGATGGTGATAGAAGATTCATTCCAGGTAAATATTATACTCACAGAGTGTGGACTTCTTTGCCTAGGGATGTAGTGGTAATGGGGGTAAGTATGTGTGCTGATATATCTACAATTACTTATGTGATAAATGAGCCATCTAGTGAGGCACTTAGTAGCAGTACATTAGATGTTTAGGTGTGTGTTGTTGATAGTATGCATGTTATTGATTTTGAGGTTAACAATGATCACTCACCTAAGTGGAGCTGGGCTCAATTTACACAATCTACAGATACAATTTAATTTCCTACAGTGATGGTGGTTTCTATATTTTCTTATTCTAATGAGGATGTGGGCATCATGGATATAATGGAGGTGAGTGCATTTGTTGAGAACAATAGAGAACCACATACTACACCTAGTCCTCTTGTCACTTCATCTTTTACAAGGGTTCCTAGAGATGATTAGGTTTCTAGTGAGGAATGCAGTGAGGTATATTTTATGGGGAGTCCATACTACTTTAGATTTGTTTAGGAGTCATATGTTGTGCAGAGATTGTTTGTACCCAAGTTTGATGATTGGCAAAATGATTGGGTTAGTGCAGAGGACATACTAGGACCTTCTATGGATTTGACTACAAGTAACACTTGGGCACAAGTGTTTGGTGTTATATTGTAGGTCGTGTTATTAGTTTTATTGATGGTATTGGCATTTTGTTGGTTCAATGAGGATAGTAGTGACATCACTTGCTTCTTATGGGATCCTAGTGGAGGTTTTTGTATGATGTCAGATTGCTTGAGGACAAGCAATCTTGGGGAGGGGGGACTGTAATGTCCCCATTTTTGGCAAGTCTACATAGTTGATATAGTAGCTCATCACAGCGACCCTTGTGAGCTGACAGGGTATTAGTCCCAATTGCGGACTTACTATTTTAGTAGGTCTATTTTTGGTAGTGCAGTGGGTGGCTTCGACACTTGGTCATCGCCTACAATAAACATTGTTATTAATTTCATGAGCTCTTATTTATTTATTTCTTTGTTATTAAGTTGCATTATTATAATAATGACTTTAAGAGATATTTATAAAAAGCATGTTGGAAAGTTTCTAGTGTTGAGTTCTTTTGGGAAACTTCCACAATTTTTGAAG
Organism: Cupressus sempervirens; assembly: GCA_028749045.1. Classification (NCBI taxonomy): domain Eukaryota; kingdom Viridiplantae; phylum Streptophyta; class Pinopsida; order Cupressales; family Cupressaceae; genus Cupressus; species Cupressus sempervirens. Next base: position 385,629,949 of record CM053791.1, read on the forward strand.
TAAAGTTTTTTAGGAAACTTTTCCCAATGAAAAGTTATAAATGAGAGCTCATTTCATTGGGAAAAGTACGCTTGAATACATATTTTATTTTTGTACCTTTCTAACTTTTTCCTGAGTCCGAATTGTGAGCCCTTGCTGAAGTATAAGCATCTCTAAGTTTTCTAAGTTTGAAATCACTGCTGAAGTATAGTGGTTCCACTAGTCACATCTCCTGTCTATCATTATTAGTGTCTAGGAGATTGACTTAGTAATTCTGAGAAGTGACAATTCATAGTTGAGGCATTTTGAATTAGATTTCTTAGATTTATTAATCTTCCATTTATGTGATTCTATTGCTCTGGAAGAGGTCTTCTTGTTGGGAGTTGTAGTGGATTAAATTTTAAAAATTGTGAACCTAGAGATTGTTGGAGTCTTCCTACTGTATGACCTATAGTTGGAAGACATCTATTGTGGGAGATTTAATTACATAACTGCCTACAAGTTGCAAGGGTTTGATATGATTTTATTGTGAGGAGTCTACTGGCGATGCCATGCATTTCTGGAAACTTGGTGTTTTTCTATTTGAGAGCTTGTTTGGCATTTGAGGCTTTTGCTTGTCATCTGAGAGGGCAATGTTTGGGTATTAGTAGCTGGTAAACATAGTTGGAGGCCCTCATGAGACTTTTCTAGGCTTGAACTTGATAGCTGGGGCTCTCTTACAGGGCACGATTCTAATCTAGAATCTATAGTATCTAAATATGCATTGAATGACTAGTTGTTGAAGCCTTTAGAGGTGTTACTTGTCTTTGTATCTTGTGGCATTAATACATCAAAATTCCAAGGCCATGAGTTAGCTATTGGACCTAATTTTGCATTACAATTAGAGGTGGCAACTACCTTCCATCTTGGCATTTAGATTTCTTGTGATTGGTCAACATTTTGCAACTATTATTTGAGCACTTGGCTGCCTAGATTAACATCATTTGGAAGCCACAATTGATGGTGTAGTTGGACACCCATCGTGAGATCATTATTAGGTTCACAATCTAAATTAAATAATAATTGCTTATTTTGTAGTAAATATTATGATGATAGTTGTGAAACTTGTTATTGTTACAATTTGGTTTTCACTCAACACTTGTGGTTCTTATTCCTTGGCATAATATTTGCAAGAGTAGTTTCAATCGCAAGATGATCATTATTTCAGAACTTCATACTGTTGTTTATGGAAAAATGTGAAGTGCCAAAATCAATTAAAATTCATGAGTAGTTGTGCATCTTCTAATATGGTGACTAAGATTTACAATATTTTTTATAAAGTGTTAACAGTTTGTCTGCCAAAAGTTTGATGAAATGCCAAACTCTTGATTAGCAAATTAAATTGATGTTTGTTAAGGATATATAGCTAGCTAAGGGTTTTTACAAGTTCAGTGCTCTACTCATCTCTATGCATGATAATTACTGCTATGGTCATTGTCCACCAACCTTGATGGTGTTGATACCTACTGTTGTTGATAGAAAAAATTGACCATGATAATAGGGGTCATACGACAACTATAATTGAACAACAACAACCAAGGATGTAAATTCTCCTAATGAATACATGGACTTAACATATCCTTACAATAGAAATCATCCTTTTAAGCTTTGCTTCTTGTATGATATCAAAAAGCTCTTTGTAGCCAGACCAAACATACTTCTACGGAGTTCATCCCTCAACAATACCTCACCAATAATTGACCATTATACTATCTACATTTATAGATCTCAAAATCCTCAAATTTTTCACAAACGTCCTAGATAAACCAACTGACAATTTGTTGACTAAAATTTTGTAAACCACTAAAACCACAACTTACAAAATGGGAACCTTAGGCAACAATGTAGTGAGATAAATCTCTCCCCTCACCAATAAGGAGGCTCCCTTCTTTGTGTAGGTGGCTACAACAAAGATCTAACTGAAATTAAGAAAAGGGTGGACACTGAATCAATTCCCCTTTTTAGGAATGACTTTACATTATTAACTACTACTTGCAATTAAGCAAAAAGAATTTATTGCTATGGTAATATTAGTGGCTTAAGTATTGATGTAAGAACAACCTTAAGACAAACAATTATATCTTAACTTTTGTGGTTGATAGCAAGAACCCAAAGTCTCCTACAAGTAACCTTCTTGAAACAAAAGGGTGAACAACTAATAAAGCTCAAAGTCTTTGTTCAATTATCCAAATATGAAATAATATACTAAGAAATCAAGCTCAAAGTCTTCAAATCCAAGTAGTTACAACCACTATCAAATTATCTTAATCTCATTTATGAAAGTTCAATGTCTTTCAAAATACAACATCAAACACTCAAATTCTTCCAAAGAGAGAAGAAACAAAGATGAATGAATCAATGTAACATAAGAGACGATGATTAATTCTAAGTATCTCAACACAAATTTTGGGAAAATCTTGCTTCTTTATTCACTTCAAAGATTTGCAATAGGAAAATTCAAAGCCTTCTAGTCACAAACCATGTCTTCTCCCATGAAGGAAAAGGTGATTATTTACAATGAACTCTCTTCTTTAATAAAAACCCCAAGTCTAGAGTTGATCGCACTTTTTTGGGTGGATTACATATTTCATTTTATATGTCAAAGAGAAAATCAAGGTTTACAAAGAGAAATGCATATTTTAAAATACATGTAAAACCACCTAGCCAAGTTGTTTTGCTGAGAAACAAGTAGTTTTGCAAGCCAAATCGTGGTTTCTAGAAGCAAATACATATTGCATAATAAAAAATATGTAATATGCAATTGACCCCAAAGGTGTGATTTGCCTCTTGGTATGAGAGAACACAAGCAAAATCACACTTTTTGGGTGCAATTGCATCTTTTATAACTTGCACAACTTACTGTATCTATTTAACACATATTTAATTGGTTCACTTAAATGAATCTTGCTTTTTGGGGTCCATTACATATTTACACATAACATCTTACATGCCATTTGTAAATGGGTTGAAAAAATGAGATTTTCACTCAAGTGATTTAAGCTAAAACAATAAAGTGCAATATAACATCAAATTAGATTAAAAAATGCACTTTATAACTTAAATCACTTAAGTTATAATTTTAAAAGATCAAAGTGCAACTACATAACTTAAAAGCATAATATAAAGTGATTATAAGTCGCATTTTTCAAAAAGTGCAACATAACATCAAAATATAAGGCCTAACATTTATAATTTGCAATTGGGGTTCTAAATCCAATTACACATGCTCTTAAATCTTAATTACTTTTGATTAACAACTCCAATTAAATCCCAAGATAGCTTGAATAAGGGCGTGATTGTAAGTAAGAGATTGAAGGAAACTAAAAGACAAAATCAATCCAAACAAACACTTTAAAATGCAAAAAAGGACGAATTATGAGTTATCAAATTGAAAAATCAAAAAGGACTTGACAAGAACCTTCAGTAAAATGATAGCTGTGTGGATTGGGGAAGATTAGTTGATCAATTTTTTACAATCGTATACTGACTTAACTTAGAGAAATATGAAACTTAATTGGAAAAGTTTTGTTGTGTTTTTTGTGATGACAAAATGAAGGACAATAGTGTAGACCTATGGGTTTGCTAACAACTCTAGGTTCGCATGAAGTAGCCTCAAATTGCTCCTCAGAATCTTGTGTCACACAATTGTTCTTTGTGGGAAAAGTACTTGCACATATATGCTGATCTAGAGCAAGGGCAACAATGTCTCCACATCTAGAATCATTATCAATGCTCTATATCAGGTATCTCAAGATTTTTAGTGATCTCTTCATCCAACTTAGCTATTTTTCAATATGATGGTTGATTTTTTTCAAGTAGAGAAGATGGAACCAGTAAACCAATTGAAATCAACTCTGTTGCATTCAGATGTTTCCTGAACTTCTTAATTTTCTGCTTAATCAAACTTTTATTGAGGTCATATGCTGTAGTTGAAATATACTCTCCTCTTCAAATGTCCAACAAATTAGATCTTATTTGATTGTAGATATCATCATCTTCATCTATGATCATGGAGAAGATAGTTAACATATTTGTTTTCACAATATCTGAATGTCATTTCCTTACTACAAATATGAAATAGCCAAAGATCTGGAGAATCACATTATTGTACTTGTAATCAAGCAAGAGGTTATTCATCCTCACCACTGCTATATTCTCCAAAGAAGTTTTTCTCTGACCAAAGTAGGGTTCTTGACAATGCAGCCTCTAAAAACTGCCCACCACCAGTTGAAGCACCACTCCCATAGTGTCCGCATTACTATATGGTTCACTAGGAGTTGAAATCCTTGCAACTTCACTATTGCGTGTGACAACTACCAGTCTGATTATCTCATTTGGATGTTGTGCAAGTTCTTTACTACCCAATGAGTGCACCAAAGGGGTCATGGCTTTACACAAAGCACTGGCAGGTTCCTTTCCTACCTTGCCAAGGCAAGTTTCAGCTTCTTCTAATATGCCAAGAAGAGTTATTTTTCACTGAGATAAAGGTTTCAACTTCTTGCCAATGAGTTTCAATCTGTCATGTACCAAACTTTTTTCCCACTGATCATGGAAAGAACTCTTGTTGTTCATTATTGTTTTGCTACCATTGTTTCCTCCTATATTGTTTTGCTTATGGAGATGCTGATCCTGAGTCGTTTGCTGATCCATTTTTTGCTATCACTTGTGTCATCATATCAAACATGTTATCAAACTTTCTCTCAGCTCTAGCTTTCCTATCTTATGACATGTTTTCAACTACTAATTGAAATCTAAAAAATGACTAGCTGAAAAGACCCCTGCTGTATTAGCCTTAGATTTTATGACCTGTGTACTTTGGTCTCACTGAGTACCTAGCATGATGGCATGAATATGGCTCTGATACCAGTGAAAGATCCCCAATTGGGTCTCTTGTGCAGAAGTGTTGACGTTTTGATTTTTAATGTCTTTGGCCAGCAAGTTGAAAGGTTGTCTATTTTTTTTTGTGTTTTTGTTGTATCTAATTTTTGCCTTTTTGAATTTTTTTCCAGATTTTTTGGTATCTTTTTTTTGGAACTAAAGGATTGCGAGAACAATACTCACTAATTTTTTATTGAAGAATGCAACTCAATTGCTACGCACAGAATCTCTGAGACAACTGAATTTGATAATTCTCAAGTAACTTACAAGACTATATTTATTTACAAAAAATTGCATAAGGAATCATACCAGTTAGAGGAAATGGGTGTGCAGGTCGAATAACCATCCAATCAATGCTGAAGACTGGAAAAGATGAACTCTAGGCAGAATTTTTGTGCTCGATCTCAACATAGGCAGGCAGCCTCATGAAGGTTATTTGGACACTATTCAGACCCGCATCTATTACCAGTTGGTTGCGAATGACAAATGATCTGAAACAATGTTTTTTTGTTCTTCCTCCCTATTTCTTGCCGTCAACTCATTCTGGGCATTAACTTGAAACTAAACTGCAACTTAGACGTAAAGATTAATGCCAGCTTCTGAAACAAGACAATACGACTCCCCTAGAAGTTTGATTGGTTTCTCTGGAACCCAATTTGTAGTCTTTCTTATTGTGAACTATGCAACTGACGTGAGACTATTAATTCTTCTTCCAGTTCTCTACCGTTGATGCTATAGGAGACTGTGTGATCAGTTTTCCTTACTACCTACATATGTCTTTAACTCTTAACTCTCTAGATCTATACGTGTGAAACCAAACTGTTGTTCAAGGCGTTATCCTCTAGTGGAAATATACTTCTGCAGCAATCATTAATAGAAATTCCTTTCTTTGCAAAATTTGAACCTCTGTCTAAGAATTTGGCAGCTATGTCCCACTTCCAGATCCCCAAGAGATTTTATTCTCAAGATCTCTTTTCTGTGAATACCGATCTGCAGATACCATCACGTTTTCTTCAATAATTCTGCATTATCTGGCCTCTGCGAATGAAGTCTTCTGTTGCCCTTTTAATATCTTCAATTTTCATATGTCGTCTATAGTCTATTTTATATTAATAAAATTATTTCTCCATGAAAAGCTTGGTACATTGAAGAATTAAATTTTCAAATAAACTTGAAGCCATCTCTCAAGGTCTGATCACTTTATTCAACACAACTTATAAGTTGTGTTAGGAACTTAGGAAATTGGGCCCATGTCCCCTCCCTTTTTATGCTTTATTAAATAAAGTGAATATAATATTTTCTGATAGAAATTAATTAAAAGTCAACTTAGGAAATATTAATTTGTTTTTTTTTATTTATTAATAAAAATAATTCTAAAATTAGGATTAATTGTTCAAAGTGATTATCCTTACTGCTTGCTAATTCTTCCTAAATTTTAGGAGCTAGCACTAAATTTTAGGAACTGTCAAGAAATGCTCCAATTGATTCCCAGAGCCCTTGCAATACTTTGTGAACCTCCCGATGAGTCTCCTAACCATCCAGTTGGCCTACGGAAACTTAAGTGATAGGCCAACCTGCCACTCTTTTCTTGTCACCTAGAAAGGAGATATTACATAATTGTCATCAATCTGCAAAAACCTTGGAAGCACTCCATCTATCTTGTGAATCAATGGTCCCAAGTCATCATACTATCACACTCCCTAAAATGGAAGAGATAGATGTCTCTTGTCATGTCATTAATGCATACTATCCTTCTAACTTTGAGTGGATCCACAAAAATGTGATGAATGCTCATCAAAGGTGCAAAAAATATTATATTTCCATAGTAGAAAACTATTATAATTCAAAACAACATCAAACAGACCAAAATTTATATAATTAATGGTGTAAGAAATGTGTGTTTCTATGCCCTCATCACCATGACAGTATCCAACATTGGAGAAATGGTTCCAATCATTGCAGTCTATCCCAACAACATTCATCAAATTATAATCTAAAACTTTTGTAACCAACAATGTAGAATAGCCTTTTAATAAAAATGATTGAATTAGAACCCAAAAAGCTTTGGTTGGAATACTTCTACTCTTATGGCCGTCTCGATAGCTTGGAGCATAGATCTGTTGGAACACACCATTTCCAAGCATTTACCAACCCAAAGCAAGTGACTCCGTCATATGCATGTATTGAATACTAATGCTAGGACTACTTCATGCTCTATTACAACATGCATATTAGTTGCATTAGGCACATTTGCATATGTCTCTTTAATTACTTGTGCACATGTTCAAGAATATTTATATGCATATAATTATCCATAATTGAGCACATTTTTGCATATTCATGCTCTAGCTCAAGTTCGCTTAGTTGAGCCTAAATATAGATTGGTCTAATTTGGGTGCTAATTTGTACATTGTGCATATCATGCACTTCTAGTTTGGCTACCTCAGCTCTAGTTAGCTATTTTTAGTAACTTTTAGCTTTTGGATATTTTTACCACACTTGCTTTCTATAAAGTAAGTCATTCATTTATTGTAGTTTATCCATATCCAATCTCAATTTTGTTTTTTGCAATCAATACAAAAGTTTAGGGTTGTTATAGACCATATTATCTTTGCATTTTGAACTCTTTTATGTGGTTGGTGTTTTCCTTGCAGATGATTCCTAGCTCCTGTGTTTGTCTCATCAACTCCTACATGCTCAACCAAGGAATCACCAACATGATGGGGTTGTGTGTCAACATCATTGATCTCCTTGAGCTCCTCATACATGGCTAAAGGCCCAATCAAATTTGAATCATCCATGTCTCCATCTCTACATGTAGGCATAACACTAGTGGCTAATCTCCAATGTGTGTGCTCAACTATCTTGATTGTGTCCATGAATTGAGCCTTCGAATGGCTCTCTAAAAATCATTCATGATCTTCATAATGCAAACTGTGTGTTTACTTAATAATTTCATAATCATGTCTATTCTCAACCCCATGCAAATCTGAAAGCTCCTCGTGCTTGACCAACACAAGAGGTTCTCTGTTCAATCCATGAGTACAAATCTTTTCCTCTAATGTTATGTTATTCTTAGAAGGTTGGATTTTAGCTATGGGTGATGATGCTTGAGCCAAGTTAAATTCTTCATAAACCTCATAAATCAATTTTTAAAATTCTTTTAAGGGTCATTTGAAATTCAAAAAATCCTAGATAACCTTAACCCCATTAGTAATCTTGCCTACCTCCTCTGCTTTCTCTATTAGCGCATTAAAAGAGATCTCACGAGGTATGAAAAGCTGATCTCTATTGGAATGTAGTCGTGGCTAATTGATCTTTGTTAGCACTAGCACTTTTCTAAATGCCTATAAATCTAAAAGCGGAAGTTCTCCACCAAGGTTCATATTTATTCCTAAAGACCTCCAACAACATCATGTAATGTCCCCTTCTTTGTGCTAGCATTAATGGCGCCTAGTTTGTCTATCTTTCCATCCGGATAGGCTATCAACATGTGATTTAGGATGCCAACTAGTCACGAGAGTTTTGGTTTCAGTTGAGGAGATTTTTAAATGGGAAATCCTAAGGTTAAAGTCACTTTATTTTAATGTGTTGAAGTCTAAAGTGCTTTATTGTTTAAGGCCACTTGAGGAAAAAATGATTTAAATGACTAAAGAACAAGTCAAAGCATGAGTTTCCAGCTAGGTTATTACAACCTCTCCCCATTCTGATGCAGAAATGGGAGAGTATTTCCATGGATTTTATTACACGGTTGCCTAGGGTGCAGGGTAGGAATTCTATTTCTCTGGTGGTGGATAGATTAACGAAGTTTTCTCACTTCTTCGCGATAGCAGCAGATTGGTCAACCTCTTAGGTAGCTGAGTTATTCTTTCAGGAAGCTTTCTGTTTACATGGTCTTCCTCACACCATTGTGAGTGATAGGGATATCAAGTTCTTTAGCACCTTTTGGCAGGAACTATTTAGATTGACTGATATGGATTTGACACCCAACACAAGTTATCACCCCCAAATGGATGGACAGGCTAAGATAGTTAACAAATGGGTGAAAGGTTATCTTTGGAGCTATGTAGCAGGACAACAAAGAGCCTAGGTTAAGTGGTTTTATCTAGGAGAGTATTGTTGCAACTCCTCCTACCACATGTCCATTTAGATGTCTCCATTTCATGCTCTCTATGGTAGTGAGACCCTATCATTCATAGACCTAGCTTTGTAGGACAACATGGCACAACTAGCAGGGGATTGGATATAGGATCAATAGGATTTTTTTAGATCTCTTTGAGAGAACATTCTACAGGCCTAGAATCAACAAAAGATGTACAAAAATTGCCAATGGACTAAGCGGAGTTTTGAGTTGGGTGACATGGTCTATTTCTATCTCCAACCATATAGACATAGTTTTTTGAAGAAGAGTGCATCTGAAAAACTTCAACCCAAATTTTTTGGTCTGTATCGCATTACTAGGATGGTTGGTGAGGTCACCTGTGAGTTGGAATTAACTGATGAAAGAAAAATTCATAACATGTTCCATGTTTCATGTCTTAAGAAAGTCATTGGCTAGCATACAGTACCTTCCATAGAGTTGCCCCTTCTTGATGAGGAAGGGAAGCTTGTATTAGTTCCAGCAAAGGTGATAGAGGATAGAGAAAGGAAACTATGGAATAGGTCCATCAAGGAATATCTAATTAGCTGGAAGGATTTACCTTATGAGGATGCCACTTGGGAAAGTGATTCAATCCTACATCATCCAACATTAAGATTGCTTGAGGGCAAGCAATCCTGGGAAGGGAGGAATATAATGTCCCCTTCTCCGCACTAGCATTAATGGCGCCTAGTTGGTCTATCTTTCCATCCGAATAGGCTAACAACATATGACTTAGGATGCCAACTAGTCACAAGAGTTTGGTTTTAGTTGGATATTTTTAAATGGGAGATTCTAAGGTTGAAGTCACTTCATTTTATTGAGTTGAAGTATAAAGTACTTTATTGTTTAAAGTCACTTTAGGACAAAATGACTTAAGTGACTAAAAGACAAAATAGTCGTTTATCCCACATTGGTAAGAGGGTTTTTTCTCCCCACACTTTGAGGTTATAAAAGAAAGCTTTTACATTGGGATTGACACAATGAATATGGTATTAACATATTGCTACAAATGTTTTCATTAATGTGAATAGTAATTGTGAGGACAAAACCCCTCAACTTGTATGAGGAAGTTGGATGACACACCAACCTCTCATTTGGGTTAACATATAGTTCTAGGTAGAAATTGGCAAAAAGGAAGGTTGCATTGTTTCAGGCATTGGAAGTAAGTTATCTATTAGATTAGATAGTGGAATAGAAACTAGTTGCATCAATTTTGTATCCATACTTTACACCAGCAACTAGTGCCAACTAAGGAAGTGAATAAGCTACCATAATAGAATTCTGAGTGTAGACAGTGTGTGTGATAGTCCTACAAATAGTTAAAGGGTGATCTATAAAAAAGAAAGGAGGGTACCAAGGTGCAGACCACAATCTGGGCCATTAATTATATGCTCAACCAATACATGGCACCTTGTCTCTCACTAGTGAAGACTATTTGCAAGGAGAGTATAGTTTGCAGGTGAAGCTTGACAACTTTTCTAGAGTTCCACTAGTAGGAATAGGAGTCATGGAACCTTTTCTATTTATAGTAGTAGTATCTCATGTCCCGCATCAAGAGGAAGATGATCTTGGGTGGCTGTCTAGTAGTGGAAGAGTAACCTACAATAGTTCATGCATATTGGTTCACGTGGATAGTCCATCTTCAATGATTAACTCTAGCAGGAACAACTGGCATGAGCAACTTTAGAATGGAACCTTCTAGAGAGTAAATCAAAGACAAGTAACCCAACCTACTAATAGCTGTCAAATCTAGGTTACTTAACTCCCACGTCTATGTTTGCAATATCAAGTGAGTGGGATTTAACATAATAACTATGTATGAATTCATTCCAAAATTATTTCTCTATAACCTAAGATAGATAAAACGTGCTTAGGATATGTTGTACTTGGAGATTAATATAAATACAATTCTGTTATTGTTTGAGATTGTAATATTGAATGCAAATCTTTTAGTCATATTGTTAAATATACCTTGAAGTCGAATGTTGCACAGCAGCATCATGTTTATTGCCAAGGTTCATGCCAACTATTTGATAAAATACCTCTAAGACAAGGTCTAACTTATTGTTCAAACTAAGTCGGGATTATTACACATCATCAAAATGTTTAATGGCTATAATAATCTGGTCTTCATTTATCTTCAACTATCCTACCAAGTGATAGAATTGCTAAGACCTATTAACTCCATAAAAATTTTCTGATTGGTGATCCACATCATGCAACACTAGATCATTTTTTTTTTTTGAGTTTAATGTTAACACTAGGTCAATGCTATTAATGCCATCTTTAATTAACAATATTGTATGTTATATATATATATAGTAGACATTTTCTAAATATTCTATTTGTGTTATAGACTTTATGTTTCATTTTTTGTTTTAATTATTTTTTGTTAGTTTTTATGTGTTTTTATTCTTTTAGTTTTCTTCTTTGTATTTAACTCTATTTTTTGTAGTTTTCTTATTTTTTATTATGTTTATGTTTTTTATTTGCTAAATTTAGCTTTTACATACTCTGTTCATTTCCTATGTATGTACATCTTATTTATAGTATAGTTATAGTTTATTAGGATCAATTTGTTTTTAATATGTTTTTTTGCATTTTTAGTGTTTTATTGGATCATTGTTTTGTTTTCTTTCCTCCTTTTTATTTTCTTTTTGTTTTAGGCCTTTTGGGTATTTAAGTTCTTTTGTTCCTTTTTACTTTTCTCTATATTTCCTCCTCTTTGGTCTGTGTTTTGCTTCCTCTCCTTCCCCTTCTCCTTTATTTTTAAGAGAGCCATGTTCTACAACTTGCACAATTTTTGTTCTCCTTGAGTTCTAATCCTAATCGTGGTTAACACAGTGTGACTTGTAATGTTGACTCAATAGTTTACAAACAATCTAGATCCAAAAGCAACAGAAAATAACTTCGTCGAATTCATATAATAAGAGACTTCTTTCTATCTATAGCTTACAAAAAATTCCTTACTTTGCTAGAATTGTTTGTATGATTTGCAATGTGTATGATATCAATATCCTAATCATTATGAATCAGAGAATGAGGAGATTGACTAATACAAATGTTTGCTACCTTGATGTTAATCTACAAGGGCTTTTGCTAAACAATAATTTTGATATGATTCTCAAGTTGATGATAGTATATTTGTTGTATGATGGAGATTACCATTGACCAACAACATCATCTACATAAATCTTATATCCCAAATGCCTTATATAAGATAGTTAAGGATATAATAGATTAAGAAATTGATCTATAAAAATATGAATCGAATGGACAATCTACAATTTTTTATATGACATTGTAGAAATGTTGTTTATGGCAATGGTCTGGATCAAACCAACTTAAGATAAATGCTATTGTAACAAGGATTGATATGAATTTACGGAATATGATAAGGAGGGTTCGATATCTTTTGTGGTTCCTAATATAAACTGGATATATTACAAACTTTATCACTATTATAGTGGTCTTCAATTGATGCTATTACCACTTTTCCTAATCTTTATTGGTTTTGAACATGCAATGATCTACTTTCTAATCCAAATGATGGCTTGATATAATAGCCAATATGAAGTTATCCTTTTCTGATTTGTGTTCTTCTTACTTATATGATGTTCTTATGGTGCCATTTTTTGTTTAACACTTTCTTTAAATTCATGCATCCATGACTTTATTCGTCTGTGGGTCAATCTGAAAATTTGGTTTGATCTTAATAATTATAATAAAATCTTCACTTATATCCCTCTCCTTCAAGAATCATTCCTCTATATATATCTTCTCATTTTAAGGACATATCTATTTGACAAATGAAGAGTTAGAATCCTTTCAAGACACAATTACTTTTTCTTTTTTCTAATCACACCTTTTGAGAAATAGTTGTTTGCTTTAATCAATGTTGTTGCATATGTAAACAAACTACCACCTTGACATGAATCTCACTAGCCTTATTTTAATTGTTGTACTTTTTTCCTAAAACATGGATTGTTGCTCCTCATTGATGATCGACTGACATCATTTAGTAGTAAGTTCACGTGTACTTTTCTATCTATGCATTCATGATTGTTGTCATACACTAATTTACATCAACCTCTTTTCATGGACAATTATATTTCTTTGTTTATCCATTAATAACACTATCCACAATACATAATTGGCCAAGAAATAAGTATATTAGAGAAATCATTATGTTCATTAGTCATCACTTAATGAATATTGGTCATTTCTTGTGAACCAAGTCGTCATTCTTAATAAAATCAATAATAGTTGTTCTTCTCTAAGAGGATGCAACTTGCTACCATTCTTCTTTGTCATTGTTTTAGATTAAGGTAAAAACAGGTTTTGAAGGGGCCTTGAAACCCTTTACATCAAAAAGAAAGATATACCATGAAGCCCTGCGAGGTTTTAAAAGGGCCTAAAACCAACAAATGTGTCCAAAAAAAGAAACCAGAAAATACACTAGAACTTGGAAAGTAAACAAACTGGAAAGCAAAGCAATCAGAAAAACCTCCTAGACTAGTAACTAGCAAGCCAGTGCCACAACCTGCTTACCACCACAAAAAAACTAGTCAAAACAGGGGAACTTAAGATTTTCCTTTTGATTTGAAGTTTCCCTTACATGACTGAAGATTCATATCTAAAGGGGGAGCATAAGGGTTAGTTCTCTTACTCTTAACTGCTATCCACCCATCCTCAATCTTCACAGCCTCAGCAACCCAAGCCTTAGAGGAAATAGAATAGTGGAACCCGGGGGGCACCGAAGTCACACCAATCTCCCTATGAGAATCAAACGACAATTGGCCCTTAGGAAGAGCATCCAAAACAGGGGTAGAGACCACCTCCTCTACCACTGGCTCCAAATGATCGCCAGGAGAGACCTTAGCCACATAATCCATAGAGGTATCCAAGGATTGTTTCATTGTATAGTGCTCAGAAGAGGCCCCTGACCACAAGAAGGTGGTCGCATTGATTTAGACTTCCCAACAACACACCTAGCAACAATGTGACTAGTCAAGTGGCAATTCTTGTAATGAAAGGGGATACCTTCAAAATCCAACATTTGTATCCAAGAACCCCTCGGGGAATCCAAGCAAATCATTGTCATTTTTTTGTGTTTGGATCTATTCCTTATTGGGCTTTTACCTTTATAAATTTATGTTGCTATTACTGTTACAATTTCACCAAGGAGAAGATCCAAGTGTCACTAGTGCAAATATTAGAAGAAAGTACTAAAATTTGCAATTAAGTTATCAAACATTATTGGCTTTAATTTGGTGAGAATGAATAGAAACACATTTATGAATCAAACTAAACCTCCCTAGAAGCATGGCACCATACAATTATCCATAAACACACATTGAGTTTTGGAGAGTGACTAACAGTTGCAACTTCACTATAAATTCTGTCGAACCTATATTGTCTTTGACAAAACCTGATAAAATGTAATTATTTATGCACAAATTAGTAGATGGAGAAGCTATGGAAACTTGGTGCTGAAAACATGACACGCTTGGGAGGAATTAGTTTGAATATTAATAGCTTGTGATTATTAATGTAGGTTAACAAGGACATTTTGGTAAGTGATTTGACATTTGAAGATGGGATATTATCATATTTGTGATTAAGAATAAACAGTGTAGACATTTTGACATTATTGAGTTGGACAAGTTGACATGAAAATAATTTGACACATGATGATGGATGTCAACTTGATGGTTGCAAAGTGTTTATCAATTGGTAAGCTAAAAAAAGAGGCTAACAACATGTCAATTATAATTCTATATCTCCAAGAGCACATAACACATCTAAAATGCTATAAATCTTGTTTTGATATCATTTTCTTGTGTACATACATGTCTTAGGGGTAGTTAATTGCTCATACATGATTAATCAATGCAAAGTCATATAATTCTAAGTTTGATTTTTTATGTTCCAATGCAAAAGAAAAGAATATCAAGGCATTTAGTTGTTGAAAAAAATAGTGTTATGTCCGATGATTATTATCGTAAACTTTACTATCTATAATGTCCCTCCCTTTTTTTAATTAAGTGCTAAGTTGCCCCATGCTAGCATTTATTAAAATATAAATATTTCACTTACACTTATTAAATTGATTTAAAAGGGTGAAATAAAATTTTTTCTGTCTCATATTAGCTAAGGAATTTAAAACTAGAGAAAATTAAATAATTTCTTTATAGTTACATTTGAAGCACAGGTAAAAGGAGTGGGAAGTTTTCAATTAGGGGAAGATTGGAAATACAAAATTGTTTAATAATTTTGCAGATTTGAAAACTAGTTCTATTTTTGGAGAATGAAAACTTTTCCAAGTGGCATTATCTTCAGAGTAGGAAGATACTCTAATAATAATTCAGTGTTTGTCAATTTTCTTGTAGGAATTATAAACTTGGTATTGAATCTTTGAATTAAATAATTGAAGGAATCGGGGAACATAAGTGAATGAGTTTTTACCATCAAATTCCAAGAGAGTTGGTGCTATTGTTTTCAATATTTCCTTCAAGCTTTGGAGGGTGAGTTTTAACAACTAGAAAGCTTTGAGTTGACATGATGCATGCTCAAATTTTGGTAACTAGGTTTCAACTGGATTTGCAATAAGATTCAGGGAGGAAGACTGTTACCGTAAGTTTATATTGTTTGAACACTATTGTGCAAATATTATATGGTGAAAGTATTGTGTGGAGGAATTCAAAATATAATGGGTGGTGTTCATGTGTAATAAATAGTAATATCGGGTTCAAGTTTTCTTTGAAAACATTATTGTGGATGGGTAGTGGAAGCATCATTGTTAACAACAAATATATGAAGAAGTGTTGTTGTTCAGTGTTGTGTAAATAACTATTGGTGGTGACATTTAAGTCCAATTCTGGAGACCTTGGGTGCAAGATAAAGATTGGTTTATGATCTTTGTGTTAGAAATGCTTGAAAATAACTGAGAGGAGGAGGAGGGGGGGGCGCGCGGGGGGTTAATTAGTTGTTCAAGGTCTTTATGTCCAATTAAAACTTTTTCATCAAGTAAAGTGAGCCCATCAAATTGTTCATTCATCCAAGCTTAAACTTTCCTACTTAGCAAGTTACAGTAAATCAACATGCAAGCATAACACATAACATAGTGATTTATGTGGAAACCCAATTTAGGAAAAACCACTAGTAACATGCTACTCAATTCTTACTCTTTTGAAGTGATGCCATGTGAAAGGCTTGCCTTGTTAAAGGCTACAACAAACTATTAAATGTGACCTAGTTAAAGGATTTAACCACCCTATTAGAAGTGGTTCTAGTGAGAGGACTTTAGAACATTCACTTGGAATGCCACCCTATTAAAGGATTTACAAATGGTTGTTAAACCAACCTAAGTCCATAGGATTTTACCCTAAGACACAATTGTTAGAGAGTAACAACAAGGGCTTTTGACCTGATAAAACTCACAACTTATCTTGCAGATTTTAGATCTCTATTCAGCAATTCACAATTTGTCTAGCTTTCAATCTCTGCAACTCTAATAGTTTTTTCTCCTTTCAAGCTTTGTCTCTATTGGCGCTCAAAATTGTAGCCCTGATTTTGAACACCATTGGAGAAATCAAGCCCTTTAAACACTTTTTAATGCATTTGTACCCAGCTATTCATTTGAGGCCTAAGAGGTGTTCAATGCTTCTAGCACCTTTCATTCAGTGCGTCTACTTGTTTCATCAAGTTAAATTTCCATTTTGAATCATTTTGTGAAGTCTTGTTTTGAGCATTTGTCAAATTTGCATTTTAACCTGTGTCAAACAGTGACAGGAGGTCATGTTTGCAAGTGAATATCTCACACCCATAAATGTTTCATGACTCGTAACTTTGGGAGTATTTAGTGTTCATGAGACCCTATGTTTCATATTTTGAGTCATTTCGAGTCCGTTTGACTAGGTTTTGAATTCCTCAAAGTTGGTAGTTTACTATTTTCATGCATTTGCAATTGGTTCTGAATTTTGGGAGGCCCTATTTGACGAGTAATAACTTTGACCCAGTTTACCAAAATGTGAAAATTCCTTTTGCATTGCATTTTAGAGTTTAGAGAAATGTTATGTTTCAATTTTGAGCTTATGAATAATCCATTTGATCAGTTTTCGAACGCGATTCCAAACGTAATTTCTAGCTTTTTACTAGTCTCAACAAGTGCAGATTGATTAGTACCCTTCTTCATGATGTTACAACTCCTAATCTATGATAGGTGAGATCGAACGGATTGCACCACTATGTTTTCCTTTGAAAATACTTTAAGTGTGCCAATTTTCAAGCCATGACGAATCCATTTGCACACTTTCTAGGTCAATTCCATTTGCAAAAATCATTTTTCTGCCATTGTTTCAATCTGCAAAATTTTGAGTAGCCTACTTTGACCACCTGCTAAATATGTCCTATTATTTTTCATGAGCCCAAATCATAGATCCATACTCTCCTCATGACTGTGAACCAATGCTCCAGTTTTTGTTTCCCCAAGTGTCAATTTTCCTAGTTTTTGAAGTCGATTTTGAATGCAATTTATGGTTTTCTAGCATGTTTATTTGCAGGTGATTTTAAGAAGGCAACTTTGATGATCAATATATTTTAACCTTGAATTCTCTGTGAGATGAAATTTGATAGGGTAGGAGTGTGTGGTACAATGAATCAACGTGTCTGACTTCAAAGCCTAGTCAGGTGTTCAGGTCAGTTTTTAATGCCAGCCGACAGGCCCTATGAGTAGAATGTTTTAGTTTGCAGATAAGTGATGAAATGAGTTTTAATGATGTCTCAGTGATGGATTTTGATTCAAATCAGTGCCAGATAATCAATGAGTTAGTTTGAAGGTTCATTTGTTCGAAAACAAAAAAAATTTAGCCGAGCCCACTTTGGGACCTGGCTGATTCCATCAAGTTGATAAAACATTGAGTTTCAAATTGTTTCATTTTAATGGAGATCATCATTTGCAACAGTTAAAAATTCTTAGTAAGTGCATTTAGTCATTTTGAATCAATTGGGTATTTTGGTACACATGCACTTAAGGTTTGGAGTTTAATGATAGCTAGTTAAAATTGAATGGAAGTTAGGAAGCCTTTGTGGAGGTGTTTTACATTTGATATAATTTGTGGTGCCACCAACAATTTTCATGTTGATATTTGGTGGGCAGAGGTGGATATTCGAAGGTTATTTTCATTGAAGGCAGTCTTGGCAAAGAAGAATAATAAATTTCTTAACTATAATAAGTTTTATAAGGATCTGCCATTCTTTTGTGATTACCTAAAGGAGAATTCATCAGCTTCTCCCACCCTTGTGGAAAATAAATCGGATCAAAATGTAGGATTTTTGTTAGTGATTATACAGTTTTAAAAAAGGTGAAGGAGCCACTTAGCATCAATGTTGCAATGTTTGAAAGAACTCTGTTGTGCCTTAGCCAAGAAGATATCCTCTCAACATCTAATAATTTTAATAAGACAAATATAATTGGGGATGGTGGCTTTGACATTGTCTACAAAGCCTTTCTTTTAGAAGATAGAGTTGTGGCTATTTAAAAGCTAAAACATGGGCTCGAATAGGGTAATCATGAATTTCTTGTAGAGATGGAAACTATTGGAAAAGTTAAGCAGAGAAATTTGGTGCCACTGTATGGTTATTGTGTTTTTGGAGAGGACAAGCTTCTGATATATGAGCATATGGAAAATGGCAATCTTGGTATGTGGCTCCACAATTGAGCAGATGTGCTTGAGGTCCTCGATGGGTCAAAGTGCTTGAAAATTGCCCTTGGTTCTACCAGAGGTCTGGCACTTTTACATCATGGTTTCATTCCCCACATTATTCACAGGGATATGAAATTGAGCAATATTCTTCTTGACACTTAATTTGAGCCCAAGGTTGTAGATTTTGGCTTTGCCTATTTAATTAGTGCATATGAGACTCATGTGAGCACAAATCTTGCAAGAACCTTTGGTTATAGTCCTCCAGAGTATGGACAGAGCTGGAAGAGCACCACATGCAAGGAAGAAGATATAGTTTAAATGTGATAAATCGGCATGCAAAAGGAAGAAAACATTATAAAAGAACTCCATGTGCCTAGTCAAAGATAACCCACGCAAGCTGTAGACAAAGGGAGCTGAACAAAGAGCACAATCAAGATAAACACACTAGTTACAAGAAAATCAACTCCATGCCAAAAAACAAGGGAAGACCATGCGATAAAGAAGGAGGGTGGCATAATTAACATAGACCCCACACAATTTTGAATAAAAGAAATCACCCCTTACATTAGGCTACCAGGGATTTATGCCTTTGTCTTTGCCCATACATTGGGTAAATTTATTGCAAAATTGTTGGCACCAATAGATTTTAATCATGACCACTTTGAATTGGGCATGGGTAGAGCCCAACACTATGAGCGATCTTTTGGAAAGGAGATTTCAAATGGATGAAGGGATGAAGGAATTACTGCATAAGATGTTGATTGTTGCATTTGATGCAAAGGCCTGCAATTGTTGTCTTGATATTCATCTCATTGCTACAGCTTGAAGACGAGAGGGGCTGATTTCTCTGGGAAGAATCCTACATGAGTAATGATTACCTCAAAATGATGTTGACCAAGCTTTCTTTTTGGGGAGATGTTCTCAGGTGCGGATATCATATTATTTTCTTGGACTCTGTGTAGGAAAATGAAATTGACAATAACAATACCATACATAATAGAAAGATCTGCTACAACATAAGTTAATATAAAAAAATCTGCTACAACATAGAAGATGGGAGCAAATAAGAATTCTTCATTATCCAATAAACATTTGGGTACAATGTCTATCTATGATTATATAGAATTTGAGCTAACTATGAAATAAATGAATGTTAAGAGAATTCCTCTAAGTGTACGGTAGTGGATAGATTCTACATTATTATTTTTGATAGCACTCAACTTATACTCAACTACTGGCTGGAGAATAGGAAAAGTTCATTATTGCAATCTGGCCATGTGTTTAACCATTGGAGATATTTTAGGAAATGTGTGTAAGGACTCTTAACAAATCTGTAGTTCAGTTTGAAGCAGTCTAGTGATCTGGCAATAGTGGTATTGATTATTCCAACACCCTCCCTTAATTTCTACCACTAATGTATCTTTAAGTGGGAGAAATTACAAAATCCAAATAACAACTTTCTAAAAAAATGCTAAGTTTGATCAAGTAGGATGGGTCCCAACATTATGTCTTTTTAGGTACCCATTTACAATATTACTATCACTATGGAAAATCCATTCCTCTTGTTATTATACTTTTGGGTTTTTAGTCAGTTCACCCTTAACCTTTAGGGATTTCCCCCATTACAAAATCCAAATAACAATTTTCTAAAAAAATGCTAAGTCTGAACAAGTAGGATGGGTCTTGACATTATGTCTTTTGAGGTACCCATTTACAATATTACTATCACTATGGAAAATCCATAATCTCTTGTTATTATACTTTTGGGTTTTTAATCAGTTCACCCTTAACCTTTTGGGATTTCCCCCAACTAGTGCAACAACTAGGCTTTAGGGTTTTTTCACCCAAATAGGTGGTTTTCGCTTACCACAAACCCTTCAATAAACTTTTAGGTTTTTCACCTAAACAAATGGTTTTGGATTAGCATAAACCCTTCAATAAAATTTTAGGTTTTTCACCTCAACAAATGGTTTCAGATTACCACAAACCCTTCAAGGACTTAGCAAAAAAATATTATTTCAATGATGATAAAAATACTATCTTTAAGCTTTTCTCTTTTATGAAGTCTCAATTTTCCTGGATGTCTTGGTATATGATGATTCTGATTTGCACGAACCATTTGTAATCCTTCTTGAGAGTTCACACTCACACTCAAGCATTTGTATCTAAACAAACCTTTAATCATACTTGTGATATTTTTCCAACTTGATCCATAACTCCATCCAACGTCCATTTTGAAGCATTTCTCCATAGAATTATTTTTACACTCTCTATTCCAACATGTCTTTTCATAATGACTTTTTAATCAACAAAGACTACATGGATGTAGATCCCAACACTTGTCTTTCATGTGTCCTTTCCTATTACAGTTTGAACATTGCATATATTGTTTACATTGAACAATTTTGATTGAATCCATATAATCATTTCTTTTATCTATCATATATCCTAGTCCTTCATACTTTGGTCTCATTATTGGCTCAATAGGCTCAATGATTCCTTGTTCATGTTTTCCCAATCGTTTACCTTTGTAACCTATTTTCTTCATTATATTCCATCCAACATTCTTATTATCACAACTGATAGTGTTTAATGCCACATTTTCATATTCTTTATCACAAACAACCTCAACAGAGTCACAGTTTTCTAGTGGTGAATTCAAATCACCTGTACTACATGAAACATCACACACTAATTTTGCTTTCACATATACATTTCTTTCAATGATGGATTGATTTAGTTCATCCTTTAACAAGTCATTTTCTTCATTTTCTTTCTTCGTTTTCTCCTCTAATTCATCCTTTAATAAGTAATTTTCTTCTTTTACTTTCTTCATTTCCTCTTCTAATTTATCATTTCTTTTCTTAACATTATCCAGCAACTTTAATTTTTTCTCTAGCTCTTCATTTGCTTCTATATAGTTATTAATTTGATTTAAAAAGTTGCATCTTTCTATATTCATTTCATTTCTTAACTGAGTTAGTTCTTCTTGCAAAAGATTCTTCTCACAAATTAAGTCTCCATTTTCTTTCTTCACATTTATTAATTCTTCTTCTAAATTGTTTATTTCAAAAATTAAATTTTCATTTGCCTTTAACACTTTTTTACCTTGCTTCCTCATTGCGATTAATCCACAAATAACACTTTCTTTGAATTAACCTAATAATTTTACCACACTTCATAATCACAATGAAAATTTCAGATTTCCTCATCTATTCCTTTAAAAATTCAAATGTAAGATTATTGGACATGATGACCATCTCAACAACATCACACCAAACTCTACGACCTTTTATGTACATTGATGAAATAGATAATTTTACCTTCAACAATCTCATTCTTCTCTCAATGTAGCAATAGAAAAAATGCCAACAAACCTTCTCTTGAGTAATCTTTTACCAAATAGTTTTATTCTCCTTTAGGCAACAACTTCAACAAACAAAACAATCTATTCCACCACCCATCTTGGCTTTTCCAAACACCCAAAGATTTCTTTTATGCTCCTCAATTAGATTATAACTTGCAATAGAAAAAATTCACACAAAAAAAATTTGCCATAGCCCAAGTGTCAATAAAGCTTTGATAACATGTAGGAAAATGAAATTGACAATAACAACACCATAAATAATAGAAAGATCTACTATAGCATAAGTTAATATAAAAAAATCTACTACAACAAAGAAGATGGGAGCAAATAAGAATTCTTCATTATCCAATAAACATCTGGGTACAATATCTATGCTTATATAGAATTTGAGCTAACTACGAAATAAATGAATGTTAAGAGAATTCCTCCAAGTGTACGGTAGTGGACAAATTCTTCATTATTATTTTTGACAACACTCAACTTATACTCAACTACTGGCTAGAGAATAGGAAAAGTTCATTATTACAATTTGGCCATGTGTTTAACCATTGGAGATATTTTAGGAAATGTGTATAAGGACTCTTAACAAATCTGTAGTTCAGTTTGAAGCAATCTAGTGATCTAGTGATAGTGGTGTTGATTATTCCAACACTCTAATATTGTGTGGTTGCGATGGGGAGATCACAAGTAGATGCAAACATTCAGATTACTTGTGACAAATATAATGGTGATCCTTGAGTGAGAAGAATGAAGCCAATACAGGCTACATGTACATTCATTCCAATGAACTCACCGCTAGTTTTTAAAGACATTAGTACTTATCAAGAAGGATGTTCCAAAGATGAAAGCGCAAGATCTACCGCGCCATGGAAGCTGAGAGGAAAAAGTCAAAAACATAATCCCACATTCATGAAATGGGAGGATATTATTATGTTTAAATAGTAAACCACTCATATGGCTTAATGTCTACAAGGCACACGCTTTTGAAAAGCAGCAGCTTCGTCTTGGGTCCTAGTTAGCCAGATGGACACTGGCAAAAGGTAAAATTTTAAATGAACATACACATAAAACAAGGTGATGTCAGCATGAATAAAACCACTGGGAAAGTCCAAAATCTGATAATTCACCATGTTGCTAGCCAGAAAATCCAAGGTTTTTTGGTAGCAACATAGTGAATTGCCAAAAAACTCAAAAATTTGGCAAAGGTAAAATGAGCACATGGGTCCCGCTTGGATACAAAGCACAAACTAGTGAGTGACAAGTGGCATCTTGAGAATAGATCAGAGGAGGACATTTGACGAGTAGACTGTGGATAAGATGCTGACATGGAATCAGATGAAGGAGATTGTGACACGTGGCAGATCATGTGGTATTTTTTTATGTCGCTAACCAAAGTTGCTCATTAGATAAGCATAGTGACATAGTGAATGCAATGAGGTGGCAATGACATGAAAATAAGTAGGTGCAGAGGTGATGATGTGGTGCCAGGTGTATAGGAAGTGAATCAATAAGAAATTGACATGTGGCAAGTGGTCAAAGGAAGGTTGACCCAAAATTCATGGGCAAGGAAAACTTCAAGAATGATTTTAAATCAATTATTTGAAATACTTGTCCAAAGAAATTCCCGTACCCAATTTTTTAAATGTGAAAGGATTTATGATAAAGTTTGAATTTTATAAGTGAATAAATTTTTGAAAGTTTCAAATGCTATGGAAGCCATGAGACAAAGGCCTGAACTTCAAATGGCCATAATTGGAGCTATTTTTATCCAAAATGGGCACTCCAATATGTCACCAGAACCAAGAAGAGATGAACTTTTTGAATATGGGGTCATTTTTTGCATAAGTGCTCACCAGTTCAATCTGTAAGCCAATTTGTAAATTCCTGGGCCTTCTCAGCAAAACAGGTAATTTTCACCAAGGAACATAAAATTTGGTCATGAGATAGAGTTGAAGACTTTTTGAAGCTTGAATGTGGTAAAAACAATTTGGAAAAGATTATTTTGCATTCTAGAGGTTATATTCAACTGATTTTGACTTTTAAATTTGAGTTCACTTTGATATCAAAATCAATTATGATTCTCATCAAGTTTTTGAGATATTTGATGGCTTTGAGCGGTAAAATGATGAAGGATTTGATTCACCCATTGAAGAGAGAGATTAGAGAGAGTCTTTTCATGGCAAAGAGGGAATTTCAAGTGGACACATGTCAGATGCAGAGTAGATCCAAGAATTCCTTCTTCCTATATCTTTCTCATTCTTTCTCATTGTAGAGGTTCCAATCTGTTGGAGAAAATTTGCTCATGGCTATGATACCAGGTTTTGGTTCCAGTTTTGATGTATTCCCAATACTGAGACACCATTCTTCAGCATAATTCTCACATGTGAACAGTAGTAGTGTAGATTATAGTATAAGTTCAGATCTATTAGGTGTTTTATGTTTTCATTTCATGCATATGAATGTATTGTTTCAAGGAAATTATACAAAGAACAACAGGTTGAGCTTCATCTTGAATCTTGTCTCCTTTATCAGTAATCTTTAGTGTTTTATGATCTTTTAACAAAGAGCCTAGGTTGTAGTTGCAGTCCCTTAAGGCTGTATGTTATTTCATTGATGCTTATAACCCAAGGGGTTATGTAAATGCTTCAAGGAAATCAACAGGGTTGCAAGTTTACTGATGGGGATATCATGTAAGAATGAGATTTAAATTGAACATAGATGTCTGTTCATAAGGTGAATGGATAGATCAAATATTTGAATACATAAATAAGTATTAGATATCCATACGTATGTATTTGATTCATGGAATTTCCCAATGGTTAAGACACTAATAAGTTATAGGATCACTTGTTTATGTTGCTGCATATATGAGGTTTTGTTGAATCAACATCATTAATCATTTGTATTTCCCTTTCATGTTGAAGAACCTAAATGTGATGCCCTCACTCAGCTTATAAACTCCATGGTTTTGCATTTAGCTATTGCATATTTATGTTATTTCATAAGTCATTAGGAGATATAAGGGCTTTTATCTGCTTTGTTAGATTCACAAATATATTTTTGCACTAGTACTATATCGATTGAATTTGAGGTCCACCCACCTAGGTCTTGTAGAGCTTGAAGTAGAAGAAGGTTCTAGCCTTATAGTTGGCCCAGTGTCTAAAGTGATATGTTGAAGATGGGAGTTAGTTTCCCCTAGGTGTGTCATATTCTCATTGGGGTAATTGGAAACCGGTAACATTTTCAAACACCAACAAAATGGAAACTCTAGTGGGGAGTGTATTGAATCTATGTGATGGACAAACTTTGAGAATTTAAAGAAGATTCAATACATCAAAAAAAAATTTGCTACAACAGCAGAGTTGTGAGGTGTTTTCCATATCCTTACTGAATTTCATGCACCCCAGTAGGTTTTTATCCCTTTAAAATAGTATGTTGTGAGACTTGGATTTAAATTGTGTTTTATGAATACTATAAGTCTATATTCAATCAGTTCAGTCTCTACAAGTGCTATTATAAAGTTTCAGTGTCAAAGGATTGATCAGTATCTTGTTCTCTTTTCAAAATGTTTGAGGATCTGCAAATTTATTTCATGTTGAAAGTCTGGTTCCGAATTAGATCAGTAATCATTTGTGTTTCAAAATCTTTTCTCACAATTGTGAGTGGCGACTCTATCTCTGCAACCAGTGGCATTTAATTGTATGTGTATTTTGTTAAGGGCTTTCAACACATTGTTGGGAAGATCTAAATTTGTTGTTGAAATTTTTTTTGAAAAGAGAAGTGTATTTTGGATCTGATGGTGTTGAAGAGTTATGTTTCAGCTTTGTATAGAGGTTTCAAATTCAAGATAAATCTAAAGAGGATTTCTTCTATCTGTTGTTGTTTCAAATCAATTTTTAGTTCTCTTCAAATCTAATTCAATTCATGTCTCACTTAATTTGAGTGGCGACTCAAAGTTAATCTCTGTACCAATGCAGTATCATACATGAATTGTGATTAGTTATTGTAGGAGAAGAATAGATCTGAAGAGGTTGAAACATTTAAATGATTGCAAGATTTGTGGTGTGTTGATTCAAAAGGTTCTATAAGGATTTGATAAGAATTTGGGTCTATTGTTCTAAATGGCAGGTAGAGAACTTCTAGCCATCTGGATCTTGAGGTATTTTACACTTTCATTTGATTTCTTTTCCATGAAAATAAGTTTTGCATGTGTGTTCTCCATCAAGCGAAGTTTAAGCACTAAGAGGAGGAGTATAGTTTAAAAGGTTTTATACACTTTTTTGGATTGAGTTTAAGTTGTTTCTAAGTTTTTGAAGTGTATTTGAAGTGATTCATTGGTAGAGGGGTATAGATCCGCTACAAATTGTGAATCTGAGATTTATTACGGGTGAATGAGTTTCAATTTTTTTAAGAATGTTAAGTTTCCTTTCACCTAGTATGTAGCCGGTTAGTGAAAGTTTTAGATCTATTTTTACCAA
Source organism: Cupressus sempervirens (assembly GCA_028749045.1). NCBI lineage: Eukaryota > Viridiplantae > Streptophyta > Pinopsida > Cupressales > Cupressaceae > Cupressus > Cupressus sempervirens. The sequence goes on from CM053791.1 coordinate 385,656,538, forward strand.
GCGGTATATGCCATTAAATTCTAGTGGTATTCATGGTTTCTTGAACCCTATGCCATATAATGGAACTATGAAAATTCAGCTAACCATCAAGTTCAGTTATTCAGTTACTTGGTTGGTGATTTTGAAATTGCTCATGAAGACGTTCAGATGAAGTTGTTTGTTTAGACTTTAGAAGATGATGCTAGGGATTGGTTTTCATTTTTACTAGCATTTTTAATTTCATCTTGGGATGAATTACTTTCAGCCTTCATGAAGAATTTCGGGGAAAGAATAAGTATATCTGATTATTTTGATAAGTTTTTGAATATCCAAGTCAGGAATAGTGAGTTAGTTTCTGAATTCAATATCAGATTTGCAAAAGTGTTGAATGACATTCCTGAAAGTTATAAGCTAGATAATCAAGTGTGTCTAATCATTTATCTCGGTGCATTTGATAAAAAGATGAGTTACCTATTAAGAGATAAACAACCTTAAACTTTGCATCAGACATTCATGACGACAATGGAGATTGAAAATAACATTAAATATGGTTTAACTAAGAGTCACTTCTCTAGGAATGTTTGCCGGCAAGATGAGGTGCAAAGAAAAAATCAATGTCATGAAGAGTGTTTGATTTTAGATCAGCAAGAAGGTATCCCTATTGTAGTAGATGGTTTGGTTGAAAATTTAGAGTTAAAGACATGTGTAGATGACATTTATTGGTTTCAAGAGATAAGTTTGTTCTTGCTGAATGTAATCCACATGTTTCCAGTATTATAATAGCAGATGATAGAGTTAATTCATTTGACAAGTTACACATGCAAGATATAAATTTAGTGGTCTCTTCTCATAATGTTGAATTGCTTTATGTTGAAAACATAACCAGTCATGAAGAGGAAAGGTGTACATCTCAATATCAGGACAAAGAAGCTGGAACTGATATGTCAAGTGACAATGGTGAACTTGCCGACCCAATGTATTGTGAAGAAGCATTAGTGAAGACAATGGCGAGGTTTTTTGCTCCAGTTAAGAAGAGGACAGTGATAGTGCATATTCGTCTTCATGAGAATCAGATGTTGATTGGGAAGAAGAGAGCAATGACGAAAGTGACTGTTCTCATGCAAGAAATGGTATGATTTCTTGTTCTAAATTTGAAAATGATAGTGCATCTCAATTTTTATGTCATAAAAATCAGTTTGGATATGAAGAGCTTGAGAGGGATTTGTCATCGAAGCTTGAAGATAAAGAAATGGTTGATCAAATTAAGGCTGATGGGTTCAAACATGAAGTATTGAGTGAAAGATTATTACAAGGCTTTATGTTAAGCAATGAGGTTGCAGCATATGGTAAGTGTCTTAGAAATGAATCATGATCTATTCGTAAAGGTCATCCTAAACACGGTAATAAAGGTGATGTAATTATTGATATTATATGTGTGGTAGATGAAGAAGAAAGAAAATCTTCATATGGTTATGATTTTTCATCATATGATGCAAGTGTTTGTGACAATACACTGGGTAATGGCTTTAAGGTGTATGGTAACATTTTATATGATGAAGATCCTGATATGATCAGCTTATGTTTTTTCAAGATGTTCAACAAGGATCACTACATGGAGTTATCAACTCGTTGTTCGAAGAAGACATGGAATTTTCAGATTTGGTTAAGGTTGATCTTAATGATGATACTTTATCATACTACTGTAAGAGGTCAGTTGGCTCTTCTTCCGATTGTGATGGTGAAAGTATTGATGAGATTGTACCCGATGATGTGGATAATAAGGTGTTTGATAAGGTTGTTATTGAAGATCAGCACACACCTTGTACTAAGTTTTATGATGAACTTTTTAATGTGAAGGCTAATCTATTTGTTGATTGTGAAGAACCATTTGAAGATTATGGATTAGCTTCAGATTTTGATATTGATGACATGTGTGAATACAAGTTAGAGTGTTTGTTTGAGTACAATCCGGCTATGCATAAGGATACACATTTGCAAGGTATGTGTGATCCATTGCCCCATGTTGACTATGAAACCTTCATATTCAAGATTGGTAGCATGCATCATTCATTTGTTGAAGAAGGGTTTCAATTTGAGTTTGATAATTATAAGCATGCTGATCAAAACTTTCATAATGAGCAAATGGTTGAAGATAAACCTAGTTTTTATATGCATTGTGAAAGTCAAGGTTTAGACTCAGTCTTGCTGAGTGAGTGATTCAAAATGATAATTTGATTGACAAGACTGATATGAATAATAATTTTAGTTTAGCTCATGCAAATTTAGATGAGAATCAGATTTATGACAAAGGTAAAGGTTTTTGTTGAAGTTCAGTGGCTCGGGGTCATTCCTAGAGATCTAAATCCTTTCCATGCCTGCAAGGGACATGCATCCCCAGATAGAGCCACTGTTGGCGCTCAAAATTGTAGCCCTAATTTTGAGCGCCATTGGAGAAATCAAGCCCTTCAAACACTTTTTAATGCATTTGTACCCTACTATTCATTTGAGGCCTAAGAGGTGCTCAATGCTTCTAGCACCTTTCATTCAGTGTGTCTACTTATTTCATGAAGTTAAATTGCCATTTCAAATGATTTTGTGAAGTCCTGTTTTGAGCATTTGTCAAATTCACATTTTCACATGTCAAACAGTGATAGGAGGCCATGTTTGCAAGTGAATATCTCGCACCCATAAAAATTTCATGACTCAACACTTTGGAAGTATTTAGTGTCCATACTTGAGAGCCTATGTTCTAGATTTTGAATTTTTTCGAGTTTGTTTGACTAGGTTTTGAATCCCTCAAAGTTAGTAGTTTACTATTTTCATGCATTTGCAATTAGTTCTGAATTCTAGGAGGCCCTGTTTGACAACTAATAACTTTGACCTAGTTGACCAAAATGTTGAAATTCATTTTGTGTTGCATTTTAGAGGTCAGAGACATGTTATGTTTCAATTTTGAGCTTATGATGAATCCATTTGATTAGTTTTTGAATGCGATTCCAAACACAATTTCTAACTTTTTACTAGTGTCAGCAAGTGCAGATTGATTAGTACCCTTTTTCGTGATGTTATAAATCCTAACCTGTGATAGGTGAGATTGAATGAATTGTACCATTGTGTTGTCCTTTAAAAATACTTTAAGTGTGCCAACTTCCAAGTCATGATGAATCCATTTGCACACTTTTCTAGGTCAATTCCATTTGCAAAAATCGCTATTTTGCCATTATTTCAATCTGCAAAATTTCGAGTAGCCTACTTTGACTGCCCGTCAAATGCGTGCTATTATTTTTAATGAGCCCAAATCATAGATCCATACTCTCCTCATGACCATGAACCAACACCCCAGTTTTCGTTTCCTCAAGTGTTAATTTGCCTAGTTTTTGAAGCCAATTCCGAACACGATTTATGGTTTTCTAACATGTTTGTTTGCAGGTGATTTTAAGAAGGCAACTTTGACGATCAATATCTTTTGACCCCAAATTCATCATGAGACAAAATTTGACAGGGTAAGAGTGTGTGGTACAAAGAATTGGTGTGTCTAACTTTAGAGCGTAGTTAGGTGTTTGAGTTAGTTTTTCAAGCTAGTCAACAGGCCCTGTGAGTAGAATGTCGTAGTTTACAGATAAGTGATGAAATGAGTTTTAATGATGTCTTAGTGATGGATTTTGATTCAAATCATTGCCAGATAGTCAATGAGTTAGTTTGAGGGTTCATTTGTTTGAAAACAAAAAGAAATTAGTCGGGCCCACTTTGGGACCCGACTAATTCCATCAAGTAGTTAAAACATTTAGTTTCAAATTGTTTTGTTTTAATGGAGATCATCATTTGCAATAATTAAAAATTCTTAGTAAGCACATCTAGTCATTTTGAATCAATTGGGTATTTTGGTACACATGCACTTAAGGTGTGGAGTTTAATGATAGCCAGTTAAAATTGAATGGAAGTCAGGAAGCCTTCGTGGAGGTGTTTTACATTTGATATAATTTGTGGTGCCACCAACAATTTTCGTGCTGATAATTTGGTGGGCAGAGGTGGATACTCGGAGGTTATTTCCATTGAAGGTAGTCTTGGCAAAGAAGAATAATAAATTGCTTAACTATAATAAGTTTTATAAGGATGTGCCATTCTTTTGTGATTACCTGAAGGAGAATTCATCAGCTTCTCCCACCCTTGGGAAAATGAACCAAAACAAAATGTAGGATTTTTGTTAGTGATTATACAGTTTCAAAAAAGGTGAAAGAGCCACTTAGCATTAATTTTGCAATGTTTGAAAGACCTCTGTTGCGCCTTAGCCTAGAAGATATCCTCTCAGAAACTAATAATTTTAATAAGACAAATATAATTGGGGATGATGGTTTTGGCACTGTCTACAAAGCCTTTCTTTTAGAAGATAGAGTTGTGACTATTAAAAAGATAAAACATGGACTCAAACAGGGTAATCGTGAATTTCTTGTAGAGATGGAAACTATTGGAAAAGTTAAGCATAGAAATTTGGTGCCACTACATGGTTACTGTATTTTTGGAGAGGACAAGCTTCTGATATACGAGTATATGGAAAATGTCAGTCTTGGTATGTGGCTCTGCAATCGAGCAGATGCGCTTGAGGTCCTCAATGTGTCAAAGCGCTTCAAAATTGCCCTTGGTTCTACTAGAGGTTTGGCACTTTTACATCATGGTTTCATTCCCCATATTATTCACAGGGATATGAAATTGAGGAATATTCTTCTTGACACTTCATTTGAGCCCAAGGCTGCAAATTTTGGCATTGCCTATCTAATTAGTGCATATGAGACTCATGTGTGTGAAAAATCAAACTATTGCAGTCACTGATTATTAATCTCCTATCACAAATGATTATTAAACTGCTGAAAATAAATTCCCAGCTAATATCGAAGAATAAAACAACTGCAACTTCACTTCTAAAATACAAAAAGAAATGCGCAACACAATGAACACAATATTTTCGGACAAATTGTCCCTGGAAAAACCCGTAAGGGAAAACCAGTTCTACAGATGAGGAATTATATTAAACTTCAAAAAATCAAGAGATACAAAATTCCTTGCCTCTCACTGGCAGAACTCCGACAACCTCCTAATTTCTCCCGCTGATATTCTCCACTGCTATCCCCACGCTAACACTGCGCCCTTGCTAACACTGCAAGACTATTTGCTAACACTGCAAACTACTTTACAAAAGCTTCTTCCTGTGCCCTTGCTAACACTGCAAGACTGTTTGCTAACACTGCAAACTGCTTCACAAAAGCTTCTTCTTGTGCCCTTGCTAACACTGCAAGACTGTTTGCTAACACTGCAAACTGCTTCACAAAAGCTTCTTCTTGTGCCCTTGCTAACACTGCAAGACTGTTTGCTAACACTACAAACTACTTCACAAAAGCTTCTTCTTCCACATCCAAATGACCCAATGACCCCTTTCTATACTACTCCTGTTGGTAAATCAACGACCGAGATTAAATCTAACCAACGACTGAGATTAAGACAACTCGACAGCCAATAATAGAATTGGTTGCAAAGTGTCCAAAAGGAATCACTAAAATGAGTAAATAATAACCATTTACTAATTTTTGGCAAGTGGACAAACAGCTGTCCAAACCACCCATAAATACAACCGCTATTCATAGATAAGGACGAACAGCTGTCCAAGCTACCCATAAATAGTGTTGCTATTTCCGGGTCAGAAATAACAACTGTCCAACTAACAATAATTAACACTCCCTCTTAGCGAGGAAGTTGTTCTGCATGACACCCATCTTATCTCTAAAGAAGATAAATTTGGCCTTTCCCAAAGCCTTTGTCAGAATGTCTGCTACCTGCTCATCTGTAGGTATGTATTGTAGTCGAACAACTCCCCTTTGTACACAATCTCTGATGAAGTGATATCTGATATCTATATGTTTAGACCTATCATGAAACACTGGATTCTCAGACAACTTGATGCAACTCTGATTGTCACAATGTATCACAGTAGTCTCAACCTTCTGACCAAATAAGGCTACTAACAACTTTCGAACCCATATAGCTTCACATGTCGCCATGCTAGCTGCTATGTATTCTGCTTCTGCTGAACTTAGAGCCACAGACTTCTGCTTCCTGTTGAACCAAGATACAACTCCTAATCCCAAGCTGAAACAACACCTTGAAGTGCTCCTTTTGTCTGTTGTACTTCCTGCCCAATCTGCGTCAGTATAGCCTATCAACCTGATACCTTCACCTCAAACATATTTGATCCCATACTCGACTGTACCACACAAGTAACGTAGCACATGCTTAGCCACTATCCAATGCATTCTCTTTGGTTCAACCATGAACTGGCTAAGAGAGTTAACTGCAAATGCTATATCTAGCCTAGTGTTGACCAAATACATAAGCGAACCAATCACCTGTCTATATAAAGTGGGATCTACATCCTTCTCCTTAGATACATCGTCATGCTCTGTGCTCACCTCCGGAACACCTGTCACTGTCTCACGAAGCAATCTAAGTGCTCCATGATGAATATGGCCCATCCTCCTATGCCATAGCTCTCCAAGATCTCTAGGATTATTGTTGCTCATAAGTGCCTTAGGAGTATCAAACTGCAATCTATAAAGGCGACCACTCCTAACTCCAATAGTTATGGGTGATTTCCAATCCTTGTGCTTAATCAACACATGTGTCCCTCTAAAGAGTACATTATACCCCCTATCCTGAAGAACAGATACAGAAATCAAATTCATACCTAAGCCCGGCACATATAACACATCATGAAGAGGAATTATCTTTCCATTCTCCCTCTGAAACTGAACAGTCCCTTTCCCAACAGGGTTGAGTTTGGACAAGTTTCCCATAGAAATCTGACTGTTGGTGTCCTCCTCCTTGTAACTGGAGAAGTACTCTCTAACTCCTGTCATATGAAATGACGCCCCACTATCTATATACCAAACACAGTGTGAGGTTGAGCTCACCATACAAGCTATGAGTGCAAACTCATCTTCCATTCTGCTGGAGAGTTCTTCTGCACTTGCTGAAGCTGCCACCTGCTTCTTACCCTTTTTCCTCTCTGGGCAATCACTGACATAGTGGCCAAACTCGTGACATCCAAAGCACTTGACCTTAGAAAGGTCCTTCTTCTTCTTTTCACTTTGTGAATTTGATCCTTTTCTAGATCCCTTCTTTGCTTTCCCTTTACCCGCTAGGGCAACGTTCTCTTGTTCCACCTCATTTTTTTGACTCTTTTTGGCCCCATTGACAAGACTTAGTCTAAACTCCTCCTGAGTGAAATCAGTCCATAGTCGATCCCAACTCGGTAAAGTATCTCGTCCACTGACAACTTGAACAAAGACACTCCATTGTTTAGTAAACCCATTTAGGGCTATTCTCACTAGCTCATCATCACTAGGCCTATCTCCAACAGCTGCTAACTCATCCTTGACAAGTCTGAGCCTGGTGAGGTAACTTGTGACGTCTTCTCCCTGATTCATCCGAGTATTCTTTAGCTTCTCTCTGAGAATCAACTTCCTCTTAGTGGTAGCATTCTGGTATAGATTTAGAATGGCGTCCCACATCTTCTTTGCTGTATCTAGCTCCGAGATATGTGGAACAATATGATCCTTGACACCATCAAGGATAATCCTCCTCGCTTTGGCATCGTCCTTCCTATATGCTGCAAGCTGTGTTGCATCCGTTGGTACAGGTACACCACTGGTAGCATAATCCTTGATACCATTCTCTTCCAACAATAAGGAAATTCTGGCCTTCCAGACACCAAAATTTGAGGCACCATCCAATCTATCCTGATCTCTCAAACCAGCTGAAGCCATCTCAAGGGTTTAAAGCAATAATAAATCTAAAGAGATCAAAATTTCTTTCCTAGGGAAAAACTCTTCTACCCTTAACAATGCTCTGATACCATGTGAAAAATCAAACTATTGCAGTCACTGATTATTAATCTCCTATCACAAATGATTATTAAACTGCTGAAAATAAATTTCCAGCTAATATCGAAAAATAACACAACTGCAACTTCACTTAAAATATGGAAAGAAATGCGCAACAGAATCAACACAATATTTTCGGACAAATTGTCCCTGGAAAAACCCCTAAGGGAAAACCAATTCTACAGATGAGAAATTATATTAAACTTCAGCAAATCAAGAGATACAAAATTCCTTGCCTCACACTGGCAGAACTCCGACAACCTCCTAATTTCTCCCACTGATATTTCTCACTGTTATCCCTGCGCTAGCACTGCGCCCTTGCTAACACTGCAAGACTGTTTGCTAACACTGCAAACTGCTTCTCCAAAATCCTTCTTCCTGTGCCCTTGCTAACACTGCAAGACTGTTTGCTAACACTGCAAACTGCTTCACCAAAGCTTCTCACTATGCCTTTGCTAACACTGCAAGACTGTTTGCTAACACTGCAAACTGCTTCACCAAAGCTTCTCACTGTGCCCTTGCTAACACTACAAATTGCTTCACCAAAGCTTCTCACTATGCCCTTGCTAACACTGCAAGACTGTTTGCTAACACTGCAAACTGCTTCACCAAAGCTTCTCACTATGCCCTTGCTAACACTGCAAGACTGTTTGCTAACACTGCAAACTGCTTCACCAAAGCTTCTCACTGCGCCCTTGCTAACACTACAAGACTGTTTGCAAGGGCACAATGAGAAGCTTTGGTGAAGCAGTTTGCAGTGTTAGCAAACAGTCTTGCAGTGTTAGCAAGGGCACAGTGAGAAGCTTTGGTGAAGCAGTTTGCAGTGTTAGCAAACAGTCTTGCAGTGTTAGCAAGGGCACAGTGAGAAGCTTTGGTGAAGCAGTTTGTAGTGTTAGCAAGGGCACAGTGAGAAGCTTTGGTGAAGTAGTTTGCAGTGTTAGCAAACAGTCTTGTAGTGTTAGCAAAGGCACAGTGAGAAGCTTTGGTGAAGCAGTTTGCAGTGTTAGCAAACAGTCTTGCAGTGTTAGCAAGGGCACAGGAAGAAGCATTTTGGAGAAGCAGTTTGCATTGTTAGCAAACAGTCTTGCAGTGTTAGCAAGGGCGCAGTGTTAGCGCAGGGATAGCAGTGAGAAATATCAGCGGGAGAAATTAGGAGGTTGTCGGAGTTCTGCCAGTGTGAGGCAAGGAATTTTGTATCTCTTGATTTGCTGAAGTTTAATATAATTTCTCATCTGTAGAACTGGTTTTCCCTTAGGGGTTTTTCCAGGGACAATTTGTCCGAAAATATTGTGTTGATTCTGTTGCGCATTTCTTTCCATATTTTAAGTGAAGTTGCAATTGTGTTATTTTTCGATATTAGCTGGAAATTTATTTTCAGCAGTTTAATAATCATTTGTGATAGGAGATTAATAATCAATGACTGCAATAGTTTGATTTTTCACAATGTGAGCACAAATCTTACATGAACCTTTGGTTATATTCCTCCAGAGTATGGATAGAGCTGGAAAAGTACCACACGCAAGGAAGAATATATAGTTTAAATGTGATAAAGTGGCATACAAAAGGAAGAAAATGTTATAAAAGAACTCCACGCGCCTAGTCAAAGATAGCACATGCAAGCTGCAGACAAGGGGAGGTGAATAAAGAGCACAATCAAGATAATCATGCCAGTCACAAGCAAATCAACTCCACACCAAAAAAAAAGGGAAGACCATGTGATAAATAAGGAGGGAGACATAATTAACATATACCCCATGTAATTTTGAATAAAAGGAACCGCCCCTTACATTAGGCTACTAGGGATTTATGCCTTTGTCTTTGCCCATACATTGGGTAAATTTCTTGCAAAACTAGTGGCACCAATAGATTTTAATCATGACCACTTTGAATTGGGTATGGGCAGAGCCCGACACTATGATCAATCTTTTGGAAAGGAGCTTTCAAATGGATGAAGCGACAGAGGAATTGCTGCATAAGATTTTGATTGTTGCGTTGGATTCAAAGGCCTGCAATTGTTGTCTTGATATTCATCCACATTGCTACAACTTGAAGATGAGAGGGGTTGATTTCTCTAGGAAGAATCCTACATGAGTAATGATTACCTCAAAATGATGTTGACCAGACTTTCTTTCTAGGGAGATGTTCTCAAGCATAGATATCATATTATTTTCTTGGACTCTAATATTGTGTGGTTGCGATGGGGAGATTACAAGCTGATGTAGACATCCAGATTACTTGTGAAAAATATAATGGCGATTCTTGAGCATGAAGAATGAAGCCAATACAAGCTACATGTACATTCGTTCCAATGAACTCACTACTAGTTTTTAGAGACATTGGTACTTATCAAGAAGGATGTTCTAGAGATGAAAGAGCAAGGTCTATCGCGCCATGGACGTTGAGAGGAGAAAGTCAAAAACATAATCCCACATTCATGAAATGGGAGGATATTATTATGTTTAAATAGTAAACCACTCATATGGCTCAATGTTTATAAGGCACATGCTTTTGAAAGGCAGTAGCTTCATCATGGGTCCTAGTTAGCCAGATGGACGCTGGCAAAAGGTAAAATTTTAAACAAACATACACACAAAACAAGGTGATGTCAGCATTAATAAAGCCGTCAAGAAAGTCCAAAATCCAGCAATTCACCATGTTGCTAGCCAAAAAATCCAAGGTTTTCTGGTAGTGATATAGTGAATTGTCGAAAAACTCAAAAATTTGGCGAAGGTAAAATGAGCAGATGGGTCTCGCCTGGATACAGAGTACAAACTAGTGAGCAACGATTGGTAGCTTGATAATAGATCAAAGGAGGACATTTGGTGAGTAGACTGTGGATAAGATGCTGACATGGAATTAGATGAAGGAGATCGCAACACATGCCGAATCATGCGGTATTTGCTATGTCACAAAATAGAGTTGCTCACCAGTTAAGTATAGCGACATCGACACGTGGCAAGTGGTCAAAGGAAGGTTGACCCAAAATTCATGGGTAAGGAAAAATTCAAGAATGATTTTAAATCAATTATTTGAAATACTTGTCCAAAGACATTCCTGTACCCAATTTTTTAAATCTGAAAGGATTTATGATAAAGTTTGAATTTTATAAGTGAATAAATTTTTGGAAGTTTCAAATGCTATGGAAGCCATGAGATAGAGGCCTGAACTTCAAATGGCCATAATTAGGGCTATTTTTATCCAAAATGGGCACTCCAATATACCACCAGAACTGGGAAGAGACAAACTTTTTGAATATGAGGTCAATTTTTGCATGGGTGTTCATTGGTTTAGTCTGTAAGCCAATTATTAAATTCCTAGGCCTTCTCAACAAAACATGTAATTTTCACCAAGGAACATAAAATTTGGTCATGAGACAGAGTTGAAGAATTTTTGAAGCTTGAATGTGGTAAAAACAATTTGGAAAAGATTATTTTGCATTCTGGAGGTTATATTCAATTGATTTTCACTTTTTACTTTGAGTTCACTTTGATATCAAAATCAGATACGATTCTCATCAAGTTTTTGAGATATTTGATGGCTTTGAGCGGTAAAATGATGAAGGATTTGATTCACCCATTGAAGAGAGAGATTAGAGAGAGTATTTTCATGGCAAAGAGAGAGAATTTCAAGTGGACACATGTTAGATGCAGAGCAGGTCTGAGAATTCCTTTTTCCTATATCTTTCTAATTCTTTCTCATTGTAGAGGTTCCAGTTTGTTGGAGAAAAATTGCTCATGGCTGTGATACCAAGTTTTGGTTCTAGTGTTGATGTATTCTCAATACTGAGACACCATTCTTCATCATAATTCTCATATGTGAACAACAGTAGTGCAGATTATAGTATAAGTTCATATCTATTAGGTGTTTTATGTTTTCATTTCATGCATATGAATGTATTGTTTCAAGGAAATGAATACAAAGAACAATAGGTTGAGCTTCATCTTGAACCGGTAACATTTTCAAACACCAACAGTCTCCTTGAGTCTTCATGCTCGATGTACCAATATAATCTCCTATGTGACCACTTATCAAAGAAAAGTCTTTGTGCTTTATTCTTCCTTCTCAACAACTTCATATTTTGGCACCCCATCTGCTCTAACTTCTTGGCCTGTGATTCCTTAAATAGAAGTCTAGAAAATTCTTTTCCTGCTCAATTCTTCCCTCCTTTAATTTTAGTTTAAATGGATTTGGTAGGATTCATTGAATCTAACCTGTATCTTGTTCCTTCTAGAAGCATCATGAAGATTCCTCCTGAAGTCACCCAAAAATGGTTTACCTAAAATTCTATACCTCCAACTCATCATCCTTATTCTTCATCTGGTTCACAAAATTCAAGATAACAAACTTGTTGGCTCAGTTTTGGCAAATCTTTGACTTTTTGAATAATGCAACAACTTGGCACTATTGAAATTGTAGTGCTTGGCACATACTGCATTACTCAGCACCAACTATGCTTTACTGATGCTTGACACCTACTATGGATTCACTCGGCATCCACTAAGCTTTCTTGATGCTTGACACCTAAACTTTGCTTAGCTCCTTCTATATCACTCAGCACACACTAGATTTTGCATTTTCTCTGCACTAATTAAAAATCTGCTTGACATGAACTAGCTTGCTTGGCACTCACTAATGAAATGAGTTAAGCTTTGCAAACAATGTTGTTACAACTTATTCCTCCAGTGTTTCTAAGTGTGGCCAACTTCTATATCTTCAATTATATTATCAATGTAATCACCTAAAAATGGTCATCTAGACTATTAGCCCCCTTTTCAACATTTTGGCTAAATTAATTTAATCACTTACCTAAGCCAAATTGCTAATAATCAATTTATTTGATTATAACCTATAGTTTGACTATGCTATCCTAAGTTCATTATTTGATTAAAAGAACATGTCCCCTTTTAATTAAATAAAAGACCCCATTCTTCTAACCCACTTAAAGTGCACACATAAAGTCCTTTTTCTATTTTGCAATTAAAAGAAAAGGCCTTGTGACTTTTGTCTTATATGACAAGTCAACTTATATTCTATTGGTTGACTTGTGTGTGCACATGGATCACTCCTCTTTTTGAATTCCATTGTTGATCATCCACCATCTTCATCTTGATCTCTACCGTCCATACATCTTTAAAAGGGAGAGAGCTTTCCCCCTCAATCCTCAACTTTTGAATATCGTTATCCTGCAGGTTTTCTAACAAGTTTCTTTGGAACTTTGTGGAGAACTTCTATTTCTTGTCTACATTCTCTCATACCATAGCATTTTAGCTTAGATTCATGTTGCATGTTAGTTTAGCTTCTATTTTGCTATAATCTATCTCACATAGCTTAATATTTGGATTGTAACACTCTTATCCATGCTTAGAATAGTTGCACTTTTCATATTCATTCTAGTTTAATCTTTAGTTGCATTGCATTCTTGAGGAACTCCTTGGGACATTTGCATTCTTGCATCTTGTCTTTGGAACCTCCCATTGCATGGTTTACTAGCAAGAAGAGTATCTCTAAGGCTCATCTGAGAGCCTTCTTATTCTTGAAATATACTCTCTTGCACTCCATGGATAGGGAGCTCTAAGCTGGCATCCAAGCATTCCAAACTCATGGAATTGTTTGGATAGAATGGTTTAGAGTGTGACACATTTCTAGTGTACATTTTTGGCGCCCACCGTGGGGCTTGAATCAAATTTTTAGCTCCATTTGCTTTTATTTTTCATTTCTAATTTTTTACAACAGCATATTGGATCTAATCAAGTGCTTTTGTAGAATTATCACTTTGGTTTTAAGGCCAACCCATAAGTAGATTAGTTTGAAGGCCAAAAATCTAGTTGGTTTAAATATTTGATCATATCTTTTAACCGCTTGGAGTTTGGTTCTAATTTTTTTAAAAAAGTTTTTTATATGTTCAAAATGTTTTAGTCCGATTTTCAGAGCATTTTGACGTGATTTACGAAAGTTATGATATTTTCTTATTTTTTCATAAAAAGTCATTTCTGGTCGCACATCAACATTTTTTCCAAAAAAACTTATATTTCCAGAAAGAGTTTTCAATTCTAATGGCAGTTCTTTCTTTGTGTTTTGAATTTTGAGGTCGTATTAAGGATCAAAAACTCGATTTGAGAAATTTGGTCTGTTTTGACAAAATAAGTCTCTAGGGCGCAAATGAAGAGATTTTTTTGATTTTTTTGCATTTTTGGAAAGATCTCTAATTTTTAGTAGGGGCCTCTTCTTTTCATTTATGTTTTTGGATCCGAAATAATAGCAAAAAAGTCTAATCTTGTTGACTAGGTCAAAAGCAAAGAGTAAAAATGAGAGCATTTGTGATTAGTTTGTACTTTCTTTGCATGCACTTGGTTGGAAGATAAATTGGATTTTTGAGGAAATTAACCACTTTTTATTGCAGATTTTTATGTTATTTCACACTAACTTGTGGTGCTAACAAGTTGTGATTGCAGGTTGCCATCCTTATGAAAAAAATTGAAACATTGCATTAAAAGAATGCATGTCAAAGCTTCAAATGCACAAGGGCTACTAACGATTGTTTGCAGGGCTGCCCAATGCATAAAAACCCAATTTTGCTTCTTCTTTACTTTTTACATGTGCGACATATACTAGTTATTTATTTTTAGGCACATTAAAACTTACGATTGAGATTTTTTGGTGATAGGAGAGTATGCTCTTCACCCTTGTGGTGAATCAGAAATCTTGACTTACCATTTGGTTTCAAGAGAAAGAGGAAACTGAATCTTCTTGGTGTGTTTGGGAGAAAATAATTGGAATAGGAGAGTGTGCTCTTCACCCTTGTGGTGAATCAGAAATCTTGACTTCCAAAAGTTGATCCACTCTTTGTGTAGTTTAGAATCCTTTAGAGGGTCTGCTCTCAGACAACCTGAGAGGAACGACCCAAGTGGGGACAAGCCGATTACCTGGCTCTTCCAACCCACTATAAATTCAAGGCTACCAAGGACACAAAATTTTGGTAGACGTAGTGTTTATCTTCGCCTAGTGTGATCGCTTATGAGATTTCGACCATAGGGAGATCACTAGGCAAGAATGCTTAAGATACTCTTGTGATCGTGAGATCGGTTACTCATCGCAAGGTGAGGTGTCCCATAATTGGGAGCAAGAGGAACACTATGAATGGAAGCCCTATCTAAACACCCTAAGTTAGTAACTACCCTTTTTTAGCCGCTCAACTTCTTGGTGCAAGGATTGATCCTAGTGGACTACCCGGATCACCCCAAGATTTACACTCACCATATGTGTTCCCTTGGTTATGCTTATGGCATTTCCATGACAAAGCCAATATCTCTTGTGGGCAACCACTTGGTGTGAGGCGAAGGAGCATCAAGCGTGGGCCAAGTTGTTGAGTAATGAACCATGACTTCTAGGTAGATATTGCTTGATGTGTTCTCGAATGTGCTAGACCTATGAAAATATTTTTGAACATATACATGACAATAGTTCTAGGGATTTCTTTTGAGACCTCACATATTCTTGTATCATGCAAGGTTGCTTTGTCCCTTGCTTGATTTTTTAAAGACTACTCCATGTGTCACTATCTTTCTTGGAAAGGAATTGCTTTTGAACATCAAACTTGCTATGCTATCAACTATTGTCAAACTTTGTCAACCAAGTCAAAGCATCAAGTCTTAACATTTTTCTTGTGTTGCTTGCTAAGGGGAGTCTCATCATTTGATTTTTATTTTCTATGTATCTAGTTCTTGAACATGCTTAAAGTGAATTTTTGGTCTTAGTGCTCTTGGTCTTTCTATCTTCATGGTCTATGCATGCTTGCTAGTTATCCTTTTGCTAAAATGGTTACCTTGATTTCTTGACTACACTCTTGGGTTGGGAAAGTTATTCACTTGTCACCCCACTTGCTCTATCTATTTGGCTATTTGGGCATCTTGCCTAGCTATTGACTTGATTCATTCATGTCATAAGTTTCTTGGACATATTGTTTGAAAAGTCACTTTAATCTCTCTCTACTATCTTGGCAAGTGAACACTCTACCTCCTATAGTTTCAACATCAAGTTATCTTCTAGACTATTTTATGCTTGGCTTTGCATCTAAAACTATGGGATCTAAACCTTGTGCTACAAAACTTCAACCAAATCTAGATGATCATGATATCCTCCATGTCACTAAAGAGTTTCAAGATCTATATGCGCAATACAAAGAACTAGAAGAGACAAATGATCTTTCTTACCTTCATCTCTCTAAGTGCATGACAGAAATGAAGTCTAAACTTGAGAAAAGGTTAGAGGAGAAGATTGCATCATTACATGAATCTTCCTTAAGGTCTTTACATACATGTGAGTCACCTTCTTTGAGGTCATCCTCTTCTTCTAGGTCTACGTGCTCTACTTCAAGACATCAAATGTCTTCATCTTCTAGATCTAAAGACCTCTTTAGAGAACAAGCAAGTGATACCTTCTTTGAGCCTATGCCAAAATTTCATGATGGACCTATCTTTGATGAAGATAATGATGAAGACATGAATGCATTCTATTCACTTGAGAAACAACCAAAGGACTCTAGACATACTTTTGAGAGAAATTTTACTCCCTTGGGGAATTCTTATGATGGCATTTTGAGAACACTTCTTGGCAACAAGCTCATCATGTTGCCTAAGTCTAGCTCCTATGGAAATCCATTCTTGGATACCTATTGTGCCTATCATCGATCTAATGACCATGCTACTTCAGATTGCATTGAGCTAAAACATAAAATCCAAGATCTTATTGATAATGGAATTATTGATACCTCTAATGATTCATGCGATGAGGATACTTTTCATGAGCAAGATTACATTAATGAACCTATGTCTAGTAGCAGCTCTATTACATCTTCCACTTCTTCCAACACTCGTGCATCTCCCAACACTTCAAATCTTTCCAACATGCCTCCATCAAATAAATAATCTAATGCTTTCCACATTGAATACGTGTATCCTCAAGGGCTATCTCTAAAAGAAACTCAAGCTAACCTTCACTTGATTGCAAACCTTTTCCATTCTACTAATCCTAAACATCCTCAACCTTAATGCACTGCTATGCCTAATCCAAGCACTACTCCATTCACTCTTCATTCTCCCTTGTCCTTAGAAGTGGCTCCATGTCAAGAGAACTCTCAAAAAGAAAAAGCAATAAATGTCAAGAAAGATCAAGATCAAGCACCCTTTCATCTCTTTCAAGATTTTTCCCCTCCATATCCTATAACTTGTCCACCTCCTAAGTATGATGAAGATACCACTTCCATTATCTCCCTTGAGCTTACTGAAAATTATGAGAAAAGTTCTCTTCATATGCTATCCAAGGCTACTTGTCAAGATCAAAGCATCGCCTCATGTTCTACTTCTCCATATCCACTTCAAAATTATGCTCAAGCTTCAAGTGCTTCTATTAAAAATGTTGTTCCTATCAAAGGTACTCATGAGTCAATTGATGGCTTTGACCATGTTGCTCACTCTAAAGATGTTGATATCCCTTCCCACTATCCCTTTGCATCTTCTAAATCTATCCTTGGTCCTTATCCATCTAAGCTAAAGCATTCAAACCTTCCATCCATTTTGGGGCCTTATGTTCCTCCATCTCCTACATTCACTCATATCTCATTCCCTAGCTCTCCTATATTACCTCAAGATCAACAAAGACACTCATCCTTGATGACTTTTCACCCATCTATACATCTAAACCAGTCATATCATCCTTATTCATCCACAAATCCCAAGTCCTTTGGAAGTGAGAATAAACATAAGAATCCATTGAAAAAGAAAGATCACTATGTCCCGTCTAATCGACATGTGAATGCTAAGAAGGAGAATGCACAAAAGAGACTGCAAAGGTCCATTATTAAAAAAGCTAAATCAAAGAAAATATGGGTTCCTAAACCCATTATTGAAGAAATGTGTTTTGAAGTATCGAAAGGAAAATCTAAAGCTATATGGATTCCCAAGTCTCTTTTAAAAGACTTGAATATTGAAAATACTTCAAAGTTGACATTCAAGCTTCCAAAGGCTTCCATTCCATCTTCTTCCAAAAATCTTCCTAAAATTATTCCAAAGCCTTTCACTCCACTTTTTTCCAAATCTCTTCTACCACCTGATACATCTAAACCTCAAGCTACTTCATCCATGATTCCTCCATGATTCCAATACCCTTCAAGGTGTGTGTCAATGTTGATCTTGTCCAATATTTCAACTACCCTCATGAAATCCTCTAAAGCTTACACTTACTTTCTATACATGAACTCTTATCCTCAATATACTCTTCCTACTACCATTTCTCTTTCATCACCCTATCAACATCTTTGAGCATACCTTTCTATGGTCTCGGCTTATCACGACTTATCTTTTCTATAGGAGCACTATCTACAAACAGCTTGAGCTCTTTCTAAAAATTCAAAAAAGAAAAAGAAAAAATAAATTAAAATGAAAATGTGCCTTGGTGAAAACCACTTCTTGTGGCACCTTGGTAGCAAAAGTAAAGAGAAATAAATTTATCCTATGGTGAAAACTACTTCTTGTGGCACCTTGGATAAGTACCATGATGAAAACTTGGCAAACAGGCATCATGCGTAATTCTTCCATCATCCATCTATCCCCTCTTCTCTCTTTGATCTTGACAATGTTGAGCTATCTTTGCATATTGGCTATCTTATCCATGAGATTCTCTATTTGTGCTTTCTCATTCACTCATAGCCTCTATCTTGAGCTTTATTCTTATTGCTCTATCCCATTGCTATACTATCTAGTTGACTCCTCGGTCTTGATCATAATAAATGAAACATGGTTCTCATAGGTCTCTTGACATGGCTACTCTTTTGGACTACACACTTCATGCTATCTCACTTGTTGGCTTCATTGCTTATCCTATATGCTATCTTTCTCATTACTTCCATTGCTTATCCAAAATATGCTTCATATGACTATTTCACCTCTTTCCCTAGCTTGGGTACTCTTGAGGAGTCAATCCTTGAGGATCACTTTCACTTGCTTCATACTCTTTTTTCATCCATCTTTGCTTATCCACTGGCTTGTTTCTCCATCATGTCCTATACCTTGCTAGACATTGGGAGAAAATGATGTGATCTTGCTCGAGAACTAGTAATCTCTAAAAACCTTCTAAAAAATTCCAAAAAAAATCATATATGATCCTGAAAAAAATCCTAAAATTTGGAAAATGTCTTGAAAAAAAGATCTTCTTAGTGAAAACCTAGCAATAGGCATTTTGATGTATCACCAAAAAAATTCAAAATTCAAAAAATACAAAAAAATTGAAAAAAGTCCTGAAAAAATCTGTCAAGTGGTGAAAACATTGAAACAGGTGCTACTTGAAACCCTCGCACCTATGTCTATCAGTCTCAATCACCTATTTTTCTGTACATTTCCTAACTTGGAATTGTTTCTTGTCCTTGTCGCAGGGGCATAGCTGCTTAGCCTTTTGAGGTATTCTTGTGCATTAGGGTTTCTTTGACAACTCACAAAATAGTGTTTCTCAACACTTCCCCCACCTTGACATCAAGTGTTTTTCAACACTTTACAGATAGTTTACCTACGGTCTCTGATGTCGCGATATTTCTCACTATCAGAATCAAGTCTGGAAGAAATGGCTAAGTGACTTACACACACGCACTTTAACACTTAAACGACTGAGCTATGCTGACATTTATCTACTTTGTGTGCTGTCTATGATGATTTATTTTCCATGTGTTCCCTCCCTAATAGTCTTTCGAGGATGTCATTGACTAGAAGACTGGGGGCATGGGGCATGTCTTCTTGATTTCTGCTTGTGGGTATACTTTGTTTGTCTATAGTGTTGTAAGCATTCGTGCTTGTCCTATTCAACACTTTGACTTATAAATGTATCATCCTTGACTGTTTTGCAAGACCGCACTCAGGGTTTATCCTGGCGCTTATGCCTTGATACAGGTGTAATCTTGCTAAATTAAACTTAGGGAATCTAATCGTGTAGTTATCTTGACTTACATGTCTCTGATGCTTAGATTGGATTTCCACATACCTATCTAATATCGATCATATTCATATCCTCATAGTTATACTAGTGATGGTTGTATGATCTCATGATGTCTCTAATAAATGCTCAATGATGAAATTAAGAGTCTAAATGTTATGTGCTTCTTGCTGGTAAACCACTTTGCATATTAGCTTGCATTTTAGGTTCATTTTCTAGCTTAGTCTTTCATTCTTTCATATGGGGAGAGCTCTCTCTTCATCTTTTCATAGACATATCGGCTAACTCCTTTCATATATTTCTTTACTTTCTTCTTGTTCATGTCTTTTCACCTTCTTAATCTTTCACTTCATCTCTTTTCTATCTTATCATCACATTATATAAAATTTTGACCTCTTAAATAATTTCAACATCCTGGATTCATTTTCGGGATCGAAATCCAAATTCGAGTTCATCTTGATGGTCAAAATTGTCTTTTAAAATTCTACTTTCTTCTAAGTAGTTAGCTGACCTTTTGAGGTCTAATCTTCGAATCATCACTGGGGCATCTTCATTTCTTCATGTCTTCATCATTTCCATACTTCATATCTACTTCAATTCAATGTTTCATGTCTAAAATCACCTTTCTACTCATTTTGACCTAATTTTTATGCTATATCCTTCAAGGTCAACTCTAGTCAAACTGGGGCATTTTATCAGTTTCTTATAGTCATTCTTGGGTTCTAATCATCTATCTATCATCTTGGACATTGCTCTATTCTAATTTTCTCATGTCTAGACAGTTTCTGCATTCCCTTACCTCATTTTAATTTTGATCTCGAGGGGGCAGAAATACTCTATTGCTGATTGTTACAACTATCTATTTCTTAAGAGCATTTGTTTGATCTTTCCACTTGTTCTCAATCTATCTACTTTGCTAAGTGTTAGCATTCTTCTTAAATTCTGACATCATCTTTTCCTAGTGTTCAGTACTACCACTATTAGGCTGTACATTTAGGACTTGCTATCTTTTTCTACATTTCATTCTTCAAAATTAGATATCTATATCTATCACCGCCTACTTGGCTTTCTATTTTCTTTGACATAATGTGTTCCCAGATCGATCACACATTAGTCAAAGAGGGGAAAATGTAATCACCTAAAAATGGTCATCTAGACTATTAGCCCCCTTTTCAACACTTTGACTAAATTAATTTAATCACTTACCTAAGCCAAATTGCTAATAATCAATTTATTTGATTATAACCTATAGTTTGACTATGCTATCCTAAGTTCATTATTTGATTAAAAGAACATGTCCCCTTTTAATTAAATAAAAGACCCCATTCTTCTAACCCACTTAAAGTGCACACATAAAGTCCTTTTTCTATTTTGCAATTAAAAAAAAAAGACTTTGTGACTTTTGTCTTATATGACAAGTCAACTTATATTATATTGGTTGACTTGTGTGTGCACATGGATCACTCCTGTTTTTGAATTCCACCGTTGATCATCCATCATCTTCATCTTGATCTCTACCATCCATACATCTTTAAAAGGGAGAGAGCTTTCCCCTTCAATCCTCAACTTTTGAATATTGTTATGCTGCAGGTTTTCTAACAGGTTTCTTTGGAGCTTTGTGGAGAACTTCTATTTCTTGTCTACATTCTCTCATACCATAGCATTTTAGCTTAGATTCATGTTGCATGTTAGTTTAGCTTCTATTTTGCAATAATCTATCTCACATAGCTTAATATTTGGATTGTAACACTCTCATCCATGCTTAGAATAGCTGCACTTTTCATATTCATTCTAGTTTAATCTTTAGTTGCATTGCATTATTGAGGAACTCTTGGGATATTTGCATTCTTGCATCTTGTCTTTGGAACCTCCCATTGCATGGTTTACTAGCAAGAAGAGTATCTCTAAGGCTCATCTGAGAGCCTTCTTATTCTTGAAATATACTCTCTTGCACTCCATGGATAGGGAGCTCTAAGCCGGCATCCAAGCATTCCAAACTCATGGAATCATTTGGATAGAATGGTTTAGAGTGTGACACATTTCTAGTGTACAATCAATACATCATTTTACCATTTTCTTAACTGATCCTTGTACTTAATTATAAAACCATTACTCAATCTTTCCTTTAGGTGCTTTTGTTACATCTTGTGGATTAAATCCTCTTCACCAATCAACTAATTGATAGTATTTGGATCTTATAAGCAATTGTCATTCAACCAAATAGCAGGTTTGACATCAGTAATAAAATAATGATTGAAAACATTCTTTATCAACAATCTCCCTCTTTGCAAACAATCTTCCTTCTTCAATAATGATCTTTTCAATCAAATTTCCAATAATCTCCCTCTTTGGCATTGATGGCAAACCAAACTGATCAACCAAGTTATCAAAATACTAACTAGGCTAAAACAGTAAATCAAATGCCAAAAAGAAAATTTGTTACTAATTCTATTTTCATAAACTTTCACATCTCCCTCTCTGATCTGTTATCTTGATTACTTTGCTTCTACTTCTCCCTCCTAACTACTATTCCCTTTTTCTTATCTTTCTGCAAATAATCTTCTGCATGTCTGGTCCTGTCTAACTCCCTCTTTTTTGTGCCTTGCTACTTTGATTAGTTCTACTTTTCTTTATTACTATTTCTCCCTCTTACATGTGTGTATGCCAATTCTCCCTCTACACGGTATCTCTTCCTCTATATTAGTTTCTATATTTCTATCTTTGTCCATTTGATTCTGTAAATTTGATCATTTCTCCCTCTGTATGCATTGATTAATTTTTGCTATTTCTCCCTCTTTGACAACAATGCCAAAGGCATATTATCTTAGCATCTTAACATGCAAGTGTAACATATACAAGTACTCCAATTTCTCCCTCTATCACCTTTCTTGTGACTTGTTTGGAATTTTAGTACTTTGATTACTTCAGGAAAAAATCTTACAGTAAGTATCCTCTACATCAATTTGTAATATTTCAACAATCAATCTATTTGATGTAGGGCAGTTTCTCTGTTACTTAAGTAGCCTTGGATAGGGGTATCACCCCTAGTTTACCTCTAAGATACTCAAATGCATCTTTAGGTAGTGCTTTTGTGAAGATGTCAACAATTTGTTCCTTTGAGTTGACATATTCCATCCTCACTTGTTTTCCACCAATTCTCTTACATAGTGATACTTAATTGCAATATGCTTTGTTTTAGCATGCATCACGAGATTCTTTGATATGTTGATGGCACTTGTGTTATCACAATAGAGTATCACAGGTTTAGTTACCTCTTCCTTCATACCTTGTAGCAAATGTTTGATCCATACAATATTGGTGTAGTTGATAGTAATGGCAACATATTCGGCTTCTACTATGGATTGTGAGATAGAACTTTGCTTTTTGTTGGTCCAAGTGACTAACCTTTTACCTAAGAAAGGTGCTCCTCCACTAGTGCTCTTTTTGTCATCAATAATAGCTCCCCAGTTTGTGTTAGTGTAGGCTTTCAACTCAAAATTTTCACTCCTTTTGTAGTATAAACCAAATTCGTCTATTCCTTTTAGGTACCTCAATATTCTTTTTACTACCATCAGATGATTTTCTCTTGGGCTAGTAGAAAATCTTGCCACTATTCCAATAGCTAATGCAATGTCTGGTCTACTATGCACAACATACTATAATTTTCCAATCATTGATCTATACATTGTTTTATTTACTTCTATTGACTCATCATTCTTGGATAATTTATGTCCTATTACCATTGGTGTACTGACTAGTTTTGAGTCTTCTAATCCAAATGTCCCGAGTATCTCCTTCATGTATTTTGACTGGGTCACAAATATGCCATGCTTTAGTTGATGTACTTGCAATCCAACAAAGAATTTGATTTCTCCATATATTAACATCTCAAACTCATGTTTCATTTGATCAGCAAAACCTTTGCATAGGGCATCTTTTCCTCCAAATATTATATCATCAACAAAGATTTCAGATATCAAAATGTCTTTACCTTTTTTTGCCTTGATATATAGGTTGTTGTTGTCATTTGTTCTTTCAAATCCTACCTTCACAAGGTATTTATGTAGTCTCTCATACCATGCTCTAGGTGCTTGCTTCAAACCATAGAGTGCTTTATGCAATTTGCAAACCATATCCTTGTTGTTGTCATCAAAAAATCCCTCAGGTTGTTCTATGTAGACTTCCTCTTCTAGTATACCATTCAGAAAAGTAGACTTTAGATCCATTTGATAGACTTTGAAACTTTTATAAGCAACATATGCAAGTAGTGTTCTCACTCCTTCCATTCTTGCAACAAGGGAAAATGTTTCCCAATAATCCATTCCTTCTTCTTATGCATAGCCTTTGCAGACCAGTCTAGCCTTATTTCTTGTGATATCACCATTCTCATCAAGCTTGTTTCTAAAGACCCATTTGGTATCAATCACATTTTTATTAGCTAGTCTAGGAACTAGAGTCCAAGTTTTGTTCTTCTCAATCTAATCTATCTATTCTTCCATAGCTTTATGCCCATTATCATCTTGCAATGCATTTTTCACTATTTTGAGCTCAATCTTGCTCAACAGACATGATTCATAGTTTATTTCTTGTCATTGGTTCTAGCTTCCTCGTCACCAATGATTTGTTCTACAGGGTGATGTCTTCTCACATACTTGGATAGTCTTGGTTCTGTCCTTCTTTCCATGTTTGTTCCTTCAGCTTTAGAGTCACTTTGCACATCACTTTCAAGTATTTCATCATCTCTTCCATGTGTACTAATTTCAAAATTAGAATGTGCATTATCTTCATTCTACAACTTGACTTATGAATATAGTTCGGCATTCACTAGCTGTGACTTAGCTAATACTAAAATTTGTTGTTGATATTGAAAGGCTCGACATTCTCTACATTCTTTTAAAAAAAGAAGACATGGATGTGGTTGTATATACTATGTAGCAACAAATGTTTTCTCAGTAAGGTGAATGAGATAAACCAAACATTATGGAATGAAATAATTTCTAGTTATGTTGGATTACAAATTTGTCACCTCGCATTGATTGATTATTGTATGCAAGAAAGTACTCAAAATCTGAGCATCAATTAGATATATAGTCAACATATTTGAGACTGAGACAATGAAGGTATATAAGAGGGATTTTTTTAATATAATTCATTAAAGGGGGTATCATCTTACACTATTTTAAGACAAAATTGGTTTGCAGGACCTATTTGAATGTGAACATAAATAAACAATGTAACATGCCATTTAATTTGGTTGTAGAAGTTATATTGGAGTTTCCCTACTTTCTATTTCCATCCCCACACCTAACCATATCATGAAATTCCTCATACATGAAGGTGACTTTGTTTTGGATTGTCTCAATATTGTAGTCCTTATCTTCCTCCATGTTCATTTAAACAAAACACACCTCTAATAATGGGGAGTATCACTTACATTTAAAGACACATAGTTTTTGGAAAAACATTAATTAATAGTAAGCATGTCTTCTTATCATAAAGAACTTTTATCTATTTTGTATCCAATGTTTAGATGGTACATGGGATTATCAATGCTACAAGGGTAGCAAGTTGTAAGTGAACCTTTTTAGCTATTTCATAGTTTTCTAACTCTACAGGTACTCTCTGAGTTGCTGAGTACTCTCAATTTTTAGTGTTTGGTGAGTACTCATAAGTTTAACTCTAAGGTAAAATGTAGGTTAAGATGCATTTTTTATATGTTGCTAGTGCTATAAAACTATGCATTTTATTTATTGAAGTATTAAATTCTAATTAAATACATTTTACTGTTGAATTTGACAAAAAATGTTTCTTTTCAATATCTTAATTTTTAGTACTTTCTCTGTCAAGTCCTCTTTGAGTCTGAATCTGTGAACTATGAGTTATTTGAATGAATGTTCCCCTTGGAATCTCTATTAAGGTTTTCTTTTCCATGCTAGATTTTATGAGTTATTTGGTTCCAATCACTCTTGTATATATTTTGTTGTGGATTTACAAAATTACAAATGATTAAGAGGTTAAGCTTAGTTAAAGAAGAGGACTCACATGCATGTAAATGCCTTAAGGAATATCCATGTAAGGATGTCATTCTTTTTCTTATCCATTTTATAAGGTCAAATCAAGAGTGTTAGAGCAATAAAGCATTTTCTTATTAATTAAATCATATTGATTTAATAATTAAGTCACTTATTATCTCTAGTATTCATAGGCACATATTTGTTGATTTGATGATATACCTAATCCTTTGGAATGCCTTACTTTATATTTTGCATAAGGTGATCTACATAATATCATTTTGAATGTAAGAAAAAGAAGTAAATTTTTTTTTTTTTTTTTTGGTAGGTTAGTGTGAATATGATGTTGAGAGGGTACTCTACTCAAATGATTTAGATGACTAATCCATAGAATTTCATTCCCTGTGTATTGTATTGGTCACGTCTCATGTCACCAAAGAGTTTTCCTTATAGGTAAAATGATTGTATATGTTGTTTTAAAAATATTTCTTTATTTCTTTCTTGTTGAACAATGTAAGATGCACACATCTAAATTTAGAAAGATATTATATCTTCAAGTCAAGTATATTTTATGTTTCATAACTAACATTCAATGCTTCCACTTATTTTCTAGATTCTTTTCTAGTAGAAAGATGGGTCATTTATGCACAAGGATCCACTGTATAATGTAAGTGGGTGTCCTTAAAATGAGGGACAAATAACATAGTAACTAAGAATGTGTGACATTTAATGCTTCTACTTATATGTTGGTTTGTGTTCTAATGAAGAAATAGGTAATTTATGCAGAAAGACCAAGACTAAAATGAAAATGAGCATCCTAAAAATGAAGGACAAATAATATAGCAACACAATATCTAACATTTAACATTTATATGCTGAATTGTGTTATACTAGAAAGATGATCATTTATGCAAAAAAAGTCCTAGACTAAAATGCAATTGGTTGTGCTTATTAAAGGAAAGAAAAATAATATATCACTAGAGAATATATAAGAAAAATATAAAGTGTTTGCTGAAAAAATAACTCACTCAAATAAATTTTTTTAGTTTGTCATTACATATAATATTCTAAAGTATTCTTAATCAACTAACAACCTCTTAACTATCAAATAAATCTAGACTGTGAATCAGCTTTTAGCTACTTCTAGCTACCAACCAAATTAACAATTTTTATGATAACATAGTCTAATACTTTATCTTGCATTACACAACATAGACTTAACTATAAAACATGAGTAAAATTATAATAGTGAACATGGTTCACATAACTCTATATAAAACAATAGACATTGATTACAAAATTACAAATAGGTGCCAAAACTACTTGCTACAAAAAAGAAGAGAATGATATTTTACCTTTAAGTTTTCTTGGAGGAATCCATTCTTGTTTCTTTATGGTCTTGGTATTGTTAAAATGGGCCTCGCAATGTTCTTTAATAGCACTTTTCCTTGTCTCTTCATTTTTTCTTTGCATGTCTCTCGAAAATCCTTTCTTTTGTCTCTTTTTTTATCTCCCTCTTTAAATTAAAATGAGTTTACTAATTATTGTTAAGATCCATCAGTGACATGATTTGACAACTTCAAAACTGACAATTTGATCAACTTCTAAGACCCCCAAAAAAGGGACATTATAGACCTCCCTCTTAGAGATTTATTTTCCTTAAACAATCATGGATCTGTATACCAATACCTAGATCTTTATAAATTTGCAAGATGGTCTATAGCACGTATTGGGACAACTGAAATCAAAACTTGCCACACTATGAAACAATATGTTCAGATTCAACTTGTTCATCAATAAGATTTCTAAATCCCAAGGCCAACTTGGAAAACTCACCCCAATCACCTGAAGATAGCAACTCATTCTTAGTTTTACATTTCTATAACCCATCATAATAGCCATTCTGGAAAATGAAAACTAAAAATCTTGCAAGCTAAACATTCTCCTTTCAAATGAAAGTACATCTCATACCATGATGAAGTATAACCCTCTTTATATCAATCATTTAGTCTTTTCACGTTTGTCATTATTAATAAATTTAATTCATCAACTTGTGGGCTTGATGAGAAATGATATGCACTTATCTCAATGCAATAAAGACGATACATACTACCTTCCTTTTGTAAATACTAGTGCTCATATATATTATATTCATACCCATTATGATGAAACCTACTTGTTCAACCTCTATCCAACCTATAGTTCCTAGACTCAAACATGACAAGGTTGATATAACTTGTGATTTGACTATGACTCAACAAAAAAAAAAACCCTTAACATTTAGAGATTTTAAATATTTTAAAACTTGTTTCATGCACCCATTATTGGAATAATCTTAGACACTATAGCATTATCAAATATAAGCTAATTTGATCACATACATAATTATACATCCATCACATAAGTACAAATCTATATTATATTTGAAGGGAATATTAAACATACATATATAAATCTATAATTATTATCAAATGTAATAAAATCCATGAAATTAAATGTTTCCAACATATGTGTAATTGTAAACAAAAACAAGTATATGGCTTAGGCTATAACTCAGCCTCAGCCTTAGAGGAGTATGTCTTTATCCTACAAAGGTTCCTAAGGTACATCCTAGATGAGTGAGTAGCAATAGTCAACACCTATGAGGTACCATGACGATTGAGATGTCGAGCACTAGTAAAACCAATAGTGCCGAGTAACACAGAGATGCTGAGCACCAGTAAAAATAATAATGCCGAGTTGCTACATTATTTTGAAAATTGAAGATTTGCCAGATCTAAGCTGACAAGGTTGTTATCTAGAAGTTTGTGAATTAAATGGAAGATAAGAATGATGAGCTAGTGGCACAGAACACCATGTAAACCATTTTTAAGGATACAACTGACGAAGTTTCTAGATGAGAACAAGATATGAGGTAGATACATTGTATCCTACTTAATCCATTTTGAAACCCTAAATTGGAGAAGGAGAATTGAGTGGCAAAAGACAAAATCAGATTTCTATTTAAGGATTCATAAGTTCATGAAGAAGAGAGAGAGAGAGAGGCGGTCAAGCATGAAAGCATAAAATGCTGAAGGAGGTGCTAAGGAGGAGAGAGAGCATAGTTACTCTATTTCAATAAGAAGACCCCAGATATGGATGCATTGGCATGATGAGTAAGAAGACTCAAGGAGACAAAGATTGATAAGGAGACAAGCAATCAGAGCTGAAGTGATTGAAGCCAAGCATAAGGATTGAACTGAAAGTGTGATCTAAAATCTGCAAAGTATGTTGTAAGTTATATCAAATCAAAAGGCCATTATCGTTACTTTCTAGCAATTGTAACAGTTAGTTTAAATCCTATGGACTTAGGTTGGTTTGATAGCCATGAGATAAATCCTTTAACAGGGTGACATTCCAAGTGAATGTTCTAAAGTCCTTTAACCAGGCCCATTCCTAACAGTTTGGTGAAATCCTCTAACAAGGTCACATTTAATAGTGTGTTGTAAGCCCTTAATAGGGCAAGCTTTTAACAGGGCATCACTTTAGAAGAGTGAGAATCAAGTAGCATGTTATTGGTGGTTTTTTCCAAATTGGGTTTCCATGTAAATCATTATGTCATGTGTTGATCTTGAATGTTTCATCTCTGCATGTTGATTTACTGTAACTTACTAATATGGTTGATTTAAGTTTGGATGGATAAAAAAGTGTATGGATTTATTAAAAGTGTAAAAAAAAGTATTATTAGGGCATTTGGACCTTGAATAACTGATTCCCGCCCCCCCCCCCCCCCCCTTCATTATTCTAAAGAATTCTAACAATTGGTATCAGAGCTTTACTGCTGATTTAGTTTAAAGGAACTATAAGCAGAAAAGATAAAAATGCCTAAGAGAGAAGTTCCCAAGCTCAACAAAGATAACTTTGTTGCATGGCAAATTTTGATGAAGCTACATCTTGGATCCATAGGAGATTATGCCCAAAATTCAATTGTCACTGAACATGTAGATCCAACTGGTACTCTTACTACAGAAGACATGAAAAACAAGCAGGAACAAAATTAGACAATGCTGGAGATTTCCTCTGCACTCAACTATGCTGAATTTGATGATATCAAAGGATGTGACACTGCATTCAAAATGTGGAAAGCCCCATCAGACATCTATGGAGGAGATCAGAATGTATAAAGAGCAAAAAGAGAAAGTCTTAGAGGAAAGTTTGATGATATGAAAATGAGGAAAATGAGAATGTTTCTCAGTATGGCGCAAGAATAAAAATAGTGGTAAGTGCAATAAGATGCTTAAGTGGTCAACTGGATGAAGATACTGTTAATAGTAAGTTCTTAAGAACCTTGCTCTCTATATATGCTATTAGAGTATCAGCAATACAAGAACTAAGATTTATACCAGGAAACAATCTAAGTTTTGAAGGTATAATAGGTAGACTCACTGCATTTGAGTTATCTAATTTTGACAACTACAGACTAGAGAATGTTGAATCTGCCTTTAAGGCCAAGTTATCACTAAAAGATGCTGAACAGGTGAAATCAAAGAAAGGAAGAAAAATGAAGCATGTATCCAGTGACAGTAGCATTGATGAGGAAGATGTGGAACAATTGGAAGCATTGCTTGCTAGAAGATTTCACAGAGGTAAAGGAAAATTTAAAATTAAGATGCCTATCATTTGTTTCAATTGCAATGAAGTAGGTCATATTGCTGCTAGGTGTCCACAGAAAAAGGATTACAAGAAAGGAAACAAAAACAAATTCAAAAGAGATGATGACAAGAGAGATTACAAAGAAAAAGTATTGTTGAAGAAAATTCTGATGACAATAATGATGAAGTTTTGTATGTAGCCATGAAGGATCAATCTAATGAAGAAGAGCCCATAGCATTGGTAACATGTATGAACAAGAATGACAGGTGGATCATAGACAGTGGATGCTCACATCACATGACAGGAGAAAAAAGTAAGTTTGTTAACTTTACTCAGTATGATGGAAATAGTGTTAGATTTGGTAATGATGCTCCATGTCAAATCAAAGGAAAAGGTTCCATTAAGCTCACAGAAAAAATTTCATGTGATAATGCATACTATGTTAAAGGATTAAACTACAATTTACTGAGTGTCTCACAGTTAGGCAATATAGGATGCAAAGTAGAATTTGGAAACAAAACCGCACAAATCTATGATATTGATGGTAAACTGATAGGAAAAGAAGATCAAACAAGGAGTAATTTACCTTGATATGGATGATGTTTCTTGTTTTATTGCAAAATTTGATGATGAATGGTTGTGGCATAGAAGATTATGTCATGTCAACTTTGACAATTTGGTCAAGATCAGTAAAATGAAGAAAGTTAGAGGTTTACCAAAATTGAAGAAGCCTGATAATATCATGTGCAAACAATGTTAGTTAGGAAAGATGATAAAGTCAAGTTTTTAAACCAAAACTATACATCCAAAGAAGTACTTGAACTAGTTCATACTGACTTATGTGGTCCAATGGAAGTACAAAGCTATAGAGGAGATAAATACATAATGTTGTTTGTTGATGACTATTCCAGGATGATGACTGTTATGTTCTTAAAACAAATATCTGATGCTTTTCAAATGTTTATGTGGTATGTGGCTAGAGTTGAAAAGAAAACAGGAAAAAGCTTGAAATGCCTAAGATCAGATAGAGGTGGTGAATTCACATCAAATGAATTTGAGATATTTTGTAATGATAAAGGAATCAGAAGACAAACGTCAGCTCCTAGAACTCCCCCACAGAATGGAATTGCTGAAAGAAGAAATAGATCTGTGATTGACTGTGCCAGAACATTAATGATGGAAAAGACTGTTGCTCTAAAATACTAGAGAGAAGCTGTAAGTGTAGCTGTTCATACACTGAACCGAGTACAAGTTAAGAAAGGTACAAATACAACACCTTTTGAATTATGGTATGGTCACTCACCCAATGTAAAATATTTCAAAGTATTTGGTTGCAAATGTTTTATCCTTAAAGATGCTAGAAATGGAAAATTTGATGCAAAAAGCGATGAAGCCATATTCCTTGGTTATTCCACTAGAAGTAAGGCATACAATTGTTTGAATACTAACACTAATAAAATTGTGGAAAGTGCAAATGTAAACTTTGATGAACATACAGAAGTCCAAGCTAAAGAACCAAAAAGAATGGATGAATACCGAACCTTTGTGTATTCTTATGAAGGAATGATTGATGAGGATTATGTCAATCAAATTGAAACTCAACAACAAGTTTCAGTTTTAGCCAACTCACAACTAGTGAATGCTGAGTTGCATTCAGAAGCCGAGTTGCAAAATGAAGAAAATGCACAATCTGATTCTAAAGTCAGTACATATGAAAGAGATGAAGAACAACCTGAAAAATCAGTACATAGTGACCTTGAATCAAAAATATCAAACATGGAAACAAGGACAGAACCAAGATTATCCAAATATGTAAAAAGACATCACCCTACTGAACAAATAATTGGTGACAGAGATGCAAGACCAATGACAAGGAACAGACTAAGACATGAATCATGTCTAATCAGAAAATCTGAACCTAAGATAGTATATGGTGCATTAAAAGATGATGACTGGTACAAAGCTATGGAAGAAGAGATTGATCAAATAAAGAAGAACAAAACCTGGAGTTTGGTTCCCATACCAGTGGACAAGAATGTGATTGGCACCAAGTGGGTATTTAGAAACAAGCTAGATGAAAATGGTGAGATTACCAAAAACAAAGCTAGACTTGTATGCAAGGGTTATGCTCAAGAAGAAGGAATAGACTATGGGGAAACATTTGCCCCTATTGCTAGAATGGAAGAAGTAAGAACTTTACTTGCATATGTTGCATATAAAGATTTTAAAGTCTATCAGATGGATGTAAAATCTATTTTTTTAAATGGCATATTAGAAGAAGAAGTCTACATTGAACAAACAGAAGAATTTGTTGATGAAAACAATAGGGATATGGTTTGTAAGCTACATAAAGCACTCTATGGTTTGAAACAAGTACCTAGAGCATGGTATGAGAGACTTCACAAGTATCTAATACAACTAGGATTTGAAAGAACTGATGATAAAAACAACATGTACATCAAAGCAGAAGAAGGTAAAGACATTATTGTATCTGAAATCTTTGTGGATGACATAGTGTTTGGTGGAAAGGAAGTGCTTTGCAAAGGCTTTGCTGACAAAATGAAACATGAATTTGAGATGTCTATGTTTGAAGAAATCAAATTCTTTGTTGGATTGCAAGTATATCAA
The DNA here is from genome assembly GCA_028749045.1 of Cupressus sempervirens. Classification (NCBI taxonomy): domain Eukaryota; kingdom Viridiplantae; phylum Streptophyta; class Pinopsida; order Cupressales; family Cupressaceae; genus Cupressus; species Cupressus sempervirens. The sequence goes on from CM053791.1 coordinate 385,689,695, forward strand.
CTCAAACATGGTATATTTGTGACACAATTAAAGTACATCAAAGAGATTCTTAAAACATTTAGATTAGAGGAGTCCAAACCGGTCAACACACCAATGGAAACAAGAAATAAGCTGTCCAAAAATGATGAATCAGCTGAAGTCAATCAAACAATGTACAGATTCATGATTGAAAAACTACAATATGTTGTACATAGTAGACTAGACATAGCATTAGCAGTTGGAATAGTGGCTAGATTCTCTACTAATCCTAAAGAAAATCATCTCATAGCAGTAAAAAGGATAATGAGATATCTTAAAGGAACTGATAACTTTTGTCTATACTACAAAAAGAATGGAAAATTTGAGCTCAATGCATATACAGATGCAGATTGGGGAGGCAACATTGATGATAGAAAAAGAACAAGTGGAGGTGCATTATTTCTAAGCAAAAGGCTAGTTACCTGGACTAGCAAGAAAAAAACATGCACATCTCAGTCCACTGCAGAGTCAGAATATGTGGCAGCAGTAGTCAATTGCACAAACATTGTGTGGCTCAGACATCTATTGGAAGGAATGAAAGAAGAGGTAAAAAAAACTATGATATTGTATCGTGATAACACAAGTGCTATAAACATATCCAAAAATCCAATAATGCATGCAAAAACCAAGCACATCGCAATCAAGTATCATTATGTTAGAGAACTGGTAGAAAACAAACAAGTAAAGTTGGAATACATTCACACAAAGTAACAAACTATAGATATCTTCACAAAACCATTGCCAAAGGATGCTTATGAATATCTTAGAGGCAAGTTGGGGGTAATACCCCTAACTCAAGCAATTTAAAGTAGCAAGGAAGCTGCCCTGCATCATTAGTAATGAATCATTGAAATATCAGAAGAATGATGTAGAGGATAATAGCAGGAGCAGAAACTCCAAATCAATCACAAGCATGGTGATAGAGGGAGAAAAAAACAAGAAGCCAAAGCTCATATTTTTCATAATAAAGATGCTACATCTTTGGCATTTATGTCAAAGAGGGAGAAATGTGAAACCTGATCAATACAAAGCAAGAGGGAAATATATATGAAAGAGGGAGATATATGAGATCAGCTTGTAAAGATGAAGCCAGCAAAGAAAAGTAGCAAATAACGTATACAATCTTGGTGGTAACTAAGTTGATCAATTGATCAGTTTGGTTTTCCATCAATGCCAAAGAGGGATATTGTTGGAAATGATTGAAAAGATCATGAGGAAAGTTGTTGGAATGATATATGGAAATGTTAAAGAATGTTCTCAATCATTGTTTTGTCATTGATGTCAAACTTGCTATTTGCAGGAATGACAATTGCTTTAGTGATCCAAATACTATCAATTAGTTGATTGACAAGGAGGAGGCAATCAATAAGATGTAACTAGTACACCAAGAGAAAGGTTGAAGTTATGATGTTGTAATGAAGTACAAGGATCAGTCAAGCCATTGATGAAATAAGTGTGTTGATGACATATTATAAGACATAGAGAATGGGAACACAAAAACATATCAAAGATGTAAAGTTTTAGCTAAGACATCTGTAAAACTTAATTAAAGTTCATTAGAGAGAAGGAGCCGAGCAAGCTAGTAGGAGCTGAGCAGATTCCTAGTTGAAGTCGAGCAAGATCAATATCAAGTGCCGAGTAAATTTTAAGTGTCGAGTGATATCAAGTGCCAAGTAAACTTCAAGTGCTGAGTGATTATCAAGTGCCGAGTAAACTTCAAGTGCCGAGTGATATCAAGTGCCGAGTAAACTTCAAGTGTCGAGTAAACTTCAAGTGCTAAGTGATATCAAGTGCTGAGTAAAATTCAAGTGTCGAATGATATCAAGTGCCGAGTAAACTTCAAGTGTCGAGCAGATATAGGTGCCGAGTAACACAGAGATGCCGAGCACCAATAAAAACAATAATGCCAAGTTGCTGCATTATTTTGAAAATCAAAGATTCGGCAGATCTAAGCCGACAAGGTTGTTATCTAAAAGTTTGTGAATTAAACGGAAGATAAGAATGATGAGTTGGTGGCATAGAACACCATGTAAAACATTTTTAAGGATACAACTGACGAAGTTTCTAGATGAGAACAAGATATGAGGTAGATACATTGTATCCTACTTAATCCATTTTGAAACCCTAAAATTGGAGAAGGAGAATTGAGCGACAAAAGACAAAATCAAATTTCTATTTAAGGAGTCATAAGTTCATGAAGAAGAGAGAGAGAGAGAGAGAGAGAGAGAGAGAGAGAGAGAGAGAGAGAGAGAGAGAGAGAGAGAGAGAGAGAGGCGGTCAAGCATGAAAGCATAAAATACTGAAGGAGGTGCTAAGGAGGAGAGAGAGCATAGTTACTCTATTTCAATAAGAAGACCCCAGATATGGATGCATTGGCATGATGAGTAAGAAGACTCAAGGAGATGAAGCTTGATAAGAAGACAAGTAATCAGAGCTGAAGTGATTGAAGCCAAGCATAAGGATTGAACTGAAAGTGTGACCTAAAATCTACAAAGTATGTTGTAAGTTATATCAGATCAAAAGGCCATTATCGTTACTTTCTAGCAATTGTAACAGTTAGTTTAAATCCTATGGACTTAGGTTGGTTTGATAGCCATGAGATAAATCCTTTAATAGGGTGACATTCCTAGTGAATGTTCTAAAGTCCTTTAACCAGGCCCATTCCTAACAGTTTGGTGAAATCCTCTAACAAGGTCACATTTAACAGTGTGTTGTAAGCCGTTAATAGGGCATCACTTTAGAAGAGTGAGAATCAAGTAGCATGTTACTGGTGGTTTTTCTCAAATTGGGTTTCCACGTAAATCATTGTGTCATGTGTTGATCTTGAATGTTTCATCTCTGCATGTTGATTTTACTGTAACTTACTAATATGGTTGATTTAAGTTTGGATGGATAAAAAAGTGTATGGATTTATTAAAAGTGTAAAAAAAAGTATTATTAGGGCATTTGGACCTTGAATAACTGATTCCCCCCCCCCCTTCAGTTATTCTAAAGAATTCTAACACTACCAGAGCCTCAATGACCTATAAATAATGTCAAATAAAAATGTTTAGTGTGCATGAAAATAAGAAAAATTGAAAATTTGCAAACAAAATAAAAATATGCATGTAAAGTAAAAGTAAATACTAAATATTAAATCATAACAAATTTACCTACACAATTTTTACACAAGGAGTCCAAAAACCAAGCTCAACGAAAGCACAATCTACCTCAAGTCTACTCCTTACCAAAAAACATGTGCCTAAAAGCTTCAAGGATTTTAGTGTGCAAAAACTTGAGGAAAATTTTATGCTATTAGGACAAGCCAACTCCTTTTGTCTCCTGTATTGTGTCATAATAATAAGGACAAATGCATGAGTGTAGACAAATTTGTAGATATTTTTGCCCTTTCAATGCATACTTTCACCCATTCAAGCCTACCAATATCCTCCAACATGAGGTCAAGGTAATGAAATGCACATGGAGACCATTTTGTTTTGGGTACCTATCCATCAAAAATTTACTGGCAAATTTTTTTAATGAACTAGAAATAGAGATGCAATAAGAATTTTTTTAGAATTTAAATAAATTCATGGATGCATTTCCATCAAAACTTAAAAGTTTATATGTAGCAATATAACTTGCTTCATTATCCGTCACCACTCGCACCACATTTTGTTCCTCTACCTCATGTATGACTTCCTCAATAACCTCATATAAGTATGTGCCATTATTCACATGTGAGGAAGCATAAATGGACTTCAAGAATATGTTAGATCCTGAAAATAAAATAAAATAATTATCAATATCATATATATCTATCAAAAAATCAAAATTTAAATTATTCAATGCATTTAGTGTAGTAGAATGATCAATCACCTCCATGTGAAACAAGAAAATTTGAGATTGTTCTATTCCTTTTATCTATCCATCCATCTATCATGATGGTGCAACCTTTTTGGTTCTAATAAAATTGGTGGTCCTCTTGCTCAACTTTCATATCATCAACCATTTCTAACAAGAGTTGGCCACTTAACATCAGTAGGGGTTTTAAACTCTGCCCCACAAATGCTTATGACATCTACCATGCTTTGTTAGTAAGGAGACTTGTCACAAATAGATTATGATTAGACAAAGCTTAATATAACTTCAAACTATAAATTCTTAAATTCACTTTTAAACTTGAAATGATCAAATAAAAAAGATTTACTTGGCTGCAATAAATGGAATGTTTCTAAAGTACCAAAAGCTACAAAAAGATTTGTAGCATAGTGAACGTCCTTGTTCCAAGCCATGCTCTCAAGTGAGGGCTGAGTGCTAGGAGTATCACATGGTACAAAATAATTGTCCAATTTGGATCTCTAGACTTTAGAGCCAAAGGAAATAGTACCACTATGATGAGTAGAAGTAGAAGCAATAGCACTAGCACTAGCAAAAGAACTAGGATGGAAGGGATGCATGGAAGATCCCTCTCCAACAAAACTTGCGAACGAAGATATGGCTATGAATGTGGGTGAACTGGAGCCAAGATCACTTAACTCTTCCAATTGCCTCTTTCCAATTTCCTTTTCTTGTCCATATGTTTCTAACTGGATATAACATTATAAATGTTTTGCCTCAACAATTTATTTTTTGCATGACTCAACATCATTGGAAATCCAATTACTGATAGAAGTAGTGGTTAAATGGCCATTAATTTTAATTATTGAAGACAAACAATATAGTAAGGGAGGGCAGTGATTATCAAGCAATGTAATAAACTAATCAAAATTGCTATCTGACAACAAGAATTATTTAGGAGAGATACATGAGCAAAAACAATGTTTAGTATTAATAATAGGAGGATGTGATCTCTAACAAGAGGAGTGGATAGTTTTGAAGGGATGCAAGCATTGGTAAATAGAGGAGTATATATATTAGTTGAAGCCATTACTCAATATCATCGAATAGGAAAGAAGGATAAGAATAGAAGATTATTAAATATATTCCATATTGATCACATGGAAGGATCAATAAAGACATAATAACTTATTTTTAGTATTGAATACATATCATCCACACTCATCAAAAGAAAATACATATTTCATTATATGGTTGACAAAGTATCATATGAAAACATACTAATATGTTGTATCTAATCTATGAATTAATACTAAATTACAAATATTATATATGAATTCTACAATGAGTCGAGAACCCATATGTTGTCATGTATAAATACATATAGTAAAATAATAAATCAAGATCATATAAAATCAATATATTTTCATAGAATATATATATACATATAATAATTAGAGAGGAAACCATTTATATATTGATGACATATTCAATACTATTACTATTTGGGTAAGAAGGGAAGATTCAAGTGTTACCAAAGAGGGGATTGTATAAATCCAAGAAATATATCTTTGTTCATAAATAGGGTTGGATTCAGTGACCCTGAGTGCCTTGTGAACATTGACCTAAGAAAGGCTTAATGGATTGACCTATAGAATTTGACGGAATCCATTGCAAGTTGGTGTCTAGGCAACTTGGATAACATATATTGCTTCTATCTTTGAGCTCAATTAGTAGTAAGGTTGGATCTGAGTGTTGAAGATAATTTAAATCAAATAAGATGAATAACAAGTCCTATCAAGGAACATTACAATATAAACCCTAATTGAGAAAAATAAGATAAATTAAGGTCTTGATAGGGGATATTATAAGTGGTATGAGAGCATGAGCTTGCCATTATGTAGGAAAATAAAATAAAATGTAGAACCACTCTAATGAAAATGAATCGAGATGTATATACAGGTGTACTTGAAATTATATCAATATAGAATTGATCATGTGTTTTATAAATGAATAAACCTAACAATATGTGTATTATATGTGTACTTTGTGTATGCTTTGTGTCTTCATGCATTAATGTGCACGTTTTTTGTATACTTTGTGTCTTCACATAGTCATGCATATGTTTTCAAGTGTATACTTTGGTTTATCTAGAATACTGGAGAAAGACTAATTGGAGGGATGTTATCATGCAAACATAGTGTAAGATAAACTCAAATAAGTACATGATGAGATGGTTGAAGATCATCTCTCTAGAAAATGGGATAAAACTTGTCTTAAGTCAAATTGACAAATGTCACTATGAAATAATGAGAAAGTATCAAATTGCTTGAGTATAAGCAATTTTTTGGAGGGCAGAACTTACATATCCCCTCTTGAAATGAAATTTAATAGTTTATAAAGATAATAATTCTAATGATGAAATAAATAATAATAAAATATAACCTAATTTAGTATTAATTGATTCAATAATAATAATAAAATTATTAATATGGAAATACTCATCAGATCATTAATAATTGTCATTAAAAATAAGTATTAGTTTAGTTTGAAAATATTGATAATCTTATTTGTACTATCAAGACGATACCATCATCTTGATCTCATCAAAGTAACTTATAACAATGGAATAAGGAGCACATTTATATTCCTTGTACAATGATTATTGATTAGATATAAATTAAATGTATGAAGAGAGAAACTCTAATGGTCTATAACTCTAGCCTATAATCAATATGAGGATATCATTAATAGATATGAAAAAGATTTTGCATATTTATTAAACAACTAAATTTGACATAAATTGTGTTAGGAAACATAGTATTGATCTATTCTTAAGACTCATGGAAAAAGGCAAAGGAAGTATGAAATTGATCATCACATCAATGATTCATTGCAAATCTAATTACTAATAGAAGTATTGGATAAATGGTCACAAACTATAATTATTCAAGACAAACAATATAGTAAGGGAAGACAGTGATTATACAAGCTATGCAATAAAATAATCATAATTGCCATGTGACAACAAGGATTAGTTAGGAGAGACATATGACTGAAAACACTAATTAGTACTAATAATTTGAGGGTGTGATCTCTAACATGAGGAGTGTATAATATTGAAGGTATACAATCGTTGACAGATATAAGAAGTTGCAAATCTGCTAGGTATAGAGACAAGGGCCAAAATCAAGAATAGTTCCTTGAATGGTTCTTTGACACTTTCCAATAATCTCATGATTACTTAGAATGTATAGGGGTAGAGACATAGATGAACTTATGCAATGGAATGATAAAAATAAGAGCATTAACAAAAAACAAAGACATGTTCCTAATTCTAAAACATGGATAGAATTTGATGATAGGTGGCTTGATTTTTCTCAAGATCCTCATAATATAAGGTTGGGTTTGGCTCTGGATGGGATGAACCCATTTTTATATCAAAGCACTAAATGATCAACTTGGCTAGTGTTTCTAATAAATTATAACTTGCCTCCATGGTTAGAAACTAAGCAATTTTTCCTAATATTAACATTGATTATACTAAGAAAGAAAAGAGTGACTTTATAAACAATAGATGTTTATCTAGAGTCATTATATGATGAGCTAATGGAATTGTGGAAAGGAATTGAAGCAATTCAATCTTTAGCAGACAATCATCCAATCATATTCACTTTAAGAGCTTCATTATTATTTACAATTCATGACCTTCACACATATGGTACATTATTTGGTCTCTCTATTCATGGATACTATAGATGTCCTACTTGCAATTTTAAGGATTTTGTGAGGCACTCAAGAAGTTTGCACAAGTGTATTTATTGTGGACATCATGCTTACCTTAAAATGGACCAAAAAGGACCATTCATACTGTCAACAAAAAAAATGTTTCAATGGTCAAGAAGAGAATCATGAAGCACCATTATTAATAATAAGTGATTATATTATTGATAATGGACAAAAAAGAATGTCATTTATTGAGAATGATGGGATTATTAGCAACATGTATGATCCATGTAATGAAAGTGGTTTAAAAAGACTATGCATATTGTACAAGTTGCCATACTTCAAGGATATATCTATTAGGCACACTATTGATTTTGTGCATACCAATAAAAATATAGCTTATGCTATTATTAAAACTCTTTTTGGTGCTCTTGATACTATTTCATCACGTGAAGACTTTAAAAAAATAAAGATTTGTTGAAATCTTTGGGTTGAGAATTATGATAATGAAAAATATAGAAAGCCTAATGCACCTTATGTCTAGACAAGGGAACAACATGCAAAATTCTTATACTTAATGCCTTAGACTCACTTTCCTGTAGGATATGTAAGTAGCAACATCAAAACTCAAAATCACATTCATAGCTTCAAAGACCTCAAGAATCATGACTATCATGTCATAATTGAGAATATTTTACCTGTTGTGGTAAATATATCAAGACTAACAAAGAGACCAAGATTGACAATTATAAGAATGGGGCTTATATTAAAGAGATTCTTTAAACTTTGATAATTTGAGGGATGAGGTTGTTGAAGTTCTTTATCTATTGGAACAAGAATTTCCACTAGCAATCTTTAACAATTCTAAGCATCTTTTGATACATCTAGAATATGAACTAGAGTATTGTGGTCCAATATGAACCAAATGGATGTATCCTATAGAATGCTATATGAAAGTATTGAAAAAAAAAAGTTTGAACTAGGGCAAAACCAGAAGGCAACATGTTTGAGGGATATACAATGCAAGAGGCCATGGGTTTCTATACAGAATATATGAAGAATTTAAAAAATGTCAATTGACATGTATGGTATGATGACAAAGATGAGATAATTGTTGGTAAAGTATTAGAAGACAATAGATTTTTCTTTAAGTTATCATATCAAGAGAGAAGTGCAATACATGTCTTTTTTCTTCAAAACACATCTTCATTCGATAAGTGGCACAAGTATAAAAAAATTAACAATAATTTACTTTCTCAATTGTATTTACATATTTATGTTATTTATCTTACTATTTTCATTACATATTCTATGTAGAAAATATGAAGAAGACCATCAAATTTGGATGCAAGGTCAACCACAAAAGAGAAAATGTCATACATTGATTAGAGGTGATTCTTTTCCAAACTTTGAATAATGGATTTCTAATGCATTCAATGATGCAAACAAAGAAGGTGAAGATATATAACAATAGAGGAAAGTGATCTCTCACAATATCCACATATATGGGCTACTCATTTTGGTGGAATGTGGGCCTATGGAAACAATTTAAGAGTTGAAGAAAAAGAAAAAGGGAAGATAAATTGTGATTGTGTTGTTAGTGCTTTTTTTTTCCACGATACTGAGAAGAAATTTTAGGTTGGATTGATTCAATAAATTATTCTAGTGCATTATGGTGAAAATAGTCCTATATTGTTAAAATGTAAGAGGATCCAACCATCCATAGTACAACTTGATGAGTATGGATTTGTATGTACACATGGAAAATAATTTTTATCAAAGATAGATGACTTATATGTTTCCCCTCTTCAAATCAACCAATCTTTCTTGATTGATGATTGCAGAATCCCATGTTGGTCACATTTCATTCAAACAGAGTCTTGTTCCAAATGAGGATTCATGGAAGCTTACAATGTATTGGTTGATGGGAAATATCTTAATTTACAAGAAACACTTGAAGAAGTTGATGGAGACTATGAGAGACTTATTGAAGAAGAGATTTTGATTGCTAATGAAGAAATTGGGAGAGAGATTGTACTACATGTCATAGATGAGGATGATGAAGAAAATCAAGTAGATATAGACATGAGCGATGAGGATTTTGTTCTTCTTGGAAATGCTAATGATTATTGAAAAGCCCCACTTTTTTATGACTTTTCAATATAAAACTTTTATGTGTTTTAATGCCTACTATATTTTGAGGTCACATACCTCTAAGATTTTTATTTTTCTATATAGATATATGTCATTAATGTTTCACATGTTATGAGTCAAAATATTTCATGTTTATTTTCATCTTAAACTATTGCATAATTTTGATACTTTTGTTCTCAATCGATACTTTTGTCATGTATAATTTTTTCCTCAATGGGAAAAAGTAGTCCAAAATAATTCAAATTATGTTTGTTGATCATTTTTTATGTATTGGAAAAGTTTTATGGTCATAGGACAATATTTGGATATAAATTGTAAAGAGTGCAAATCATTGCATAACAACTTAAATTAAAAGATGTAACAAATTTCAAACCTAGTAAGCATATTAGTTTCAAATAAAAAAACATAGAATGCTTGCGAGTATATGAATTTGAAATTATTAGCAACTTAATTATTAGTTTCAAAATTTAAAATGGGAATAAGATGGGTAATATCATGATATTTTTATCTAATTTCCTATAGGAAGCCATGCACAGAACCACTTGTACATTTCAATTTAGGAAGTCTTTAAATTTAATACTTATATTCATATTTTTTATATACTATCGACATCATGACCATTTTATATATGTGCACATAGTCATCCATATCATCCACTTTACAATGAATTTGGATAATCTCTCTAGTGAGGTAGTGTAAAAGACATTGATTTTTTGTTAAAAAACTAGACACCCTATCAGATTCTTGACAAAACTAGGAGAAATTGGATCATCACCCATTTTTCTCATTCTCTCACTAGAATGATGGATAATATTCATTGCATCTAAAAGTAAGTTTATTCACAATATTTCTAGAGGAAAGGCTGATTCCTTCACATGAACTACCAATATATAAGTTGACATGATTTCATAAAGCTTATGTCCTTGTACTGCAAATATTAGACAATATATTTTGAAAGCTATGCTTTCCATCTATGCGAAAAAATCTTTTCAAATACATCTATTGAGACACTACTTGATAGATGAATATTTGAGTTATTTACTTTAGGTTCAATAGAAAAAATAATTGGTTCTCTACATTGAGTTGTATTAGAAACTTCAATCTCTGTGATTTCTTCTATTGATTTAGAATGAGTCTTCTGCAAATCAATCACTCCTAAAGAAAAAGTTTCAAATACTTAAGCATTAATGGAAGAACCTAACCTTTAAGATCCAGAATTAAAATTTCTCACCTCTTGTATATTTGTGTCAAAATATTTAACTTCCTCTATCTTGAATGAAATTTGAAAATCAAATTTAGTGTTTCTATCTATGGCCGATAATCTTGCTTGTGACCTTTTCTCTAGTGCACTATCTGTCACTTTCTAGAGCAATATTTCATAGCCTTGCATCTAGAACAATATCTTGATGTAGGACCAAAAAAAATAGCTCACTAGTTAATCCTATCAATCATTCTACTAGAATTACCATGATCAAGTGTAGCAACTTCAGCTTTAGCCTTGCCTACTTCTTTTGCTACTAATTCTAGTAACTTCTTGATCTTGACCATCCTAGATGTTGTGATTTTCCATTTTATGAAAAACACATTAAAAATCAAAGGAACCACTACCAAGGACATAAAAAAGGTGAAATTTCAAGGAGAATTTAGTATAGTCCTCATAAGACTACTAAATCCAAAAAGGCATTTAGTTAAAAGAACTAATGCAAGCAATTGTGGACATAAATGAGAAACCAATACTAATATGGATTAATTGGCATAGTTTAAGTTCATCCAAAATGTTAAATTGATAGTCAAAATAGAAGATACAAGAATCAAGCCTCACCATTCACCATAAATTAAAGATCATTTCCAATACAAATACAAGTAAAGTGAAAGGATTTGAACTATTCAAAGTAGAATTGTGAAGTTTGCTTCAATTTCTTTGTTGTTGAAGGTGATAGAGATTAGTCCCTACCACTTATCATTTGAAACTTCAAGCTAAAATAACTCTAGAGGCTACACATCAGTCATTTGGAGCCCAATTTCAAGTAACTGCCATCAAGGCAATTTAATTTCAATCAATTACCAACGATAGAACCTCAACTTTATACTTTTAACAGAACTAAAAATTCTAATTTTTGGACCTTTGGAAGTCTTTACCAATGAGGCAAATTTGATTCTAGGGCTCATTATGACCATTTATCAACAAGGAAAGATCTTGATCTTAGGTTGGATATTGGTGAATAATGATTCAAATCTAATTGCAACCTTCATATCCAAGGAAGATAGCTATATTTTATCCTTTCATCATCATTTATTGAGGTCTATATTCATTTATAGAATTTGTTTTAACTTTGTATCAAACCTCATTCTCAGATTTTACTCATTTCTTTTGGGATAACAATAGGATGAAATCAATTTTGCATAAGTAATAAGGAAATTCCAAATGAGAATGGATCAATTCTTTGAATATATTAGAGTATCACACATTTAATCTAAGTACACTTTTTAGTAAAAAAATGCTACTTAGTATTATGTTAGGTGCACATTGCTCTTATTGGAATACATTCAAGGCACTTATTTTGATCTCCTTTGTTCCTTGAATTCCATCTACACCTGGTTGACATCTATAAATCCAATTCTACATCACTCAAGATATGAAATTTAACAACTCATGGTTGTAGTCATGATATTGAGCTTATATTGATATGAAAAATTTAAAAATGAACTTGACAACAAACAAAAAACTTCTCATTGAAATTTTTTGTAGACATGCAATGGGCACAAACTTGATTTGATGAGGGATAGATTCTCTACTTGTGTCTCAATCATTGATAGCTTACAAGCTAGTCAATAAAAGTTGTAGATTGATCATATAATTGGTTCCTTTTAGCATAAAGTAAGAAATTTTTCTATAACTATTTGCTAAATTTCATATTTGTGAAATATTATTTTAGAACTATTTTCCCCCTATTTTTTATGATACTTGCTCCATTCCTATCATGAGGGTTATGTTTTTATTATGTTGCTAATCTATAAATCATGAGTGGCTTCGTGAAGAATGAGTGGTAAAGAATAATGACTTTTTGTCATGTCTTGGCTTGAAAAATGGATAAGTTTTAAATCTACTCTATGCTGATATATACTCATATGATGGTACTATCTAAGGTGAATTTTCATTGATTCAAACATCTTGTTTTTGCCTTTAAATTTCCTATCAGTATATACTTTCATTTCCTCAAATATATGACCATTTAATCAACATATGAAGACTCTTTTATATATAAGATTGGTTTAATTTATACTGGTTGTATATTACTGTTATTTACCTGTGTCATAGTCATCACATTTGAGCCTTCCTTTTATATCTATTTTATTTTCAATGTTTAGGTTTTCCAATTCTATGAAATTGATAGTATTAGGTGTTTTGTGTTCATGAAATGTCTTGATATCATTGACAATACTTTCTCATTCTATTTTTGACATCAATGTCAATCTTTCTTCAAATAATTCACACATTTTGATTTAACTGCAGTTCTCTAAATTCAAACTAATCTATATGTTACAACAAAAAAGTGTGATTAATTTAATTTGGTCCATCTATTTTCATATTACAAGCACACTAAAAAGAACAAAGAAAATGAAGATTACAAAAGAAATGAGCACAAAATTAAAATTATGCTAGTTCATAGAAGCCAATGGGTTGTTAATATAGAAAATGTTGATGAGAAGATGGATATATTACATGATGATGTGCAAATAAATATGAAATATGATAATGTGAAGATTGATGTAACACCCATTGATGTGTTTCCTAATAAAGCACATTCTAATGAGCAACCCTATGAATGTCATAAAGAGAATCCACTTGAATTTGATGTGCCACCTCATACTACAGTCCTTGCATCTATAGTTGTGCAAGAAATTGGTGGATCAAACATAAATATTCATGATGGTTCATTAGAATATGTTCATATTACTATTAAAAGACAAATACTGAGCCAAAATCTATACATATCTACATGGAAGAAAGCAAAAGAAAGAGTATTAGAAGGTAAGAAGCCATTCTTGGTTGAGGTATCAAGAGATGGTGAACCTATTGGGTATAATGCTGAAAGGTGGGCTATAGAGTTGGGCATAAGATGTAGAGTTCTTTAGATATTTGAAAATAAATTTTTATAGAGAAAGATATATGAAATGTGGAATTTGTTATATAGAAAATGGAAAATTCTTTTGACACAATTGGTGGAAAAATCTCTAGGAGGCACTACAAGAACAAGATGAAACTTCTTATGAACAATTTCAGATACCATTACCAAAAAAAAATCAAAGGGAAAAGAGAAGTCAGACTCCACTCTATCTCAAAAGCAATGGGAAGAATTAAAATAAAATATGCATTCTAAGGAATATTTGACTAAGAGTAATAGAGTCAAGAGAACAAGAGATAGCATAGGGGTTATATATAAATATGGTAGAGGTGGGTTGTAGGCTAAAATGGACAAAATTGGAGTAAGTGTGACTTTTTGTCAAATTTACAATGAGCTATTTTTTTCATTTTTTATGAATTGATTATTTGTTGACATTGAAATTCTATTTTAGGTGAACACTAATAAAGAAGAAAATTTTGAACATGTTGTAAACTATATGACAACAATAGATCCTTCTAAATCCAACAACAATAACAAGTGGAAATCCAGTTCATCAATAAAGATTTCACAACCATTTGTTGAATGCCCAATAAGAGCCTCTTCAAATCATGTGAAAAAAATTGAAGGGCTTCAACATATAATGGATTTCTTACATCCTCTCACTTAGAAAGTTTTCTAGCCGACTACCTCAATTCAACCTATAGTTTCTACATGGAATGAGCATAATTTCATGGATTCAAATCAGGTAAGAGGTTTTAATTTGTCTCCAAGTTGATTAAAGTAGATTAAAATATCATCTTCCTCTTTAATCAACTAGATTCACTTATTATCTTCTTATATAACTTTTTATCAATCTAATAAATAAATAAACTATTTGCAACCTTGTAATGCCTCCTTTCTAGTATTGTTGAATTTGAAATTGTTACTTTTAATCACAATAAATTTCTTTATATGAGCACTTGCAAATAAAAACCAGATTTCTAATAGTCTATTCAATTATTATATTTCTAATAGACATAAACCTTAAAATAAGCTCTTAGTCTTTTCTTTCAAACTAAATCTTACCTTTCATGAGATTTATACCAATGTAATCTAAAATTGCTAGCCCACTCAGCTGATAGTTGTTTGATATATTAGTAGATTGTAGATTTTTAAGGTATTGAATGGATAATAGATTATTGGTTTCATACAGACCTCCTATCTTTCATTCAAGAAATCAACTACATGTAGAATAGAGTTGTTGGTATTGATGCTAATCATGATGAACTAGTTGACAAGAATCTGCAACATAAAATTGCTTCTGATGAAGTTTAGGTAATATAATAGTTCTTGTGAAATATTTTTCTTCATCATTTGCATTCTTTATTTTACTTTATACATTATCTTTACTTGATTTTAAACCGCATGCAGAGAAATCATATGAAAGAAAAATGAAAAAGACAAGACATTGGATAGTGATTATGTTGAACATGAAGAGATCTTGCATGATATTCATAGTATATTTATTGTTTTTAGTTTTACTAAAAAAATTCATCATTCTTATCTTACTATAATGACCTTTATCTTCTTTTCTGACTATATTTATGAAATTATAATAGTTTGATACCATCTGTAATGTCTATTACTTTGCATAAAACCACACCCTTTCAAAATTTAATTAATTTTTCATTATTTGATTAGCAAATTGCTGAAACTTGTCATTTTTCTCCTCATACTCAATTATTATAATCACCATGAATAATACATTTATCAATATCTTCTCCAAATGTTGACTTTCTGTTTAAAAATAATAATAATCATATTATTTATATATCCATCTGTTTCAAGTTGTGACTTTTCAAATAATAGGTCACTTCATTTGAACAAGTTGCAAGATCAACAACACCTCCCGTAAACCTTAACCACAATCTTGCACCCCTTCTTGGCCTTCTATTTTTTGAAACTTGAATGGTGATAGGAGGAAATGAAAAAAAAATAAAAACCCTTGGATATGTTGTGCTCTTCCTAATGTTGTTGAAGTGCAAGAAGAGCACCAAAGATGCTCTTGCACTAGTATATAATATGAATAAGCTATTAAAAACCTAGATGTCAGAGTAATATAATGCATTTGAGTGATTATAGGTTTGAAATGGTAAAGTATGTGTTTAAGAGTTAATATTTTTAATGCCTTTTGCAATAAAAAAAATTAAAAAATTCCTATATCACATGATTCTCTACTCATCAATACCAAATATAAATCTCTACAAACCTCATGAATTCTCATAGTCAATAACTTAAGAGTACCATTATTACTCACAATTCACCTCTTAGGATAATGATCATATCACTTTGCCCCATATATTATAAACAATTTGACATGGAGCTAAATTTGCACATGATATATCATTGCCTAAAAAAGTGTAAAAATTAAGGTCTCTTTTTTTCCATTTGTTTTTAATGTCAAATCAAGTAATCTCATAAACAACTATGATAACAAATTCTAATAGAACTAAATGTTAGTGAAAGTTCTTAAACATCCTTGTAGCAAAATTTCATCAAATTTAATTTGAGAGTATAAGGGATTAGCACTAGAATAATTAACCATTGTATTTGGTATGGCAATTTGATATTTGAGCTTTTCTCAAACTTCAAACTATTGAAGATTATATAGCTATGATATTGATCTTTAACTCTGATATACTAGAGAAGATATTTATAATGATACTTCTTTATAACTAAGTAAGTGCAATGTGGCATTCAAGGTGTGCTAGGTGTCTCATCCTAAATATCTAACATATGAAGAGACATGCATTAGTGCTGGCAAGTTTTTGAATACATAACTTCTTTAGAGAAGTGTTTATGTTATACTTCTATGTGGTTTGTTCCTTTGATGACTCAAAAATGACTCATCAATAACTTGATTCCTGGAATTACATTCTATGCCAGCTCATGTTTAGAAGCCATCGAGAAAATGGGGTTGCAAGCTTTGCATTTAACCATGGAAGAAACTTCATAGTTAAGCGCGCTCAAGCTGGAGTAGTACTAGGATGGGTGACCTCTCGGGAAGTCCCAGTGCTTTACCCCTATGAGAATCACCTAGATCCAATGAGTGCTAAGTGTTCCATTTATTCTCATGAGAGATGGATTCATGTTGAATTACTACTCATGAAATATGGGTCAATGAGTTTGACTCAAAATCACACAGTTAAATCCTGATAGCAATATCACAACTATGCATAGTTATGCTTTGTCATTTTATTGTGAGGCCTCACCCTGACCCATCATAGCATAGTGATACATTATTATTTTGATACTCATGACTCGATATGTCAAGACGCTATTGGATACATTGAACATATTATATTATTTCATGTTGTGTGATGTTTTACTTTCAGATATTTGATTTTGTCATTTAATGCTTTATGAACATGTATATTGATGAAGTAAGTGAATGAAAAATTAACACTTTGATTATGCAATTTTAATGATTGAGAATATGAGTAGAATGAGATAAATAGCTGATTATTTGAAAAATGGATGTCTTAATTTATGTGATTTTCCTAATAAGTTATATACATATATGCATGTGATTTTCTTGAGCTACTGATGTGTGCAATGAGTGTGCAGGATATTTTAGCCCAGAAATCTAATGGAGAAATGAAATTGAACCCTATGTACCATTTGTGGAAACGTCATTGTATGTATTTTATTTGTATCATGAGATGTATGAATGTATCATTTTGCAATTAGTAAATGTTCATGTTTCGTAACAATGTTTTTATAGTGTCACTTGACACTTGTGAATTGTATATGCATTCCAGCATGATAGTTAGGGTTAACCGAGTAACCTAAAAATTTAAGTTGGACTAAATTAGTGACCTTTTTGCTAATCAACTTATAATCAAGATTAATTACCCTTAATCCAAATTAGTGTTTAATTTTCATTTTGTAGGTTTATAAATAGTCCTAAATTTTTTTAGCTTTAGATAAGTCCATAATTAATCTTAAAGGCCTAAAATAACAAAATCTAAGTACCCAAGGGGTATGGGTATTGGTTGGAGGCATTTTCCACCCCCCTAGCCCCTCTTGTTGACTTTTATGGTCACTCAAAAACCTAATTTTTGCTTTATTGCGAAAATTGATAGTTTTAATCATGAGTTGGATGACCTTAACTCCACCTTGAGGTTAGCCTTAGGTCTTGTTGTGTTAGAAGCCTCTAGAACTTTTGGGTAAGTGGGGGAGTTATTTCATCTTGAGGTGGTTGAGTTTAGGATCTTATTTAGAGGCAATTTTGAGAAGGTTTGGGGTGTTCACCCAACCTCTAGTTTTAGAGGGATTTTTAGAATTGAAGGAGAAGGAGAGGAAAGCAAGCTCATCTCAAACCTGTTCATTTTCCATAACTTGATTTTTGAAGGTAGGAATACTTCATCTCATTTTGTTCATGTTGGTTTCATGTTTCAATTTTATTACATATGTATGTATGTTTGTGTGTTGAGTGTGTTGGGAGGGATGGGAAATTAATTTTCTTAGATGTCTTTACTTTATGTTTTGTTTTGAATTTTTGAAAGGATTGTATGGATGTATTGGCATTACTCACCCTCAGATAAGGTAGAAGTGGCCATATATGGGGGAAGGTCTTCAGTTAGACTCCAATAGTTTAGAGTCTCTTCTCAGGACTAGAGGAGGGAGAGAGGGTAGGGTGTTATGGACCCCTACTCATCAGCACAAATCATGGATTAGTTTTGGAATGTAAGAATGGAAGAACATAAGTTCTTGAGTTATAGCCCTGATAGGGCACCTATTTTGGTGTTGTGTCTGATATCTCCTATTGGAAAAATCCACCTTCTCCCTATTTTGGTTCAATGTCAAATCTATTGTGAAAACTCGGTATGGGAGTGAATGTTTGATTTTGTCTTCATGTTATGATTGGTTGTCTCCTGGTCAGTTTTTATCCTCTCCACAATCACTGTGATGTATTGTAGAATTCAAAATGGATCCCTTATTAAGGGCCAAGAGAGAAACTTGTTATTGAAATTCAATTATGTTGAGGAGCTTTCTCCTTGAGATTGAAAATCCTGTGTAAAATGTATTTAAACTTATTGTTGAAGTGGCAATGATGTCAGATTTTCTTACTGGTTCTTTCTTAGTGGAGCCTTTGAATCAGGTGGTTTAATAGAAGAATAGGTTGAATAATATTCTTGCATTTGAGCTATTTAGCATTTCAATTTATGCACGTGTGTATTGAAAATTAGATAAAATGGTGACATGCAATTTATGCAAAAAAAAATTGTTCAATTATGTTAATGAAAAAGTTTAAGTTATGGTTAGAACTTCAATTTAATCGTGCTTATTAGGAGATAGAATAAATCTTGATTTGTGGTTAAAACGAATCAATCAACCCCCTTGGTTTAGTAAACTTTTGGTAATTCCAATTAGAAAGAAAAAAAATATTAAAAAAAAAAACCCCTTGTTATAAAAATAATTTACTTGAAAAATTGACACTTAGCTAAATTTGTCTTGAAAAAAAAAAAAACCCTTTCAAGAGCAAAAATGCTCACTGCATTTTGTATGGGGAGCAAGATTAATTGTGTTCTTGCAACAACACATCAAAGAAAGATTCTTTCAAATATTCCTCCTTTTGATATTTTTGTTATATTCTTTTATTCATTAAACAAAGAATTATAATAATAAATATAAGCCTATTTACAAATACATAAATTCTAAATATTCTAAACTAATATTTTCAAAAGAAAATCCTAACTACTTTACTTTTTAACATTACTTCTATCCTATCTTACCATTTTGCCTCTTGCATTTCTTCTCCAACATGGTGCATGTAATTGGACTCCTTGGCCAACGTACCCCTTGTCATAGTCAAATCAGTAATTAAGTTTGGGCAAGTTACTTTGAAGTTTGAAAAATAATACTCATCACTTTCCTTCTTCCCTAGCCTGCAAATTTCATCCTTTTTTGGACCATGTGATTTGACTGTGGTACTTGCTTTGAATATGTTGGCAGCTGGGGAGTTGGGTTTTTAAGTTTTAAAAAAAGGGCATTTGAGAAAAGGTTGTTTTGGACACCTTTCAAAGCACATCACCCACCACATTAATCACTTTGGTAGGCATAATCAGCACCTAGCTGCCTTGGATAGCATGCCTCCACTTAGAAAAGTGCATGGGATGGGTGAGGGCAAGAATGGGTAGCTAGTTTAGTTAATGTTTTTTTTAGATTTTAGTTGTTAGTGTTAAGATAGATGTTAGTGAGGATTTAGGTTAGTGTCAAGGTAAATTAGAATGTTAGTTTAATAGTGTTATGTATGTAGTTAGTTTAGATATTTTTTAAAAAAAAACTATTAGTTTTAATTTAGTAGTAATTTAATTAATATATTTAAAGTTTTAGTAAACTTAGTGTTAGCTATTATCTTGTTTTTTTTTAAGTTAGTATTAATAGAGTAGTTTGTTAGTAATTGTTAAATTTAGATTTTAATTAAATGAAGTTTTAACTAGTTAGTTTGTTTATGTCTAAAAACAAGTTTATTATTATATGTTAGACTAATAGATAATGTTAATTTGTTTTGCTTTATCATTTAGTTAAATTTAAGTTAAATTTATATTGTTATTTTTTTTAGGAATGTTTTATTTCAAAAAAAAGAGAAAAATTATAGATTTAAATAAAATTGTGATTAGAATATTTTGAAATTGTGATTTGAATAAAGTTAACTAAAGTATATTTATGTGTATGTTAGATGTGACATTTGTTTTAAATAGTTCTATGATTTTAATATTTCAAAATAATTAGACCCGTATTCATTTAGATTGTTATTCAAATAATTTTAAATATATTGTTGTAAAATTAATGTAATATAAAACAAATATCGATATCGATTTAATAACAAGAGTTTAAATTTTAACGATTTATTCCTACTCATGATTATAAACTTAAGATCAAATGTAGTAAACCTATACTTTCACTTGCAAAACAAACATATTAAAACATAGTGGATTTAAGTTTTAAAAAAAAACAAATTATGTGTGTAGTGCCTCGTATTTTGGGCATGACATTTTGGTATCAGAGCCGTTGTTTCAACACTAGGAACCTAAAACCATTATGCTTCTAAACTTAAACTAAACTTTAAAATGTGTAAGATGCCTCCTATTACACGAAGCAACCAACAAAGTAGAGGTCGTAGGGCTAGAGGTGGTAGAGCTAGATAGGAGGATGGACCACCACCACCTCCACTACCACCTCCAGCACCACCACCACTGAACCTAAATCAAGATATTTTGGATTCTCTTTAGACATTGATTTGTGTAGTCCAGCAAAGGGTACTACCTGTAGTATAGCCAGAGTAGTAGATTCCTAAAGTGGAAGCAGAGGGACCTGGAGGAGGTGGGGCCAGAGGCAAAGAGAAGAGTAGGAATCCCCCACTGAGGCAAGTAGAGGGATAGGGCAAGCATGAGGGTGAGTGTATACATCAAAGAGGACCACCACTCAATAGACCTCCTAGACATATAAGATATGATATCAAGGAGTTGATACGACTCAAGCCACCATTCTTTACCGGTTCTATAGAGGGAATAGTAGTAGAGGCCTCGTTACAAAGTCTTCAGTGGTGCTTTGGATTACATCCTTATGGGAGTAATCTGAAGACAAGTCTAACAGTCCATTAGCTGAGAGGAGCCTCCAATTGGTGGCATTAGGAGGAGACTATAGGAGGAGTGAAGATGGATACCCTCACATGGGAGTCATTCTTGTAGAGATTCTGGGAGAGGTACCTATACAAGCTCTTCAGACATAAGTAGATAGAGGAATTTCATTCTCTATATTAGAGAGGTCTCACAATAGCTCAGTATGAGAGCAGGTTTCTTGAGCTCCTTCCATATGTTGAATACATGAAGGATGAGAAACTATGAGTACATTGCTTCATCATGGGACTGAATTTCTCACTCCAGGCTCTAGTTCATTTGGCCTTCCCTACCACTTTTAGATAGGTAGTTGAGATATCATTGGTTGTTGAGGATACTTGGGGTAGACAAGAGTCATGGGATCAGTCTCAAAACCAAAACTCTACCCATCAAAAACCCCCTTGGAAAGGGAATCGAAACTATTTAGTAGGGTCCTCTAAGGGCCAACAGTCTTAGCAGTAGAAACTATAGTAGCAGCAACAACAACAAAACCCTCACAGGGTTATCAAGGCTCCAAGCACAAGCAATGGCAGTCACAAGGTCCCAAGTAGGATTAGAAGGTACAGGCCCCATAGTCTCAGTCAGTGAAGACTCAACAATCTTCCCGAGGTGGATACAGTGGATCTAGTAGGTTAGGAGGCCCATAGCAGTCTGGATCATAGGGTGCATGATCTTATACCTGAGGACCATGCTACAATTGTGGTGGCATGGGTCATATAGCTAGAGAGTATCTGTAGGGATAGTTATCTAATGGCCAGAGAGGAGCTTTTTCAAAGCTGACAGTTGGAGACATGGGCAGATCCCACAGAGTTTTTACAGCAGTTGACAACTGTTAGGCTAAGCATCAGGCCATAGTTATTGAGACTACGAGTATTATATAGGGTTGTATGGTTGCAATTTTATTTAATTTTGGAGCTACTAACTCTTTTATATGTCCATATGTAGTAGAGCATTGTGGGCTAGTGGCAGTTAGACATGATGTCAGTTGGGAAGTAGAGTTAGCCTCAAGAGCCAGAGTGTTAGTTAGTTCCGTGGTGCATGATTGTCAGATGTAGTTTGGAGTCATGTCCATAATGTCTGATCTATGCATTACCCCTCTAGGTTCTTACAATGTAGTCCTTGGCATGGATTGGTTTTATGCCCATAGTGCCAAGATGGATTGTTGACAGAAGAGGGTGTAATGTGTAGATGAAGATGGTATCTCTAGAGAGATCTTCAGAGTGAAGAGACTAGTATCCCTTCATATGATTTCTACTATGCAGCATAGTCGGTGCATGCAAAAGGGGTGTCAATTGTTCACTATCACCATTAGTGACAGAGGGGAAGATTTAGAGGGAGAGCCATCCCTTGATGATTTTCCAATCCTGTAGGAGTGTATAGATGTGTTTCCTTCAGAACTCCCTGGTATGCCTCCACCTAGAGCAGTGGATTTTCATATTGACCTTGTGCCAGGAGCCAAGCCTATATTGAGAGCACTATATAGGATGACTACTCATGAGCTCAGTGGACTAAAGACTTAGTTGGAGGAACTCTCAGAGAAGGGGTATATTCGACCTAGTGTATCACCTTGGGGTGCACCAGTGATCTTTGTAAAGAAGAAAGATGGATCGCTTAGGTTGTGTATTGATTATCAACTATTGAACAAAGTAACCATCAAGAACTGATATCCTCTTCGTAGATTTGATGATTTCTTTGATTAGTTGCAGGGTGCCCAAGTATTTTCAAAGATTGACCTAAAGTCAAGTTACCATCAGTTGAAGATTGTGGATAGTGATAACCCCAAGACTACATTTCATACGAGGTATGGTCACTACGAGTTCACCGTGGTAACATTTGGCCTCATGAATGCTCCAGTTGTATTCATGAGCCTCATGAATAGAGTATTCTGTACTTTTTTGGATAAGTTTGTGGTCATTTTCCTTGATGACATTCTAATATATTTTCATGATGAGGAGGATGAGGAGCACTTGAGACAAGTATTGCAGAAGTTGAGAGAAAATCAGTTGTATGGCAACTTGTCAAAGTGTGTGTTCTACAGACCTAAGATACATTATTTAGGTCATGTCATATTAGGCGATGGTGTCTCAGTAGACCCATTGAAGATTAGGGCCATCATGGGTTGGCCAACACCCACTAGTGTCACCGAAGTGAGGAGCTTTATGGGACTAACATGATATTATCAACACTTCATTGTGAGATTCTCTAGATTGGCACACCCAATCACATCTCTTTAGAAGAAGGGGAAGAAGTATGAGTGGATAGAGAAGTGTGATAGAGCTAGTGCATTGATTCTTGTAGTACTAGATACTTCTACAGATTTTGTGGTTTGCATCGATGCATCTTTAGATGGTATAGGGGCAATCCTTATGCAGGATAGATGACCTATCTCCTTTAAGTCTAGGAAGTTTAAAACTCGTGAACTCAATTACCCTACTCATGACCTAGAGCTTGTAGAAATGGTTCATGCTTTAGTGAGGTGGTGACACTTCCTTTCCTTCTAGGTCATAGATTTGAACTTCATTCTGACCACCAGAGCTTGCAGTACATATTTACTCAGCCAAACCTTAATGCTAGGCAAAGAAGGTGGATGGAGTTCCTCTGTGAGTATGTTTTTGATGTTCATTACATCAAGGGAAAGGAGAATGTGGTTGTAGATTCCTTATGTAGAAGGCACCATGAACTTTCATCTATGACTAGTTGTACTGACTTGAGGGAGCAGATCCTACAACACTTGCCAACAGATGAGCTTTATGTAGAAGTTAGTCAGATAGTGCATTCTTAGAGACCCTTGAAAGGGAAGTATTCAAAGTATTCTTTGGAATCTGATGGACTCTTGCATCATAGAGGACATATGTATGTACCTTCTATTGGGGGTTTGCTCGAGCTCATTATACTTGAGGCTCATAGAGCACCTTATGTAGCACACCTCGGTGTTAAAAAGTTACATGCAGATCTAAGACAGTTGTATCACTAGCCAGGCATGAGAGTATAGATTGCTGATATAGTTGTGAGATGCCTTGAGTGTTAGAGGGTGAAGGCAGAGCATCATTATCTTGGTGGGCTTCTTTAGCATCATGAGATTACAGAGTGGAAGTGAGATGCTATATCTATGGATTTTATTGTTGGTCTCCCTATGTCATCTCACCGCCATGATGCCATTTTGGTGATAGTTGACATGTTGACCAAGGTTGCCCATTTCTCACCCATGTATACCACATACACAGCACAAGACATAGCTCAAGTGTTCTTACAAGACATTTTGTAGACTTCATGGCATTCCTCATAAGATCATCTTTGATAGAGACTCATTGTTTACTTCTTTTTTTTGGAGAGAGTTGTAGGCAGCTTTGGGCACTAGGCTCAATTTTAGTATAGCATACCATCCTCAGACCAATGGTTAGACTAACCGAGTTAATCAAGTTTTGGAGGACATGTTACATATGTACATGATGGACCATTAGGTCAAATGGGAGGAATACCTACACCTTGTCGAGTTTTCCTATAACAAGGAAACCATTCCTCCATAGGTATGCCACCTTATGAGACCTTGTATGGAAGACCTTGCAATATGCCCTTGAGTTGGGATAGGATCAAGGATTGAGTATCTATTAGTACTCAATTAGTAAAGGAGATGGAGCGGTAGGTGACCCTGATTAGACAGCGCCTGAGAGAGGCATGGGATAGGCAGAAGAAGTATGTTGATATGAAGAGGATAGATCAACAGTATCAAGTTGGACATGGAGTTTTCTTGAGGGTGTGACCACACAAGAGTTTGACTCTATTTATAAAGGGCTCTAAGTTGGCACTCCAGTTCGTCAAACCATTCGAGATCCTAGAGAGGATAGGACTAGTTGCATACCATTTAGCCTTGCCACCTAGCCTATCACTCATCCACGATGTATTTCACATTTTAGTACTTAGAGGATACATTTATGATGAGTATAATATTATAGATTGGGATGCTTTGTAGGTGGAGTTGAATGGGTAGCTAGCGCTGGAGCCTATCCGTATTATTTCCTAACGAACCTTAGCTCTTTGAAGCTGAGAGCTAGACCAGGTTAGGGTCCAATGAGATTGTTATGATGAGGTCATGGATTCATGGGAGGATGTAGTACGGATGTTATCTTAGTACCCTTATCTTTTTTATGAACTCCAGGAGGAAGTTCATGCCTAGTGGGGGAGGATGTGAGGCCTCATCTTGACCCATCGTAGCATAGTGATACATTATTATTTTGATACTCATGACTCGATATGTTGAGACACTATCAGATGCACTAAACATATTATTATATTATTTCATGTTGTGTGATGTTTTACTTTTAGATATTTGATTTCATCATTTAATGCTTTATGAACATGTATATTGATGAAGTAAGTGAATGTAGAATTAACACTTTGATTATGCAATTTTAATGATTGAGAATATGAGTAGAATGAGGTAAAAAACTAATTATTTGAAAGATGGATGTCTTAATTTATGTGATTTCCTTGATAAGTTATATAAATATATGCATGTGATTTTCTTGAGCTATTGATGTGTGTAATGAGTGTGTAGGATATTTTAGCCGAGAAATCTAATGGAAAAACAAAATTGAACCCTATGTACCATTTGTGGAAACTTCATTGTATGTATTTTATTTGTATCATGAGATGTATGAATGTATCATTCTATAATCAATAAATGTTAATGTTTCGTAACAATATTTTTGTAGTGTCGCTTGACACTCATGAATTGTATATGCATTCCAGCATGACAGTTAGGGTTAACTGAGTAACTTAAAAATCTAAGTCAGACTAAATTAGTGACCTTTTTACTAATCATTTTATAATTGAGATTAATTACCCTTAATCCAAATTAGTGTTTAATTTACATTTTGTAGGTTGTTAGATAGTCCTAAATTTTCCTAGCTTTGGATAAGTTTTTAATTAATCCTAAAGGCCTAAAATAATGAAATCTAAGTACCCAAGGGGTATGGGTATGGGTTGGGGGCATTTTCCACCCCCCTAGCCCCTCTTGTTGACTTTTATGATCACTCAAAAACCCAATTTTTTCTTTATTGCGAAAATTGATAGTTTTCATCATGAGTTGGATGACCTTAAATCCACTTTGAGGTTAGCCTTAGGTCTTGTTGTGTTAGAAGCCTTTAGAAATTTTGGGAAAGTGGGGTAGTTATTTCATCTTGAGATGGTTGAGTTTAGGATATTATTTAGAAGAAATTTTGAGAAAGTTTGGGTTGTTCACCCAACTTCTAGTTTTATAGGGATTTTCAGAATTGAAGGAGAAGGAGAGGAAAGCAAGCTCATCTCAAACTTGTTTATTTGCCATAACCTAATTTTTGAAGGTAGGAATACTTCACCTTATTTTGTTCATGTTGTGTTTCATGTTTCAATTTTATTGCATATGTATGTATGTGTGTGTGTTGGGAGGGATGGGAAACTAGTTTTCTTAGATGTCTTTCCTTTGTGTTTTGTTTTGAATTTTTGAAAGGATTGTATGGGTGTATTGGCATTACTCACCTTCAGATAGGGAAAAAATGGCCATGTATGGGGGAAGGCCTTCAGTTGGACTCCAATAGTGTAGAGTCTCTTCTTAGGATGAGAAGAGGGAGAGAGGGTAGGGTGTTATGGACCCCTACTCATTAGCACAAACCACGTATGAGTTTTGGAATGTAAGAATGGAAGAATGAAAGTTCTTGAGTTATAGCCCCGATAGGGCACCTATTTTCGTGTTGTGTTTGACATCTCCTATTGGAAAAATCCACTTTCTCCCTATTTTGGTTAAATGTCAAATCTGTTGTAAAAACCTGGTATGGGGGTGAATGTTTGATTTTCTCTTCATGTTATGATTGGTTGTCTGCTGGTCATTTTTTGTTCTCTCCATAATCACCATGATGTATTGCAAAATTCAAAATGGATCCCTTGTTAAGAGCTAAGAAAGAAACTTGTTATTGAAATTCAATTATGTAGGCATAGTTAGTGCCTGGCTGCCTTGAACAGCACACCTCCACTTAGAAAAATGCATGGGATGGGTGAGGGCAAGAATGAGTAGCTAGTTTAGTTAAATTTTTAATATTTTAGTTTTTAGTGTTAAGATAGATGTTAGTGAGGATTTAGGTTAGTGTTAAGGTAAATTAGAATGTTAGTTTAATAGTGTTATGTATGTAGTTAGTTTAGATGTTTTTTTAAAAAACTATTAGTTTTAATTTAGTAGTAATTTAATTAGTATATTTAAAGTTTTAGTAAACTTAGTGTTAGCTATTATCTTGTTTTTTTTAGGTTAGTATTAATAGAGTAGTTTGTTAGTAATTGTTAAATTTAGATTTTAATTAAATAAAGTTTTAACTAATTAATTTGTTTATGTCTAAAAACAAGTTTATTAGTATATGTTAGACTAATAAATAATGTTAATTTTTTTTGCTTTATCATTTAGTTAAATTTAAGTTAAATTTATATTGTTATTTTTTTTAGGAATGTTTTATTTTTTTTTAAAAGAGAAAAATTATAGATTTAAATAAAATTGTGATTAGAATAAATTTTAAATAAAGTTTCATTATGGATGTAGTGTTATAATTAGAAGTTCTTTTTATTTCAAATTTTTTTGAAATTGTGATTTGAATAAAGTTAACTAAAGTATATTTATGTGTATGTTAGATGTGACATTTATTTTAAATAGTTCTATGATTTTAATATTTCAAAATAATTAGAACCGTATTCATTTAAATTGTTATTCAAATAATTTTAAATATATTGTTGTAAAATTAATGTAATATCGATATAAATGTCGGTATCGATTTAATAATGAGAGTTTAAATTTTTGTAATTTATTCCTACTCATGATTATAAACTTAAGACGAAATGTAGTGAACCTATACTTTCACTTGCAAAACAAACATATTAAAACTTAGTGGATTTAACTTTTTTTTTTTTAAAGTTTGACATTTTAATTGATCGACACTCTTTATAAGGCATCGGTTCATTCCTTAGCCAACTTGTGTGTTCATAATGATAGAAATTCTTCAAATTAATTTTTTTCTTAATGCATTCATATTACTTGATCTTCACTTTTATGCAAGCTCTCTAGGTGTATGTTCATGCATTTAATAGTAAATATTTTTTTGGAAAAATATTGAAGGCTCTAATCAATTGTTATATTCTCTGAATGTGTGTCAAGCTTATATATGTATCTTATGTCATGTTTCCTAAGAGTGCTTTAGATATAAGTTTTGAAATTATTCATTTATGTATCATCTATTGTACCTATGTTTATGCTCATTAGCAGTTAAGCATAGTTGATTTTGTTTTAGGGAGGACTCAAAATCTTATTGACTATCTAGTGATGGCATCAATAAGAAAGCAAGTTCTTGTATTTGGCCAAATATAGGCGAGGAACTTATGTTGTCTTATTTTTGACTAGGTAACTATGTGGTCCATCTCTAATTTTTTGGAATTTCTACAATCTTCCTTATGTAGCATGGTTTGTTGCTAATATTATCTAGTTGTCAACATAGAAGAGTTTTTTATGTTAAAGATGCTTCGATAGTTTTCATGTGTGGCATTGAGAGTTTTTTTATTATATCTTGTGACTTTTCACTCTATTTTCACATATTCCTCTTTATGGTTCATGATTTAATTCTAATATGGAATCCAAACATTGCATATCCTTGCTAGTAGACTCTCATCTTTTGGATATTGTTTTGTATGGAAGTTGCTAGTTATGGAAAAGATGTCATTTGAGTTTGATTAAATATTTATTATTATTGTTCCTTGTTCCTTTATCCTCAAACTTTATATGTTTTTGTGTGAGGTTGTTTAATATTTGGTAGATTGTAATTTTATTTGATACATACATTGATTGTTCAACTTGTAGGTTTCATTTACACTATTTTACTATCCTTCTATCTTTATTATCATTGTTGCACACACATTAAGCACAACTCACTCTTCATGATTAATTATTGATTTCCATACTCTAATATATATTAGATGTTTCAGCAAGCTCCATCACTTTGTACATATACAAGATTACCCTCTAACATGAGACCATCTCAACATTGTTTCGAATATCAAACTTCTCATGTTTTTAATTGTCGTCTTTGTATTTATCTACCCCTTGTATTGGCTTCATATGTTGCTATTTCATTCGAAGCTATCATGTATTACCAATCAAACTTTGATCAACCATGCTTCTTTTGGATTCTCATCATACACCTCATACTCATTTGATGTGCCATTTTAATCAAATTAATATTGATTGGATTTTAGTTCCCTTCTATAGATCATGATTCCCACATTATTATATTCGATACACTTCTATGTTTGATCCTTCTTTGATATCCATCCATTTATCTTAATCAAATAGATTTATTGATTATATTTTGCCTCTATCAGTTAGGCTTTGATACCATGTTAAAAACCATATATCTAAGATAGAGAACAAAGTGATTTCTTCTTTCAACTTTAGAACTTAATGACTCTTATACTGACAGTATATGTAGTCTACTACTCTAATTTATATGTATGCATGATAAATCATACTATATATATAACAAAATTTGCAATGTATATTGAAATAAGATAGAACTTTATAATGTATGTAACAAATCTGTCATATGTTAACTTGGTTGATAGTAGTGAAAGAGTCTATATTAATCTTCGAATGTAAAGGATAAATTTATATATTGATTGATATATTTTTGCATTTGATATACATCCGTTATATTTGGGGTTTCTATAAATATTATGTAACATAATGTTTTCTTTTTCTTTTTGCCAAAACATATTGATAATAAGCTCAAGAAAGGGGACAAAGTTAGGGTGTTGTATTTGCATGATGGTGTTGTTGCTGGAATTGGATGGTTTCATTCCTTATCTATTGCTCATGGAGTCAATTTGAAAGGAATGAGAGATGCAAATGTAAACATTATAACAGTTACAAATAATATTCCTCTTATTTATATTGATAATGTAGATGGAGCCATTCGCTTGAAAGAGAAAGTGGGAACCTTCACACGATGGCCAATGAAGTATTTGCAAAATATATCATAATTAAACATTTTTATAATGTAATAGACATTGTTAAAAATCTATTCTTGCAACACTAGTTTATGAATTATATTTTTAATGTATTGTTTAAGGATCTTAGTGATCATGGTGTATTTCAAAGAGTTCAAATCTCTTTAGACAACTTTAAAATTTTGATTAAGTTACATATATACTCTAAGATTTTATTTATATATATTTGCATTAAGTTCTTTATTATAGATTGTGCTTATATATCATAATTATAATGTTACATCAATCTTATTCTAGTAGTGCTAGCATATTGTATAAGCTTGTTCATAAATGTAATTTTTAAAATTTTATTATGGCTTAGCTCAAGTTTAAGGTTGTGATATTTTACATTATCAAATTCATGGTATTAATAAATTAATTATCATATGACTTATTTAATTTTACTAAATCAACTACTAAATGTGTCTAACCACATAGTTGAATATATAATTAAATCAACTCCTAAATTAACTAATAAATGTGTGACTAGCTACACGATTAAATCAACTACTAAATATATGACTAGCCACACAACTAAATCAACTACTAAATAAACTATTAAATATGTGAATAACTACGCAATTAAATATACTACTAAATAGGTGACTAATCACACAACTAAATAAACTATTAAATATGTGACTAAGCACACAATTAAATATACTACTAAATATGTGACTAGCAACATAATTAAATTAAGTACTAAATATTTGACTAACCACACAACTAAATTAACTACTAAATAAACTATTAGATATGTGAGTAACTACACATTTAAATATACTACTAAATATGTGACTAGCCACATGATTAAATATAATACTAAATATGTGACTCATGACATGATTAAATATACTAACTACTAAATCAATATACTACTAAGTCAAACACTAAATCAATGATCAAATACATGACTAAAATTGTTTAGTGGTAAATTTAATAGTGTTATAAATGATTAGATATTAACTACTATTAGTCACATGACTAAGTTTAGTCACATATATACAAATGTTAGTAGTTTTTTTAGTCGCATATTACTATTTTTGTACTAGTGCTAATTTAGTGGTTAAGTGTGCATACAAATAGTTGAAGACTAGTAACAATTATTTGTAAATTATAGAATGCAGATTACAGACAGAGTTCCTAAGAAGTAGTTTCTAGTAATTAGATTATATCTCCTAATAGGGATATAATTTGATTAAGCACAATTAGATAGAGATAGAAGACAACCTAATGATGACATCAATGAGTGTGCAAAGTTTGAGGTTGCACATGTGAGAAATTTTGAAGACTGTGAACCAACATTATTTTGTAATTATGAAAAGATATAATATATCATATTATCTTAATGAGGTCCTATTATAATTATAATTGGGAAAGCCTCAAGGTTGACTCAATGAATTTTTTCGAGGACATGGTATAAAGGAAATTCATTTACCTTGTGATGAAAATATGGTTGATACAAGTGATTGTGAATGCAATAAATAAAGTGAATTGGTAAATGCAAGTAAAAAATAAAAGGGATCATTTTGATGCAAAGTTGGAGATCTAGTATTGAGATCTAAGAAGTGTTTTGGTGCAAAAAAAAAATGGTAAGAGGACATAGCAAGAGTTTGAGTTGTTGAGATCAATTGCATTTCTATTATTTTGAAAGGAATAATACAAAGGCCAATTGGATAGTGATTTTGGTGTCCTTTCCCTTGAAGCTATTTGGATAGTGGGTTCATCTTCTTTCTTCAACTCCTAATAGGGTTAGCACAACTCCTAACAAAGATTCAAAGTATCTTGATAGGGACTAATATGTATTGAATGGATTTCATTGGCTCCTAATAGAGTCCATCCTCTTACAAACAACTTATATATTAGTACATATTTTAGTGGGTACAATCCCTATTGGGGTTTTCCCTCTAATCAAGGATTTCCCTAGTTAACATATATTTTATTATGTATCTGTATCTTCTTATGGTTACTATTGATATTTATCACATGCTTAAGATTTAATAAGGTTTATAAAAAATTTATTTATCTGATAAATGATTCACCACCCATCTGAGTTATCTTGGTGAACTTTACTTTCTAAAAACTCTGACATATCTACATTGGCATAGGTAGTCAGAAGTGAGTAATAATTAATCTGTCATCAACATGATGAGTCACTAGTGAAGTGATAGAAGGTAAGAGTGAAGTAGTAGAAGTAGGAAAGGATGAAAGGTTTCCATTGGTTTTGGAAGGATCAGTAGGGCTACCAGTCTAGACCCTAGGAGTAGGGATTACAGATCTTTTATGAATGAAGTAGGCATGTAATTCAAATTTTAAATTTAAGAATGAGTAAGGTAATAAGATCATGGGTAACAATTCCTTGAAATCAAAGATAGGATATAGACAACTAAATCAGTCATAGTTGAGAGTAATTTCTAAAGGTTGTTGCCACTACAAGAAGAGAAAGAGAGAGCTGAAAATGAAAAGCTCAAAAAGAAGAAAACCAATAAAAGTAGTAGTTGTGAAAGGAGAAGGAATAGTTAAAAGATATTACAAACAACCAAGGGAGAGTGAGAATAGAGAAATCACCAACCAAGATCAGTGCATCTTTGAGGATACAAAGAAAAGATCTACATGAAAAAACATCATCACATTTGAGGTAAAAACACTTAATATGTTTTCTTACCATTGCATCTATTTTTAAGCTCTTAATAGGGAAAGCTTCATTGAAAAGCTTATTGTAAAATCCTCTAATAAAGTGTCTCTAAAAAGGAGATTTGTAAATCCTCTAACTAGGTAGTTGTCACAAGATTTTGTAACCCTAAAAGGTTATAGGCATTCCTATCAAGATGTTCTTCTAGAAGAAGCACTTGTAGCTATTAATAAGACACCCCTTTACATGAATTAAAGGGCTAGTGGGTATATTATCCCCATCATTGTTTTCATCCTCTCATCAATAGTTTCTATGTACAAAATATCTATGTCAACTTGATGAATGCTTTTGTATGTGAACTTACTTATTTTTATCCTACTACATTTATCTTGGTTTTAGCTATAAAATGGGTTACAATAAGATTAATTAAAATGATAAAAAAGGAAAACTAGTTTTGTGAACAATATTGATTTACCCCTTCCCCCCTCTCAGTACCAATTAGGACCAACAATTGGTATCAAAGCATAGATCCTTGTTGCAACAAGTCTAACAACTTGCGGGGAGATTTAATGACATCATTAAGAAGATGGTAGGACATGTTGAGAGAGTACTTAACTAAGAGGAAGAGGTTGATGAAAAATCTCAGTTAAAGCTAGAAAGCCATCAAACACCATCAAAATTTCTCTAAGGAATCAGAGGAATTTATTTATGACTTGATGGCTAGAATAGAGTAGCTGAAAGAAACTACTACTTAGCTAAGAAAATAAAAAGAGGAGCTAGCTAGAGAGGTTATTAAAGGTTGAGTTCAATGAGATATTTCCATCCCAACAATAGATGAATCCATTTTAGTAGAAAGGGGAGTGGGTGAGAAAAAGACCGAGGAAAGAAACCATTCCAATATGGAGTAGTTCATAGAGCTAACCCAACAAGTGCTCAAACTCACTAAAGACTAAGAAGCACAAATGAACGAAATGAAAAGTTGAGGAGATTCAATGAAAGATCCAAAAAGATTGATGAGTAGCTAAATGATCAAAGACTAAATAAGAGCATAGTTGGTCTTGATTACGAGGGTGACAGTAAGACTGAATCCCCTAGAGTAAAGAACTTGAAAAGTGACACATCATGCAGTGTGTCTCCAAAAGGTAAGGATACTGCTAAACCTACATATAAATTTTGTGGTAAGAAAGGGCACACATCTAGTGTGTATTTATTTAAGGAGATTATGAATATTTAGTAGTGCACCTATGAAGGGTAATGCAATAATTGTCATCTCTACATCCATATTGTATAGTGTATATCTCATTTTAATGAGAAAAGAATAGATGGACATTTCTACTATTGCAACAAGTATGGGCATAGAGAAGAAGAATGTAGAACAAGAGCTAGAGATAATCAAAGGTCTCTCAAGATACCAAGTTCTATTAAAAGGGATAGGTTTCCCATATTGGTATGTTCGACATGTAGAAATAAAGGTCATCATGTGACTCAATGCAAGTTGAAGATGAACCTAGGGAACAACACAAGACTATGGAAAGGCACTAGAATGGCCTATTACATCTACCACAAGATAGGTCATCTTGCAATGGACTATAGATGACATAGTAGAAGACAAGGAAATAAATCCTCAAGAAGAAAGGAGAAGAAAAACATCATGGATCACTCAGAGAAGGCTTTTCTATGTAGTGGACAAAGAAGAGTGAAGTGGTTGAAAGAAAGCCAAGTGAGGTAGAAAACTCACTGGTTAGTGGTGAGACCTCACAAACATTCTAATCTCACATATCTTAGAGGGGTTAGATGATAAAGGAAATAATCATAAAATTATCCCCAAATCTAAAGATAGTAGTCACAAGATGAAGACAAGAAATGTTGATGTTGAAAAAAAGTGTAACCTTATATTGATGGAAGATCAAGATGCTAAAAAGTAATCATTGTAGAATGATCCAAAGTATTAATGAAATGTCCTCTTGTAGGTAAAGTATTTTTCTAACCATTGTAGCCCTAAAGTTATAATTTTGTGTCATGAATACAAGTGACACTTTTGTAACCTAGATTAAGAGTCATTTGGCACTTTTCTTTATTAAAACCACTTGTTCTCTTATACTACAAAACCCTAAGAACTCATAAGAAAAGTTCTAAAAGTATCACTTGCGAGGAAAATTCCTCAATGTTCTTCTTAGTGTATAATATTGAATCAAGTGAACACAAGGGCTGAAGAAATCAACAAAGTGAATCTAATCAACAATAGGAAAAGTAGTCATCTTGAGTACCAAGAAGTCATTGAAAAAAGGAACAATGTAAAAGATGAATTTGTACTATCATTATTGCATGACAATGCCTCGATCATAGAAGATGTGAGTGTATATGTAGAAGTCAAGATATAGGATATTGGAGATAAAAAGATGAGAGAATTGTATCACAATTTTCTCAAAAGGATCCCTCAAAGAGGAACATAAAGACCTAGTAAATTCCATGCTGAGAAAATAAGTGGACATGCCCAATTTATTTCATGAGAAATTGGTAAAAAAATTTCTATGCAAAATTCATGAGCAGTGTATGGTTGGATAAACCATACATAATCACAAAAGCCTTAATTGAAAGGGTAACTAGGTTAAATGCATCTAGCTTTGATCTATCAATGAATGTGATCTTGGTGAGGCAAGAAGCTTTTTTGACTAGAGGGAAGATGATAAAGGATGGAATTAATTGTAATGTATATGATATTCTAAAACCTAGGTTGAGGTTTGTAGTCATGGTGTTGAGATATAAACTATGCCATGCCAGTTGAGAGAACTGTGTTCCAAGAAACATAGCATACATAGTGGTTTAGATCATGCACAACAATTCAAAGGTTGATCTATGACATTATTTGTATACAAAGATAATGGAAAGCATGGGAAAGATAATGAATGATCTTTAGGATCAAACCTTGAGGTTTGGATAGATACTTTTATGTATTTTCTTCTACCTATGGGGAGAATTTCCTAGATCCCCAAATGTCAAGTGGAGCAAAGAACAACCAGTCATGGCCCAAATAAGAGAATTGTACAAGAAATTTGAAGTTAAGGGAATACCTTGTTATGGGAATAATTCAAAGGATTAAAGAAGGAGATGAATCATAGAGAAAAGATACCCACAAGTTTTGTGGAAAGCTGCAAAGACAAAGTTTTCATTTTGGAGAGCATGGATAAGTGTGTTGTTTGTTCAACTCAACCAAGAGCTCTATAGTCGACACCCTTTAGATATGAAGTGAAAGATAATGAGTCTTGGTCCTATATAGAAAATTTAATAGCATGAGATAAATCTTCATACTACCAAGTTTTGGTGCTTGCATAGAGATAAGAAACATGCTTCTCTTGGAATAGAAGGAAGCTTAGTAGCTAACTCAAAAAGAGTAATAAGGAGTCAGGAACCTAGATTATTTAGAGAAATATCATTCAAGGTTATGAGCACCAAAGAAATGGAAGAATAATTAGCAATAACTCCCCCTTATAGAACTCAAGCACCAAAGAGAAAAGAACCATCCCCAAAGCAACCTGAGGTTGAGGAAACTAAGTTTGAAGATAAAGGAGAATTCTATGAGAAGGATGCTAGAGTGGCCAAAGAAAAGGGTAAACTTTATACACTCATAGCTATAAAGAAAGAAATGATTAAGGACATGGAACTTGAAGAATTTAATGAGTACAAGCAGTACTTAAAAATGAAAGATGAACTCAAGAAGCAAGAATGAGTAAGATCACTCATAATTACCAAAAACATTGTTATAGAGTTAGCTTAAGATCTCCAATATGATCCTAATATGGATTTCATCAACCAACTCTTCATGTTGGTTGACAAGGTAAAGGATGGTCAAGGAAGTATAGAAGCACTAGTAGAGAAGAAGCTTGAAGCCAAAACCATGAACACATTGAAAAATCTGGTAGAACAAAATAGGACCACCCCATAGGATGTAAAGGGAAAACTGAAAGAAATTTTTTAGGATTCAACCTCAGTCATGAAGAAATCATCCAATCTATGAGAGCTTTCATAGGATCTATAACATATGATACTATAATCTCAACATGAGCTTAAAAATCTAAAGGATAATTTCCATGTAGTCACTAACTTTGTAGTTGACTATTTGTCCAAGACTCAAGGGACACTAAATCTAATTCATCAATTAAAATGAGTAGGAGAAGAGAGCCATAAGTCTAATGGAAGTACAATATAAGCTATCCTTGATGAAAAGAATCATAAAAATGCACATTAAAAATATAGATGTATTTATTAGCAAAGTTCTAGGAAACACCATGAATAAACTTGAAGCACTCTTGGGAAAGGTAAAGAGTGAGATCATCACTCTCACAAAAATAGAGGCATCATGAATATACACCATGCCACCATACATGATCAATACGAAGATATATTCAATAACATGTAGCCACCCCACAAAACCCTTTATCATTGATGATAAAAAGGGGGAGAATATAAAACAAGGGAGAATGTTCTAGGAGGAAAATTAACAAATAAAAAAGGAAATAAATAGGGAGAATACACAAAGAATTCAAAGGAAAATTCAATCCCAAAAGAATAGGAATGCCAGAAAAAGGATATAAAGATAAAAGAGAAATGAAGATAGGCACATTGTTAGGGGGAGTCTCTAACAAATCTTGGCCAAGTCCATGTACCAGAAAACATGATTCTCATTGATACAAGTGAAGGATTGACAACAAATTTTCCATCAAAGGAATTTAACAAACAGGGAGAATGTTGGTAAACAATGTTTTCCATAAATGCTAAAGGGAGGGGAGATTGTTGATCCTATAATTATCTTTGGCATGAAGAATGAAAGAAGTGTGAAGTTTTGTCATTAATGGTCAAAATTATTTGATTGTTAAAATGTGTGAAAACTAGTCTAAGGAAGAAGAAGAAGGAAAAAGAAGTTGAAAATTACCAGTTGTGAGATACACTAGCATACACTTTGGCGTACCTATATTGGTATGTGAAGTTATAAGTGAGTAATAGTTTATCTGAGTCATCATCATAATGAATCACTAGTAAAGTGATTTAAGGTAAGAGAGAAGTGGTGAAAGCAATAATGGATGAAAGGCCACCATTGGTTCATGAAAGGACTAGTGGGGCTACCAATCTAGCCCCTAGGCATAGGGATCATGGGTCTTCTATGAAAAAAAAGAAATGTAATTCAAATTTTTAATTCAAGAATGATTGGGATACTCTAATCATGGGTAATTGTGCCTTGACGTCCAATAGGATATATAAAAATCAATTAGTCATAGTTGAGAGTAGTTATTGAAGATTGTTGTCATTGAAAGAAGACAAAGAAAGAACTGGTAACAAAGAACTCATAAAGAAGGAAACTAGAAAAAGTAGTAGTTGCAGAAGGAGAAGGAACAATGATAGGTGGTTATAGATACCCAAGGGAGAGGTGAGAATAGAGTACTCACCAACCAAGTAGGAAGATCAATGCATCTTTGAGGATACAAAGCATAGATCTACATGGAAAACTAGAGCCATATTTGAGATCAAAATACTTAGTATGCTTTCTTACAATTGTATTTATTTTAATCTCTTAATAGAGAAAGTTTCATTGACAAGATTATTATAAAATCATCTAAAAAGATGTCCCTAAGAATAAAATTTATAAATCACATAACCATATAGCTTTCACAAGATTTTTTAACCATAATAGGTTATATTCATTCCTAATATGATGCACTTCTAGAAGCACTTGTAGTTCTTAATGGGGAATCCCTACACATGCATTAAAAGGGCTAGTGGGGATCTTATCCCCACTATGGTTTTCATCCTCTCATTAAAGGTTTCCACATACAAAATATATATGTCAGCTTGATGGATTCTTTTGTGTATGAACTTAATTTTTTTTATCTTACTGCATTTATCTTTGTTTTAGCTATAAAGTGGGTAACAATATGATTAGTTGAAATGGTAAAAAGGACAATTAGTTTTGTGAATAGTAATGACTCAACCCCATCCCCCACCCCCCATCCTCAATACTAGTTAAGATCAATATCACATCACACCTCAAGGGGATATGATGCCTAAGTCATATTATATAGCATTGACTCTACAAACAACATAAAAGAATATGATTCCCTTATAACATGATTAAAGTTAGCTCTCTAATGTAACATACAACATCTAAAAGTGTATGGTGATTCATAGCTAGTCATCTAACAAATCAATGATGACTATGAAAATAAAGATGAGAAATTGCTACCATACAAGAAAATGGAAGATATCCTAAAGCCTAAATTTATCACAATCACTTTTCATTAGTCTTCAAGGATACATAATAAGCAAGTTGACATTGTGGACATAATTTCTTTAATGATTGATATGTCACACAATGTTGAGCATTGTGAGTTCTTAGTAGAGGAAATCTTACTCCCTCTATGTGAGCTCTCTCAATTAGAGTTCATGTGTGAAATAATTGGTCCCAATTGTCCTTGGTACCAAGATATTTATGACTACTAAAATTCCCAAATCTTGCTCTTAAGCCATCTAAAAAAACACAAATCCTTTACCCAACAAGATTCTAGATACGTCGTCATTGTTGACACTCTTTATAAGAGATGCTTTGACAAACTCTCCTCATATTCCTTGATTCGCAAGAAGTTGACATTAGCTTACATGAGGTACCTTAACATTACCTTACATGAGGCACATGAAGGTATAAGTGGAGGCCATTTCAATGGTTTGAATTTAGCCAACATGTTGGTCAGAGCTGAATATTACTGGCCCATTATGTAACAAGATGCTCATAATTTTACAAAGACATGTCATAAGTGATCGACACATAGTAATCTAATTTATACATCAATAAAAGAGCTTCAAAAAAATATTTCTCCATGGACCTTCTCTTAGTGGGCATTTGATCTCATAGGGTTGATTACTCCTCCTTCATCTGATGTCCATAATTATATTCTCATTGCAACTGAATATTTTACCAAGTGGGTTGAGGTCATCCCTATAACTTATACTACTAGCAAGCATATTTCCAAATTTATCTTCAATTATATCATATACTACTATGGAGTCCTTCTAGTCATTATTACTGATTGTGATAGTCCATTTTAGAATAAGGAAGTTGATAAGCTTCATGATAAGTACAAAATCTACCATGGATTATCTAGTACTTACCATCTACAAGGTAATGGTTGGGCTAAAGCATCTAATAAGACCATCATCAAGATACTCTTAAAGACTGTTAATAACTCTAGACAAGATTGACACTTACAACTAAATCCAAATATTTGAGCCTAAAAAATAAGTATTTACACTCCTAGTAGCACAACACCATACTCTCTACTAAGGTCATCCTTCCTATTGAAGTCAAAATTCCATCACTGAGAGTATCCTTAATGACTTCATGGATGATAAAAACTAAAGAGTGTCCTAACTTCATGAAATTGAAATGCTAGATGAGCAAAGAAGAGCCATCTTAGTTCACTTACAAGATTACCAAAAATATTCAAAAGAAACTATAATAAGAAAGTTAGAGGACATCATTTTGAGATTAGAAACTTGGTTATGAAAAATAATTATAAAACTTGGCAACACAAAGAAAAACTAGGTAAGTTTGAACCAAATTGAGAAGGACCCTATGTAGTCATTAGAACATTTGGCTCTAAATTCTATCAGCTTGCAACGATAGAGGGTGAATTGTTACCAATCTTAATCAATAGCATGCACCTTTGCAAGTATTACACATGATTCTTTTCCAATTTTCACCTCTTTTTCATAGCCATTAGCTTTTCTTCCTATGTAGTTGAGCATTTTTGGGCACAAAAATAACTCCAAGACCCTATTTGACCCCTTTTGACTCCCCTAGAGACCTAAAAAGGTTTGAAATGCATAAAATAAACAAGGAGGCCTTGAATTAATCACTTATGGTCCTACACTTTCCCATCTTTGGTAGCTACACATTCGTTCTCCATGATGCTTCTCCATAGGTAGCCTATCCATTTTTCTTGCTCCAAAGCTCTTTTATTCAAAATGAGAGGGTGAAAATAACCTCCAAACCACACTTTAATCCATTTTATATCCCATTTTCTACCTACATAGACATGTAAGAGGGATTTTCTATGCTGGTCATGATGTTTTTTGCACATTGAGCCTCACAACCTATGTAGTGTAACTCTAATTTTTTATTCATCAACTGGTATCAATTCATCTCTTAGTTGTCAAAAAATTGACCTATTAATTACACTTTTTGATCAATTTATAGAGGGGGGACCCATATATCCTTCCCTTATTGGGTCATATTTATGTGTCTTTTTTATTATTATTCTTTGGCACAATGCTCATAATTGCATTGTATCAAAGAGGAGAAAAATGTAGATGCTAAAAAATTGTCTGTGCCTACTTTTCATTAGCTTAACATGCTAACACATATCATTTTCTCAACTCACTAACTTAAATCCTTTTTCCAATTTGATCATCATTTCAACCTATTTCTTAATACTTTTTAAACATATTTTGACATGTTATCCATCATCTTTAACCCTTTTCAATCATATGCAGATCATATCTAAATCAATTCATATCTAATCTAAACCTTTCAAAACAAATTCAAACCCATTCCAATTTCATCAAAATTACTTGAATTTAACCCTAATAAATCATCATTGAACCTCTATGCATTGTTACATCCTTTAGTGCCTTATCCATAATTATCATTTCATGTCATGTGCTCTTAGCATGTAATCATCTTATCATCATTGATCCTTAAAGAAAGCTCTTAAGTTCCTCATCAAAAATTATTAATTCATGTCATGTGTCCTTGTCATGTCATCATTTTCATCAATTTGATACTTGGAATTTTCATGTCCCTCGGTACCTTATCATCCTATCCTATCATTATTTTTCATTAGCTTGATGATTGACATTTTTGCATCCCTCAATATCTAGTCATGTGCTTATCCATCTAATTCAATAGAATTGATTGTGTATGTTGATGTTATTATGATCAATCATATCATTCAATTACAATCAACCTATGACATTTACAATATCTATTAAATGTCATATGTCATCAATCCTTGTCATGTATCCTCAACAAGCCATCAATTTTTGGCATTCATCTAGCATTATTTATTGCATCAATTTGATTATTGCCTAGATCCAATCCAATATCATCATATTTGGTCTGCATTTTCATTAAAATCCTTCAATAGGAAAATCTTGCATTTATTTAATCATTTTGGCCAAACAATTCACTAATTTTTCCTATAGAATTATATAACCTATAGTCTATTCCCACGTCTTAATCATTTAATATTAATTCACCTTATTAATTATTCCTCTTTACTGACATTTTCAATTAATTGTTCCCTTTTATTGAATTATGGGAATTTCATATATTCCTAATTCCTAATTTCTTACTTCCTTAATTCTATTCTCTTATTTCCCTATTTTTTTAACTTCGCACCTAAGTATGACATATTTCCAATTTCTCACATTTCCTTCCATTCTTGCATTTGGCTCTCAAATCCTATAAATTGAGCTCTTATGCACTTGTTTTGGTTAACCACACTCCTAGTATTATCATTATCATCTTGCCATATTTCTATCACTTTGTCATCATATCATTTTTGTTTCAATATCATAGGTACTTCATTTCAAATTGAAGAGCTACATGAACTTCAATTATGGAGAAGAAAGGAGAACATAGTAACTGAACTTAAAGTGAGCTTCTTGTGTTTAATCTCTTTCATTTCAATTTGCTTTTATGGTTAGTTAGATTGATTTGCATATATTTTATGTGATTTTTGGTTCTTTCATTTATGTATTCTGGCCCTTTTTCTAGCTCTATAATATTATTCAATGAAATATACATTTCAATCTTCTTGTGTTCCTTTCACTATACTCTCACATTTTACAATGTTGTTTTACATTTGTAACATTCTCAATCAATACCCAACTATTCCCTGTTCATTATATAATGTTGTTAATCAGTACATTACAAAACTAATTGTGCATTTTGCCTAATTGCTTAGATGATATAATCACTAATGACATGTAGTTAACTAACTCTCCAAAGTGCATAGTTAGTTATCTGATGTATTCACATTGTTATCAATGACTATATTACAAAACAAACTATGTATAGTGGACAAAAAGTTTTCTTGTGTCATCAAGGCATTCATGTACTTGTTAATCTAGTTGATGGTAAACTTTAAGAAACCACCCTCCAGAAAAAAGATATACATTATTGGTGAATCTTTCATTATTTTAAAAAACCAAATTATTTCTATCAGTGAATCTCTCAATTTTTATTTATTTTTAATATTATTTACATTGGCAATTATTTTAAAATCATAATTTTTGATTAGAAACTATTGGGAAATCTCAATAATAATAGGAAGTTCACTAATCATCATGGAATATTACAAGTCAAATAATTACATTATATTTTAAATCAATAGTGAAAACTAAATATTGGTAATATATCCCTAAAGTAACTAATAATTATGATAATTATTAGTGAATTAATTTTAATTTCTTTGATAATATATAATATTTAAGTGAATCAAATCTAATCATGTATCAAATATTGTGGCAAATCTTTGAGTTTATACTTTTTAATAAAATAAATTATTGAGCAATTTTAAATATTTTAGAGCTAAATTTAATAAAAATGTGGCAATTTAGGTTTCTTTAAATCTTAAATTATTAGCCAAATTACTAGCAATTTTTTTTAAACTAATAAAATTATGAATTATCACCACTAAAAAACATCATAATCTAGTTAAGTTGTGATGATAGTACTCTGTGACTTCATATTTCTCTCTTATTTTTTCATGTTCTCAATGAATACCCAAGAATTTCCTATTCATTTGTATAATGTTGTCAATGAATACATTACACATCTATCATACCATTTTTCTTGATTGATTTTGTAATGCTCTAGACAAATACATTAAAAAAAAATTAAACCAATTGGTATTATTATTTTCTAATGTATTCATTGAAACATAATACTCAATAATAAAATGAATATATCCAATTAGTAATTTCTTTTATGTCAATGAATGTTCACTTTATAATGCAAACATTCCCACTAAGTAGAAAGGTGGCAAAGGGGCTATTTTAATTTTAAAAATTGCCCCTAACATTAATCGAAACCCCATCTTATTACACCCATCTGAGCAACCTTCTTAACCACAACCAAGCCCAAACATGTTCACCAAATGCTATGTTACCACCTGTGGTTAACCCAATTACTAAGGAAAAGGAACCATAAACCAATTTGTTTTCTTCTTGTAGAAGCACTCACAAAGCTCACACCAGCACTTCTTGCCCTTTCCCTCTCTTGAATTTTTTTCAAGATTTTTCTTCTTCTTCTTTGATTGAGGTTTCAAATCATGAAATAATAATATCTCATCATTATTTATCATTCACTTAGTGTTTTTAATGACAATCTTGTGTCATTTATAATGGTTTTCCTATGCTTATAGTTGTATG
The DNA here is from genome assembly GCA_028749045.1 of Cupressus sempervirens. NCBI lineage: Eukaryota > Viridiplantae > Streptophyta > Pinopsida > Cupressales > Cupressaceae > Cupressus > Cupressus sempervirens. The sequence goes on from CM053791.1 coordinate 385,734,370, forward strand.
TTTCAATCTTTCCACCTAAAGATCATTGCAAGTAATGTGATATAAATAAATAATTAGAAGAAATGATAAATAAATAGTGTACATTATTGTTTTAATCATTACTTGGTGTTGTATTATTTGTGAATCTCCACAGTTTCTTCCACTCTTGTATTTAAAAAATGAGGATTTATTTGTGTTCATCATTGTCTTCCACATACTATAATTATGAAAACTTTGTCATCTATTATGCTTCTAGCCACCCACCTTTACAATACTTACCTTACCTTTGACCTTACTTAAATTTTTATTCATTTGTTGGACACATCAAATATACTGATTTGCATACCTATATTTAATTGCATTGCCTCATTCAAATAACTATTGCATTATTAGGTTGCCATCAATGTATGCATTGATTAATTAGCATTGACTGTTTGGATTGTTAAGTTGACATTAACTATTTAAATTGTTAAGTTGATATTGACTATATACACTATAAAGTTGACATTAAATATTTAAATTGTTAAGTTGATATTGAATGTATACACTGTAAAGTTGACATTAACTATATGATTTACTAGGTTGGCATTGACTGAATACATTCCTCAAGGTACAATTACTTGTATGTATTTTTTAGTTTGCATCTAGTGTATGCATATGTATAAGAATGTATCTATTCTTCAAGTCGCATGCATTGTATGCATTACTTTAGTTTCCAATCTACTACTTTCCATTCTTTACCTAACATTCTTTCCATAACAAGTTTACATTGAGTTGATGTGACAAAAATCTATGATGGTGTCAAGCATTCTTGTCTATAGTTAAGTGATAAGCATGACACACAAAAAGAAATCAAAGGATAAAAGTACACCAAATAAAAAAAGTACAACAAAGGAAACAAGTAGACCAAAAGGAACAAGGACAAAAAAGAGATCTCATAGACCTATTATAGTGTCACCTAGTGTTACATTCATAGACATAGATCCAATTCATGTTAGTGTTGTAAGTCCACAAGTAATGTCTCCTATTACTCCCACCCATGAAGTAGAACTTGGTATTGTTGGTAATGTAGCACAAGATGCTACTACTAATAATGAAGCACAACTTAGGTTGTAGTAAAGAAGTCAGGAATACTTACATCCAATTTCAGGGTGTGGTTGTTGGTCATTACAAAAACAAAGTTAACGAGACCCAAAATCGTGTTAACCCATGTAGAGGAATTAGAGTTTTTTAAGTGATGAAAAGGAATGTTTCAAGTGGGCATAGTTATATAGGTTCTGGACTTGTAGCAAATGGTTTTCTAAATCAAAGTAGGGAAGGGTTAGCCCTTTCATGGATGGACTATCAAGAAGATCATGGTGGCTTAGATTTAAACATTTCCATAACTACTTGAGCCTTAGAACAATAGAAGGGGTGGACATTGAACATAGCTATTATGCTTCATCCCACCATTTTTGTCTTCATTTATAATACCCTAGAAAGAATGTACAACCTCTACAATTACAAATCAAGTAGAATATGGAATTGCGATGAAAAATGAGTGTAAGTAGGCTATAACTATGGAATGAGAGTCATTGCATAATATGGTGATAGAAACATCCCCTAGATCATTTTAAAAAGTAGAGAATGGATCATTGTTATGGAATGTGTCAAAACTCATGTTGGTCAAAGCATACCAAATTTTTATTTTTTCAAGGCCAAGATACATATAAAAACCTACATTGTCAAGTGTAAGCCTAGGGATTTGCAAGGTAGTACAAGAGCATGCATGGATGATGAAAGAATTGTTCTTGAATTGGCTAGACCACTTTGCAAGAAAAAATTTGATGGGTATCTCCCTCAAATAGATGTCTTCTAGTATTTGATGATTAGGGCAACCATATGACATGGAAAAATTTGATAAAGCAAGGAAGATGGACTTAGATTTTGTTACACTTATCATGCATACCAGCTATAGCTATCTATTAGAGTAATAAAGTATTATTTTTTAATTAAATCAAATTGATTTAATTATTAAGTCACTTATTATCTCTAGTTTTCTTAAGTTGAACTTTAGGTGTATAATAATTGATTCTTTTATTAATTATTATCATTCAACCTAGGTTTGTTACCTATTCAAGTTTTGATCTCTTTCATAAGCATGATCTCTCTTTTTAATTTATTAATTCACTTGTAATAATAGCAATCTCTCTTTTTGCTCATTGAGAATGTCTCATCTATGGATCTAGGAACTCTAGCCTCCATAACTTTTGCTTCACTATTTCTATGATAGGTGTTTGCATGCAGGTGATTCTTGGAAGATGTAGGGTTGATCTCTCATCAACTTCAACATGGTATCAGAGCTCCAAATCTTTATGCCCTTATTTTATTTATGAGAGGTCTGTCTTGGCTTTCAAATCTATGATTTTTCTTTCAAATGGTTTCATTTTTTAGAGTTTTTGCATTGGATCTAGGGGTCACCTTTTTTGATATATTTTGAGCCCAAAATGACCTCACCGTTGAGCTCAGAGCACCTAAAAACCCTTATTTTCATTTAAAATCATTTATTTTGGACATAGTTTGAATTTTAGGCAAAAACATATTGCTCCCATATTGGGCATACTTCTTGAGACAACAATTTGATGATTTATTAGCACAAAAATCAAGATTTTTGGGATAAAAAGTTAAGATTTTTGCCACAAAATTTGAGCTTTTTCAGTATGAAAATCAAGAAATTTAGCACACAAATTAGTATTTTTGGCACAACAAATCAAGAATTTTGGTATGCAAATTTAGACACTTTGGTGTAAAAATTTGTAAGGTTTGGCATGAATCCCAAGGTAATCTATGGTACTAGTTGGCATGCTTTTTGAGGTATTCTAGCATAGATCTTGAGTTAGTGCTTTTTTCCCCTTCTAGTGTTTTTTTGACCCACTTGTGATTTTTTGGCCATAACTTGCTCATCTAGACTCCGTGTTTTGCAAACCAAATATCATCAGAAAGCTAGTTCCAAGTTCATTCCAGTGGTATAAGTTCTTTTAAGTTTTGGTGATCTTTTGATGGTTTTTTTAGCTATCAAATATAGGAGTTATATTTTTCACTTTGAGAGACATATCTTGAGGCATTCTATTTTCTAGATTCTACTCTAGGCACATCCCATATAGTCTTTTCTTTTTTTGCATTCTAGTGGATATCTTGGTTGTTTCAAGTCTAAAGATTGATTTTGTTTCTTTAAATGATTTTTCATGGGGTGTACTATCTCTTGTATCAACTTTATGTCTCTTTTGATCTTTTTTGACATCCTTTTGTAGTATTCTTGCAAATGTATTTGGATCAAGTGTCACGCTATTGCATTTTAGGATCTTGCATATCTTTGTACTTTTTTGTACTTGTACTACATTATAAAATGTCTTGGGGCATTTCATGCTGGTTATACTTTCCATTTTATTTTGTTAAGTGAGTGCTCTTTCTATAACATTAGTCTAATGATGCGTGGATGACAAGTGCCATTATAAGTGTTTGTACTGCTTTTGCACTCTCTATGTTTCTGGTTCTTCTTTCTGCAGAAGATATTGCATTTAGTTTTAGTGTTCATGGCTTATCTCTCAATATTATAGGGAGCTTATTTTGGTTAGATTTCTTTCTTGGTTTGATGGAGTGGGCTATGTATTTAGTATTTGATCTTATGTACTAGGTGATTGCAGTGGCTGGATAACTATGCATTTCTATAGGATGAATCATTTAGCATTCCATTCCTATTTTTGGAGGCCCTGAAGATATCTTCCATCTTTGGTCAATCAACTCTTTAGACTTTTTCCTCTCTACCTAGTCATGTTCTATACAGAGGAGGTTCTTTAGATTAACCATTTGGCAATGTTTGCAACTTCATGCCTTAGTGGTGTTTTTCATGATCATCCTTTTGTTGCTATCTTCTAGAATATTCTTTCCATCTCTTTTTGGAGTAGAGTTTTTCCCATGTTTTTTTTCTCTATTTCTCCTCTTTTTAAAATTTGGTTGTGCTTGGGTACCTCATCAGGCCTTTATTGTCAAGACCCAAATCTTCTTTTAGTAGTAGTTTCTAGGTTTTTAGCTACTCCCTAAGTTTGTGTTAGAGTAGTATTTTATTAGTAATTAAATTATCTTGATTTAATTATTTAGTCACTTATTATCTCTAGTTTGTGTAAACTAAACTTTAGGCATATAATGATTAATTCTTTTATTAATGATTATCATGCAACTTAGGTTTGTTACTTGTTAGGATTTTGATCTACTTTATAAAGATGATCTCTCTTTGTAATTTATTAATTCACTTTTGATAATAGAAATCTCTTTTTTCTCATCAAGAATGTTTCATCTATGATCCAAGAACTCCAACCTCCATAGCTTTTGCTTCTCTCTTTTTATGACAAGTGTTTACATGGAGAAGATTCTTGAGGTATGGGGTTGATCTTTCATTAATTTGAATAGTGTCAACCATTAGATGTTAGTGTCTTCTTACCATTCAAATGTTACTTCAAATAGTATAGCAACATCTGGTTGGCCACAAACTCACAACTCGATATTAGCCATGAAGAGTTGGCAACACTAGCAAGAAAAGCCTTCAAATTGGCTTTAACCCCCAACAATATAAGGAGTGGATTCTACAAGATAGGGATATATCCTTTAAATAGGGATGCCCTAGTGAGTGATATGAGGCCAAGTGAGGCATTTATTATTGATGAGGATAACAAATATGGAGTAGTTTACATAGAGCCACAACCCACAAGTAGAGGATCAGAAGTATCTATTGTTGTTGCTAATGAAAATATTGATGATTCATAAGGTGAGGGTGAGACAATTGATGTTGAATCCTTCATGCAAATTAGAAGTTATACTAAATATATGATAAACATTTTTGTGAGAGAAAAATTGTGTAGGGCCAACTTGGTGTAGGAGCACCAATGATAGGTATAGGTCATTAGGTATCAATAAGAGTCTTGATAATACCATAGTAGGAATAAGGATTCATGCATGGGAAGCACACATGTAAGGCATGATAAGCAATTAATTAAAATGTTGCATTTATTAGCAATTAGGAGAAAAAGTGCAAAAAGTTGATTTAGAGGGATAAATAATCATAAAAGGGTAGTTAGGCATGAAAATGGTCTTAAAATGGGCTAAATACCTTCCGTGGATGATTTGAAGGCACAAGGTATGGTCTCACCTAGTCAAAGATGTAAAAATGCAAAAAATTGTCATTTTTGCAAAACTTGCACATTAATAATTTTTCTTGTCAAAGTTGCAATTCCTCTTCCACCTTTTCCACTAGGATTCTTGAATGAAACTACATGCTCCACCAAACACCATCAGAGCTTTATGGCTAATCTTCCTAGTTTTCATGCTTATTTTCTTACCTAGCAAATATAAAATAGAAGTCAAAAGGTGGTTACCAATGAATAGATGTTGGTTTTGTTAGTTATGAAATGAATATTTAAATCCCTCCAAGTCACTTTTGTATGGTTGGGAGTTTTGGAGTTGTATGGATGCATACAAAAGACAAGAAAATCCACAATACTTGGGATGAAATTTGAAGTTTTGGATTGACATGTGATTGGATCAATATTTTTTCTTTGGAATATAGTTTTTTATTTGTTAATCTTGTGTTTTGTTTTGGTTTTAAGTTCTTATCAATCCATTGGTGTTCTCAATAAATGTTTTACTAAACTACCTATTCGTTGGCCAGTACTATTGTAGACTTTGCAAAATGGTGTCTATCAACATTCCCCATAGTTGAAACTTCATGAAACCTTGAAGAATTCTAGTAGACACCTTGTATTCTATGTATTAGAAAGGATGGAGCTAGGAGTGAGGGGCCAAGCTATTTCCTTGGAAGCCCTAGGTGAGATAGTATTGTACTGAGGTAGAAATTAAACCAAGGAGAGAAGATTTCTTGCAAGGGTGAAATGAATTGGTTACAATGGGTGTTACAAAAGGATAGAGGATAGTGTGAAGTCATTTTGTTTTAGGGAGAAGATTTGAAGATATCTAGGAATTGAGAAAGAGAAGATTTTCTCTTGATTGGTTGTAATTGTTGATTCACCCTAGCAAAACCTAAAAAATAGGGTTAGGTCATGTGGTAGGTGTTGAGAACCTAAAACCTTAAGATTATTGAGGTTTTTGGAAAGGGGTATTAACATATAAATTTTATTTGGAGTCTTCTTGAGGAAAGTTTTGTATAAATTTATATTTGGTCCATTAGGAGGGCTAATTGAGTGCTACTAGGCCTAATAGGAAATTTTTATGAGTTTGAAGGGATTGTATAGAAATCTAATGAATGGATTATAGTAAATGGATGGAAAGAAGTCCAAGACACCTTAGGAAGAGTCTCCAACCCTTGAAATAACTAGTAAGTCATTAAGGAGGCCTAAAATGAAGTTTTTAGTTAGTGTGCAAGCCTAAAGAGATATGATAGCCTAAGGGAAAAGTTGTCTCTAATTGATTAGGGTTAACTTGTGTAGTAGGGGATACCAAGGAAGGCTTATCAACTATATACATTACTCTAGACTACTCTTATCAAATTGGTATCAGAGTAAGTTTTATTTTGGGAGAAGTGCATATTTGGAAATGAAGGGATATCCTATATAGGATCCACCATGGTGACAAATGTAGAGTTGGGTAAAAAGATTCAAGAGCAAGATGAGGAAAACTTGGAGTTGAAGGTTAATATAATAACCTTGGAGAAAACACTTGAGAGAGCAGCTCTCAAGATTAAAGTAGTGACCAATAAGGTTAACCAATAGGAGAAACATAGCAAGCAGAAGTAGTAGGTGTTTGATGAAGTGGAGACACCCACACCTGATCCTAAAATAGAAGAGGAACCATTTCTTAAGGAAATCAAAGCATTGAATTATAAAGCATTGGAATGAGTGCCACTTTTTAGTGGAAAATTGGATAGAAACCATGTCTTGGAATGGTTGGAAGGAATGGAAAACTACTTTGAAAGTGAGAATGTGATAGAAGCCCAAATAGTAAAAGTAGCAAAGACAAGGATGAGAGGAGAAACTCTCACATGTTTGAAGTTTATTCAAGATGAAAGAGTGAAAGATAGAAAGAAACACTATGCAAATTGGAAGAGTATGGTAATAAAAATTCAACAAACCTAACTTCCTAAGGACTTTGAAGTGTAGATGCATACCAAAAGGCACAATCTCAAACACAGGGATAATGACATGACAAGTTATACTAAAGAGTTCCAAAAACTATGCCTAATGTCCAAGGTGCAAGAAGCTAAAAGCATCAAGATAGCAAGATATGTTAATGTCTTGAGGTGGAATATTCAAGAGGAGATTCAATTGTGGGCTCCTAACACAGTGCAAAAGTACTATCAACTAGCACTTAAGGTTAGGGAAAAGTTGAAAAAGAAGTGACTTCAGAAATAGAAGTAGAGGCAAAGGCAAAGAGAAAAGCAATTAGAGAGGTAACTTTGGTGGTGGAAGAGGCCAAGAAAATAGACCCAAAGGGGATAGTAAACCAAGTGAACAAAGTGGTTCAAGCAATCTAAGAAAAGGGATTTAACCAAAGAGGCAAAGACAACAATAGTTTTAGGGGCAAAAATAACTATCAAGGTAGGGGACCTTCATAGTTTGCCACCATGAAATGTTACAACTATAACCAACTATGACATCCCTATTATAAATTTCCAAAGAAGGCTTCTACCTTAGGAGAAAGAAAGGTGGTATATGCTCAAGAAGATAGTGGAAACAAGAAGATTATTGATCTTCCACTTGATTTATAAGGGAAGAATCTAATGTTCAAAAGAACACTCATTAGGGAGCTGATGAAGGAGGAGCCAAGTCAAAGGAGAGCCCTATTTAGGGTCAATGCAAGCTAAAAAACAAGGTATGCAAGGTTACATTGACTCATTTTCTACTAATAACATAGTGTTAGAAGAAGCAATAGATAAATTGAAACTTAAAAATCTTCCTCATGACAGTCCTTAGAGAGTCACATGGCTAAATAAGAATTAGGATGTAGTGGTGAAGGAATAAGCCTAGGTTGACCTAAACATTTGTAGGTATAAGGATAGAGTTCTTTGTGATATATTTCCCATGGATGCATGGCATCTCCTTTTAGAGTGGCCATGGCAATATGACCAAGAGGCATAGTATGATGGTAGGAAGAATTTATACAAATTCTAGGAAGGAGAAGAGTCTTATACCATTAAATCTTTGTTGGGAAGGGAGAGAAACATGTTGGTGGAACTTAATGGACTCATGGCAAGAGAAAAATAATTCCTAAACCTTATGAAGGAAGGAGAAGGCACCAGGTATGCCATAAACCTCAGAATGCAAGTAGCATAATTAGATCACAGTTGCCTAAGGAAGTGTAGGACCTACTAAATTAGTTTGATGAAATTTTAAGTGATGGGAAGCACACTTTTCCACCTAAGAGAGCTATCAACCATTAGATAGACTTCATCCCTAAAGAAGCTTTTACTAGTAAGGCATCTTATAAGATGACACCTACTCAACATGAGGAGATTTTTAGAAATAATAGTCCACCAAGATAACTAAGAGGGGGGTGAATCAATTATCCAACAATTAAAACATTTATCTTCTTTAAAAAAACTTAACCATTCAACCAAAGTAAAAAAAAAACATGCAAAGATGCACATAGACAATTACACTAGATATGTTGATTAGGGAAACCCTTGATCAAAGGGAAAACCATGGTGGGAATGATGCCCACAAGATGATTTACTAATATAAATATTCCTTGTTAGAGGATGGACCCTCTTAAGAGTCTATTACAACATTTAGTACAATGAGTCCCTATTAGGAGACTTTGAATCCTTGTTAGAAGATTCCAACCTTGTTAGGAGTTGTGTTGCCAACCCTATTAGGAGTTGTAGTATAATGATGCAAGAAGAACCCACTATCCAAACATGCAATTTCAACTACAAGAAGAGATCACTTCTCAAAAAAGTAATTTATTGTTATCCTTTTTTTCCTCTATCCTTTCCTCTATCTTGTCAACAAGACCAATTACTGCTAAACCTCATAGAATAGGTCACAAACCTTGGATCAAAATACCAAACCTTGGATCACTCAACAAAACCTTAGCAATGAATTTTCCTTCATTTTCGAACTACTCTACTCAACTTTGCATTCAACACTCTTTGCTTCTTATCATCAATCATTAAATCATTCATTCACATTTCATGATAAAGGAAAATATCCTTCATTTATATCAATTCCATAAAAAATTCTTGGAGTCAGCTATTAGTCCTTCTTAATTAATTATTATAGGACCACATTAAGAACACATTACACTTAGTGATAACCTTAATCTTTTTCCTTGCAACTTGAATAACTTTTTGTACACTTAATATTGTGATCAGCAAGCTTAGCTACATCATCCACAAAGTGTATTCTTCATGTCCTCAACCTTGATCTTCAAAATATAACAAGTTTACTATAACATGTCTCTATAAACTCTATCTCTAAATAGACATCACCAAAACTTACATAACTTCTTCTAGACTTATCCTTTTTGCTTCCAAAGTTAACTACATATACTGGATACTTAGAAGTATCTCCCATAACCTTAGGTGGTTATCATGCTCAACTAGCTATCCTTACCAACTTAATCTTTATTTTGTTCTTCTTTTAGATACCACAAAAGACATCAAACATGCTATGTTGACATCAATGAAAAACTCAGTCATGAATGTAACATATCATCAACATTTATGCTTCCAACCAATCTTCCAACAATATCCCCCTTTGGCATTGATGACAACATAGATGAAAAAAATCTAGTTCCAAGAATACCAACAAAAGACTATTAGTCTTCAAATCCTCTTCATCAATCATACTCCCCCATTGATATACCTCAATGTGCTTTATACCAAGCTGTCATTCTATATACTGTGCTTATGCTAAACATCTTCCTCAACATACTGCCAAACTTCTCCACTTAGTATAATATTTTTCATGCCAAACTTCTCCCATTTAGCATAATGTTTTGTATGTAATACTTTTTCCCCATTGACATCAATGTAAAATATTTTTGCAACCAACCTCTCTACATCAAACTCAACAACTTACTAGCTTAAGTGTCAAAAGACACTGTCCAAAACAATACGGAAAAGAGTTCTAGATGACTCTATCCATCACAAATACTCCCCTATATAGGAAGCATCAACATCTAATCTAGACAAATAATGGTGCTCTGTTACCTTGGACTAATGCACTCTTGTATCTACTATTCTAATGTAGGAAGGGGCATAACCCCAAGCATACCTCACAACTACTCAAAAGTCTCTTTGGGAAGAGGCTTAGTGAATATATCTACAATCTTCTCTTTAGTTCTTACATAGTCCAATCTAATTTTCTTTTCTCCAAATTTTTCTCTCAACATATAATACTTAATAGAAATGTGCTTAGTTGTCAAATGCAATATTGGATTATTAGACATATTTACCATGCTTGTGTTGTCACAATGCATAACAAAAGGTTCACTAATCTCTATGCTTATATCCTTCAACATCTATTTCATCTAGATAACTTGATTGCAATTATTTGCTCCTACAACATACTCTACTTTAGTTATACTTTGAGATGTACAATCCTAAACCAATCTTCCTCCAAGAAAGAAAGCTCCTCCACTAGTTCTTTTTTTGTCATCCATACTACCTACCTAATCTGCATCAATATAAGCACTTAGATTAAAATCATTAGATCTATCATACCATAATCCAAACTCAGATGTTCCCTTTAGATATCTAAATATTCTTTTAACTGCTACATAATGCGCTTCTCTGGGATCAGCCTAGAATCTTGCAACAATTCCAACTACATTTTCTATATCTGGCCTTGTGTGAGTAAGATATTACAATCCTTCAATCATAGATTTGTACTTCTTCTACTCAATAGTAGGTGTCTCATCCTTAGTAGATAACTTGTGTCTAGTTACCATAGGTGTTCCTAAGATTTACATGTTTCCAATCCAAATATTTTCACTAAATCCTTCAAGTACTTAGTCTGAGAAATAAAGATTCCTTCTTTATTCTATACAATCTATAATCCTAAGAAATATTTCATCTCTCCTATCATATTCATTTCAAATTCTTTCTTCATTTCTTCTACAAACTTCTCACTTTCTTCACCATTACCTCCAAATATAATGTCATCAACAAATATTACCATAATCATCAAGCCATCATCAATTTCTTTCCAATACATATTACTATCAACCATACCTTTGCTATATTTGAGCTTTTTCAAATGCTTGTCTAACCTCCCATACTAGGTTCTGGGTGATTTTTCAATCCATACAATGCTTTCCTCAGTTTGCATACTATGTCCTTGTCATCTATCAAAAGTCATCCTTTGGGCCACTCAATGTATACCTCTTCTTCAAGTTCTCCATTCAAAAATGTTGACTTGACATCCATCTAATATACTTTGAATTTCTTCTATGCTACATAGGCTAAGAATAATCATGCTACTTCTATTCTAACCATTGGAGCATAAGTCTCCTCACAATCTATTCCTTCTTGTTGTGAGTAACCTTTACATACCAATCTTGCTTTGATTCTTACAACTTCTCCTTGCTCATTCATCTTATTCCTAAATACCCATTTGGCTCCTGCCACATTCTTGTTTGCTGGTCTAGAAAACAATTCCCATGTTCCATTATTTTCTATCTAATCCAATTCTTCTTTCATAGCTTGTTTCTAGTAATCATCTTTGCATACTTCATTTGCATTCTTAGGCTCAACTTGAGATATCAAGCATATTTCTTCATTCACTCTACTTCTTGTCATCACACCTTTGTCTTTGCTTTTGGTGATCTATTTGGATGGGTAATTCTTTATCGTGTTCTTTCCTGAACTAGGAGTTGTTATCTCAACTCTTGGCTCTACCAAAGGTTTTGAGCTTTGTTACTATCTTTGTTCTCCTTCATTCTACAAATCATTGTTAGTCTCAAGAAATACTTCATCATTCCTTGTCTTGCTAAGAGCATTATCATCATCTAAATTGTAATCAACTATTCTCTCTTGTATTTTAAACTTCTCATCAATTCACATATTTGCACTTTCCATAATAGTCTTAGTTCTCTTATTATAACATATATAAGCCTTTCTTTTCAATGAATAACCAAGAAACATACCTTCAAAACTTCTAGCATCAAACTTACTAATGTTATCATCTCTCTTTATGTAACACTTACTTCCAAATATTCCAAAATACTTAGCTATAGGTGAGTGACCAAAACATAGTTCATAAGGTGTCTTGTTTGTGTCCTTCCTAACTTGGACTTTGTTTATAGTGTAGTCTATTGTATTCACAACTTCTCTCCAAAATGTCTTGTATACATCATTTTCTACTAACATAACTCTTGCAACTTCTATAACTAACTTGTTTCTCCTCTCTGCAATGCCATTTTGTTCAAGAGTCTTCAACTCAATTATTTCTTCTACTCTAGGATCATATCTTAGTTATTCAATCTAATTCCCATTCTGCAAAACATTATTAATGATAAATTCTATGTTTTCATGGTTAGCCTTTGGATCAACAATAGTTACCAAAGCTATCTCTTCTAATACTTTCTTTTTCAATTCACTCTTATCATCATAATCATTTAAATATCTTTCCATACTTTCTTTAAATTCTTCATCTATATAAAAAAGTGAACTCTTTCTAGTTTTTCTTACTCTCTTAGGGCATGTAGGTGAATAATAACTAAACTCTATCCAACAAGAAAAAACTTCCATACGCTTAAATCTGTACATAATTCTGATCTCTCACTAAGAAGCTCTATCTTCATGGTGTTGAAATTTTCTCCATTATATTTAGGACTATCGTTTCTAAAATATCTTGCCATTGATCTCCCAAAGCTATTAAATTTTATCTTCAAGGACCTAATGCTTTAATAGAAATTATTAGAAACAATAGTCTACCAAGATAACTAAGAGGGTGGGGGGGGTGAACCAGTTATCCAAGAATTAAAATATTTATCTTCTTTAAACAAACTTAACCATTCAATCAAAGTAAACAACAACCATACAAAGATGCACATAGACAATTACACTAGATATGTTGACTATGGAAACCCTTGATCAAAGGGAAAACCCCAGTGGGAATGATGCCCACAAGATGATGTACTAATATAAATATTCTTGTTAGAGGATAGACCCTATTAGGAGTCTATTACAACATTTAGTACAATGAGTCCTTGTTAGGAGACTTTGAATCCTTGTTAGGAGATTAAAACCCTATTAGGAGTTGTGACAACCCTTTTAAGAGTTGTAGTATAATGTACTCAATAAGAGCTCACTATCCAAATATGCAATTTCAACTATGAGAAGAGCTCACTGCTCAAACAAGTAATTTACTATTATCTTCTTTTTCCTCTATCCTTTCCTCTATCCTGTCAACTAGACCAATCACTATCTAACCTTGTAGACTAGGTCACAAACCTTGGATCCAAATACCAAACCTTAGATCACTTAGTAAAACCTCAGCAATGAAGTTTCCTTCACTTTTGCATTACTTTGCACAACTTCTCATTCTGCACTCTTTGCTTCTTATCATTGATCATTCAGTCATTCATTCCCACTTCATGATAAAGGAAAATATCCTTCCTTTATACTAAGTCCATAAAATGATTCCCTAAGTAAGCTATTAGTCCTTCTCAATTAATTATTATAGGACCACATTAAGAACATGTTACACTTTGCGATAACCTTAATCTTTTGCCTTGCAACTTGAATAATTTTTTGTACATGCAATATTATGATGAGTGAGCTTACCCACATCATCCCCAACATGTCTTCTCCATGTCCTCAACCTTGATCCTCAAGATATCAACTCTACTAAGAGATATAACTAGTTTACCACAACATACCTCTATAAAATCTATCTCAGAATAAACATCACCAAAACTTACATAACTTCTTCTAGACTTATTCTTTCTACTTCTAACATTAATTACATCTACTAGATACTCAAAAGTATCTCCCATAACCTTGGGTGGTTATCATGCTCAACTAGTCATCTGTACCAACTTAATCTTTCCATTTTTCTTCTATTAGATACCAAAGAAGACATCAAACATGCTATGTTGACATCAATTGCAAACTTAGTCATGAATATAACATATCATCAACATGGCAAGGTGGGGTCCTAGAAGGATGGCAGGGTGAAGGTGAACAAGGTCTACTTTCGAATAACGAAAGAGGTCATTGTGACTGTCATCGAAATCCCTATCAAGGGTTTTAAATTCTTTAGGGATAAGAAGCTCTCAGCCAATGTGGTTAGGGACTTTGTGGAGAGTGAGAAGGAACTGGAGGTGCAGAGAAATATTGACACCTACTATGTCCTCGACTCCATGAAGAAGTAGTGGAGGTATGTTCTGAGAGCCGTTATCGAGTACATCACATTGGACCCTAGGTTTGATAGATCTTGTACCCACCACTTTGTTATATTGAATCATTTCTAGCATAATGCTAATATTTCCTTTCCATATTATTTGTTAACCTCTATGAGCAAGGTGGTGGATAGCTTCAAAAATAAGCCCACCACAAACTCATCTCTGCATGAGAGGCTGCTACTACTTATCCATGCGCACTTCAAGGCTTAGACTATAAGCATCACTCCCCCTCAGGCAAAGAATGTGGAGTCTAGTAGTTCTAGTTACCCCTCTGACTCGAATGAAATTTAGAGCCTTAGCTCTAAGGAAGGAGGGATCTCTTCTTTGGGGAAATTAGCGACTCACCAAGCTAAAAAATTTCCCTCCCCCATAACCCCTAGCAGAAAAATCCCTAGGGATCTTGGGTAGAAGCCTCCTGAGAAGGATGAGGAGGGAGACAATGATGATGAGGAGGAGTCAAAGTCTGAGGAGGTGGTTAAGGAGACGTAGGAGGAAATTAAGGATGAAAGTGGAAGGAAGAAATGCAAGAGGGAGAGTTTGGAGGAAGTGTGCTCTCAGTTTGAGGAGGTGTCTGTGATGTCCCTATCTTCTATCCACCTCCAAGCCCAACCTAAGGAGTAGAAAGAGGAGAATGTAGGGTATGTGGAAGGGGAAGTGTAGGTCAATGATAGGAGGAAATCTTGGATAAAATTTAATGTCAAGACTTTGAAGATGGGCCTCTTCAAGGAGGCCATGAATCCCCAAATCCTCATAGAAAATCAAGAGGAATCATGGCTGGAAGAACTCATTGACCCAACGATAGTGGCTATTTCAGACAGAGCTAGGGAGATAGGGATGAACCTCTTGAATAATGCTCATAACAGTATGATTGAAAATTTTAGATCAATCAAATGGATTTTCCATGAGCTGGAGGAGGTCAAAGAATAGGTGAGACATATTGAGGCAACAAGTAATGGGAGGGATGCTAATAGGAGTATGGATTTGGCTGACAGGCTCAGTCTGGTGGAAAGAAGGATACACAACCTGGAGAACTACAATCACAACCTTGCCAATCAATTCTCTTTGCTAAGATCCATTAACAACAACATCATCTCTCTTACAAGCTAGATCAAAGATAGAGAAATGTAGGATGGTGAGGAAGGAAAAGACAGGGATGAAGCCAGAATGGAGGATGACTCTACAAAGGACAACACCATTCCTAATAAAGACTAGGGGGACCAAAGGGTGCAACAGCTGGAAGCGAAGGAGAATCAACTAGCCTTTGAGGCTACTCAGGTTATGTAAGAGTTGGAGTAAAAGAGTGAGGAATAAATCTCACATGTTTTTCTTTGTCTTTTGGCTTTTGTTCTGGCTTTAGGCCATGGTATTGCTTCTCTTTTTTCCTGGTCTTTTCTCAAAACTCTACTTTTTGGCTAGGCTTTATGCTTATTATCAGCCTCTAAACTTATACTTTTTTGGCTGGGCTTTCACGCTTATTATCAGCCTTATATGTTTTAACTATTGGGTTTCAGGATCCTTGTAAAACCTATTTATCTAATCAAAAACATATCATCAACATTTATGCTTCCAACTAATTTCCCAAAAATCTCTCCAATCTTCTAATATAAATAACCAAGTGAGAGCAAGAATTCTTTGTGATATACATTGATAAGGAAGAGTGTGAATCCATGTACAGTACCAACTATCTTGGTTCAGGAGGTACTTGGAGAATGTGTAAAAATTAAAGGGAAATCAACAAGATAACAATTAGGTACAAATTCCCAATCCCAAGGATTGAAGATTTACTTGATTACTTGGGCAATGCAAAGTACTTCACCAAAATTAACTTAAAGAGTATTCAAGGGCTAGGCTAGGGATTTGCAACTGGGTCCTATAAAAAGAATAGATAGATTATTGTAGGGTCATGCATGCAGGGGGGCTAAAATTTTAAGGTAGGGCAAGCTAAATTTTGATTTACATAGGGTTGATCGATGCATCATTGGGTTTGGATAATGAGAAAGTACCTATAGTCTTATATACTACATAGCCAACCAGTGGCTAGCTGAGCAACCTCTTCCTATGGTTAGCCATAGGAATTAAGTTGTGTCCAATTGATCCACCCTATTAGACACTAATGTTGGACCTAAGTTGAATAACCAGGCCCTTTACCCTTTCCCCATAGGATGTTTCTAGCCCACCCTAAAATTATATGGGCCAGGGGTGCTGCCAACTATGGAGATTGTTCTAACTTCCTCCACTTAACTGGCACTAAAGCCTACCTTTATTAATGATATAAAGGGAGGGGCAACCTTCTAGTTTTCAACTCATTGGGATCAACCATCCATCTAGCCATCAATCCTACATGCCCATTATAATAGTAGGGCCATGACCCAAGCTCCTTTGCACACCATCCTTTCTTTGTTTCATGTCTAACTAAAGTGCCCCATAGAATAGTAGGGCCTTTTGTTCCATGGTTAGGTGTTGATAGCATGAGCTTGATATTTCCTTCCATCCATCCTAAACACCCTTTGGGCTATAACTCCACTGTATCCCTAATCAAATGCCATTATCTCCACCCTACTATTATACGGAAAACTTGGCTAGGTTTGCTAGAAAAGAGGGCAAAAGAGATTAATGTTACTTGAACTGTCCATTAGAATAGTAGGGCTAGTTGTTACTCAATGAGAACCATCCTCACGATAATAGTAGTTAGCCTAACTAGTCCTATATAGTAAAGGGCCTCTACACACACCAACCTTACTAGGTTGGGGTGGGTGGGAGAAATGGGTTCATTCATTAAGTATGGATGAGGAGCTACCTCATCTTATAGAAGGGTCAGGCTCCCATCCAAAAATATTACCATTTGGTGGGGGTGGCTCTTATTCTAGCAGGCTTCTTATGCTAGTTGAGAATAATAGAGTAATAGGGGCAAACAATTGAGGTAGGGCTAGGTGTAGGGGTTATCCCTTAGTCTAGGTTTTTGTCACAAACTACTAGGATTAGTTCAGGCTGAGTTCAAGCTTCCTTCTTAATAGCATTGGCACACTTTAGAATAGTATGGTAGCTGGTCACTACTTTTTTTGGCTATGAACTACTTTCTCATTGTTCTAGAATAATCTAATAATAGCCCCCCCTATCACCTACAAGGAAGGGGCCTAACACCCTAAAATTCTATGGCTATTCTTCTCAATTCTATATGTAACATGCCCACCCCTTACCCTATAGTATATTGAGTAGAGATAGGGGCCTATAAAATTGTGGGAAATATGGATGTATAGGTCCCCAACCCCAACCTATTAATTAATAATCTAGAAAGAGGAAGGATTAGGGCCCCTACTCTATAGCGATATAGCTCTTCTAGCTCAAGTATCCATCCAAATGAATGTATTCCAATTTAGGTTCAATGGAAAGAATCTACCTCCACAACTAATCTCTCCTCCTACCAAAAGTTGTAGGGGCCCATAGAATAGTAGTCAACAATTTCTCATTGACCAAATAAGGATTAAGGAGAGAGATGAGTGGAAAAGAACTTTTAAGACTATTGAGGGATTATATGAGTGGTTAGTGATGCCTTTTGATTTGTCAAATGCCCCCCTCCACATTCATAAGGCTCATGAATGAAGTCTTTGCTAATATTGGGTAAGTTTTTTGTAATTTACCTTGATGATATCTTGATTTTTAGTAGTTCAAAGGAAGAACATTTAACACACTTAAGTTTGGTTTTAAAAAGGTTGTCTGATGTTAAGTGTACCATCAAATTGGAAAAGTGTGATTTTATGAAGGAATAATTGGTCTACTTGGGTTTTGTCATCTCAAGGGGACAACTCAAGATGGATCCTAGCAAGGTGTAGGATATACTTAGTTGGCCAACACCCAAGATTGTCTCAAAGGCAAGGAGCTCCAATGGTTTAGCACAATTTTCCAAGAAGTTTGTTAAGCAATTTAGCCATATTTGTGCACCTTTGTTGCAGACCATTAAAGGTGGAGTTAGAGCCAACTTCAAGTGGAGTGATGAAGCCACTAGGAATTTTGAATTGTTGAAACAAGAAATTGTGATTCAACCCATCTTGGTCTTGCCTAGCTTTGAAAAGTTGTTTTCTCTTGAATACGATGCTAGTAACCTTGCCATTTTTGCATTTTTACATCTTTTACTAGGTAGGACCATACCTTATGCTTCCAAATCATCCATGGAAGTTATTTAGGCCATGTTTAGACCATTTTCTTGCCTAAATACCCTTTTATGCTTATTTATCCCTCTAAATCAACTTTTTTTACTTTTGCTCCTAATTTATAATAAATGTTGTACATTACAACTAATTGTTTATCATGCATTATATTTGTGCTTCCCATGCATGACTCCTTATTCCTAATAGGTCTTATCAAGACTCTTATTGATCCCTAATGACCTTTTCCTATCATAGGTGCTCCTGCACCATACTCCCACAATGAGTTGAAAAGTCCTTCTATGACTTTCAGAGGGGATCAAAGAAAGGTCAATGCCCTTCTTCTCAAAGTTTGCTTCTAAAAACCAAGTGGATTCTGTAATCACCTAAAAATGGTCATCTAGACTATTAGCCCCCTTTTCAACATTTTGGCTAAATTAATTTAATCACTTACCTAAGCCAAATTGCTAATAATCAATTTATTTGATTATAACCTATAGCTTGACTATGATATCCTAAGTTCATTATTTGATTAAAAGAACATGTCCCCTTTTAATTAAATAAAAGACCCCATTCTTCTAACCCACTTAAAGTGAACACATAAAGTCCCTTTTCTATTTTGCAATTAAAAGAAAAGGCTTTGTGACTTTTGTCTTATATGACAAGTCAACTTATATTCTATTTGTTGATTTGTGTGTGCACATGGATCACTCCTATTTTTGAATTCCACCGTTGATCATCCACCATCTTAATCTTGATCTCTACCATCCATACATCTTTAAAAGGGAGAGAGCTTTCCCCCTCAATCCATCATCATTTGAATGTTGTTATGCTACAGGTTTTCTAACAGGTTTCTTTGGAGCTTTGTGAAGAACTTCTCTTTCTTGTCTACATTCTCTCATCCATGGCATTCTAGCTTAGCTTAGCTTTCATTTTTACATGTAGCTTAATCTCACATAGCTTAATAATGGTATTGTAACACTCTCATCCATGCTTAGAATAGCTGCACTTTTCATATTCATTCTAATTTAATCTTTAGTTGCATTGCATTCTTCAGGATCTTTGGGTGATAGGAGAGTATGCTCTTCACCCTTGTGGTGAATCAGAAATCTTGACTTACCATTTGGTTTCAAGAGTAAGAGGCAACTAAATATCCTTGGTGTGTTTGGGAGAAAATGATTGGAATAGGAGAGTATGCTCTTCGCCCTTGTGGTGAATCAAAAATCTTGACTTCCAAAACTTGATCCACTCTTTGTGTAGTTTAGAATCCTTTAGAGGGCCTGCTCTCGGACAACCTGAGAGGAACGACCCAAGTGGGGACAAGAAAATTACCCAGCTCTTCCAACCCACTATAAACTCAAGGCTATCAAGGACACAAAACCTTGGTAGACATAGTGATTATCTTCGCCTACTGTGATCACTTATGAGATTTTGACCATAGGGAGATCACTAGGCAAGAATGCTTAAGGTACTCTTGTGGTCGCGAGATCGGTTACTCATCGCAAGGTGAGGTGTCCCGTAATTGGGAGCAAGAGGAACACTATGAACAGAAGCCCTATCTAAACATTCTAAGTTAGTAACTACCTTTTTTAGCCGCTCAACTTCTTGGTGCAAGGATTGATCCTAGTGGACTACCCAGATCACCCCAAGATTTACACTCACCATATGTGTTCCCTTGGTTATGCTTATGGCATTTCCATGACAAAGCCAATATCTCTTGTGGGCAACCACTTGGTGTGAGGTAAAGGAGCATCAAGCATGGGCCAAGTTGTTGAGTAATGAACCATATCCTTTAGGTAGATATTGCTTGATGTGTTCTCAAATGTGGTATACCAGTGAAAATCTTTTGAACATACACATGATGATAATTCTAGGGAATTCTTTTGAGACCTCAGATATGCTTGTATCATGCAAGATTTCTTTGTCCCTTTCTTGATTGTTTGAAGACTACTCCATGTGTCACTATCTTGCTTGGAAAGAAATTGCTTTTGAACATCAAACTTGCTATGCTATCAACTATTGTCAAACTTTGTCAACCAAGTCAAAACATCAAATGCAAACATTTTCTAGTGTTGCTTGCTAAGGGGAGTCTCATCATTTGATTTTTATTTTCTATGTCTCTAGTGCTTAAACATGCTTAAAGTGGCTCTTTGGTCTTAGTTCTCTTGGTCTATGCATGCTTGCTAGTTATCCTTTTGCTAAAATTGTTACCTTGATTTCTTGACTACACTCTTGGGTTGGAGAGTTGTTCACTTGTCACCCTGCTTGCTCTATCTATTTGGCTATTTGGGCATCTTGCCTAGCTATTGACTTGAGTCATTCATGTCGTAAGTTTCTTGGACATATTGTTTGACAAGTTGCTTTAATCTCTCTCTACTATCTTGGCAAGTGAACACTCTACCTCCTATAGTTTCAACATCAAGTTATCTTCTAAGCTCTTTTATGATTGGCTTTGCATCTAAAACTATGGAATCTAAACCCTGTGCTACCAAAATTCAACCAAATCTATATGATCATGATATCCTCCATGTCACTAAAGAGTTTCAAGATCTATATGCATAATACAAAGAACTAGAAGAGACGAATGATCTTTCTTACCTTCATCTCTCTAAGTGCATGATAGAAATGAAGTCTAAACTTGAGAAAAGGTTAGAGAAGAAGATTGCATCATTACATGAATCTTCCTTAAGGTCTTTACATGCATGTGAGTCACCTTCTTTGAGTTCATCCTCTTCTTCTAGGTCTACATGCTCTACTTCAAGACATCAAATGTCTTCATCTTCTAGATCTAAAGACCTCTTTAGAGAACAAGCAAATGATACATCCTTGGAGCATACGTCAAAATTTCATGATAAACCTATCTTTGACCAAGACAATGATGAAGACATGTATGCATGCTATTCACTTGGGAAGCAACCAAAGGACTCTAGACATAATTTTGATAGAACTTTTGCTCCCTTGGAAGATTCTTATGATGACACTTTGCAAAAACTTCTTGGCAATAAGATCATCATGTTACCAAAGTCTAGCTCATATGGAAACCCATTCTTGGATATCTATTGTGCTTATCATCAACATAATGAACATGCTACTTTTGTTTGTATAGAGCTTAAACATAAAATCCAAGATCTTATTGATAATGGAATTATTGGAACCTCTAATGATTCATGCGATGAGGATACTTTTCTTGAGCAAGATTACATTAATGAACCTATGTCTAGTAGTGGCTCCATTAAATCTTCCACTTCTTCCAACACTCATGCATCTCCCAACACTTCAAAGCTTTCCAAGATGCCTCCATCAAATAAAGAACCTAATGCTTTCCACATTGACTATGTGTATCCTCAAGGGCTATCTCTAAAAGAAACTCAAGCTAACCTTCACTTGGCTGCAAACCTTTTCCATGCTACTAATCCTAAACATTCTCAACCTTCATGCACTACTATGCCTAATCCAAACACTACTCCATTCACTCTTCATTCTCCCTTGTCCTTGGAAGTGGCTCCATGTCAAGAGGACTCTCAAAAAGAAAAAGCTATAAATGTCAAGAAAGATCAAGATCAAGCACCCTTTCATCTCTTTCAATATTTTCCCCCTCCATATCCTATATCTTGTCCACCCCCCAAGTATGATGAAGATACCACTTCCATTATGTCCCTTGAGCTTACTGAAAATTATGAGAAAAGTTCTCTTCATATGCTATCCAAAGCTACTTGTCAAGATCAAAGTATCCCCTCGTGCTCTACTTCTCCATATCCACTTCAAAATTGTGCTCAAGCTTCAAGTGCTACTATTAAAAATGTTGTTCCTATCAAAGGTACGCATGAGTCTATTGATGGCTTTGACCATGTTGCTCACTCTAAAGATGTTGATATCCCTTCCCACTATCCCTTTGAATCTTCTAAATCTATCCTTGGTCCTTATCCATCTAAGCTAAAGCATTCAAACCTTCCATCCATTTTGGGGCCTTATGTTCCTCCATCTCCTACATTCACTCCTAGCTCATTCCCTAGCTCTACTATAATACCTCAAGATCAACAAAGAAACTCATCCTTTATGACTTTTCACCCATATATACATCTAAACCAATCATATCAGTCTTATTCATCCACAAATCCTAAGTCCTTTGGAAGTGAGAATAAACATAAGAATCCATTGAAAAATGAAGATCACTATGTCCCATCTAATCGACATGTGAATGCTAAGAAGGACAATGCACAAAAGAGACCAAAAGGGTCCACTATTAAAAAAGCTAAATCAAAGAAAATATGGGTTCCTAAACCCATTATTGAAGAAATGTGTTTTGAAGTATCCAAAGGAAAATCTAAAGCTATATGGATTCCCAAGTCTCTTTTAAAAGACTTGAATATTGAAAATACTTCAAAGTTGACATTCGTGCTTCCAAAGGCTTCCATTCCATCTTCTTCTAAAAATATTTCTAAAAATATTCCAAAGCTTCCACTCCACTTTTTTCCAAATCTATTCTACCACCTCATATATCTAAACCTCAAGCTACTTCATCCATGATTTCTCCATCGTTCCAATACCCTTCAAGGTGTGTGTCAATGTTGATCTTGTACAATATTTCTACTACTCTCGTGAAATCCTCTAAAGCTTACACTAACTTTCTGTACATGAACTATTATCCTCCATATATTCTTCCTACTATTATTTCCCTTTCATCACCCTATCAACATCTTTGAGCATACCTTTCTACGGTCTTGGCTTATCATGGCTTATCTTTCCTATAGGAGCACTATCTACATTCAAAAAGATTGAGCTCTTTCTAAAAATTCAAAAAAAGAAAAAAAAAAGAAAATGTGCCTTGGTGAAAACTACTTCTTGTGGCACTTTGGTAGCAAAATTAAAGAGAAATAAATTTATCCTATGGTGAAAACTACTTCTTGTGGCACCTTGGATAAGTACCATGATGAAAACCTGGCAAACAAGCATCATGCGTAATTCTTCCATCATCCATCTATCCCCTCTTCTCTCTTTGATCTTGACAATGTTGAGCTATCTTTGCATATTGGCTATCTTATCCACGAGATTTTCTATTGTGCTCTCCCATTCACTCATAGCCTCTATCTTGAGCTTTATTCTTATTTCTCTATCCCATTGCTATACTATCTAGTTGACCCGTTGGTCTTGATCATAATAAATGAAACATGGTTCTCATAGGTCTCTTGACATGGCTACTCTTTTGGACTACACACTTCATGCTATCTCACTTGTTGGCATCATTTCTTATCCTATATGCTATCTTTCTCATTACTTCCATTGCTTATCCAAAATATGCTTCATATGACTATTTCACCTCTTTCCCTAGCTTGGGTACTCTTGAGGAGTCAGTCCTTGAGGATCACTTTCACTTGCTTCATACTCTTTTATCATCCATCTTTGTTTATCCACTGGCTCGTTGCTCCATCATATCCTATACCTTGCTAGACATTGGGAGAAAATAATGTGATCTTGCTTGAGAACTAGTGATATCTAAAACCTTCTAAAAAAAAAAATCCAAAAAATCATATATGATGCTGGAAAAATCCTAAAAATCAGAAAATGTCTTGAAAAAATGATCATCTTAGTGAAAACCTAGCAATAGGTGCTTTGATGTATCACCAAAAAAAAATTGAAAAAAAAGTCCTGAAAAAATCTGTCAAGTGGTGAAAACCTAGAAATAGGCACTACTTGAAACCCTTGCACCTATGTCTATCAGTCTCAATCACCCACTTTGCTACACATTTCCTAGCTTGGAATTGTTTCTTGTCCTTGTCTTGGGGGCACAACTTCTTAGCATATTGAGGTATTCTTGTGCATTGGGGTTTCTTGGACAACTCACAAAATAGTGTTTCTCAACACTTCCCCCACCTTGACATCAAGTGTTTTTCAACACTTTTTAGATAGTTTACCTATGGTCTCCAATGTCGCGATATTTCTCACTATCAGAATCAAGTCTGGAAGAAATGTCCAAGTGACTTACACACACGCACTTTAACACTTAAACGACTGAGCTATGCTGACATTTATCTACTTTGTGTGCTATCTATGATGATTTCTTTGCCATGTGTTCCCTCCCTAATAGTCTTTTGAGGATGTCATTGACTAGAAGACTGGGGGCATGGGGCATGTCTTCTTGATTTCTACTTGTGGGTATACTTTGTTTGTCTATAGTGTTGTAAGCATTTATGCTTGACCTATTCAACATTTTGACTTACAAATGTATCATCCTTGACTGTTTCGCAAGACCGCACTTGGGCTTTATCCTGGCGCTTATGCCTTGATACAGGTGCAATCTTGCTAAATTAAACTTAGGGAATCTAATCGCGCAGTTATCTTGACTTACATGTCTCTGATGCTTAGATTGGATTTCCACATACCTATCTAATATCGATCATATTCATATCCTCATAGTTATACTAGTGATGGTTGTGTGATCTCATGATGTCCCTAATAAATGCTCAATGATGAAATTAAGAGTCTAAATGTTATGCGCTTCTTGCTGGTAAACCACTTTTCATATTAGCTTGCATTTTAAGTTCATTTTCTAACTTAGTCTTGCATTCTTACATATGGGGAGAGCTCTCTTTCTTCATCTTTTTGTGGACATATCAGCTAACTCCTTTCATATATTTCTTTACTTTCTTCTTGTTCATGTCTTTTCACCTTCTTAATCTTTTGCTTCATCTCTTTTCTATCTTGTCATCACATTATATAAAGTTTTGACCTCTTAAATAATTTTGACGTCCTAGATTCATTTTTGGGATCGAAATCCAAATTTGAGTTCATCTTGATGGTCAAAATTGTCTTTTAAAATTCTACTTTCTTCTTAGCAGTTAGCTGACCTTTTAAGGTCTAATCTCTGAATCATCACTAGGGCATCTTCATTCCTTCATGTCTTCATCATTTCTATGCTTCATATCTACTTCTAGTCACCTTTTCACATCTAAATCATCTTTCTACTAGATTTGACCTAATTTTATGCTATATCCTACAAGGTCAACTCTAGTCAAATTGGGGCATTTTATCAATTTCTTATAGTCATTCTTGGGTTCTAATCATATATCTGTCATCTTGGACATTGCTATATTCTAATTTTCTCATGTCTAGCTAGTTTTTGCATCCCCTCACCTCATTTCAATTTCGATCCCGAGGGGGCAAAAATACTCTATCACTGATTGCTACAACTATCTATTTCTTAAGAGCATTTGTTTGACCTTATCACTTGTTTTCGATCTATATACTTTGCTAAGTGTTAGCATTCTTCTTAAATTCTGACATCATCTTTTCCTAGTGTTCAGTACTACCACTATCAGGCTGTACATTTAGGACTTGCTATCTTTTTCTACATTTCGTTCTACTTGGCTTTCTATTTTCTTTGACATAATGTGTTCCCAGATCGATCACACATTAGTCAAAGAGGGGCAAATGTAATCACCTAAAAATGGTCATCTAGACTATTAGCCCCCTTTTCAACATTTTGGCTAAATTAATTTAATCACTTACCTAAGCCAAATTGCTAATAATCAATTTATTTGATTATAACCTATAGTTTGACTATGCTATCCTAAGTTCATTATTTGATTAAAAGAACATGTCCCCTTTTAATTAAATAAAAGACCCCATTCTTCTAACCCACTTAAAGTGCACACATAAAGTCCTTTTTCTATTTTGCAATTAAAAGAAAAGGCTTTGTGACTTTTGTCTTATATGACAAGTCAACTTATATTCTATTGGTTGATTTGTGTGTGCACATGGATCACTCCTATTTTCAAATTCCACCGTTGATCATCCACCATCTTCATCTTGATCTCTACCGTCCATACATCTTTAAAAGGGAGAGAGCTTTCCCCCTCAATCCATCATCATTTGAATTTTGTTATGCTATAGGTTTTCTAATAGGTTTCTTTGGAGCTTTGTGGAGAACTTCTCTTTCTTGTCTACATTCTCTCATCCATGGCATTCTAGCTTAGCTTAGCTTTCATCTTTACATGTAGCTTAATCTCACATAGCTTAATAATGGTATTGTAACACTCTCATCCATGCTTAGAATAGTTGCACTTTTCATATTCATTCTAATTTAATCTTTAGTTGCATTGCATTCTTGAGGAACTCCTTGGGACATTTGCATTCCCTCATCTTGTCTTTGGAACATCCCATTGCATGGTTTACTAGCAAGAAGAGATCTCTAAGACTCATCTAAGAGCCTTCTTATTCTTGAAATATACTCTCTTGCACTCCATGGATAGGGAGCTCTAACCTGGCATCCAAGCATTCCCAACTCATGGAATCGTTTGGATAGAAGGGTTTAGAGTGGGACACTTTCGAGTGTACAGATTCACTATCTAGTTTTCCCTGCCACTTTACAAGGTGCTTTATGTAAGTATTGTTCCTAGTCACATTGTGCACTTTAGAACTCAAAATCTCCATAGCTTTTGGCTTGTTTGTAGATGGCTTAGGCAAGGTGGCTATAATGTCTTATAGGTCTGCATCCTTTGCTGGAGTGGAAGATGGAATGGGACCCTTTTAGGCTACCAAATATACAAATTAAATGTAGTGGATATGCCCATATTTTCTGGTAGGTCAATTTAGTATACATTTTATCCATACTTGGCTAGAATTTTGCATGGCCCCACCTTTCTCATCTGTAGTTTGTGTGATTCTCCTTTGGATAGCCTATGCTTATTAAGATGAACCATGACATAGTCCCCAACTGCAAATTGCACATCTCTCTTCCTTGTATCTATGTATTGCTTCATTCTTATTGTATTCTATTCCAAGGTTTATTTCACCATATCATGGACCTATTTCATGGAAAGAGAAAAGTTTTCAGCCATTGTACTAACCTCTACACCTTCCTTCATGTCCCTTAGCTCAAGAATGCCTCTAGGATGCACTTCATGCACCACTTCAAAAGGACTCTTCCCAGTAGATCTATTAATAGTATCATTGTAAGCATACTTTACTTGTCCAATAATGTGGTTGCAACTCTAACCATATTCTTTGGTCAAGCACCTTATAAGGTTTCCCAAGCTCTTGTTAACCACCTTTGTCTACCCGTTTGATTGAGGATGGTAGGAAAATCCAAATGAAAGGTTAGTGCCCAACTTATGCCACAGAGTCTTTCAAAAATGACACATAAATTTAGTGTCCATATTAGACACAATGCAAAGATGTAGTTCATGTATCCTTACTACCTCCCTAAAGAAAAAAATTGTAATGGCACATGCATCATGGATGGTTTTACATGGCACAAAGTGAGCCATTTTTCTGAATCTATCTACAATGACATAAACATTTTCATAAACTTTCTTTGTTTTAGGTAGCCCCACCACAAAGTCCATGCTCAAACATTCCTAAAGTCTTTGAGGAATGGGAAATGGTTGGTATAGTGCTGCATTGGTGGTAATTCCCTTGGCCTTCTAACAAACAATGCAACATTCAACATATCTCTTCACATCCCCGCTCAAAGTAAGCTAGTAGAAGAACTTTTGGACCAAATCCATTATTTTATGAACTCCAAAATGCCCACTTAAAGCACCATTATGCTTCTCTTAATCAATTTTTCTTTGATAGATCCCCTTGAGACACATAGTTGATTTCCTTTGAACAAGAGGCCTTCCTGCAAGGTAAAATTAGAATATTCATGATGAAAATGATTAGAATAATCAATACACACCTGATAAGGCTTGGCAAAGTCCGGATCATCAGGATATAACTCTTTGAAGTTATCAATTCCTACACTTGTAATCTACACTTCTTATATAGTCAACAACCTACCACTAATTTTTTTTGTAATGCCTTTCTTATGCATGATGGTGAAGGTATAGGCCTGAATATACTCCACCCACTTCATGTGCTTATGACTTAAATTATCCTATGAATTTAGAAAGCTCAAGGCCTGATTATAAAAATATACCACAAAATATTTAAACAATAAATAAGGCCTCCATTTCCTCAAGGCATACATCTCAAGGTCATTAGAAGAATACTTCCTCTTGGTTGCATTCAACTTTTCACTATGAAATGCAACTAGCTTACCCTCTTAGCTAAGGATTGCTCCAAGGCAAGGTTACTGGTATCACATTCAATGGTAAAAAGCTTTTCAAAAGTGAAAAGGTAACTTTCATGGATGATTTGAAGGCATAAGGTATGGTCCTACCTTGTCAAATATGTAAAATGCAAAAAAATGCCAATTTTGCAAAAAATGCACTTTGAAATGTTTTGCAAAAATTGCAATTTTTCTTATCAAAATTGCAAATATGGTTAGAAGTCACAAGGTGGTTTACCAATGAGAAAATGTTGGCTTAGTTAGTTGTGAAATGATTATGTAAAGCCCTCCATGTCACTTTTGTATAGTTGGGGGTTTTCGAGTTGTACGGATGCATATAACAGACAAGAAAATCCATGATAGTTGGAATGAAAGTTGAAGTTTTGGATTGACATGTGATTGAATAAGTGATTTTGCTTTGGAATATATATTTTTCATTATTCATACTTGTATTTTTTTTGTTTAAATTTATTATAAATCTATTGGTGTTCTAAATAAATGTTTTACTAAACTACTTGTTTGCTGGCCAGTACTAGGGCACACTTGGCAAAATGTTGTCTACTAGCCTTCACCATGATTAAAACTTCATGGAAACTTGAAGAATTATATAAGAAACCTTGTATTATATATATTAGGAAGGATGGAGCTAGGAGTGAAGGGCCAATCCATTTCCTTGGAAGCCCTAGGTGATACAGTGTTGTACTCAACTAGAAATTAAGCCAAGGAGTGAAGATTTCTTGCAAGGGTGAAGTGAATTAGTTAGGATGGGTGTTGTGGAAGGATAGAGGATAGTTTGAAGTCACTTTTTCTATAGGGATAAGCTTTGATGATTTCTAGGAAGTGAGAAAGAGTAGATTTTCTTTTGACTATTTGTAACTGTTGATTAACCCTAACAGACCCTTAAAATAGGGTTAGGACATGTGGTAGGTGTCCAAAACCTGAAACCTCAAGATTCTTGAGAGTGTTGGAAAAGGTTATCATTTATTTGGAGTCTTCCTGAGGAAATTTTTGCACAAATTCAGATTTGATCCATTAGGAGGGCTAATTGGGGGCTATTAGGCCTAATAGGAAATTTTCATGAGTTTGAAGGGATCGTACATAAACCTAATGAATGGATTGTGGTAAATAGATGGAAAAAAGTCTAAGACACCCTAGGAAGATCCTCCAACCCTTGCAAGAACTAGTAAGTCATTAAGGAGGCCTAAAATGTAGTATTTAGTTAATGTGCAAGCCTGAAGAGAAATGGTAGCCTAAGGAGAAAGTTGTCTCTAGTTGATTAGGGTTAACTTGTGTATTGGGGGATACCAAGGAAGGTTTATCAAATATCTAAATTACTCTAGACTACTCCTATCACAACTACCATTGCACATAACATTTAGTATCTAGCAAACCTAGACTAGCTAGCACACCATGATAGGCTAGAAAACCTTGAGAAGAAAACAACAATGATGTTGGATTGAGCTTGCCAATAAAATCTTCTCAGCCAGATTAATTGAAGGCTTCCATAGATATTGGTTAACCAATCAGTTGTGGGGATAATTCCATGTCCCTATATAATTTGATGATACCTAGGCCCAAAGTAACTATGATAGTAATTTTGAATTTATACCATGCATGCCACTTGATGGTGAAAAGCCTACCATTGTACCTAAAAAATTCCTATAACTACCTATGCCAAGGATGCATACAATTTTGATAGGTGTACAACTTGAAGTACTTTGTCTAAAAATAACTTATAGATTCTTACATCTGATGACTATGTTAAGAAACTAAGGAAGTAAGAAGATATT
The DNA here is from genome assembly GCA_028749045.1 of Cupressus sempervirens. Classification (NCBI taxonomy): domain Eukaryota; kingdom Viridiplantae; phylum Streptophyta; class Pinopsida; order Cupressales; family Cupressaceae; genus Cupressus; species Cupressus sempervirens. Next base: position 385,764,729 of record CM053791.1, read on the forward strand.
AAGAAGTAGTTGGAGGAGAATGCAATTCATAGGAAGGAGTGGATGAGGGAAAAGAAAGTAGAAAGAGAGGAAAATATTGCAATAGTAGAAATTATAAGAGCCAAGAGACAATAACAAAGGCTCTTAGATATTGCAAAGAAGGAAAGATGAGCTACAAACAAGGTTTCTCTAAAGGAACAAAAGAGTAGTTAAAGAGTGGAAAAACCAAATGGTTGCAAGAGAAGTAGAACTAACAATGGAGGTCCACCTATAATTATTATAGTTACAATAATAGTGGAAGAAGAAATAGTTTCACCAACCCTCAACCCAAGTATTACATCCATCATGTCTCTTCTCCCAACATCTAGCACTTTTTAATATGTGCAATTCTCTTATTCTCACAGGGTGAATGCACCAAGTTGTGGTGCTAAAAAATGACACACAACTAAAAATTTAAAAATTCTAAAACTACATGCGTGCTTTTTTAAAAATTCTATTTATGGGTTGCAAATCCACAACCCATTCTATTTTCTCTTATTTCTTTTTGTTGGTGTCTTCTTTCCCCTTTGCAGTGTGTACGTGGTTTGTAGAAGTTGAAGATTTTTCTTACTCTCCTCCTCAAAATGCCTCCTCATTACTAGAGATCAAGATCAAGACAATCAAGTATTTTTTCTACTCTTATTTTTGCATTATTTTGTATGTTTTAGCATTTTTTTGTATGTTTTTTTAAGTTTTGCTTCAAATTTGTTTATTTATTTAAAATGCAATTCATTTCTTATTAGTAAATGTGAATAATCAACCACCAAATTTCTAGTTTGATCAACAAAATTAAAATAAAGAACCTCCACAAGAAGAGCAAGAACTTGCACAACATCCACCAATTGGAAGACCTCCTCTTGGCACTCAAGACAATATAATGAATGAATAGAATGAGGGAAAAATTAGTTAGAAGCAATCATTGGTATGTTAAAAGCTTGCGGAAAAACTAATCCTATGAGAGCACAATTGGTATCCTCCTTTGAGTCTATTATGAGCCATGTAACTTTTGTTAGTGGTCAATTGGATATTTGGTGTGTTAAGATAGAAGAACAAATGCAAACAAATTATCCTGTAAAGATGTTAAAAGAAATGACATAGTGAAAGGTAGCATATGTGCATTGTTTAGAAAGCCAAGAGAACAAGACACTGTTCAACATACAACTAAAAGGTTCCCCATCCACTAGTGCATACATGATGATATTAGAAATAACTTTTGGGATAGATAGTGGATGATCTTTGATGCCCCTCCCTACAATAATCATGAGGCTCTAATGTATTTCTTAAAGAAATTGTATTGTGAATTTTTCCTCAAAGATATTCCCATTTATTTTGACATGTTAGATTCTTGGGGTGGAGATGGGGGATCATGATTTGAGAGGCCAAGGGCATGTCATGACCCTAATGTACTTAGGGCTCTTGTTGTCAAGCTACAAGGTGAGCATGTCCTTATTCATTTAGTTGTGAATGTTTGAACATATAGAGACCAATACTCAAGGGACAATCAATGCTTTGACATAGACTCTCATTTATTTTTCTAGTCCATTATTTAAGGAGTAGCCTTCCTTGTGTTGTGGTCACATGTGTATGTCATGTGGATCCTTATGCACATTTGGCAGTAATGTTGGAGACACTATAGATGATGAACTAGTCACTGCACATTTGGCATTGACACACAAGTAAATTAAAATTATAATAAACTAATTTGATCACATTTTATATATACAATAAATAACTAATTAATTATCATGTCTTGACATTATTCAAAATTTAGGGTAAGAGTGTTGATGACCCTAGTATAGACTCCCCGACCCCATCTCATGTCCTATTGATGAGTCGAGAATTATGTATCATTTTAATCATTTCAATTAATACATATATTTATTAAGTAATCATATGAAGGATTGACAAAAAAAAAATTCTCTACTAGACTATTGACATTCACAAGGGGCTCTGAGCCTAGGCATAGAGGTACATTTGTTTCATGTTAATTTAATTCATTTGACTATATTATATTCTATAATAAAAAATGCAACTTGTATTATATGATTTGCATTTTTTAATGTCTAAGACTCCTCATCTTCACCAATCCATTGATCATTGAGTTGATATTGTGATGGCTAGTTCAGAGCCATTAACCGAGGTATGAAAGAGTTTTCATAGTTTTAGTTGTTATTTATAATAGTTAGTATTAAAATTTGAAATGATATTTATAAGTATGATAGAGTGATTATATTGATTGAATTGTTGTAGGGCCTTATTACCCCTGATCATCCGCGAGCCTTTGAGGTGAGTGTACAGAGTGACTATTTGATAGTGATAAGAAATTAATTAATGATGCGTGTACATATATTTGATTTTAATGTATAATAATTATTGATTCATATATACTTTGTTTGTATCAACTCTAGTTAGAGAGGAGTCTAAATAAGAGGACAAGCAAGCATGTGAGGAAGGCCACATAATCCTCATCATCTCCCTCCATGCAATGACTAAAGACCTCTAGGGATTTATTTCCTTCCCCTCATGGCAAGGAGAAGATATAGGGATGGACACACATGTATAGGCATTAGTGGACATATATCTTGGATCTTATGTTAGTGAACATTTTATATTTGATGCATGACATTATTAGAATTATGACATTATTGGTTATCCTAATATATTATATATTTTTTTACATATGATATTATTGGTTATCATAATATATATCTTATTTTTATAGTTTATTTTAAAAGTATTTCAAGTATTTCATTTTAATGTAATTTGCATCCAAAATAAGGGTAGGAATCATTATAATAAACTTTGATAGTATCTTTTGACATGTGAATAAGGATATGCTATTAATTTGTATTTAAATTGTACAAGTTATGAGTACTTTTGATTATGAGTAACTTGTTTGTAGTTATTGTTAGGATGAGAACAATGAAACTTGAATTCTTATTATTATTATAGAATTAACATTGAAGTTTGACTCTTGAGTTGGATGCATTATGTAAATGTCTAAGCTTGAATCTTATTGTCATCGTAAACATTTGAAGAGTTTATATATGCCTTATCTTCAAAAGACAAGTATTGAAATAATTTTTTTAATGTATTCATAGAATTTGATATCAATATTGCTTTCTTATCAATATCTTTGAGAGCTTCATTCATGGAAATACATTATATATGCTCTTCTTATGATTCCTATAGCTATATATGTTACATTTTTTCTTGGATATCTTTTGTCTATAATTATCCTAGTACAGGGTACCTAACAACCCTTATTTTAGCTTGCTTTTTGTTGTTGTTGCTTTGAGGCTTGTTGTGACTCTAGCTAAGTCAAGGTGGTGTGTTTGTGTGCTTAAAGCAAGTTAGCTTGACTAAGCCTTGTTTAGGTATGTGCAATCTAATTAACACTAAGGGGGGCACTAGGTGGTCAAAGTGGGTCAAAGTCCATACAATGATTTTGTGGAGGAGGACTCTTCAAACCTCTACTCATGAGGAGGGAAAACCAAAAAATTGGGTAGATAATTAGATGGTTCCACTATTCTTCCACTAGGAAAAGGAGTATTTATAAGAGGAAAAGGAATCAGGCAACCCATGAGAGGGAAACTTGGTGTAGAGATTTTTGGAATATAATTTGTGATGTGTGTAACATAAGTTATCTATAGTTAGAATGGAGCTAGAATAATATTGTATGATATCAATGAGGTTGCATTCACTATTGGAGGGGAAATTGGGAAAGTGGATGTGTGTGGAGGGAGAGTCATGTATTTTACTATAGGAGGAATAAATTATTGCACCCATGGATTCAAATTGGCATTCATAGCTTTCTACAATTATTATGCCTACAATATTCTTCCTATAGTTGTAGTTGTTGCATTTTTTCTTGGATATATTTTGTCTATCATTATTCTAGTGTAGGGCACCTAACAACCCTTGTTTTGGATTTGTTTGTGTTGTTTTTTCTTTAAGACTTTTTGTCACTCTAGCTATGTCAGGGTGGTGCATTAGCGTGCTTAGAGCAATTTGGTTTGAATAAGCCTTGTTTAGGTATATGCAAGCTAATAAAAACTAAGGGGGACACTAGGTGTTCAAAGTGGGTCAAAGTCCATAAAATGATGTTGTGGAGGAGGACTCTTCAAACCTTATTTCTCATGAGGAAGGAAAACCAAAAAATTGGGCAGACAATTAGATGGTTCCACTATTCTTCTACTAGGAAAGGGAGTATCTATAGGAGGAAAAGGAATTGGGCAACCCATGAGAGGGAAACTCACTGGAGATATTTTTGGAATATAATTCATGATGTGTGGAACATAATTTATCTATAGTTGGAATGGAGTTGGAACAATATTGTATGATATCAACAAGGTTGTATTCACTACTAGAGGATTATAGGACATAATAACTCGGCCAAAATAACCCTGGACAAAATAACGCATCCATAATAACCCAAGGATGAAATAACCCAAGTTCATAATAACCCAATCCAAAATAACTCAGAGTCAAAATAACCCATGGACAAAATAACTCCATAAGATTATAGAGAAAGGAAAACAAAATTTATAAATTACAAGTATATTTCTAAGAAAAAAAATTATTTGAATTTTCAATTAAAGTTTCAAATTATGAGCAATGCCTCTTATATAATCTAAAATATTATTATTTTCATAACCATCAACTAGTCTTTTTAGTCTTCCTTTGAGTTCATGATATTTTTTCCTACTTGGTTGTGTAGTGTGTCCAGCCATATATTTCTCTATTTTATTCTCTTGGTGACCCAGTTCTTTTTTCACTGTTTTGATGAATCTCTAGATTGAGCTATGTGATGATTGAAGTAATTCACTAAATCCTCTATGCCATCCTTCAATATAATTATTAGTTTTGGGAAGATCATCTTGAATAGTTGAATAGCAGTTCTACATTGTGATTGGAAACTTGGGTGACCATCTATTGCCTCTTCTAGTTAGTCTTCCAATTCACATGTCTTCAAAATAATCAATTATGGGTTGCAAAGTCTCCTCATGTTCTATATAATAAGGAGAATGTAGAAGTATCTCAAATGCATTGATTACATATATTTGAGGCACAAAAGCTAATGCAACCAGATTTTTGATCTCAAATTAAAAACTTCATTGACACTGTAACATGTTTATAGACCTACTTCTTGAAATTTCCTCCACAAGCACTGAGAGAAATGGAAAAGACATCCTCAAATAGTGATATTTGGCAAAATTTCAGAAATATCTACCTTGAAACCTGATTCAAAATCAATAAGTATATTTTTTGGGTTTAGATCAGGTTACAGTTGTTTTAATTTTACAAGTACTTGTGTATAAGTGGATCTTGTTTTGTTGGTCATAAGAATATAGATGAGTGGAAATATTGCATCATTTTTCAAGCCATGAATTGTGTACAACTGCTGAAAAATATTTGGTACTATTTTAAATGTACCATCACTGAACCAATTTTTAGATTCTTTTAGTAGTTGCAAATTTTGTGTGGTGGTGAATATTAAAAAAAAATTCTCATCATTACTGTCGTGATAAAGAAACTTTTCCCCTCTATTGGTAATTGTATATTCAATTGGTAAGATAAGATCTCTCAATGTTTGAGGATTTCATGGTGGTGCTTCAAATCATTTAGGATAATGCATTGGTTAGTGGTATTGCTCCTACTACCAGTAATAAAATATTAGAACATGTAATAGAAATGATATTTCTTGTAGAGTCTTGAGTCAAGCATGCCATGTCTTTCATTTCATTCAAATTCTATTTGACAGTGATCATCTCAATTTTTGAAGCATGATTATGTCTTGTACTACTAATCACATCACCAGATTTTGTTTGTTTGTAGTATAACATTGACTTGAATATTTATTTGTAAAATATTCTGCACAATGCTAGTTCATTTTATTGACACCTTCTCGATGAAGCAAATATGTGTAACCATTTAAAATGAGTAATTTCTTATTTTCTGACTTGTTAAAAATTGAAGAGGCATTGTATATATTAAAATTATAAAGAATTTCTTGATTCCCTAAAAGTATATTTATTTTTGTATACTTTATACAAACCCCTAGAAAAATTTAATATTTTTTTTTTTAAATTATATTAAAAATTATATATTTTAAATTAATTTTGATTTCTCTTTTTCTTATCACTCTACACACTCTTCATTCTTCTCCCCTTCTTTCTTCCTTTACTTCTCTAAGCTCTTAGTATTATCACTTTATATATCCTCTTAATGCCTCTTCATAATGCCTTTTGACTTGCATATTTTCATAATAACTCTTATTTAGCTTATTCCCACAAATTTGTCTTTATTTTTATAATTATTTACCATTTTATGAGTTATTTAAGCATATTAAAGATGTTTTAAGGCTATTTTAGGGGTATATAATGGATATATGGTCTAAAAATGACCTAAATATCCTCTATGGTGCCTTACAACCCCTTTTTAAGCATACTAACTTGATCTAAAATGACTATGCATTATTTTGTCCATGGGTTATTTTGACCATGGGTTATTGTGACCCTAGGTTATTTTGTCCTTGGGTTATTATGGCAGGGCTATTGTGTCCAGGGTTATTTTGGCCAAGTTATTGTGTCCAGCCAAAATTGAAATTTGAGCGTTTTATTTTTTTCCTTCGTATCTTCTTTTTCAACCTATGCAAGACTTCTAGCCCATTATTGACCAGTGATTGTTTGGATAGATTCAAAGTTTGAAAAAGCACAATAAGGTAGTAATTAAAGGGTAGCCTATCATAGAACATCCTCTAATCAGAATATAAAAGACCACACTTAATTGAACTACTTTTCCCATATTTTGCACTTCCATTGCTTTCCCAATGAAATCTTCTATGGAACCTTTTACTGCAGAATGCTTCTCCCATATTTCCTAGTGTAACTCATATATTTTGGCATTCCTGATATGTAGATAGTTGTCTTTTATTTTCCGAGTTAGCATAGATTTTTAAACTCCATATATAGTTTCCTTTTTGTAAACTTTATTGACATGCTTTTCTATGGTATCAAGTTTAAGTTGTAACCTCTTTGCCTTCTTTGTTATCTCTGTACAAATCTTACATTTGCATTATATAAGAGGCTCACCATCAATTGGATTAGCCACTAGTTCAATGAGCTAGTACTTTTGCACCCATTCTAACTAAAAATTCCTTTTAGACAGATCCCAGTGAGATCGATCTTTCTTTCATTCTAATTTTCTTTTCCCCTTTTGTGCATGAACATGATTTATGGAATCACTTTTGGTTTTCTCACCTAACTAGTATGGGACTGACTCTAACTCTATAATATCATTTTCTAACTCCCTACTCAAGGGAAGTGCCTCCAAATCATGTTGAAGTTCATTCTCAATTGAAATATTAGGTTCACCAACTTGAACTTCAACACAATCTGAGTTTCCAACTTGTGATGAATCTCCTTTTTCAATGAGCACTAGAGATCTAACTTGTGAATCTTATAGGTTGCCAACATTTCCACTACCAAAATATGTTGCTATGCTTCTACATTTTGGTAATGGTGGCCTTTCTTGGCTTTTAAGTATCCTACCAAAACCCCTATTACCCCTCTTGTTTGACATTACAAACTGATAAAGGCTGCAAACAATAAATCAACTTAGTTGTTGAACAAGAGACTCAAATAGTGACGACTCAAAGACTGTGAACAATGATAGTAGACTACTTAGATTGCATATAATAACAATAATATGATCCATTCTCCAAAAAATGGTACTATTACTACAGTACTACCCAATATAATCTGCAAACCTATAGGCTCTGGCTATCTTAGCATCTAAGATGTCTAGTCACCAGTGGTAAAACTAAATAATAACTAGTACCACTATACCAATATGATAGTACTACTATCGACAGAAAAAAAATTTAAAAATTACTTGCCTTTTACAAATCCAGGGTCCACGAGTCAATGGGAAATGCACTCAGCACTCTGAAACTTCAACGGCAATAAGAAATGCTACTCTCTAGACTAGAAAGTAGTGAATTATGTAGAATAATAATATCTTATAGAACAATCTAGGTTGGAAAATTACGTGGGATTAACAAGTGGGAATGTCAAACATAGGTGAAGTGCACCTTCTTATGCAATTCTACAGTATGAAACAGTTGGCTAAATGGGGCTGGTGATCAACACATGTCAAGAAAATGGTAGGTGACACCCAATCCAAGGGAAAATTATTTGTTTGTAGTAATGGTGAAATATTGTGGGCCAATAAGAAACAAACATGCAAAAATAGCAAAACGTTTAAAATAAATATATCCAAAATGTATATTGCATTGGTGATTGGACCGATATTTTTGACCAATCATATGATAACTAATGGGCAACTACATGGGTATTGAACCCAAATCTGATAAATATTCGGTGACATGGTTGGCCTACGTTGCATGTGCTATTCACCAAATGATGATCGACCCATGAGACGGGATCGCCAAAAGGCAAATATTAGCCACTAAAGTAATCTCTATTAAGACGAGTGAACAATACATTTCCAAGATCTTTTCTACCACTAGTTGACCTAGGCTTTTGATAGAATATTGATGAATCATGAGATGTTGGGTTGGAAATCCCCACCTTTTCATTACCCCCTATTCCAAATCAGGTTGGTCTTAATCTCCAGATCAACCATCTCTTTTGGTCAAGGAGAATTGTAATTGCACTAGTATTATCAATCAATCATTTATCTTTAGTATGAAATAAAGGATCAATGGAAACAAGGTCCTCATTTGATTTATAAATGAATTAAAACCTTTTCTAGTTTAAAAAAAGAGAAATAGTTGCTATAAGGAAGCAAACTCATAAAGATATTTGTAAACTACTTGAATGAGGCTTTAATACTCAAAATATGAATCGTCATTACACAATAATTTTATATTTTCTTAAAAGATGAAAGTAGATGCAATTCAACCACAAAAAACCCATTATCACTTTTCCAACAACTCCAGAAGAATCTTTTAGATCCAAAAATTTCCTTACTTTCAAAATGATCAAACTCTTACATAGTTATCCATCACTTGGAATTAAGGGAAAATGGAGCTCCAAGATCTCACTCAGATAATAAGACTAAACATCTTGGTCAAAAAAATGTGAATTACTCATTCAAAATATTTTGAAGAATGACCACAAGGGAAATGATTTTTATATAATAGACAATTAGATTCCCTAATCTACTAGAAAATGTATTTGAAGCCACAATAATCTCTGACCTTGTCCTGAACTAGGACAAGTGGACATGGCATGATTTTTTTGTAGTAGAGGTTGCAGCTACCACTAGGATCAACACTAAATATATTTACCTTCCAAAAGGAAACATTTTTAAAAGCTCTAAATTTTTTTGAAGCACTAGTTTATGTATATTCTCAAGGAATTAAAAAAAGGCAACTTACCTTAAATTTAGAAGAAATGGATGAGGTCAGACACATCTTTGAGGAAGATAGTTTAACTTTTATAGTCCTAATGGTGGAGATAGTAGAAATAGACTCCATAAGATAAGAATGATGAAATATGTTTGAGAAAGAAGGAAAAGGATAGAGAGTAACATTTGGATTAGTGGGAAAGCTATGGTTTAACTTTATATAATTAACATATGTGACTCAAAAAATAGTTAGTTTTATGTATTTCATGGATTCTTGAGGATCACATATTGCATCAATTAATAACGTATCCAAACATAAAATCATGGGTCTAGTCACAACAAAATTTAAAATAAAAGAATGGTTAACATATCACATACTTAAAGCAGTGCCTGCATTGCAATCTAGCATCTCCTTTAGGAATTATATAACAAACATGCATTCAATAGTCTTAAGTAAGAAATTTATTCATAAAATCTTATGATATACTACAGTTCAATGTTTGTGTAGTGCATCCTACCTAAAATAACACTATAAAGAAAGTAAGACCTTAAGAAGAACTAGATGGGTAACTTTTTTAGACTGCATTGCTAATGGAAATTATTCTTCAACCATAAAATTGTTTATCTTGCCAGTCAATTTCTGATGTTCATGTTAAAAAGATGTATTGAAGGTGCTTCCACATAGCAAAACAAGCCAACTAGTTGTATTCTAGTTATAACTTATAGATGTACAATTATGGAGTGTTCATAGATGATAGATCTTTTTAAATAGTCATTTTGATGTGGTTCTACTGCAAACAACATGAAGCATTTAGTTAAAGGTAAATATAGACCTAGAAATATTTTCCTTTTGTGATTCTAGTCACAACAAATGTTGATTGGAACAAAAACGCGAATAGTAATGGGAGTACCAATAGGAAGAAGGGCATCCTCCATTACACAAAAATCATTCAACTCTCTCATCAATGGCACTCTTTGTGACTTGGAAAATCCCAACATAGGCTTTGTCAGCTACTTTCCTTTCTTCTGCCCTGCCCCTATCTATTGTGCCCTAACAATAGGAAAACCAAGTTATAAATCCAATCTGATTCTTTAAACATATAAGGAGCTTGTTCTGCACTCCCAATAGTTGAAGCAATTATAAATTTATTAAATCAACTTGGATTCAAATTCTTCAATAGAAATCTAGTTCACATATTCTCATTATGCAAAATGTACACTACCAATTCTAAAAGTCCTCATACATAGAAACAAATAAGAGGAAAAATCCATGACCAAATCATGGAATAAAGATTCTAACTAGCAACTATATCTAAAAATAAAAATTTCAATGAGGCACAGTTTACTTGCTGTCTCCTGACAACCATTATGGTTATGATTTTTTAGTGGGTATGAAATTATAAAGGAGTCCTATATTTTGAGGTGCACTCCTCTTTAGAGCACTCTCCCATATATTGTGCCTATGGTGATGTGCATTCTGGCCCTACAATGGAAATAGAGCCCCCTCTCCTACCCTACCCTACCCTATATTGAGTGGGGAGTGGTCCCTATAAAATACCCTACCCCTACCCCTATAATTGATAGGATAGGATAGACCCTATTACCATTGTGGGGGACCCGTACCCCCTACCTCATAAAATTTATAGGATAGGATAGGCCCCCTAGCATAGCCTCCTAGTTTAAAAGGACCCCTTTTATGGGTGCATTACAAAAAAATAAATACATATCATAACATTGCTCAGGGTATGCATTGAATGCATGGTGTATGTATTGGATGTGCTAAAATAAAGGGGTATTAGAGAAAACATGCCATAAACTAACTATTTTGAATTTGAAAAATTGTTGTGAGCAAAAATTGCAAGCATAAGCATTGTTTAAAGAAAAATACAAATTGGAGAGAAGATGAAGGAAGCTCAAAAGGTTTTACTTTTAAGTCCTTTCCTATCCATTGAAAGTATAATATCTAGCATATGAATTGATGATAGCATACTTGGAATGCATTATAGCATTCCTTAGTGTGTGTCTTGACTTGAGTGATGATGTTATCAAGCCAGAGGATGGTAATGGTAATTGTAGCCCCTCATTTATCCCAAAGATCAGTCATTGTGCATTTAAAAACTATGGCACTTGTTCTCTGTGACTCCATCCCCATGGCCCTAACTTGTGCCTTAGCTAGAAATATTACTCTTCCTTCCTCTTCATCCTGCCCATGAGTGCTTAATGTTGAATATGTCAAGCAAGTGACCAAATAAGCTCTAAACATGAGTGATTCTAGCAATGATGTAGAGGATTTATATTTGATTGAGATTGTGATAACGTCCAAAAATATGAAACCATGTGATGAGTCCTCTAGATAATGCAAACATGGTACTTCGACTAGGTGAGAAACACGTCACATCTAAAAAAAGTTTTACAATATCATTGCTCACTTAAGGAGGTTTTTTTATCACAACCTATTTTTCCTAAACCTAAATAATTGGATATTTGTGTGACCATCTAGCTCTCTTATTAAACCAATTAATGTTGGTTTGTTAAGAATTAAAAATAAATGAATAACTAAATAGATTATTAAAGATTCTATTTTGGATGGTGATCATTAAAAAAATCTAAATGGTATAGCATTACTCATTTCTACATTCTTCATGAATTTTGAGGGCACGAGGGTATGGGGGAAATATGTTATAACCATTTTTGCATGCACTCCCTCGGGTGCTAACTAGAAGTAGTAGGGAGAAGACTGTAAATCCTATCAAAAACCCCACCCATATAACAAAAGAGGCAATTAGTAGATATAAAAAGAAGTACTACAAGATTGTGTTGTTGAGACCTATAGTAAACTCTCTCACTTTTTGGAGATTGGATTCCATTTTTATTTTGTGGACCCATCTTGGGTGATGTTGAAACTTGTAGTATTGGCTAGTACAAAGTCACAAACTAGTGAATCTCTCTAAGCATTCATCTATTGGAAATACTAATTGAAAAGCTCATTATTGAAGATCAAAGATGGAGATTTTTGCAAAGAAGGAAGATTGTTTTTTTCAATCATTATTTTATCATTGATGTCAAACCTGCTAGTTGTAGGGATGACATTTGATTATAAGATCCAAGTACTATCACTTAGTTGATTGATGAAGAGGATTTGCTCAACAAGATATAACAAGAGCACCTTAGGAAAAGGTTGAGTTACGATGTTGTAATGAAGTACAAGGATCAGTTCAAACAATGGTTAAATAATGTATTGATAGCATACTCAAAGATACAAAGTTTGGTCACACTTAGAAACATTGGAGGAAGAAGTTGTAACAAGGTGGAATGCAAAGCTTAAACTAAGATCATTAGAGGGTGCGGAGAAAGTTAGTTAAAGTCAAGAAAATTCTTAGTAGAAGCTAAGTAACAATAAAATTCTAGTGTGTGCCGAGTGATCTTCAGGTGCCAAGCATCAAGAAAAATATAGTTGATGCCAAGTAACATAGCATGTGCCAAGCACCAGTATTTCAATAGTGCTGATCTACTACATTATTTTAGATAACAAAGATTTGCCAAATCTGAGCCGACCAAGTGATTGTCTTGAATTTTGTGAACAAGTTGGAAGATAAGGATGATGAGCTAGTGGCACAAAATTTTATGTAAACCATTTTTGGGTGAATTCTAAAGGATTATTCAAGAAGTTTCTAGAGGAAACAAAATATGGGTTGGATGCAATGAATCCTATGTAATCCATAAAACTTGAAATTAAAGAATGGAAGAATCAAGTGGAAAAAGAACTCAAAGACTTCTATTTAAGGAGTCATAGACCAAGAAGCAAAGAGCTTCTAATACTGTTGCTGCTGAAGAGCCAAACTACAAAGTGGTTAGAAGGGTGTCAAGAAGAAGACATCTAGGAGAAGGAAGAGTATAGAGGCTTTGCTTCTATGAGTGTTCATGAAGAGATGATTGCACTAGTACATTGAGCATAGAGACTCAAGGAGACTAAGCTTGAAAGGAGGGAAAGCTATCAGAGTTGCAATGATTGAAGGCCAGACAAGGGTGTGAGTTGAGAAGTGATCTAAGATCTACAAGATAAGTTGTATGTTGTAGACAAGTCAAGATTTTCTAATACTTTCTAGAAATTGTATTAGATCTAGAAAAATCAAATGGACTTAGGTTGGTTTAATAGCCATTTGTAAATCTTTTAACAGGGTGGCATTCCAAGTGAATGTTCTAAAGTCCTCTAACTAGGCCCACTTCTAATAGGGTGGTTAAATTCTCTAACAAGGTTACATTTGACAGTCTGTTGTAAGCCTTTAATAGGGCAGGCATTTCATAGGACATTAGTTCAAAAGAGTGAGGATTGAGTAGCATGTTACTGGTGGTTTTTCCCAAATTGGGTTTCTATGTAAATCATTGTGTTATGTGTTGATTTTTATGTGTTATGCTTGCATGTTGATTTAGAGTAACTTGCTAGTTAGAAGAGTTAAAGCTTGGATGAATAGTTGAATGGACTCACTATACTTAGTGAAAAGTTTAAATAGGACATTTGGACCTTGAATAACTGATTCACCCCCCCCCCCCCCCCCTCCATCTAAGTTACTCTAAAGAGATTCTAACAATTTGGTATCAGAGCCATCTATTGATTTAGTTTCAAGGTAGTAGAAGTAGGAAGATCAAGATGTCTAAGAGAGAAGTTCCCAAGCTCAACAAAGATAGCTTTGCTACATGGAAAAGTCTTATGAAATTGCACCTTGGATAAATAGGTGACTATGCACAAACCTCAATTGGAATAGAACATGTAAATCTAGTAGGACCTCTTATTGTAGATGATTTGAACAAAAAGGAGCACAATCAAGCAATGCTAGAGATTGCCTCTATACTTAATTATGCAGAATATGATGATATCAAAGACTATGATACTACATTCAAGATGTGGAAAGCCTTATTAGATATTTATGGAGGAGATCAAAATGTCCAAAGAGCCAAGAGAGAAAGTCTAAGAGGAAAGTTTGATGACATGAAAATGGAGGTAGGTGAAAATGTTGCTCAATATACTGCAAGAATGAAAGAAGTGGTAAGTGAAATAAGTAGTCTAGGTGGTCAATTGGAAGAAGAAACTATCATTAGAAAATACTTAAGAACTCTACTCCCCATCTATGCTATTAGAGTTTCAGCTATCCAAGAGCTAAGGTGTGTACAAGGAAACACACTAACCTTTGAAGCAATAGTGGGAAGACTTACTTCATTTGAACTATCCAATTTTGATAACTACAAACTTGAGAATCTTGAATATACTTTCAAAGCCAAGATGAAAATAAAAAACACTGAGGAGACATCAAGCAAAAAGAGAAGAAAAGAAAAACATGCACCCAGTGATAGTAGCACAGATGAGGAAGATGTGGAACAGTTAGAAGCACTACTGGCTAAGAGATTCCATAGAGGAAAAGATAAATTCAAAGGTAAGCTCCATATCATATGTTTCAATTGCAATGAAGTAGGTCATATTGCTGCAAGATGTCCACAGAAGAAGAACTACAAAGAAGAAAACAAGTACAAGAACAATAGGGAAGATGATAACAAAGACTACAAAGAGAAAGGTAAGAGATGCTACATTGTTGAAGAATATTCTGATGAGAATGATGATGAAGTAGTCTATGTGGCCATGAAGGATGAATTAGATAAAGATGAAGATGAAGAAACAAAATTGGTTACCTATGTAAACAAGAATGACAAGTGAATTATAGACAATGGATGCTCACATCACATGATAGGAGATAAAAGTAAGTTCATTACCTTTACTCAATATGATGGAAATAGTGTTATATTTAGTAATGATGCTCCATGTCAAATTAAAGGAAAAGGTTCTATTAAGCTCATAGAGAAAATTTCATATGATAATGCATACTATGTTGAAGGATTGAACTATAATTTTTTGAGTCTATCATAGTTAGGAAATGTAGGTTGCAAAGTTAAATTTTGAAACAAAATTGCCAAGATTTATGACACTGATGGAAATCTAATAGGAAAAGGTGAAAAAACTAGGAGTAATCTATTTTACCTAGATATGGAAGATGCAACATGTCTTGTTGTTATATTTGATGATGTGTAGTTGTGACATAAAAGGTTGTGTCATGTTAACTTTGATAATCTGATCAGCATCAGGAAGAAAAAAAAGCTTAGAGGGTTGCCCAAATTAAAGAAACCTAAAAACACAATGTGCAAACAATGTCAACTAAGGAAGATGACTAAGTCTCATCTCAAAAGAAAAACATACACTTCCAAAGAAGTCCTAGAACTAGTCCATACAAACTTATGTGGTCCAATAGAAGTGCAAAGCTACCTAGGAGATAGATACATAATGCTATTTGTAGATGACTATTTTAGGATTATGACTACTATGTTTTTAAAGAAAAAATATGATGCACTTCAAATTTTTAAGTGGTATTTGGCCAGAGTTGAGAACGAAATAAGAAAGAACCTAAAATGCCTAAGGTTAGACAGAGGAGGTGAGTTCACATCAAAAGAGTTTGAAATGTTTTGTAATGAAAAAGGTATCAAAAGGCAAACATCAGCACCAATAACTCCACCACATAATGGTATTGCTGAAAGAAGAAATAGGTTAGTGATTTATTGTGCTAGAACCCTGATGATGGAGAAAAATGTTGCACTAAAGTACTGGAGAGAGGTTGTAAGCACTGAAGTCTATACACTAAATAGAGTTCAAGTCAAGAATGGTACAAATGCAACACCTTTTGATTTATGGTATGTTCACTCACCTAATGTAAAACATTTCAAAGTATTTGGTTGTAAATTCTATATTCTAAAAGATAATAGAAATGGAAAGTTTGATGCAAAAAGTGATGAAGGCATATTCTTTAGATACTCCACTAGAAGTAAAGCATATAAGTGTTTGAATACTAACACTAACAAGATTGTGGAAAGTGCAAATGTAAGTTTTGATGAGCATGCAAAAGTTCAAGTTGACGAGTCCAAGAAATCAAAGGATTATAAATCTTTTGTATACTTATATGAAGGAATGACTATTGAAGACAATATTGTAAATCAAGTTGGCAATTAGCAACAAATTTTAGTATCTACCAAGTCTCAGCCTGTCAATGTCAAGCTGCATTCAGAAGTGGAGTTGCAAAATGTAGAAAATGCACATTTTGGTTCTGAAAATAGTATGCATGAAGGGAATGATGAAATACCAGACGAGGAAGAATAGAATGACTCTAAAGTTGAAGGATCAAACATGGAAAGAAGGACAGAACCAAGGTTAGCCAAGTATGTGAGAAGACATCACCCTACACATCAAAGCATTGGTGACAAGGATGCCAGGCCAATGACAAGGAATAGACTGAGAAATGAATCATGTCTACTGAGCAAGGTTGAACCTAAAATAGTGAAAGATGCACTACAAGATGATGACTAGTATAAATCCATGGAAGAAGAGATAGATCAAATTGAGAAGAACAAAACATGGTCTCTAATTTCTAGACTAGCTGATAAGAATGTGATTGGTACCAAATGGGTGTTTAGAAAGAAACTTGATGAGAATGGTGAGATAACAAGAAACAAAGCCAGGCTAGTTTACAAAGGTTATGCATTAGAAGAAGGACTAGATTATGGGGAAACATTTGCCCCTGCTGCAAGAATGGAAGGAGTAAGATCATTATTTGCATATGTTCCATATAAAGGTTTCAAAGTCTACCAGATGGATGTGAAGTCTACTTTTTTAAATGGTATATTGGAAGAGGAAGTATACATAGAACAACTAGAGGGATTTTTTGATGAGAAAAATAAGGACATGGTCTGCAAACTACACAAAACACTTTATGGATTAAAGCAAGCACCAAGAGCATGGTATGAGAGATTGCATAAATATCTTGTGAAGATAAGATTTGAGAGAACAGATGGCAACAACAACTTGTACATCAAAACTAAAAATGGTAAAGACATTTTGATATCAAAAATCTTTGTTGATGATATAATATTTGGAGGAAAAGATGTTCTATGCAAAGATTTTTCTAATCACATGAAGCACGAATTTGAGATGTCAATGTTTGGAGAAATCAAATTCTTTGTTGGATTACAAGCACATCAATTGAAAAATGGTATATTTGTGACCCAATCCAAATACATAAAGGAGATACTCAAAACATTTTGGTTAGAAGACTCAAAATTAGGCAGCACACCTATGGCAATAGGACACAAGCTATCTAAGAATGATGAGTCTGCTGAAGTGAATCAAACATTGTATAGATCAATGATTGGAAAGCTACAATATGTTATACATAGTAGACCAGACATTGCATTAGATGTTGGAATAGTGACTAGATTTTTTGGAAATCTAAGAGAAAATCACTTAATGGTAGTGAAGAGAATACTAAGGTACCTAAAAGGAACTAATGACTTTGGTTTGTACTACAAGAGGAGTGACAAATTTGAACTAAGAGCCTACACTAATGTAAATTGAGGAGGAAACATTGATGATAGAAAGAGCACCAGTGGAGGAGCACTTTTCTTGGGAAAAAGGTTGATTACATGGACTAGCAAAAAGCAAAGCTGCACCTCACAGTCCACTTTTGAAGTTGAATGTGTTGCAGCTACTATAAATTGTACCAATATTGTATGGATCAAGCATTTTCTAGAAAGTATGAAGGAAGAGGTAACTAAGCCTGTGATACTTTATTGTGATAATACAAGTGCTATAAACATATCAAAAAACTCTATAATGCATGCTAAAACCAAGCATATTGCAATCAAGTATCACTATGTAAGAGAGTTGGTGGAAGACAAACAAGTGAAGATGGAATATGTTAGCTCAAAGGAACAAATTGCTAATATCTTCACAAAAGCACTACCTAAAGATGCTTTTGGGTATCTTAGAGGTAAGTTAGGAGTGATACCCCTAGCTAAGGCTACTTGAGCCAAAAACAAGATTTCCCTACATCAAATGAGCTGATTATAGAAGATTTTACATATTGATGTATAAGATGTTTACTTTGGGATTTGTGCCTAAAGTAGTAGATGAGCTGAAGTTCCAAATCAATCACAAGCAAGGTGACAAAGGGAAACATTGAATGAACCTGTAAAAGCTACACTTGCATACTAAGATGTAAATATGTCTTTGGCATTGTTGTCAAAGAGGGAGAAATAGTAGAAATCTGATCAACAATTGTTGAAGATAAAGAATCAGAGAATTAGAAAAAAGGGAGTGATGCAGGAGCATCTTCCAAGGGAAAATTATTTTTTCAAAAAAAAAAAATTGGAGGAGAGAGAAAGTGATTAAAATAGAAAGATTTTTTTTTTAAAAATAGATAATAGAAAAAAAAAAAAAGGAGAAAAGAGGAATTTCTATTTTTGAGGTGCATAGGTGGCATAATAGAAAAATAAAATAAAAATGGTTGTCATTATCAAGGTGTGTGGGTAGAATTCTAGAAAGTTATGGATATTATAGAAAGTTGTGGATATTATAGAAGGTTATGGATGTTGTAGAAGGTTGTGGATATTATGTAGGTGGAATTCTAAAAGGTTGTGGATAAGTCATGCATTGGGTGGTAAGTGCCTATTTGAGCAAGGAATATGAGCATTTCTAATCAAGCTTTGGAAGGTCAAAGCTTCAAGGTGTGAAAGTTGTGGAAGGTGAAGCTCGAGAAGTAGAAGCTTTGGAAGGTCAAGCTTTAAGGTGAAAGCTGGAAGGTGTGAAGGCTTTAAGGTGTGAAAGAGAAGGAGGAAGTGAAGAGTGAGCTTTATTGAGTCTATGGATAGAGCACCGAGTGTGAGGTAGTTTACAATAAGATTGTGATGGAGTTGTGAGTGTGTAGACAGAGTGCAGAATGTGAGGCAGTTTACACTTGGATCTTGGATAAAGTTGGAGAAGAGCTAGTGACTACGGTTTAAAAACAAGGAGGTTGCTTGGTGGCTTGTGAGCACAAGTTGAGATCTCAAAGGTTTCTACTAAAGTGTGGATCTGGACTAGCTTGGGCTTGGATTAGATCTTGAGCGATCTTATAGAAATGTTATTGTAATTAATATTGGATTTTCAAGTATAATAAAATTATTTGAAGCATTTTGTCATCTCTTGTCTTCATATTGTGTCATTTTTGGTTATGAGTTGGTAGGGTGGTGTGGCCCTTCATCAAGTGGTATTAGAGTGTACCTTCATCAAGTGGTATCAGAGCATACTTTTATCAAGTGGTATCAGAACATGCCTTCATCAAGTAGTATCAGAGCAAGAGTTCCTGAGTGTACAAGCAGATCGCCAAAGTGTGAGGCAGTTTGTACCAGGACCTTGGTTGGGTGAAGTTTATCAGAGCGGAAGTTCTTGAGTGTACAAGAAGATCATCAAAGTGTGAGGTAGTTTGTACCAGGACCTTGGTTGGGTGAAGTTTATCAGAGCAGGAGTTCTTGAGTATACAAGCAGATTGTCGAAGTGTGAGACAGTTTGTACCAAGACCTTGGTTGGGTGAAGTTTATCAGAGCGGGATTTCTTGAGCATGTAGATAGATCACTGAAGCTGAGGCAGTTTGCACTAGGCCCTTGGGAGGACATGTAGATTGATCGATGGATGCAAAGATGGAAGACTGAACTTGTTGAGGCATGATCGTAGAGAGCTTGTGAATTATAGATCTGTTGTCCTAGACTTGTGATGTGGTTCCTGATTGTTTGTGTGAGGTGGCAAGTTGTGGTCTGACTTGCAAAAAATTCAAGGTTGTCACAAGGAGCATGGGAAGGATTTTTTGTAGAGGGTTTATGAAGATCTTGGGAGATGGCTCCAAGAGGATTTGACCCTAAGATGATTGTGAAAATCCATGATATAGTGGAGAAGAATTTTTCTAAGATGTTTGCTTAGTTGGATGCTAGATATGCTAATCAAGCTAAGAAGGTCAAGGTGGAAGAGGTTGGTTTTTCTTATTAGTTTGTGGAGCCTGATGCAAAACCTGCAGAGCAACTAGAGGTTTTTGCTGAAGATATTCATAACCTTGTTGATGTTGGGATAGAGGTTGGTTTTCATGATCAATTGGTTGAGTCTGACATGGAGACTACAGAGCATTTGGTCGTGGATGATCTAGTTGATGTTGGTGGTGACTTGTATGTTGTAGAGCACTTGTTCATGGATGATCTGGTTGTTGGTGGAGGTGATTTATGTATTGCATATCTTGTTGTGAGCAATGATATTGCTAGTTTGGCATGTATTGATGGAGATCTATATGTTGGTGCTAACATGGAGTTTTTTGTTGCTAATGCAAGGTTTGTTACTACTAATGTGGATTCACTAGTTTCTGGTGTGGATGAGGGTTTGATAATAAAGTGTTATGTTTAGTTTGTTCTTGGGAGTGAGCATGTTGATTGGATAGTTGAGATTCTAGTGTTTGACATATGGATGCAGATGTGGAAGATTTGCACATTAGTTTTCTTGTCCTCGTTGAGGTGGAAACCTTTGGTGAAGATGAAGATGGTTGTAGATCTTTCTTTTGGCATCAAAGTGTGGGACAAACTTTTCTATCTATCGGGGGAGTTTGATGCAAGAGCATCTTGCATGGGAAAAAAAATTTGGAGGAGAGAGAAAGTGACAAAGATAGAAAGATTTTTTTTTAAAAAAAATAGAAAATAGAAAAAAAGAAGAAAAGAGAAATTTCTATTTTTGAGGTGCATAGGTGGCATAATAGAAAAATAAAATAAAAATGGTTATCATTCCATTTATCGAGGTGTGTGGGTAAAATTCTAGAAAGTTATGGATATTGTAGAAAGTTGTGGATATTGTAGAAGGTTATGGATGTTGTAGAAGGTTGTGGATATTATGTAGGTGGAATTATAGAAGGTTGTGGATAATTCATGCATTGGGTGGTAAGTGCCAATTTAAGCAAGGCATATGAGCATTTCTAATCAAGCTTTGAAAGGTGAAAGCTTCAAGGTGTGAAAGCTCTAGAAGGTGAAGCTTGAGAAGTAGAAGCTTTGGAAGGTCAAGCTTCAAGGTGAAAGCTGGAAGGTGTGAAGGCTTCAAGGTTTGAAAGAGAAGGAGGAAGTGAAGAGCAAGTTTTCCTAAGTCTGTGGACAAAGTGCCGAGTGTGAGGCAGTTTATAGCAGGATTGTGATGGAGTTGTGAGTGTGTAGATAGAGCGCAGAATGTGAGGCAGTTTACACTTGGATCTTGGATAAAGTTGGAGAAGAGCTAGTGACTACGATTTAGAAACAAGGAGATTTCTTGGTGGCTTGTTAGCACAAGTTGAGATCTGATAGGTTTCTAGTAGAGTGTGGATCTAGACTAGCTTGGGCTTGGATTGGATCTTGAGGGATCTTGTAGAAATGTTATTGTAATTAATATTGGATTTTCAAATATAATAAAATTGTTTGAAGCATTTTGTCATCTCTTGTCTTCATATTGTGGCATTTATGGTTATGAGTTGTAAGGGTGGTGTGGCCCTTGATCAAGTGGTATTAGAGTGTACCTTCATCAAGTGGTATCAGAGCATACTTTCATCAAGTGGTATTAGAGCATACCTTCATCAAGAAGAAGTTGTGAGAAACTAATTACATGTTGATGATCTGCTGATCAAATGAAGATAGAGGGAGATGTTGATTAGAATAGGAGATGATGAGCAATATAGAGGGAAAAAGACAAAGAACAAGGATATAGTAGCAAAGAGGGAGAAGTAGAAATGAAGCAATCAGAATAGTAGAGGAAGATGTGAAGCTAAAATTTACTCTTTGGCATTTGACTTATTGTTCTAACCTAGTAAGCCTATGGTTGAATAGTTTAGTCTGATGGTTGATCAATTTGGTTTTTCATCAACACCAAAGAGGGAGATTGTTGGAAATACTAATTGAAAAACTCATTGTTGAAGATCAAAGAATGAGATTGTTGCAAAGAAGGAAGATTGTTGTTTTCAATCATTTTTTTTTCATTGATGTCAAATATGCTAGTTGTAGGGATGATATTTTCTTATAAGATCCAAGTACTATCACTTAGTTTATTGATGAAGAGGATTTGATCAACAAGATATAACAAGAGAACCTTAGGAAAAGGTTGAGTTATGATGTTGTAATGAAGTACAAGGATCAATTAAGACAATGGTTAAATAATGTATTGATAGCATACTCAAAGATATAGAGGTTGGTCACACTTAGAAACATTGGAGGAAGAAGTTGTAACAAGGTGGAATACAAAGCTTAAACTAAGATCATTAGTGGGTGCCAAGCAAGTTAGTTGAAGCCAAGCAAATTCTCAGTAGGAGCTGAGTAATAGTAAAATTCTAGTGTGTACTGAGTGATCTTCAAGTGTCAAGTAAAGATCAAGTGCCAAGCATCAAAAAATTGTTAGTTGGTTTCAAGTGATCTTTAGGTGTTGAGCATCAGGAAAAACACAGTTGATGCCAAATGACATAGTATGTGCCAAGCACTAGTATTTCAATAGTGCCAAGCTGCTTAATTATTTTAGATAATGAAGATTCACCAAATCTAAGCTGACAAAGTGATTGTCTTGAATTTTGTGAATGAGTTGGAAGATAAGGATGATGAGCTGGTGGCACAGAATTCTATGTAAACCATTTTTGGATGAATTCTATAGGATTATTCAAGAGGTTTCTAGAGGAAACAAAATATGGGTTAGATGTAATGAATCCTACCTAATCCATACAAATTAAAATTAAAGAATAGAATAATCAACCGGGAAAAGAACTCCAAGACTTCTATTTAAGGAGTCATAGACCAAGAAGCAAAGAGCTGCTGAAACTATTGTTGTTGAAGAGCTAAACTGCAAAGTGGTCAGAAGGGTGTCAAGAAGAAGACATCTAGGAGAAGGAAGAGCATAGAGGCTCTACTTCTATGAGTGGTCATGAAGAGATGATTGCACTAGTACATTGACCACATAGACTCAAGGAGACTAAGCTTGAAAGGAAGGCAAGATGTAAGAGATGTAGTGATTGAGGGCCAGACAAGGGTATGAGTTGAGAAGTGATCTAAGATCTAAAAGATAAGTTGTATGTTGTAGATAGGTCAAGATCTTCTAATACTCTCTAGCAATTGTATTAGATCTTGAAAAATCCTATGGAGTTAGGTTGGTTTAATAGCCATTTGTTAATCCTTTAATAGGGTGGTATTTCAAGTGAATGTTCTAAAGTCCTCTAACCAGGCCCACATCTAATAGGGTGGTTAAATCCTCTAACAAGGTAGCATTTGATAGTGTGTTGTAAGCTTTTAACAAGGTAGGATTTTCATAGGGCATCACTTCAGAAGAGTGAGAATTGAGTAGCATGTTATTGGTGGTTTTTCCCAAATTGGGTCTCCATGTAAATCATTGTTTTATGTGTTAATTTTTATGTGTTATGCTTGCATGTTGATTTACAGTAACTTGCTAGTTAGAAGAGTTAAAGCTTGGATGAATAGTTGAATGGGCTCACTATACTTAGTGAAAATTTTGAATAGGACATTTGGACCTTGAATAACTTATTCACCCCCCTCCCCCTCCCCCCCCCCCCCCCAAGTTATTCTAAAGCAATTCTAACATCATCATGGAATCAAACTATTTTTTCTATTAGCTCCAAGTGGTCAGGTAAACCCTAGTCCCAAGCTCATCCCATCTTATTGACTAATTGAATCATCTTGGGTACACCAAACAGAATTGACCCTAAGAGTCACTAAATACCATAGGGTAACAGTCTTTAATAGGGCATATCTCAGAGCTCGTGTGACATATGGATGCAATTTTAGGTACTATAGGATTGTGTTGCTGACACCTACAATAACTAACCTCTCTCACTTTTTGGATATTAGATTTTGTTTTCATTTTGTGGCTCCATCTTCAGTGATGCTAAAACTTGTAGCGTTGGCTAGTACAAAGACACCAACTAGTGAATCTCTCTAACCATTCTTTTTTGAGATCAAACCATCTATTCTATTAGCTTTGAGTGACTGGGTAAACCATAGTCCCATTCTCATCCTATCCTATTGACCACTCAAATGTTCTTGGACATATCAAATGCAATTGACCCTAAGAGTCACTAAATGCCATAGGGCAGTAATCTTTGATAGGGTGTATCTTAGAGTTCATGTGAGGTATGAATGTGATTCTAAGTGCTACAAGATTTTTTTGTCGACACCTATAATAACCTCTATAATTTTTTGGAGATTGGATTCTATTTTGATTTTGTGGCCCCATCTCAAGTGATGCTACAACTTATAGTGTTGGCCACTACAAAATTGCCAACTAGTGAATCTCTCTAACTGTTTTTCATGGAATTAAACTGTCTATTTTGTTAGCTCTGAGTGGCTAGATAAACCCTATTCCCAAGCTCATCCCATCTTGATGCCTACTTGAACAACCTCAAGAATGCCAAACCAAATTGACCCTACAAGGAATATCTAGTGCAAGGTATGGATGCAATTCCTAGTGCTATAGGATCATGTTACTAAAACCTACAATAACCTTACTCACTTTTTGGAGATTGGATTCCATTTTGATTTTGTGGCCCCATCTTTGGTGATGCTAAAACTTGTAGTGTTGACCAGTACAAAGTCACCAATTAGTGAATCTCTCTAACTATTTTTCATGAGATCAAACTATCTATTCCATTAGATATGAGTGGCTAGGTAAACCCTAGTCCCAAGCTCATCCCATCCTATTGAATGCTTGAATAGTCTTAGGAATGATGAATAGAATTGACCCTAAGAGTCACTAAATACCATAGGGCAGTGATCTTTAATGGGGCATACTTGGAGCTTGTGTGAGGTATGGATGCAATTCTAAGTACTACATGATTATTTTGTCAACACCTACAATAACTTCTCTTTCTTTTTGGATATTGGATTCTATTTTGATTTTGCATCCCCATCTCGGTTGATGCTAAAACTTGTGGTGTTGGCCAGTACAAAGTCACCAACTGGTGAATCTTCTAACTATTTATCATGGGATCAAATTATTTTCTCTATTAGCTTTGAGTGGCTAGTTAAACCCTAGTCCTAAGCTCACCCTATTCTGTTGACTACTTGAATGATCCTAGGCACACCAAATGAAATTGACCCTAAGAGTCACTAAATGCCATAGGGTAGTGATATTTTATGGGGAATGTATCAAAGAAATGTGAGGTATGGATGTAGTTTTGAGTGCTAAAAGATCATGTTGTTAACACCTACAATAACCTCTCTCACTTTTTGGAGATTAAATTATGTTTTGATTTTGTAGCCCCATCTTAGGTGATGCTAAAACTTGTAGTGTTGGCCAGTACAAAGTCACCAACTAGTGAATCTCTCTAACCATTCATCATGGGATTAAATTGTATGTTCCATTAGCTTTGAATGGCTAGGTAAATCCTAATCTCAATCTCTTACCATCCCATTGCTCACTCAAATGATCTCAGGCACATTAAATGGAATTGACACTAAGAATTACTAAATGCCATAGGGCAATGATATTTGATAGAGCATATCTCTGAGCTCATATGAGGCATGGATGTAATTGTTAGTACTATAGAATCATATTGTTGACCCTACAATAACCTCTCTCTTTTTGGAGATTGGATTCCATTTTGACTTTGTAGCCCCATCTCTTGTGATGTTGAAACTTGTAGTATTGGCAAGTATAAAGTTTCCAATTGATAAATCTCTCC
This sequence comes from Cupressus sempervirens, assembly GCA_028749045.1. NCBI lineage: Eukaryota > Viridiplantae > Streptophyta > Pinopsida > Cupressales > Cupressaceae > Cupressus > Cupressus sempervirens. Next base: position 385,790,699 of record CM053791.1, read on the forward strand.
AACCATTCATCATGAGATCAAACTATCTATTCCATTACCTCTAAGTGGCTAGGTAAGCCATAGTCCCAAGCTCATCCCATCTCATTGACTGCTTGAATGATATTGAGCATGTTGAATGAAATTGACCCTAAGAGTCACTAAATGCCATAGGGAAAATATCTTTGATAGGATATATCTCAAAGCTCATGCAAGGCATGGATGTAATTTTGGGTTCTATAGGATCTTGTTGTTGACACCTACAATAACTAACCTATCTCTCTTTTTGGAGATTGGATTTTGATTTGATTTTGTGACCCCATCTTGGGTGATGTTGAAACTTGTAGTGTTGACTAGTACAAATTTGTCAATTGGTAAATCTCTCTAACCATTTGTTTTATGATTGAACTGTCTATTCTATTAGCTCCAAGTGACTAGGTAAACCCTAGTCCCAATCTTTTCTCATCTTGTTGACCTCTCGAATGTTTTTGGGCATGTTGAATGGAATTGACTCTAAGAGTTAGTAAACGTCATAGGGAAGGGATCTTTGATGGGGTATATCTTAGAGCTCATGCGAGGTATAGATGCAATTATTGGTGCTATAGGATCATGTTATTGACACCTACAATAACCTTTCTCACTTTTTTGAGATTGGATTCTATTTTGATTTTGCTACCTCTTCTCAGGTGATGCTGAAACTTGTAGTGTTGCCTAATACAAAGTTGCCAAATGGTGAATCTCTCTAAAAATTCATCATGAGATCAAACTATCTATTCTATTAGCTCTAATTAGCTAGGTAAACCCTAGTCTCAAGATCATCCCATCCTATTTCCTTCTTGAACGATCTTAGGCATGCCAAATAAAATTGACCCTAAGAGTCACTAAATGCCATCGAGAAGTGATATTTGATAATGCATATCTCAGAGCTCGTGTGAGGTATGGATGCAATTCTCAGTGCTATAGGATCATATTGTTGACACCTACAATAACCTCTCTCTCTTTTTGGAGATTGGATTCCATTTTAATTATGCGGCCCAATCTTTGGAGATGGTGAATCTTGTAGTATTTGCTAGTCCAAAGTTTCCAATTGATAAATCTCTCTAACCATTCATTGTGAGATCAAACTACATATTCTATTAGCTCCAACTGGCTAGGTAAACCCTAGTCCCAAGCTCATCTTGTCCCATTGACTACTCTAATGATCTCAAGCATGTCAAACATAATTGACCCTAAGAGTCACTAAATGACATAGGACAAAAATCTTTGACAAGGCATATCTTAGAGCTTTTTGAGGTATGGCTAGGTGCTATAGGATCATTTTGTTGACACCTACAATAAACTCTCTTAGATTTATTTTTCATTTTGTGGCCCCATCTCGAGTGATGTTGAAACATGTAGTGTTGGCCAGTACAAAGTCACCAATTAATGAATCTCTCTAATCATTCATCATAGGATCAAACTATCTACTTTATTAGTTCTGTGTGGCCAGCTAAACCCTAGTACCAAGATCATCCCATTTCATTGACCACTTGAAAGATCTCAGGCGCGTCAAATGAAATTGACTCTAAGAGTCACTAAATGCCATAGGGCATCGATCTTTGATGAGGCATATCTCAAAGATGTGTGAAGTATGGATGTAGTTTTGGGTGCTCAAGATCATGTTGTCAACAACTACATTAAACTCTCCCTTTTTGGACATTGGATTCTATTTTGATTTTGTGGCCCCATCTTGGGTGATGCTAAAACTTGTGGTGTTGGCCAATACAAAGTCCCCAATTGGTGAATCTCTCTAACCATTCATTGTGGGATTAAACTATATTTTCTGTTAGCTCTAAGCGGCTGAGTAAACCATAGTCACAAGCTCATCCAATCACATTGCCCTCTTGAATGATCTCAAGTATGCCAAATAGAATTGACCCTAAGAGTCACTAAATACCATAGGGTACTAATATTTGATAGGGCATATTGCAGAGCTCATGTGAGGTATGGATGCAATATTCAATGTTACATGATCATGTTGTCAACACCTACAATAACATCTCTCTCTTTTTGGAGATTAGATCCCATTTTGATTTTTTGGCCCCATCTCTAGTGATACTGAAATTTGTAGTGTTGGCTAGTACAAAGTCATAGATTGGTGAATCTCTTTAACTATTTGTCATGGGATCAAACTATCTTTTCCATTATCCCTGGGTGGCTAGGTAAACTCTAGTTCCAAGATCATCCCATCCTATTGACTGATCAAACAATCTCAGCCACACTGAATAGAATTGACCCTAAGAATCACTAAATTCCATAGGGTAGCAATTTTTAATAAGGCATATCTCAAAAGTTGTGTGAGGTATGGATGCAATTCTAGGTGTTACAAGATCATGTCATTGAAACCTATAATAAAAAACATCTCACTTTTTGGATATTGGATTTTTTTATTTTATGACCCTATCTTGGGTGATGCTAAAACTTATATTGTTGGAAAGTACAGAGTCACCAACTGGTGAATCTCTCTAACCATTCATTTTGGGATTGGACACTCTATTCCATTAGCTCTAAGTGGTTGGGTAAACCCTAGTCCGAAGCTCATCTAGTCTTGTTGATTCACACCAAATAGAATTGACCCTAAGAGTCACTAAATGTCATAAGACAAAGATCTTTGACATGGCATATCTTAAAGCTCATGCAAGGTATGGATGTAATTCTAGGTGCTATAAGATTGTTTTGTCAATACCTACAATAACCTCCTATTTTTAGAGATTGGATTTCATTTTTATTTTGAGGTCCCATCTTGGGTGATGCTAAAACTTGTAGTGTTAACCAGTACAAAGTCACCAATTGGTGAATCTCTTTAACCATTTATCATGGGGTCAAACTATCTATTCTATTAGCCCTAGTACAAATTTGCCAACTGGTGAATCTCTCTAACCATTCATTTTGGGATTGAACAGTCTATTTTGTTAGCTCTGAGTGATTAGGTAAACAATAGTCCCAAGCTTGTCCCATGTTGTTGACCGATTGAATATTCTTAAGCACACTAAATGGAATTGACCCTAAGAGTCACTAAATACCATAGGGTAGGGATCTTTGATGTGGTGTATTTTGGAGCTTGTGCAAGGTATGGATGCAATTCTAGGTGCTATAGGATCATGATGTCGACACCTACAATAACCTCTCTCTTTTTGGAGATTGGATCTTATTTTGATTTTGTGGCTCTATCTTGGGTGATGTTGAAACTTGTAGTGTTGTCTAGTACAAATTTTTCAATTTGTGAATCTCTCTAACTATTTGTTGTGGGATCAAAGTGTCTATTCTATTAGCTCCAAGTGGCTGGGTAAATCATATTCTCAAGCTTGTCTTTGTTGGAAACAATTGATTAATTGTGTACTGTCTTTGATGTTACACAATTTCATATCATTGCTAGTCATTGTATGCCAAGCCCACTTGGGCATTGAAGATTTTTTTTGTTTCTGTAGAGCATTCTAGAATTTTCCTAGTTCAGAAGTTAGTGTCTATAGAGTTCACTCAAGTGACAAGGAAAGTTTGCAAAAGTTGAGTGTTAATCTAGCTCACTCAGTTAACAAATGAAATGTTGGATGTAAGTTGTGTTAACTAAGCTCACTCGGATACCAAAGGAACTTTGTGAATATGTAGTGTTAACCAAGTTCACTTGGTTAACATAGGAAAATTGCTTTGAATTAGTATTTGCTAAGTAGGGTTGGCTAATGAAGGATTTTTTTGTTTTGGCATATTGAGTTTGATTGAATTGTTTGTTAGTTCTAGCCAACTGAGAAGATGACTATTAATTATTCTAAGTTGTATTCAAGCCAACTTGACACTATGTAAGATATAAATATAAGGTCAAGTTGAGGATTGAAAGAGAAGTATGTGTGGAATATAATTGAAGATTTGATGATGCTAAGAGGAAACAAATTGGAAAGATAAGAAGAATATCATTATTGAGATGCAAAGATACATTCAATCAAGAAGGATCAAGTATACAAGCCATAATTGAGATTTGTAATTAGCAATTCAGTTGAATCAAAAATTAGGTCATCTCATTGTTACTCTCTAACTATTGTAGCAGTGACCTAAATTTCTTAATAGAGTTAGCTTAACAACTATTTATAAATTTGCTAACAAGGTGGCATTTCTATTGAATTGTCTAAAAGACCTCTAACAAGGCCACTCCTAACAGGGTGACTAAATCCTCTAACAAATTCACACCTAATAGTGTGTTTTGTAACCTTTAAAGGGTTGGCTCCTCATAGGGCTCATTTTAAAAGAGTGAAAATCAATAACTACTTGCAATTGAGTTTTTTCCAAATTGGGTTTCCACATTAAATCTTGGTGTGAATTGTGTTTATGCTATTTCTCTTATATGTTTGCAACTAAGTTAATGTAATATTTAACCACAGATAATATCTTAAGATTTTCATGTTAAGTGTTTACCAAGTTACAACATTTTGCCTATGTGTTTGTCAAGTTTTAGCAGAGTTAAGTTTTCATGGAGTTTGATTTATATTGGCATCTAAGGGATCTGGAATTTATTTTAGTGGGGTAAAAGCACAAACCTGTGTCACCTTTTATAAGGGAGAAGTGATATTAGAATTTAACATCTTCAACTTTAATGACATAAAAGTGGCATTTATGCTTAGAATTTGAAGATGATGTAAACTAATGAAATGTGTAAAATTAGATGAAGTTTATGCTTGTAATTTTTTTGAAAAAAATTGAGTGAAAATTTTATCTATTTTTTTTTTTTAAAGTCTATTTTTTAATTTTTTTTAAATGCTGAAAATATAGAGTTTTTTTCCCGTCAAACAAATATATGAAAATTTTCATATTTTGGTCTAATTTTGGAATATGTTAGAGTCAACATGTATACCTCATGCACCAAAAAAGAAAAATTGAAATTTGGCTAATATTTTTCAAGTTATAATTGGTCAAAGCCAAAGTAATCAGAAATTGACAATTTTTCTCTCCCATCAAACTTTTTCCATCAAATCTACATATATTTTTTAAAAAATTACATATTCTTGAAGAAGACTCTCTCCTCTAGTGCAGCATTAAAAAATAATAATTTTTGAACATGATTTACTATTTTTTTCTTATTTTTGAATGGACATCTTCCTAAATCTAAAAATAACTACTTGTACTATTTTCAAATTATAACATATTATCCATGATCAAAATTTTAAAAAAATTATATAATCGTAATCTTGACTCTGAGACCTACAAAAATATATTTTTAGTTTTAAAAAAAGTTCAATTTAGTAAGTCAAATTGGCCTTCAAAGTGAGAAGTTTGCAGAAGTTCTTATTTTTGCTTGTGTGGCTACCACATAGGTAGTTTTGGCTGAAACCCTTTTGGCCGTAACTGTTATGGCCAAAAGGGTTTTGGCCAAAACCCCCCAGCTTAAAAAATCATTGTCAATCACTATTTGGCTATTTTTATGATATTTTGAGTCATTTGAAACATGGGGGTTATGGCCGAAACCGTTGTGGCCAAAAGTGTTTCGATCGTAACCTTGCATGCTACGTCAACGGGAAAACTTGTCACATATGTACGATTAGAACTTTTTCAGCCGTAACCCCTCCATATATCACAAAAGGTGACACAAGTTTGTGCTTTCACCCAGTGGTAACTGATTCACCCCTCCCCTCTTAGTTACTCCTCTTATATTTAAAAAATTTGGTATCAGAGCTTCCAGTGCTTGTAGAGAAGGTTTTAAGGACCAAAGCTAAAGACCAAGATGTCTTATAGAAGAGAGACTCCCAAGTTGAATCAAGACACCATTGTAGCATGGCAAGGACTTGTGTAATTATGTTTAGCAAATATCAATGATTCAGGTTATAAATATCTTAATAGTGAATACAAGACTCCTAGTGGAACATTATCAGTTGAAGAAATTGCTGAAAAAGAAAATCATATCATGATGATTGACATTGCTTCTACTCTTAATTATGATGAATTTGATGAAGTCAAAGATTATACTACTACTTATGATATGTGGATCAAACTAAAAGACATCTATGGAGGAGATGATAGTTTAAGAAGAGCTAAAGCCAAAAGTCTCAAAGGAAAATTTGATCAAATGAAGATGAGAGAAGATGAAAAATTTGAAAATATGTTGAGAGAATTAAATTAAGTGTGACTGCAATCAAAGCATCTAGAGGGGACATTGATGACAAAACAGTTGTAAGAATGGTATGTAGAACCCTTCTTCCTATCTATGCAATTAGAGTGTCTGTTATTCAAGAGATGAGATGTGATCCAAATATCAAAATAACTTTATATGCTCTAGTTAGAAGATTGATAACTTTGAGTTGGATAACTATGATAACTATGTCCCTAGTTCCAAAGGTATTGAGTCTACATTTGAAGCCAAGCTTTCACTCAAGAAAAAGGATAAGAAATCAAAATCCAATCAATCAAAAAGTAAAGAAGAAGAAGAAATTTTAGATAGTTATCTTGAAGTTGTTGAAGCCCTACTTGCAAGGAAATATTCCAAAGGTAGAGGAAAGTACAAAGGTAAGATTCCTCTAATATGTTTTTCTTGTGAAGAAGTTGGTCACATTGTTGCAAGATGCCCAAACAGAGAAGACAAGGATGAAAAGAAAAACAATAAGTACAAAGGCAAAAATGAATTTAAAAACTACAAGAACTACAAGGACAAAGGTAAGAAATCTTATTTTATGGCTAAAGATTCTAATAATAGTGAAGATGAAATGGTATATATTGTTGTAAAAGATGAATCTGATGATGAAGGAAATAAAATGACACTTATCTATCATATTAGCAAAAATGATACATGGATTATTGATAGTGGCTACTCACGTCATATGACTGGATGCAAAAAAAAAATTGAGTACATGGAACATTATGATGGTGGTAGTGTGAGACTCAAAAATAATGAACCTTTTTGCATAAAAGGAAAAGGGTGTATCTCATTAACCAATGAACTTAAATGTGACAATACTTATTGAGTTGAAGGGCTAAAGCATAATCTACTGAGTGTGGCACAGTACAATAATATTGGATTCAACATAGAATTTATGAATGGAAAGGCCAAATTGTTGGATGGAAAAGGAAATTTGGTTGGATTTGAAAAAAAAACAAAAGGTAATCTATTCTATCTCGATCTTAGTGAAAGTTCATGTTTTATTTCTCAAGTAGAAGAAAGTTGGTTATGGCACCAAAGATTATGTCATGTGAACTTTGATAAGCTAGTCAAGATAAGAAAAAATAGAAGAGTAAGAGGTATTCCTAGCTTGAGGAAATCTAATATGGGTCTATGCAAAAATTTAAAATTGGTAAGATAGGAAAAACTAGTTTCAAAAGCAAGAACAATTACAGGACATAATAACCTGGCGAAAATAACCTTGGACAAAATAACTCAGCCATAATAACCCAAGGACAAAATAACCTAGGGTCATAATAGCCCAATCTAAAATAACTTGAAGTCAAAATAGCCCATGGACAAAATAACCCCATAAGATTATAGAGAAAGGAAAACAAAATTTATAAATTACAAGTATATTTGTAAGAAAAAAAATTATTCAAATTTTCAATTAAAGTGTCAAATTATGAGCAATGCCTCTTATATAATCTAAAATATTATTATTGTCATAACCATCGACTAGTCTTTTTAGTCTTTCTTTGAGTTCACAATATTTTTTCCTGCTTCGTTGTGTATTGACAAGACAATCTATTAGCACCCAAAATTGCATCCATACCTTGCATGAGCTTTGAGATATGCCATGTCAAAGATCCCTGTACTATGACATTCAATGACTCTTAGGGTCAATTCTATTTGGTGTGCCTAAGAACATTCATGTAGTCAATAGGACGAGTTGAGCTTAGGACTAAGGTTTACCCAATCACTTAGAGCTAATGGAATAGAGTGTTTGATCCCAAAATGAATGGTTAGAGATATTCACCAGTTGGTGACTCTGTACTTGCCAATGCTATAAGTTTCAGCATCACCCGAGATAGGGTCATAAAATAAAAAAATCCAATCTCCAAAAAGTGAAAGAGGTTTTTTATTATAGGTTTCAACAACATGATCTTGTAACACCCAGAATTGCATCCATACCTCACACAAGCTCCGAGATATGCCTTATTAAAGATTGCTACCCTATGGCATTTAGTGACTCTTAGGGTCAATTCTATTTAGTGTTGCTAAGATCATTTGATCGGTCAATAGGATGGGATGAGCTTGGAACTAGGGTTTACCTAGCCACCTAGGGCTAATAGAAAAGATAGTTTGATCCCATGAAAAATAGTTAGAGAGATTCACCAATTTGTGACTTTGTACTAGCCAACACTACAAGTTTCAGCATCACCAGAGATGGGCCCACAAAATCAAAATGGAATCCAATATCCAAAAAGAGAAAGAGGTTATTGTATGTGTCAACAACATGATCTTGTAACATTGAATATTGCATCAATACCTCACATGAGCTTCACAATATGCCCTATCAAATATCACTACCCTATGGCATTTAGTGACTCTTAGGATCAATTCTACTTGGTGTGCCCGAGATCATTCGAGCGGGCAATGAGATTGGATGAACTTGTGACTATGGTTTACTCATCCACTTGAAGGTAACAAAAAAGATTGTTTTATCCCACAATGAGTGGTTAGAGAGATTCACCAATTGTGGACTTTGTATTGGCCAACACTACAAGTTTTAGCATCACCTGAGATGGGGCCACAAAATCAAAATGGAAACCAATATCCAAAAAGAGAGATTTTAATGTAGATGTTGACAACATGATCTTGTAGCACCCAAAACTACATCCATACTTCGCATATCTTTGCGATATGCCTCATCAAAGATTGATGCCCTATGGCATTTAGTGACTCTTAGAGTCAATTTCATTCAGTGTGCCTAGGATTGTTCAAGCAGTCAATGGGATGAGATGATCTTGGTACTAGGGTTTAGCTAACCATGCAAAGATAATAGAGTATATAGTTTGATCCTATGATGAATGATTAGAGAAATTCACTAGTTGACGACTTTGTACTGGCCAACACTACATGCTTCAACATCACCCAAGATGGGGCCACAAAATCAAAATGAAATCTAATATCTAAAAAGAAAGAGAGTTTATTGTAGGTGTCAACAAAATGATCCTGTAGCACCTAGCCATACCTTGCAAAGCTCTAAGATATGCCCTATCAAAGATCGTTTCCCTATGTCATTTAGTGACTCTTAGGTTTAATTATGTTTGACATGCCCAAGATCATTAAAGCTATCAATAGGACAAGAAAAGCTTGGGACTAGGGTTTACCTAGCCAGTCGAAGCTAATAGAATATGTAGTTTGATCTCACAATGAATGGTTGGGGCCGCAAAATTAAAATGGAATCCAATCTCCAAAAAGAGAGAGAGCTTATTGTAAGTATCAGCAACATGATTGTATAGCACTAAGAATTGCATCCATACCTCACATGAGCTTCGAGATATGAACTATCAAATATCACTACTCTATGGCATTTAGTTACTCTTAGGGTTAATTTTGTTTAGCATGTTTGAGATCATTCAAGTAGCAAATAGGATGGGACAGTCTTGGGACTGGGTTTTACGTAGACAATTAGAGCTAACTAAATAGATAGTTTGATCTCATGATGAATGGTTAGAGAGATTCACCATTTTGTGACTTTGTACTAGCCAACACTACAAGTTTCAGCATCACTTGAGATGGGGCAGCAAAATCAAAATAGAATCCAATCTCAAATAAGTGAGAAAAATTATTGTAGGTGTCAACAACATGATCTTGTAGCACCAATAATTGCATCCATACCATGCATGAGCTCTGAGATACACCCCATCAAAGATCCCTTCCTTATAGCATTTACTAACTCTTAGAGTCAATTCCATTCAACATGCCCAAGAACATTTGAGAAGTCAACAAGATGAGAAAATATTGGGACTAGGGTTTACCTAGTCACTTGGAGCTAACGGAATAGACAGCTCAATCACAAAACGAATGGTTAGAGAGATTTACTAGTTGGTAACTTTGTACTAGTCAACACTAAAAGTTTCAGCATCACCCAAGATGGGGTCACAAAATTAAAACAAAATCCAATCTCCAAAAAAGAGAGATAGGTTAGTTATTGTAGGTGTCAACAAAAAGATCCTATAGCACCCAAAATTACATCCATACCTTGCATGAGCTTTAAGATATGTCCTATCAAAGATATTTTCCCTATGACATTTAGTGACTCTTAGTGTTAATTTCATTCAACATGCTCAAGATCATTTTAGTGGTCAATGGTATGGGATGAGCTTGGGACTATGGCTTACTCAGTCACTCAAAGCTAACAGAATAGATATTTTGATCTCATGATGAATGGTTAGAGAGATTCACTGATTGGCAACTTTGTACTTGCTAATACTACAAGTTTCAACGTCACTAGAGATGGGGCCACAAAATCAAAATGAAATCCAATCTCCAAAAAGAGAGAGGTTATTGTAGGTGCCAACAATATAATCCTATAGTACTAGAAATTAGATCCATGTCTCATATGATCTCAGAGATATGCCCTATCAAATATTGCTATCCTATGGCATTTAGTAACTCTTAGGGACAATTTTTTTTGGTGTGCCTAAGATCATTCGAGTGAGTAATGGGATGGGAAGAGATTGAGATTAGGTTTACCTAGCCACTCAAAGCTAATGGAATATATAGTTTGATCCCATGATGAATGGTTAGAGAGATTCACTAGTTGGTGACTTTGTACTAGCCAACACTACAAGTTTTAGCATCACCTAAGATGGGGCTACAAAATCAAAATAGAATCCAATCTCTAAAAATTGAGATATGTTATTGTAGGTGTTAACAACATGATCTTTTAGCACCCAAAACTACATCCATACCTCGCACATCTCTGAGACATGCCCCATCAAAGATCTCTACCCTATGGCATTTAGTGACTCTTAGGGTCAATTTTGTTTGGCGTGCCTAAGATCATTCAAGCAATAAATAGGATAGGTTGAGCTTATGACTAGGGTTTAACTAGCCACTCAGATATAATAGAGAAAATAATTTGATCCCATGATAAATAGTCAGAGATATTCACTAGTTGGGGACTTTGTACTGGCCAACACCACAAGTTTTAGCATCACCTAAGATGGGGATGCAAAATCAAAATAGAATCCAATATACAAAAGGAAAGAGAGGTTATTGTAGGTGTTGACAAAATAATCATGTAGTACTTAGAATTGAATCCATACCTTACACAAGCTCCAAGATATGCCTCGTCAAAGATCACTACCCTATGGTATTTAGTAACTCTTAAGTTCAATTATGTTCAACATTCCTAAGACTGTTTGAGCAATCAACACAATGGGATGAGCTTGGGACTAGGGTCCTGGCCACTCAAATATAATGGGATAGATAGTTTGATCCCATGATAAGTAGTTTGAGGAATTCACTAATTGGTGACTTTGTACTAACCAACACTACAAGTTTTAGCATCACCAGAGATGGGGCAAATAAATCAAAATGGAATCTAATCTCCAAAAAGTGAGTAAAGTTATTGTAGGTTTTAGTAACATGATCTTGTAGCACTAGGAATTTCATCCATACCTCACACAAGCTTTGAGATATGCCCTATCAAATCTCACTATTCTATGGTATTTAATGACTCTTAGGGTCAATTTGGTGTAGCGTGCTTGAGATCATTCAAGAGGGCATCAAGATGGGATGAGCTTGGGAATAAGGTTTACCTAGCCACTCAGAGCTTAGAAAATACACAGTTTAATTCCATGATAAACAATTAGAGAGATTCACTAGTTGCAAATTTTGTAGTGGCCAACACTACAAGTTGTATCATCTCTTGAGATGGGGCCACAAAATCAAAATGGAATCCAATCTCCAAATATTTATAGAGGTTATTGTAGATGTCAACAAAAAGATCTTGTAGCACTCAGAATTGCATTCATACATTACATTAACTTTGAGATACACCCTATCAAAGATCACTGCCCTATGGCATTTAGTGACTCTTAGGGCCAATTGCATTTGGCATGTCCAAGAACATTTGATTGGTCAATAGGACAGGATGAGAATGGGACTAGGGTTTACCCAGTCACTCAAAGCTAAAAAAATAGATGGTTTGATCCCAAAATGAATGGTTAGAGAGATTCACTAGTTGGCATCTTTGTACTAGCCAACACTACAAGTTTCAGCATCATTGAAGATGGAGCCACACAATCAAAACAAAATCTAATATCCAAAAGTGAGAGAGGTAGATTTTACCTAACCACTTGGAGCTAATAGAAAAAATAGTTTGATTCCATGATGAATGCTTAGAGTGATTCACAAGTTTATGACTTTGTACTAGCCAATACTACAAGTTTCAACATCACTTGAGATGGATCCACAAAATCAAAATGGAATCCAATCTCCAAAAAGTGAGAGAGTTTACTGTAGGTGTCGACAACACAATCTTGTAGTACCTAGAATTGCATCCATACCTCACACGAGCTCTAAGATATGCCCCATCAAAGATCGTTGCCCTATCTTTTTGCTACTTCTTTTTATATCTACTAATTGCCTCTTTCATTATATGAGTGGAGTTTTTGATAGGATTTATAGTCTTCTCCCTACTACTTCCAGTTAGCACCCGAGGGAGTGCATGAAAAAATGGTTATAACATATTTCCCCCATACCACCATGCCCTCAAAATTCATAAAGAATATAGAAATGATTAGTGAGAGAGTTTACTGTAGGTGTCAAAAACATAATCTTGTAGTACCTAGAATTGCATCCATAACTCACACGAGCTCTAAGATATACCCCATCAAAGATCGTTGCCCTATCTTTTTGCTACTTCTTTTTATATCTACTAATTTCCTCTTTCATTATATGAGTGGAGTTTTTGATAGGATTTACAGTCTTCTCCCTACTACTTCCAGTTAGCACCCGAGGGAGTGCATGCAAAAATGGTTATAACATATTTCCCCCATACCCCCATGCCCTCAAAATTCATGAAGAATATAGAAATGATTAGTGGTCTACCATTTAGATTTTTGTAACAATCACCATCCAAAATAGAATCTTTAATAATGCATTTAGTTATTCATTTATTTTTAATTCTTAACAAACAAACATTAATTGTTTTAATAAGAGAGCTATATGGTCACACAAATATCCAATTATTTAGGTTTAGGATAAATGGGTTGTGATAAAAATCACCTTAAATGAGCAATGATATTGTAAAACATTTTTAGATGTGAGGTGTTGCTCACCTAGTCGAAGTACCATGTCTGCATTATCCAGAGGACTCATCACATGGTTTCATATTTTTTGGATGTTATCACAATCTCAATCAAATATAAATCTTTGGCACTCTACATTGTTGCTAGAATCACTCATGTTTAGAGCTTGTTTGGCCACTCCCTCAGCATATTCAATATTAAGCACTCATGGGCAGGATGAAGAGGAAGGAGGAGTAATATTTCTAGCTAAGGCACAAGTAAGGGCCATTGGGATAGAGTCACAGAGAAAAAGTGCCATAGTTGTTAAATGCATAATGATCGGTCTTTGGGATAAATGTGAGGCTACAATTCCCATTACCATCCTTTGGCTTGATAACATCATCACTCAAGCCAAGACACACAATAAGAAATGCTAAAATGTGCTCTGGAAATGCTATCATAAATTCATATGCTAGATATTATACTTTCCATGGACAAGAAAGGACTTAAAAGTAAAATCTTTTGAGATTCCTTCATCTTCACTCCAATTTGTATTTTTCTTTAAAAAATTCTTATGCTTGCAATTTTTGCTTACAACAATTGTTCAAATTCAAAATAGTCAGTTCATAGCATGTTTACTCTAATACCCTTTTCAATACCACATCCAATACATACACCATGTGTTCAATGCATACCCTGAGCAATGAATGTTATGATATGTATTTATTTTTTGGTAATGCACCCATAAAATGGGTCCTTTTAGACTAGGGGGCTAGGCTAGGGGGCCTATCTTGTCCTATAAATTTTAGGAGGTAGGGAGAAGGGGTCCCCCACAATGGAAATATGATTTATCCTATCCTATCAATTGTAGGGGTAGGGGTAGGGTATTTTATAGGGCCCACTGCCACTGAATATAGGGTAGGGTAAGGAAGGATAGGGGGTCCTATTGCCATTGTAGGGCCAAAATGTACATCCCCATAGGTACAATATATGGGAGAGTGCTCTAAAGAGAAGAGTGCAATTAAAAATATAAGACTCCTTTATAGTTTGATACCCACTAAAAAATCATAACCATAAAGGTTGTCAAGAAACTGCAAGTAAAATGTACCTCATTGAAATTTTTATTTTTATATATAGTTGCTAGTTAGAATCTTTATTCCATGATTTGGTTATGGATTTTTCCTCGTAGTTGTTTCTATGTATGAGGACTTTCAGAATTGGTAGTGTACATTTTTCATAACTAGAATATGTGAACTAGATTTCTATTAAAGAATTTGAAACGAAGTTGATTTAATAAATTTACAATTGCTTCAACTATTGGGAGTGCAGAACAAGCTCCTTATATGTTTAAAGAATCAGATTGGATTTATAACCTGGTTTTCCTATTGTTAGGGCATAACAAATAAGGGTAGGGCAGAAGAAAGGAACGTAGCTAACAAAGCCTATGTTGAGCTTTTTCAAGTCACAAAGAGTTCAATTGAAGAGAGAGTTGAAGGATTTTTGTGTAACGAAGGATGCCCTTCTTCCTATTGGTACTCCCATTACTACTCACCTTTTTGTTCCTAGCCAACATTTGTTGTGTGTAGAATCACAAAAGGAAAATATTTCCAGGTCTATATTTACCTTTAACTAAATGGCTCATGTTTTTTGTAGTCAAACCACATCAAAATAACTCTTTAAAAAGATATATCATCTATGAACACTCCATAATTGTGCATCTATAAGTGATAACTAGAATACAATTTGTTGGCTTGTTTTTCAATGTGCAAGCACCTTCACTACATCTTTTTAACATGAACATTAGAAATTTACTAGCAAGATAAGCAATTTTATAGTTGAAGAATAATTTCCATTAGCAATGCAGTCTAAAAAAGTTACCCATCTAGTTGTTCTTAAGGTCTTACTTTCTTTATAGTGTTATTTTAGGTAGGATGCACTACACAAACATTGAACTCTAGTATATCATAAGATTTTACAAATGAATTTCTTTCTTAAGACTATTAAATGCATGTTTGTTATATAATTCCTAAAGGAGATGCTGGTTTGCAATGGCGACACTGCTTTAAGTATGCGATATGTTTTAGATTAGGGTAAAAGAAAGTTTTGAAGGGACCCCGAAACCCTTTAACAAAAAAATAGAAAGATAAAGCAATACATCCCAACCAGGAAAAAACCCGCAACAAACTGAAGAACAGTATCAAAATCAGGTTTTACAGGGACCTAAAACCACTAGAAAAGTCCAAAAACAAACTAACCCAGGTTTTACAGGGACCTGGAACCACAAATAGTCTTAACTATATAAAAAAACCAGAAACCAAGACCAGAGTCCCCAACCAGCGACCAATACCAGACAGGCACCAAACCAGAGAACCACCCCAATGCCACTATTGTAGCTCCAAGATAAATTTAGCTGCTTCCTTACCAATAGAAGTAGTATCTTGAATGGAAACAACATCCATAGTAGCAGCAGCTTTCATAGCACTCTTCCTCGAGCTCTGCCTAGTTCTTTTGCTCAGACCCTTAGCCAAAATGATATCTTCATTCACCCTTTTGCCCAAGCTAGCAGCGACAGCCCAAATACTCAAGGTGACCTATTCCATCTTACTGCTACTCTCCTTGATTAACATTGTGAGGTTTTGCTCATAGTTGTTAAGTTTTTTAGGGATGTCTCCCATCTATCCTTCCATATGACTAAGTTTAGCATTGATAGTATCCAAGTTATGTTGCAGAATTTCCACCTTTTTCTTCAAACCCATTATTTCATTGTAGATCCAGGAATCAACCTTGAGACTGGTGTCAGCTTTCTCCTTAGCAGAATGTAGGAAGGAAAGCATGGTATCCCTCTGCATATCATCACAATCATCTTCAGCAGTCTCGTGAGGGGGGGAGCAAACATTATCATTAATATCCTCCATTTTCGTTTGATCCTCCTTTTGACCCTCGGCATAGTCCTCAGGATGAGTAGAGTCCTTCCTTTTTTCTTCCTCTATCCCCTTAACAAGAGAAGCAGTACTAGCCATATGGTTCTCCTTATTCTTCTCAATAGGATTCCCAATAGTGTTATCTTCCCCTTTATTACCCCCACTAGAAATAACCTGGTTGCCCTCATTATTAGATTTACTCTGTTCAAAGTTACCTTCACTATTATTTTCCTCTTTTCCTTTTTCATTATTATCTTCAGTCTCTGGATACCCATCCAAATTAGAACTTAACTCTCTAGTTTCAGTATCATCCTCATCCTCAGGTTTCCAATTCTCATAGCTTTCCGAATTATCAATCTCAAACTCCTCATCCTCAAGAACTTGAGAGGCAAAGGGTTTCAAATTTAGGGCATTTTCTTTACCTTTAATAGGGTCAGCCTTCTTACTCTTAATGGGTTCTTTCTTCTTGTCCTTAGAGGGAGTAGAGGCAATGCGCTTATTTTTACAATATCCCTCAATAAGAAGGATCAGACCTTCATGAAGAATGGGTCTGGATTCCTTTTTCTTATGGGCTTCTAAACTATTAAGTAAAGAAAACCGCAAAAAGAAGGGGAAAGATATTCTATCTTTATATCTGAAATGATTTAAAAAAACTTAAGTATGTGATATGTTAACCATTCTTTTATTTTAATTTTTTTTTGTGGCTAGACCCATGATTTTATGTTTGGATATGTTATTAATTGATGCAATAATGTGATCCTCAAGAATCTATGAAATACATAAAACTAACTATTTTTTGAGTCACATATGTTAATTATATAAAGTTAAACCATAGCTTGCCCACTAATCCAAATGTTACTCTCTATCATTTTCTTTCCTTCTCAAACATATTTCATCATTCTTATCTTATGGAGTTTATTTCTACTACCTCCACCATTATGACTATAAAAGTTAAACCATCTTTCTCAAAGATGTGTTTGACCTCATCCATTTCTTCTAAATTTAAGGTAAATTCCCCTTTTTAAATTCCTTGAGAATATACGTAAACTAGAGCTTTGAAAAACTTTAGAGCTTTTAAAAAAATTTCCTTTTGGAAGGTAAATATATTTAGTGTTGATCCTAGTGGTAGCTACAACCTCTACTACAAACAATTGTGCCATGTCCACTTGTCCTAGTTCAGAGATTATTATGGCTTCAAATACAATTTTTCTAGTAGATTAGGGAATCTAATTGTCTATTATATAAACATCATTTCCCTTGTGGTCATTCTTCAAACTATTTTGAATGAGTGATTCACATTTTTTTGACCTAGATGTTCAGTCTTCTTAACTGAGTGAGATCTTGAAGCTCCATCTACCCTTAAGTCCTAGTGATGGATAACTATGTAATAGTTTGATCATTTTAAAAGTAAGGAAATTCTTGGATCTAGATTCTTCAGGAGTTGTTCGAAATGTGATAATAGGTTCTTTGTGGTTGAATTGCATATGCTTTCACCTTTTAAGAAAATGTAAAATTATTGTGTAACGAAGATTCATATTTTGAGTATTAAAGCCTCATTCAAGTAGTTTACAAATATCTTTATGAGTTTGCTTCCTTATGGAAACTATTTCTCTTTTTCTTAATTACAAAAGGTTTAAATTCATTTATAAATCAAATGAGGACATTGTTTTCATTGATCCTTTATTTCATAGTAAATATAAATGATTGATTGATAATACTAGTGCAGTTACAATTCTCCATGGCCAAAAGAGATGGTTGATCTGTAGATTAAGACCAACCTAATTTGGAACAAGGTGTAATTAAAAGGTGGGGATTTCTAACCTAACATCTCATGATGCATCGAAATTCTACTAAAAACCTAGGTCAACTAGTGGCAGACCAGATCCTGGAAAGGTATTGTTCACTCTTCTTAACATAGATTACTTTAGTGGCAAATATTCACCTTTTGGTGATCTTTTCTCATGGGTCAATCATCATTTGGCAAATAGCACATGCAATGTAGGCTAACTGCCTCACTAGTTATTTATCACATTTGGGTTCAACACCTGTGGTAGTCGCCCATTAGTTATCACATGATTGTTCAAAAATATCGGTCCAATCGCCAATGCAATATACATTTTGGATACATTTATTTTAAACATTTTGCTAGATTTTGCATGTTTGTTTCTTATTGGCCCGCATTATTTTGCCATTACTACAACCAAATAATTTTCCCTTGGATTGGGTGTTGCCTACCATTTTCCTAACATGTGTTGACCACCAGCCTCATTTAGCCAACTATTTCATACTATAGGCTTGCATAGGAAGGTGCACTTCACCTACGTTTGACATTCCCACTTGTTAATCCTGCATAATTTGCCAACCTAGATTGGACTATAAGATATTATTATTCTATACAGTTCACTATTTTTTGGTCTAGATACTAGCATTTCTTATTACTGCCAAAGTTTTAGAGTGCTAAGTGCATTGTCGATTGACTCGCGGACCCTAGTTTTATAAAAGGCAAGTAATTTTTAATTTATTTTTTATGTTAATAGTGGTACTATCGTATTGGTACAATGGTACTAGTTATTTTTTAGTTTTACCACTAGTGATTGGACATCTTAGATGCTAAGATAGCCAGAGCCTACAGGTTTGTGAATTATATTGGGTAGTACCATAGACTATAGTGCCATAGTAGTAGTACCATTTTTTGGAGAATGAATCATATTATTATTATTGTATGCAGTCTAAGTAGTCTACTATCACTGTTCATAGTCTTTGAGTCATCACTATTTGAGTCTTTTGTTCAACAACTAAGTTGATTTATTTCTTGCTACCTTTATCAGTTTGTAATGTCAAACAAGAGGGGTAATAGAGGTTTCAGTAGGATCCCTAAAATCCAAGAGAGGCCACTGTTACCAAAATGTAGAAGCATAGCAACATATTTTGGTAGTGGAAATGTTGGCAGCCTACAAGATTCACAACTTAGATCTCTAGTGCTTATTGAAAAAGAAGATTCATCACAAGTTGGAAACTCAGACCATATTGAAGTTCAAGTTGGTGAATCTGATATCTCAGTCGAGAATGAACTTGAACATGATTTGGAGGCACTTCCCCTAAGTAGGGAGTTAGAAACTAATATTATAGAGTTGGAGCTGGTCCCAGACTAGTCGGGTGAGAAAACCAAAAGTGATCCCATAAATCATGTTCATGCACAAAAGGGGAAAAGAAAATTGGAATCAAAGAAAGATCAATCTCGCTGGGATCTATCCAAATGGAATTTTTAATTAGAATGGGTCAAAATTTAATGTTTCATTAAACTAGTGGCCAATCCAATTGATGGTGATCCTCCTATAGAATGCAAATGTAAGATTTGCATAGAGATAACAAAGAAGGAGAAGAGGTTGCAGCTTAAACTTGATACAATAGAAAAACATGTCGGTAAAGTTTACAAAAAGGAAACTATAAATGGATTTGAAAAATCCATACTAACTTGAAAAACAAAGGACAAGTATCTACATATCAGGAATGTCAAAATATATGAGTTACACTAGCAAATATGGGAGAATCATTCTATAGTAAAAGTTTCCATCAAAGATTTCATTAGGAAAGCAATGGAAGTGCAAAATATGGGAAAAGTAGTTCAATTAAGTGTGGTCTTTTATATTTTGAGTAGAGGACATCCTATAATAGACTACCCTTCAATTACTACCTTATTGCACTTTTTCAAACTTTGAAACTATTTGAATAGTCACTAGTCAATAAACAGTGGATGGGAATGGGTTAGATGTCTTGCATAGGTTGAAAAAGAAGATATGAAAGAAAAAATAAAACACTCAAATTTTATTGCACTATCTCTAGATGAAGTTACAGCAATTGATAATACTTTTTGGGTGTGCATGCATGTTTATACTGTAAACAATCTTTGTCGTCAACCCTTTTTACTATCTGTTGCTAAATTGAATTGTAGTGTGATAGCTAAAAATTTATATGATTTATTAAAGATTACTCTAACTAAATGTGGAGGTTTGGATAAAATGGAGATTGCCAAAAATTTAGTGTGTGTTGGAGTGAATGGAGCTTCAGTTATGCAAGGTCATAAAGGTGGTCTTTGCAAAAAGATCAAGAATGATTTGGCACCCTACACTATTCCCATTCATTACATGGCCCATCGAATGAATCTTGCTTTTGGAATTGTCAATAATTTTGGCTATGTAATTAAAGTGGAATCTCTAATCAAAGATATTTACCAATACTTTTGTCAAAATCCAAAACAAGTTCGAGAATTTCAACATTTTGCTCAAGGACTTACTGATGGGAAGAAGCTTCTTAAAGACAATGATACCAAATGGATCTCTTTGGATAGACTAGTGCATCGAGTAATCTTTGAATATCCTTCATTTCTTGGACTTATTCACTCTATGTGAGACAAATTCTCTTGACTATATTCAAGTCTAACTAATGTTAAGATACTCTTAACTTTAGCAGTTATTCTCCCCATGCTACAAGACATGAGAATTATTATAAAAAAGGTTCAAAAAAGAGCTATGTACATTGCAAAATATAATAAGCTACATAAAATGACATTTAATAGCCTGGATACTTTGTATCAATGAATACCATTAGATGAATCAAGATTTGCAAAGTGGATAGAAATCATAGATTTGAACAATCCTCAAAAAATTTTACATATTGGTGTAAATGATGAGGTTTATGCCAAGGTACATGGAGTTGACATACCAATGTAGTACTATGCCTACATCAACCCTGACTCCAACCCTAATGAAGTAGGAAACAAAGTTGAATTAGAATCAAAGAAGGTACTTTCATGTGTTACAAGTGAAGATTTCAAGAAGATCAAAGACTTTGTGCTTGACTCTGTCAAGTGAGTTTGCTACAATATTTCATCAGAAATTAGATTCAAATTCTCCCTAGAGGAATTACTCGAAGTAATGTCAATTGTTTTTCCACAATATTGGTCTCTAAACTATCTGACTGATTTTTGAAGAAGGGTGATGACTTTGATTCAGCATTTTTTAAAACCTAAAGTAATCAATGGAGTAACTATAAATGTAATTTTAGATAAATCTTGACTGAGAGATCAATCATATTATTTTGCAAACATAATGAAGGAATAATATGATCTTATGGAGAACCCAAATGAAGAGAGAGCAGTAACAAATCTTTGGAAAAACCTTGGTGAGAGCAATCAATTGAGAGAGTCAATACCAAAATATTTCAAGCTTACCCATTTATGTTTGATGATGATATTGGGTTCAGAGGAGGATGAGAGAGTTTTCAGTACTTTGAGCTTCTTGAAGTTAAAGGATAGAAACAAATTAGACAAAAATCTGGATAATTGTTTGAGGCTCTATAATTCTAGCTATGAGGTAGAAATTTTTCCTTATGATAGGACTTTTAGCATTTGGAGAAACCAATGTCAAAGAAGAGGGATTGCCAACATTTTAGACCCAAGTGGTAGTGGCAGTGGCAGTGGTGGTGGCAGTGGTTCATGTCGTGATATTGGAAGCAATGAAGATGATGTTAACTTTGGCATGCATATTGATACTAATAGTGAATTTGAAGAAAACACAATGGACAATGAAAATTTATATGCAATAAATGAGGAGGATTCTAATGATAGTGATGTTGAACCAGTCTAGGTGGATTAGAAACTATAGTAGCTTCTCAACCTCAAGTTCTAACTTATGCATGAGTCAAGTAGGAGGCTTGTAGTAGTAGCTTTGATCTAAGACTCTATCTACTAATTAATTATGTTTGTAGAAGTCAATTTATAACCTTCACTCATTGTCCTTTTATAGATGCTTAAATTGTTTTTTGAAGATGTTGATGTTACAAACTTACATGCTGAGATTTTCATTGATTGTATTCTTTTAACATGTTGAAATTTTCATTGATTCTAGTTTCTTTAAGGAATTGTAAGATAATGCATTTAATAGAATAAGATCTATTTAAAAAAATTGTATTATAATTTATAATTATAAATCAGCCTGTAACATAATACATATAAGAATTACAAACAATTACAACCCTTTGCAAATGTCTCGATGTCAAATTGAAATGACCATTGATCCTGAATTCCCTTTTGTAGATACGAGGGAGCAACAATAGTTGTAGGTTGGTTTGTAATTGTATATATAATCAGATTATTACTACATAATACATTATGTGTATACAACATAATTCCAAGAATCACAATGATTCACACAATTCACATGATTTAACTATTCAATTCACGATTCAATTCGAGCTTTTCGATTCTGATCTAATTCTGATTCTTGTTACTTTGGTATACAATCACATTGCCAATTTGCCACATTGCCAATTGTACAATTTTTTCAAGTAGTAGGACTAGGGAAATTTTTTCCATCTGTACTATGTAGTAATAGTATGCCAGTGCCTAGCTACCCAACTATCCTGATATGTTGGCTCTTGATTCCTGTAACAATTAACATTAAACAAAGTTGAAATTAAATCCAAAATTTAAAATTAAAGAGAAACAAGTAACAAAATGATTATAGTACTATCACTTACTAAGTTGTTACTTCTTAGTGCTATCAACTATGACTATCACTGTCAACAATAGTAGAACCTTTAGTTTGAGAAGATGACCCAACTTCAATGAATTTCTTTAGGGTGCTCCATTCTACATCATTTGGAAGCTCCATTTGTTTGAGGTTGTAGCTAAATAGTTGTAAACTTGTCAACAATAAATACTTTTGAGAGATAGTTTTACATAAATCAAGGAATTTATCTATAACTTCATTCATTGCTAACTGTGGTTTGATGCAACTTACAATTCTTTCTCGAGTGGTTTCCTCGAGCAAGTTGCCTAAATCAAAATTCATGTTGTTATGCAACTTTTTCATGTAATTTTCTTTTCCAATGAATCTACCATTTAAGTTAGCTGGATTTGGTAATCCAATAGTTAGCAAGTTCAGTATGATGTTATTCATCTTCATTAAGTCTTTGGAAGCAGATTTGAGAGCTTCAGCTATTTTTGTTACTTGTTCACAATTGTGACAGACTTCAATAGTCATTATAGAGGCATCCAAGCGACTGTTTATTCCATGGTTTTCCAAATCCCTATCATTAGATCTCTTTACTTTATTTAAAATTTGGTCAGAAATATTTTTTAAGGAATTGGTAAAGATTTATCTTTTACCCACACTATCACTTTTTACATTTTTAAAGACAAGTATGAGATTGCTATTTAAATCAAGCCATTCAAAAAAACTATTACTATTCTTCATTATTTTGTCCCAATTTTCTTGTTTGATAAGATTAACCATGTTTATTATAGTATCTTTCACATGATGGTCTTCAAAAGAGGTCATTCTATTTTTTGCTATTACATTCTTCATCTTTTTCTTCATTTCAGACATCTCTTTTTCACTATTTTTTTGTATTTCCTTTAGTTTCCCTTGCCAATTAGTTGCTCTCTTTCTCTCATCTTCTAATTTCTTCTTCAAATATTGGATTGTATTTTTAGTAGTTACCTTTTTTTTCTTCTCATCCTCGAGTTCCCTTTTCAAATCATGGATTGTCTTTGTAGTGGAGTCCTCCTTTTTCTTTGCATTGTCCAATTCATTCTTCCAATCATGGAGTCTTTGAGTAGACTCCTCTTTCTTCACATTCTCCAATTCCTTTCTCAAATCAAGGATTTTCTTTGCAGTAGACTCCTCTTTTTTCTTTGCATTCTCCAATTCCCTCCTCATGTGGTGGATTGTGTTAGTGCTTGCAGTAGCACTAAACTTCGTTTCCTTCGCATTCTCTAATTCATTTTTCAAATCATTGATAGTTTTTGTAGTTGACTCCTCTTTTTATTTCATATTATCCAATTGCTTATTCAAATTATAGATTGTGTTTGCATTAGACTCCTCTTTTTTCTTCTTATTCCCCAATTCCTTTTCCAAATTAAAAATCATCCTTTCCCTAGACTTCAAATTTTTCTTTTCATTCTCCAATTCAATCTTCAAAATATTATTTTTCTTGACAGCAGAGTCCAGGTTAGTTTTAAATTTATTGTTGACCTGTGCACTACTCTCTACACACTTGAACAACTATGCAGTATAGGCTTATTCATGCTGAAGTCTTTTTTGGCACTCATCCAATTGTTTAGTCAATTTTTGCACTTGTTCATTCATCGTTTCTTGTTGGACAATTGCCTCTATAGGAGAAGATTTCTTTATTCTTTTTTGCAATTCTTTGAACCTATTGTCTGCTGCTTTCTCCTTCACCTTCAAATTATCAAGGTCTGCCTATAACTTTTCTATTTTCTTTGTAAGCCTTTTGTTTTCCCTCTCCACTTTTAGAAGTTTTAGAGTAGACCATTTTTTTGCTCTCTTTTGATATATTGATTTTGTCTATATTTTTCACTTTTGACAAATCCATTTGAAGACTGCTAACTTGTATATCGTTAGGATTTATTATATTTTGTGGTGGATTATTATCTCTACCCAGGGGTATAATAGCTATGAAGTTCATCATTTCATTGTTTGGACCATCTGTTGAAAATATTTTGTTAGTAGATCCCTGACATTCAGCAACTACATCACTTTTCAAAGTCTTCATAATTTGCCTATTTCTTTTGCTTGTCTGTTCAAACTTTAATGCAAACTCATTCAAACTAAAAATTGGGTTTGCTGACACAATTGAGTGTTTGAAAGGTGAATTATCAGTTGTATCATTGTATGCTCCTCCAACTCTAGTTAAAATTACTCCACCTACAATTGTATTTTGAGGATTGCCAACAGAATGAAGATGGCTTATTCCAAATCCTAGTGTTTTAGGACTATTTTTTGGGTTTTGTATAGAAGATACTGGTGCATAAAATGGTGAAGTAACCATTGACATTGCTAGAAGTGTAATTGTCATAAATTCTTTCTTTTTTTCACAAGGCTCATCCATGTTAGTGCTAGTGCTAGTGCCAATGGGATCAACTATAACTGGATTTGAAGATTTAACAAATAATGTGTTGGGATGACCTTCAGAAGTAGAAGCATAATTTTTTTTTCCTTTCTAAATAAATCATCTTCAATCTCAGGAGTTTAATGATTGGATTACATCCTCTTTTGGGTGGGTTTGGTACTGGAACTATATTCCAAATCCCTTCACCACTTGCACCAATGGGCCCTATACCTGCATAACCAATTTTTTGTATCATAGTTGCCCCTTTACTATACATTTGTTTAACAAAATCACTCATTTGATGTTTAACAATATCTATGCCCCTAGTTGACCCAGAATCCTGAATACCTTGAATGTTGGCATCAGACTTGAGGTCCTTCTGTCTTTCATTATCACTGTCACTACCAAAATCATAGAGTATAGTTGGATGCTCTTTATTCCAATAATTGCTAAAAAGTTAATCCTCCTTAATTTCATCAAAACTAGCTGATGTCATTGGTTCACCCAAATTTTGCCTCATTTTTCAAAAATTAGTCATCTTGGTTTGACACCACATTTTAGCTACACGTGCCTCTTTAATTTCTTTCAACATAGACCTTTAGAAGGTTCAAATGCTCTCTTGTAAAAATTTAAGTATGTCAAAGGTTTTGATTTGTGCAACATTGTAATTGGGATGACAATTCTGTTGCATGTTTCTCCATCTCTTTCTTAACCTCAGCCCATGAATCCTTGTTTTTTAACTTTTCTATCAATGGAATCTCCTAATGTTGATATTTTCTCATAGAGTTCCCATTGGCAATACATCTTATTTTTATTATGTTCAATGGATCATAATTCCAGTGACTAAAAAAATCAAAGCTAAAAAAAGTTACCAATTCATTTGCCACTTTGAAAGCCTTTCTCTCAAATGTGAGGCCTCTAATTACGAAAGGAAAGGAAGGAAATATCATTTTCTTTTGTTGTCCACTGAAAATTCCATCTGCTATACATATTTCAGTGCAAAAACCCTTTCTCTAACATGCATTAGAAGTTTATAGGGTTCAACCATTGAACCGTAAAACCTTAAGACAATGTACTCTTCCATGAAGAATCAGTCAACCAATTGAATCTGACTTCCTAGTTGAATGCAATCTTTACAAGACATAGACAATCTAAGCATCAAAGTGCTTGTGATTTTTTGGTAAATAGGTGCCAAACAGAAGTCTACAAAATGGTTGTAGTTTTTATTTGTAGTAGTCATCCTCATCTTATGTGTCCACTCATATACTGGACTTGGAGTCTCTAATTTATTCTGGGTTTTCTAATCAAACTTATAGACCTCAATATCAAGCTTGTTGTTCTCTATCTCAAATATTGGGTGATGCTTTGCTAAAAGAATGTAGCACAAGTAACTTGTGAACTTAAATGTCTTCATCTTGCTTGTAATTTTACTTTGTTTAATCATCAGTAATTGTTGTTGCATAGATTCAACAATGTGCTGAACAAAATTATATCTTGCATCTACCTTCTCAACTGACTGACCTCAATAAGGGATATTATAAATTATTTCAAGAACACTGACCCCCACTTCCTTGTTACTGTCCAATCCCAAACAAAATGATAAGAAAGAAATAGTATTCTGAACCCATGGCACAAAAATATCATACTGATAAGGAGGCTTATGGTTTATGTCCAGTGTAACACTAGTAGAGAACTCGTAAATTAAACCCTTAATAAATAAATCTTGAAGAAATCTTTCCAGTTTGTCATAAGCCTGTGCTAGTTTATCCAAGTCAATATGCTCGTTAAAGCTTTTTAGTTTAAACCCTAGACCTAGGTCTAACAAAGTGAAAAAATCACTCTCAGTTATGGATAAAATTTCCTCCTGAATCTTTTGGTTTACAATTGCATTTCAATTTTCATCATAATTCTAAGCACATAGCATTACAATTTTAGGAAAAGGGAATACTTCGGGTATAGCGAGGTTTGCTAATCCAGTAACTAGAGCAGTTAGTTTATTTGTATGTGCACAAATATTGTTGTTATATTTGTAATAATTTCTCTCCTTTAGTGGATCTTTTCACTTATTAAACAATGAATGTCTAATTTCCATGATTCCTAAATCTCTATGGATAATAGGATCAAAAATATCATGACATTCATCGATGAAACTTAGGGTTTGTAGCACTTGCCTGAGTTCTATAATGTGTTTTTTTTCTTTTATGCTTGCACTCGTATGGGAGGTTTTTGACTTTGTTTTGCCCATGCCTACTACTGGTTATTACACAAAATTCTTCTTCAAGCCCTATTTAAAATAATTGTAAAGTGTAAACCTAAGACAGTTAAAATCAAGATTTCTATTGTTGCAAATTGCAATGAAAAAAGTTTTTTTTAAAATTAAATACCCAGAATCGAGATTGGATAATTGGTTTTGTCGTCTGATACTCAAGTTTCACACTTCCAGTCTTCAAAACACAAAATGGAATTCTGCCAGTCTGAGAAAATTTGAAATTTGAAAACCCTATTATATCGGACTCAACTTGGAGAACTTTCAATTTCTTATTCTAAAAACATACAGGGTTAATGGTTAAAAAAAAAGTATTAAATAATTAATGATTTTAGGTACTTTATTAATAGTATGTACAATGTACACGTAAACGACATAAAGAGTCAAGACTCAATAATTTAGTAATGTACATAACAATAATAAAAAAAATTAAAAAGTAAAAATTTGTTACATTGATATACATTTGAATAAATTTGTTCATTTTAAATTAATTAATTAATAAAAATAGAACTTAATTATTGATGATTCGATATGATTTTCGGGTGAATTTGTGGGGTGATATTGCTATTGTCAAGAGTCATCCAAAATTGTGACACATGTCCATCAATCATGACACTTGTCAAGGACACATGTCACAATTTTGGATAAATCTAGGCACTTGAGAAAGCATTTTCCAGATCGGCTCAATGGTCAAGATTTCAATTTTCAGGTAGAATCTTGTAGTACACGTGTCCCAATTTTGAGTTAATTTAATTATTGATATTCAAAAAGATATATTAAATTTTATAAAATAAAATTGGTGCAAAATATGAAACAAGTGTCACTAGTACTTGCCTTTAGTTTTTACATAAATCTAATTTAAATATAATAAATTTATTATAATATATAAAATATTTTAATTAATAAAAATATAATATGATTATATTTTTCTGTAATGATGTTAATTTAAATTTAAGTTTTATTCATAAATATATTATATAATCATTGATATATGTTCTATTACATATATATCATATGTATATTATATGTTCTATTATATAATAAATAATTATAAATAAAAATAATAATATTTTTATAATAATAATAAATCTTAAATGATTATATAATATAAGTAATATTATTTCTAATTGAATGACAAAAAATATATTATAATTTATTAAAAAAAATACATTATTACAATATAAAATATAAACCAATGCACTTATATATATATATATATATATATATATATATATATATATATATGTTAATGAATCACATTAAAAATGAAATATTTAGCTCTTAGCCCTAAGCCTAGTACCTACCAGCAAGTACTAATAATTATTAATAAATTATAATCATAATAGTTTAATTTAAATAAAATAAAATAAATTTAAAAATATAATTACAAATTTTATATTTTTATTCATATTTATTATTTAGTTTCAAAATAAAAATGTAATATAGTTTAATTATCTATAAATTATTAACATATATTGATAATTGTGATAATTGTTTATAAATATAATTATTAATAATATTAATCGAGTCTTTCAATTGGTAATGACTAGACACGTGTCACGATTTCAGATGAGTCTAGGCACATGGGAAAGCATTCCCCAAATCGGCCCAAAATTCATCCTGAGTTGTCGATCCTTCTTTTATACAACAGTCAGGATCTCAGGCAGAATATTTGAGTACACATGTCCTAGTTTCGAGTAGAAATAGACTTTATCTTCAATCTTTTGAAATTTGGCCCAAAATTGAGCTGCGGTCATTGAAAAGTATTTACATAGCATATTAATTAATATAGAGAAAAATAAGAGAAATTCTTATTAATTGTTATAATTTTACTTTTAAGCTTGAGCAATGAGCATGTCAAAATCATGATGTTAATTTAATTATATATATATATATATATATATATATATAATTTATAATTATTATTATAATAGTTTTAATATATATAAATAAAAGATTTTCTTTTCTGTTATAGAAATGATTTTCTTTTCTATCATAAGCTTTTTATTGTAAAGATGATATGAAAAATTCAATGAAGATATATTAAATTTTATATAATAAAATTAGTGCAAGATATCATGAAATAATAATAATGACAATAGTTTAATTTAAATAAAATAATTACAATTTAAAAATATAATTGCAAATGCTATATTTTTATTCATATTTATTATTTAGTTTCAAAATTAAAATATAATATAGTTAAAATATCTATAAATTATTAAAATTTAACATATACTGAAAATTGTGATAATTGTTTATAAACTATTATTCATCATTTAAAAGATTTCATAATGAAAAAAAAGTTAGGAATAGGTGACAAGATAGGTATGAAATAAAAATTTGACACATATATTATCAAAATTATATTTAACTTTGTTAAGGTTATAATCTATTAATCTTTAATTTTTCTTGAAGTTGTTCCATTTGTTTTAACCAATCAGATTAAAGAAAAATAGTTAATTATCAACAGTTAACTATTTTTAACAAAGTTACAGACTTACAGTAACATTTCAATAGAGCATTGACAATCAAGATGCCAAAAACAAACATATAAAGTCGTAGACTAACAAGAACAACGATTTGAGAAGCCAAAAACTATTATTTTTATTGATAATATTTTAGACTGTACAATGTACATAGTACTAATTCATAGCATAGATATTCAAAATAATTGATTAAATTAGCTTGGTTTTACTATTTCATAATTTACAAAAAAGGGGCAAGACCCAATCCAAAAGAAAATATAGATATCTTTAAAACATTTTTTTGCCCTAAGGATAACAGGTAATGAAACAATATTCAGAAATAGGAAACAAGGAACTAGGGAACTAGGGAGGCTAGAAGCATGAGTGGACTGAGGGACCGAGGGCTTGAAGCCTTTAATCAAAAAGTCTTCAAGTCTGTCTGGGAGGAATCTATTGGACAAGATGATGTCGCTAAACTCATCCAGCCATGTGAAGTCGGTCTCCTTGACGTCATCCAACAACAACCATTTCCATAGAAAATTTCTTACTAGTTGTGCCCACTTTTGGTGGCAAGTCATTTGTCATTCATTCATGCTGAGAAAGAAAGGATGCTTATGTATAATGCACCATATGCCTTCCTCCCAGCACTTGTCTACTACATCTGCAAAAGGGATGCCAATGCCTGGCCCTAGTACCTGCTCGGCCAATACAAGAATTTTGACATCATCTTCTAAAAATATTTTTTTTTAAAATTACAAAGAAGCATCAACATGTCTATTTGACTACTTCCAAGGTAGAGAAGAGACGCAAGGAAGTGGGAGGTAATATCTGTGGACACACGGTACCTCTTATTATTTTTTAAGAATTCATAGCTGAGTACCATGAATATAGCATGGAAAATAAACGAACTTTAGGCATCTACCTTGTAAACCATGGCAAGGACATCGTCAGGAATCCTACCCAGAAAGGGCTTTTGCAAAGCCATTGTAGTGCATTTTAGGTGAATTGGCATATCCATGACTAAGATTCAAGAAACTCTACAAACTACAATTGCAAACCAAATTTAGATTGAAGAATATGAAAAATAATAATGAAAGAGGAATTGAAGAGGTCATTTAATGGCAGTTGCATTTAGTTCTTTGGCATTCACGATCTTTCATATCTTTTTTCTTGTATTCTTATTAATTTTCAAGTATGTGAAACACTAAAATGTATTGGCATTAATGTCAGACAATTGATAGTGCCTGACATTGAGTAATGATTTCTGTGCAAACCTTTCCACATGTCTCCATTCTAGAGAGTTATGTGCGACTCCATGTCTTTTCAACTAAGTGGCCCTGATATGCATCTTCTATTGTTGATCTCTAACTAATCAATAGTCAATAAAACTATTGTATTTACTAGATTGACAATATGAAAGTGACAGTAGCTGACTTGGTAATAGTGACACTGACATAACGATTTTACGACATTAGTAATAACACACCTAAGATAGTACACAAGTTGATACTTGAAGTGACTACTTAGCAGTCAATACAGTCACTAGCCAATACATGTGCAAATTTCACTTTCAGATTAAATAATTTGTCAGTTTAACACTGAAGATTAGCCAAGACCATTATTATTCATTTTCCTACAAAACAAGTAATTTGCCTCTGAAATTATTAATTCATTTTTGGCAAGGGAAAAAATAGGCATCATTTATTTATCCATCGACAAAAAAAAACATTAATTCACCACATTTAAAATGATTTTTGCTAGAGCACAAAAAAAAATTGCCAACATATAATTTTTTATTTCCCTATATGGAACAAAAAAATCTCCCTCAACATTAAAATTTTCCTGCCCAAAAAATGTTGGATTCGTCAGCGTTTTAGGCTTTTTTTTCGAGAGGAGTTTCTTAAAGTTATCACTACTTCTTAATGATACATTTCTCGTTTTCCTACTGCTAGTATCCCTTCTCTATCTTTAGTATGGTATATGATATCATGTAATTTTACCATGCTAACCGATTGAAAGATTAAATAGTAGATTGACTACTTATGTAATTAAATATTAAAATATAATTGGAGTTAAGACTTCAAGTAGGTAGACCACTATGCAACATTGATGTAGTGTTTTTAATTCATACAACCATTTCTTAATGTGATTGTAGGTGATGGAAAACAAATTATAATTTATCTCATGCGAATAACACAAATAAAAATACACATCTAGTTATAGATTCCATTTTCATCTAGTTTTATGGTTTACTAAGTGGGCATATTACATTATTTTATTTTAAATTTGATATGATATATACATCCAATCCAAATTTGTTCAAGTCTTTGCCTTATACATTTTCTATGCAAAGATATCATGCAATATATTTCTGACCCTTGCAGATGTTATAATGCCAATTAGTGTATGCTTTTCTAGATCTCCATCTAAGGTAAAAATGTGTGAACCCTCTAGATCACTGATAACTCAACAATTAGTTTATTTCTAAGGGTCTATAGTCAAGAATAGTAGAGTTTAAGTAAGAAGAATTAAATGCACAAAAAATACAAGAATTTGCTATGCTTTATGTTTCTTTTGTGTTGTTTTATACTTAAAAATAATAAAACCACTTTTCAAAGAAGTTGGATTTTGGTTTATGGTTTAGATAAAATTATCTCAATAATTGGTGGGCATTTCCATATGTTAAAATCTAGTCCATTGCATGCAAATTCTACATGGAGAAGAACCTTATCAACAAACTGAAATGCCAATCAAAACTATCATCTTCTAAGTAATTCAAGTAACATAAATGAATAAGAATTAATATGCTTGCTGAAATTACAAAACCAATAAGTACAATGAAATCAAAATTATATTACTTGGTGTAAATATTCATCTTATTTTGAATTTTTCTATATTACAAAGGTGAGTGCCCACTATTGACTTGGGTGTACAAAAATAGAACTTAAGTCTTTAGAGATGGATTTCTAACACTTTTTATTTTTTTCTAAAAATATGACATAAAATTGTTGTGTACTTAGAAAAAAAATTAGAGATAAAAAGGATAAAACAAACAAAAAAAAATGACAGATTTGACATGACACAATTGATTAGATTTAGGAATGTTAACTCTAAATATAAGTACCCATCTATAGGATAGGTTCTCCAATTTGTTGGGAGTGGTGGTAGTGGAGATGGAAAATTGTTGTTGGCATATTCAACAATTCATGCACTTTATGAGGTCTCCCCATCAGTATCCATGTGCCATTGGTTAGTGGATCTAGCCTTACTCAATCAAATGGGGCTTCCTGGATAGGCCCACACACACTCATTGGTTTGCTAGCCCTCCTCCATAATTTTGTTTCCAAATTTAATATTAATTACCACTGGGCTAGCTGGTAGAAAAATGACAGATCATAAAAAAATAAAACTAACACCCCCATTATGCAATGAACATGTTCTTCACCAAATCTAACTTAGCTCAAGATATCACAAACTTTACTTTTGACAAGGGCTTCTCAAAATGTTTACAACCATTTACAGGTGGATGTTGAATAACTGTTGCAATCTTTTGAACTCCATATCCAAAGAACACATATCTATATGCTTGTAGAAATTATGAAATATTAGATAATTAGTAGTATTTAAAAAGCTTTATTTAACTCTGATTGTCATAGTGTAGTGTAGTTGGCCTCAATAATTAATCAATATTTCCTGCTATCTACCTGTCAAGATGGATTGCATCATAACTAGAAAAAGAAGCTTCCATATATTTAGCTCAGTTGAACTAAATGGTACTTTTTCCTATTTCTTATTGAATTGAAATATTATACTTCATCTCAAACTGAAACAAAATCTTGAAGTGCTTACCTAGCATTAATCTCACATGCTCTATTTGAATCCACAAAGATGCAACATTATTTTTGTTCCATAGCAGGTCAATTCATAAGAATAGTAACCTTCTGATATCACAGCAAATGTTTTTAGTAGTCTAATGAAACTTGCCTTGGCTCAACCATAAATTGACTCAACTTATTTATAGAAAAGAAAATATCAAGTCTATCTAAAAGGATCCACCAAAATTGGTTCTAAAAATTATAGTTGTAATTGTTGATTTTTGTAGCTAGGTTGCATCCCTTCTTAGCTAACTCTATCATGTCCCCATCTCTCAAATAAAATTTAAATAATAATAATAATTAAATTTATAATAATTGATAGAAGCATATATATTGTTAGTATTAAATTCATAATAATTAAATTTATAATAATTATTAAATTGAATATATTGTTAGTATTAATAATAATAGCAACAAAATAATATATTTAATAAACATATTATACTATAAATCTTATATTATAAACAAGAGCTCTGTTGGAGCTATAGTCCCTACCTTTGGCACAGAGATGGAGGATTTTTTTTTTCAGATTTGAGAGTGTTGTTGGTGGAGATTTGTTTATAGTGAAAATAGCGAAGAACAATTTTTTTTAACAAAAAAAATTAAGATAGTTGAGTATAAGTTAAACTATTAAATATTGATGAATAGTTATAAAATTTGTATAAGTAATTTTTTTTCAAAAATTAATCTATTTTTTGATTGTTTATGTCAATTACCAAGTTTTGGAATTATATACAATGATCACTTTGGAAGAACACAAGACTTGCCACCAAAATAAAGAAGATGGAAATGTTTGTGAACCTAAACAACAAGTAGTGGCTAGTTTAGTAAATGTTGACTTTTGGAGAAATTATTTTTAAAAAGTAGCAGTTTTATACTTTTTAGAAGTGTATGAGTTTCTTAGAAATTTTCTATATTGTCTAGTGCAAACATGTAGCAAATAGACACATAGAGAATTTGTATTCTATAGACATGTATGAAACATATACATGACTAAAGTATTTACTATGTTTGTTCAAAAGAACCCAAAAACTGATGCACAAGTCTAATTTCAGAGTGGCGAGCAATTTTTGCAAAGTTCATATATTTCAGAGCTTGGTTTAGAAAAACTAAAATCCATATGTCTGTCTTCAAATGGGAGAAAGTGGTTTGCAAAACTGTGGCACTCATTGGTTTTGATATGCATACTGTTCCTACAAAGTAGGACTGTGTTAGTTAGGGCCATAAAGTATTGTACTATTATTAATACTATCTATTACCGCACACATTTGAATAGTTGGAAATGTTCAAGATGGATGGTAATTTTACCTCAGGCATTACTATTTGAGTTGTCGCAATACTCTTTTGAAGGCTATGTGTTGCCCATGTACCTTATAAATAGTGAATAGAAGTCAGTATTTTATTCCATTTATTTTCAATAAATTTGATTGTTAGTAATGCAAATAGTAAAGAATTCTATATAAGTACTTACACCTATTGTTTCTCTTGTGATTAAAGTAATTGTATGGTCTATTGCCTTATATCTTGAAGTTATGCATCATATAGATTGCTACAGACATGCTTTCTGTATAGTTGTCGAAGTGGATTTGTGTTAGTTTTGGGAAGTAGTCTTACAAGAGCTTGCCATGTAGACTACATTTAAGGATGTTGTCTCCTATCTTGACGATGCATTGAAGATAAGGTTTGAATTTAAATGTTGTATTTGTTCCATGGTTGGTGCAGTGAATCTCAGCTGGATTACTTGTTGTTGATAAGGAGACTATTTGTTGGAAGATTGTGCAAAGTGGCTATGGCAAGCTATATGGACTTTTTTTCTCTTAATATTTTTGTTACCTGGAAGCAATAGATGTGTCATAAGAAGTAATTGATTTCAGTGATCTTTTGAATGTTATTGAATATTGAATTGTAGCTATTTGTTATTTTTTTGACTTGTAGAATTTTTGTGCGAGTTCTTCTAGTATTTGTGTTGTGCACTTGTCATTCACATAGTCAATGTAGGTGGCTTGGCCTGATCTAAGAACTATTGAACCTCATGGGTTAGTTTGGGTGACATTTTTTAGGAGTAGCGACAATGTTGTTGGTGATACAATTGATCTACATATATTTTCCAAGATTTTATTGCTATATTAGTGTGTTTTTGGCACAATGAGCTACAATAGCAAAGGGTACTAATGTTAGGAATTGGAAGATGAAAGTTGCATAAAAGCATTGAGATAAATATTAATGCCAACAATATTCATTACCTATAGGAGATGTGTCAGATGGCCATTGTCTATCTCTAATCTATAGGTGGAACTTTGTGGCATTCTATAGATGTGATGTTATGAGGACGCTGAGACTGCCATTTGGATAAATGTTCTAACATTGAATCAAACACAAAATTTTGGTATTAGGTGACAATTTTTTGTTTACAAATATTAGCTATTTTTTCAATTTTTGTCTCTGTCCTAAACTAGATGCAATAATCATCATCTCATCTTTCATATTGTGATTTTTTCTTCTTGATTCCAAATTTTTTAATGCGGATGCTTATTCTAGGAGTGATCCATTGCAAATATTTGTCAATCAAGGCATTTTTAATGTTTTTTGTTATAGTCATTAAACCAACTTTGTCTATTAAATTTGTGTGCAATTGATGATCTTTGTTCATTTTGTGCATAGTTCTTGCAAGCTAGTCCATATGTAGTGAGAATGTCACCTTCAAGCATTGTTGCTAACTGTGTAGTGTAAATGTCAAATATGGTTGTTGGGGAAGTGGCTATCAACTTTTTCCTATAGTAAAAGTGGGTATATTAGCTTGAAATATATTAGTTTTCATTAATTTATGTCAATGAATTGGAGGTAGAGAGAATTAAAGTAGTATGACTACTTGCCTTTTTTCCTATTGTCTTCAAGAACTAGTGGAGACCCTTTCTTCTATTATGTTTCCATTGTCCATAGTATTGAAGTTGCAATGAACATCTGATGGTGGTTACATGATTAAGTGTAATCTATGAGATGATTGTGGTGGGTGATACAATGATTTATGGAGTTCAATGCTAGAGCTGAAATTGAATTGCAACCACGAAGTGGTCAGTTCAAGATGTGTAGAGAATAATGGCTCTTGAGATTTGCATGTCTATGTTATGTATCCAGATATGGTTGAGGTTTCTTCCTATTTGTGTTGTTGCATTCTTAGTTACAAGTGTGATTATGTTGTTGGATAAAGTCAAAGAATTAGGATTTTTTTCTTGTTTTCTTTAGTGAGTCAATGTTGAAGTCTCCCATAATTCCTAGTTTTGAATATTTTGGTAATGTAGCAGTGATGCTTTTTATGAAAGTGAATAGATCATTTGTTGATGTAGTTGGTGTTAGACATACATTTGCAATACACAAGGATGTTTCTATGTAACAAATGTCAATTTTTGTTTATTCAAGCTATATTGTTGCAAATGTTTCTATTTTTTATACTGAGGTAGTTTTGGTGTAGCATGTCAGTAGTTCATGAATAGCATATGCAGGATAGAAGTTGATTTTTTCATTGGGAAGTGGTAGTTGGTCAATGTAAATAGTTCTTGTTTCTTGCAAACAAAGAACAATTCTAGTATGCAAGTTGTAGTCATGGTCTATTTCCTGGGCATGTAGTTAAAGGCTTTTGGTATTTAGGGTACATAATATGATGGTTGATGATGTAGGATAAAGGCTACAATTTAGTTGCCATTTTGATGATGTTTCAAGGTATTGCATTTCATCTTCAACTTTCTTTGACAACCTAAAATTATTGTGTTGTAGTTTGTTAATCAAGTGCAATTTTTCAATGTCTCTTACATGAGATAGAGTAGTGTAAGCAAGGCCATGTTGATAGACTTTAGCGGGGTCAAAAGTAACATCTTCCATTGTGAGGCCTTGTGCTTTATGAATAGTTCTTGCAAATGCAAGTTGTATAAGAAATAATGATCATGTGGCTATGTTTGTTATTGTTTGTACCCTTATTGTAATTTGTGTGATTAGTATCCATGTAGGTGGTATTGTTTCTCTATATATATTTTGCATTTTTTATCTTCATAGTTTTCCAACTTGAGGGTCATTGAATTAGATCCAAATTACATCTTCAATTTTGTTCATGTGTAGTTGGAACATGCCATCAACTCCATTGACCAAACCATTTTGTGTGTCCAAGTTCCCTTCTCTAAGCTCAACAAGGATTCTTAGATTGACAAGTATGGTGGAGGGAAAGCTTTTTCTCTCTACCTGATAAGGGTTGTTGTCAAAAGCTCTATCTTTCTGGTCAACTACATCAAGTTTGTAGAGTATTGTTGGGAGGGAGTTTATCATTCTTTTGTTATGGTCATCAATAGCTGAGTTGCATTGGAAAAAATGTGGGAGTCTTGGATCATTAGGTATAGTCTTTTGACATGTTTTATTTATGTGTCAAATGTCTTCATCGATTTGCTCACAAGTTCTTATATGGTTGAGGATGACTACAAAGTGTTGGTTTCTTTGTCTGACTACAGTTTTCAAGTTGTAGTATTTGATATTGTTCATCCAAAATGTCTATGGAATTTTATCACCATTAATTATTGAGTGTTCAAAAATCCAAGCATCACATACTACTTGAGCCTAGTAGAAGTCACCATAGAATATGATGTCTATGTTACTGAATGGTTGGGTTGGTGTATGTTTTATTTGGTGTAGTCTTCT
The DNA here is from genome assembly GCA_028749045.1 of Cupressus sempervirens. NCBI lineage: Eukaryota > Viridiplantae > Streptophyta > Pinopsida > Cupressales > Cupressaceae > Cupressus > Cupressus sempervirens. Next base: position 385,829,001 of record CM053791.1, read on the forward strand.
ATCTATGTTGTATAAGGTTGTTGAACTAACCAATGACACCTCATTGATTAGTAGAAGTTTTAGTTGGTAAAGTCTTTTGCTCAAGTTGTTTAATGTGTCTGAGTCTAAAGATATAATTTTGTATGAGTTACATGGTAGTTGAAGTATTGAATGTATAGTTAGCCCTCCTATGTTGTATGCAACTTTTCCTAGTGGAGAAACAATAATACATTTTGGTTTGAGCAGGTCACTCTCTAATTGTTTCTCATATAGGTGGATCAAAGCCTCATAGAATAGTTTTTTTGTAAAGGTCTTGTCAATTTTGGCACCTCCTATTAGGAGTAAGTATATTGGTTTATGTGGGAATTTTTTTTTTTGACATGACCACATCTTGTAATATTGTTTTTTTGCTCTTTTCTTAATTATCTTTGATGATGAAGTATTCATGGGTTCTTTGCGAGAATGGATATGCAATTTTTGAGTATAATGGGCTATGGGTAGTGTGCTTTAGTTTGGGTTTTTTACTATGCATTATATGATTACCAATGTTGTATTGTTCTTGCATTGCAGATTCATTGTTCGGTTGTCGGTGATGGAAAAATATCATTATTGGATTTTCGTTGCTATGTACCTCATATGTAGTGGCATCTATGCTACTTCATGTGGAGTTGATTTGTGCATTGAACATTTTTTAATATTTTCTATTTGTGGTTTTCTTGCATTAAAGGCATCAACCCATGTGTTGTTTTTTGATAGCAAGGTTTCATTTACTCGAAATGGTACATAAAGCATAAGTTTCTTTTCATAATAGTTTTCATAGTCAACGTGTGGGTTGTATTTGACAAAGCGTATAATTTTTTCTTTTCATCTTTCTTGAAAATTAGTTGATTTTTTGTAGTAGAATGGAGTGTACTTGGTAAATGATAAATTCTCTAATGTGCTTGGTCTTGATACTCATTTTTCTATCACAGAAGCATACATGATGTCCTCAGAGCTATCATCTTCTTTAGCTAATAGTTTTGGAATTTTAAGAATGATGAATCTAGTGTTTGTGGTGTAGTGTTTATGAACATTATTTTTCTTGATGATCTTCACAATGCTAATGATAATGCAATGTGAACTACTTGAAGACTAGACATTTGCTAGTAGTTGGGTAGTATATTTCCATTATTTTTTATTGTCATAAGTTGTTGTTTTCTTGCATAATTGTTGAAATGCTAATGTCATCATTATATATTTCTTTTCTATATAGGAGCAATAGTAAGATGTAGCAATGTAGGCGTCCAATATAAATTGTGTATCAATGTTTTCATACCATAGTGCTGGCACTTTTCTTGCAAATGCATTTGTCCAAATGTCAATTGGGTCTCTTTTTAGTAGTAAGATTCTTCTTCTTAATGTCACACATATAATTAGGATGTAATTGGTTTTAGTAAGGTGGAATTCATTGAGGAACTAGTCAAATGGAACATCTGAGGAGTATTTTTTATTCTCTAATTGTTTGAAGAGCTCTCTTGCTTTCTCTTTCATTAGTAAAGGCTCTATGTAGTTATTTTTCTCATTGGAGGCATAAGAAAGTTGAAGCGATAAGTTAATGTCTTGTATTTCTTGCAAATTTTAATGTGATGGTGTGTTTGTATTTTGGCAAGGTTCTCATCCAGTTAGCTAGAGTTAGAAGATATATATATTGGTCGATAAAGCTCTTGATTTCTTCATTTCTACATTTTCCATATACTCGTGCATCTTGAATCCAAAGCATGAAGTGTACATGTTCATTTCATCTATGTTGGAATTATGTGATAAAAGAATAGTCTATCACTTTGCCAAACAACTTTTTATTTCTCAACATCATTCTACGGAATGCATTAAGTTGATGATTAGAGTCGCGAGTGCATAACATTGGATTCTGCATTATTTGGTAGTCTAAATTTTTATCTTGTATAGTTTCATTGTCTTTAGAGTTATGGTGAGCATAGATGTAGTCTAAAGCTTTGACTAGCGGTGTCCACAAATGTTTGGCACTTGTCAGTTCTGGGTAAAAGCACAAACTTGTGTCACCCTTTTATAAAGGAAATGGCTAACAAAAGTATAACTGTTTAGCTTTAATGACATAAAAATGGCAATATTATTTAGAATTTGATAATGAAGTAAACTAATGAAATGTGTAGAAATAGATGAATTTTAGGATTATAATTTTTAATAATTATTTGGAATAAGAATTGATATATTTTCCTAATTTTTAAAGATAATTTTTTACTTGCTAAAAAATGATGAAAATTAGGGGTCTAGTTCCCACCATAAAAAATGTGAAAATAAACTTATTTCCCTTCAATCTTATATTATGTTATAGATAACATATATAGATAGAAGAATCAAAAAATAAAAATTATCTTTAGACCTCTATTTTATCTTTTATAACGATTCAAATTTAACTCATCTGAAATCGATAGTTTTCATCTCCCGCCATATTTTTCAAAACAAATCTTTTATAACCAAAAGAAAAATTATACATTCTTGAAGAGGACTACCTCCTCTAGAATGTCACGTGATTTTTAAATTTTTTGATATGATTTAATATTTTTTCCTTTCTCAAACTTGACATCTTTTAGCATGTTAAAATACATACTTTGTAGAATTTTTTAATTACAAAATACTATATCTAATTAAAACATTATAAAATATATATGAGAATATTCTTGAATTTGAACTCTATTAAATGTTGTTTCTATGTTATTAAAAATTTATCATAAAAAAAGGTAAGAGGTATCGAAACATTAGCTTTTCATTTATTTAATAGTTGGATACAAACTAGTATAAAACATGCATTTAATAGACATTTCCAATTGGAAAAGTGTGATACCATATATAATTTAGCTAGAGTGATTTTGTCTAGATGATATATTTGGATAAAATTGATTTTTGGATAGAAATACTCAAATTCAGTTGTTCTAATAAGTTAGCCTGAAAGGTGACACACCTTTGTACTTTTACCTTATGGAAAAGAATGTTGGAGGTCCTAATTGCCTTATCATTACAAATATGTTTTTCCTTGTGTTGTCAAGGTAATCAAGTAATGAGCATATAATTTTGAATGACTTTAAACTAATTGGTGATCTTAATATCTGTTCAATGTTGGTAGGGGTTTGAATTTTTTTTTTAGTAGCTTTTTACCTTTTAGTGTAGCTTTTCTTATGCATACCCATGCTTATATATGTTGACTAAGGATAGGCCAAGAAGTATAAAGAGATAAGTATTATTTATGGTTTAATAATGCTCTTCAATCTTTCATGTTGTTGTTAAATCATGCTATATTATTTATATAGAGAACCATGTATGATTCAAGCATTGATATTTCTCTTGAACTATTATTAATCTCTATGAATGCTTTTAGGATGACATCAAGGTTAGAGTACTAGATGTGTCTATGATTCTTCTTACCAAGGAGAAATGTACTTTTGAAAGAGATAAATATTTCATTATTATAAATTTTTAAAAATGTGTGCATTTTGTATTGATCTTTATGATTGTCTGACTTTTAATCTCTCTTGATTGTAGGTTGCAATGGGAAGATGAGAGATCATGCAGATTGCTTCCTTGATACATTTGGTTGTATCTCCCACCCTCTATGGGCAATGCAAGGTGGTAGTGCTTTATTTTTTCTAGATTTTGGCTATAAGACCTCTTCCAACCTCTGCAGGCAATGCAATGTGGTGTTGTGTTCTACTCTAGGAGAAGATTTGAGGTTTAAGACCTCTTTCACCCTTTGCAAGAAATGCAAGATGGAACCACTACTCTTTACGAGAAATGTAAAATGTGTTGTATTCTTCTCTAGGAGAATATTTGAGGTGCAAGACCTTCCTACCATTTGCATGAAAATCCAAGGTAGGTCCATCCTCTAGAGGTATGCAAGATGGGTATTATGAAAAGAGTCCATGATATTCTTGATCACTTTTTGAGAGTGTCATGGTGATGATGTGAATATGAATCCTCCCTAGCTAAGAGTGTTGAAATTAGCTATATCAAATTCTAACATAATAAATATTGTGAGAATGTTGTCCCTACTAAGAGGGAGACTCCATTCAGAGGGAGTTTGACTTTTCAACATTGGATGAGGATGTCAGAAGGTTGATATCAATTTTAGAGGGAGGCTCAACTAAGAGGGAGTCTTAATATTCAGGTAATATCGAGGTACTTAATGAATTCCTCACCAAGTGGGAGAAGTCTAAGGTGCAATATCTCTTTGAGTAGGTTTGGTGGATGTTGTTATATGGTTTTTCTTAAAAGTGATAATGTTATTTACCACTTTATATGACTAATTATTTTAAAATGCAATAGATATACAGAGAGTTATAAATTTGGAAACTAGGAGTCTCTTTCAATTCAACAAAGACGTCTATTTTTAGTCAAAGAAGACTTTTTAAGTCAATTGGAAGTCAATTGAAGTTCTTTTTCAGTTAGGAAATAGTTTGACTTTCTCATGCACTTATTAAGCACTTAAGTGTTATTTTTAGCCAAATATGGGGCCATTGAGGAAACTTTTAGTTGCATATCACTTGAGGAACACCTTTTATGCAATTTTCACACATTTTTTAGTAGTTTGACATGTGAGGTTTTTGGCTTGATAATCAAATCCGACCTAGGGTTTTGCATGGATTTTTAAGGAGATAGAGACAAATTTTAGTTGGCTATAAGTTGGATAGTTACTTGAGGGAAGATTTGATGGGTTTCACCACAAATTGGAGAAATTTTGAGAGATTATTTCATGTTAATTTCTCATATCCAAGTTAGGGTTTTAAGCTCTATTTATTCTATTTTCACCTCATTCTAAGTTCTCTTCTTTTTGGACATTGCAAAAATTTTAGTGGATTGTGGGAGCACTTTGTAGTAGAGATTTTTTAGGTTTTTTAACATTGATTTTTGTGAAATATTGTGGGTTCTTTTCTTTTATAGTGTGTTTATCCTTCATTTAAATTGTATTCCTTATTGCATGTTTGAATAGAAATACTTGTAATTGCAGGTCTTTGTTTGTTTCCTTATTGTTTTTGCAAAAAATTGGAAAAGCCTAGGTTTTCCTTTCAAAGAAAAAGATTCTAGGTATTATTAATCATTAGTATCTTGGGTAATTGGTATTGATCTAATTATTGGTGAATCACCTCATTTAGGCTTTAATATTTATTTACATCTTTCACTTCTCATCCCTTTTTCTAGGTTCAAATTAGTTTTAGGTGATACCAAAAAGGAACCAACCTTTCAATCTTGGAGATTCACTCTGCTCATATGATCACCCACATCCTAAGGGTGTTTCCATGTTCCAACATGATAGCTAGATTTTTCATCTCGCTAAAGGCACAAACTTGATTGACAACAATTTTTGGCATGCTTGGTGGGACATAAACTACTTTATAGTTCTTTGAATTACCTAATTTTCTAAGTTCAAAATAGTTTTAGGTGATACCAAAAAGGAACCAACCTTTCAATCTTAGAGATTCACTTTTCTTATAGGATCACCCACATTCTGAGGGTGTTTCCATGTTCCAAAATGATAGTTAGATTTTTCATCTTGCGAAAGGCACAAACTTGATTGACAACAATTTTTAGCATGCCTGGTGGGACACAAACTACTTTGTAGTTCTTTGAATTACCTGATTTAATTGTTGTTTATGGTGTGAACAATAGTATTCTATCCTTTTTTAAGGTATTTTATCAAACAAGATTCCAACAAGATCAAACATAGAAGGATTTATATATCAAGAATTGTAGTCTAGTAGAAGAGGATATCGATTAGGAATAGGAGGAAGAACACCACAAGCTTCAAGAGGAAGGTCTTCTTCATTATTTGAATTAGATTTTGCTCCATTCAAAAATCTTATATTTGAGGATTAGGCTACAAGTTTTGAGAAACTTGAGGTAATTATTGAAGATATTAACATTCTTGAAGAATTGAGTATTCTTGAAAATTATGGATCTGAGTTACCCATTTTTGAGGAGCCACCAAGGTATCAATTTTCTTCTATATCATCTACAACTAGTACTATAGCTATTGTTCAAGGTCTAAAAATATATCAACAGAAGGTAAATCAGCCTAACCAACCTTTTGCCACCTATAATTCAGCAACTAGTACCACCAGTTCATCAAATGGCCCTAAATTTTCCTTTTGTGGCTTTTAATGTTGGCAACCCTTTACAAATTACTACCCATCCTCATATTCCACCAACAACATTGAAGAGTTTACCATATTTTTGTTGGTAAGAATTATGTTTTAGTAGTTGAACATACCAAGGATATAGCCACCCTTTGTGGATTATATCAAGTTCAACATGAGGATGTAGCTTTAAAGTTGTTGGGAACTTCTCTCAAAGTTAAAGAACTAATTTGGTTTTGAGCTTTAGTGGTAAATTCAATTTCCACATGGGATGAGATGGGAATCCTATTAATGAGTGTATTTGAGGATAAATCTGGCAATCCTTCATTAGTTGAGTAATTGACTACAATTAAAAGACATCATAATGAGCATATTTTTAATTTTCATTTTCATTTTTAGTGAACTTGGGACATAATTCCAACATTTTTCAAACCTTCTAATGATTATGCATGTTTATTTTATTTGAAGGCTTTTAACAATGATTTTCAATTATGATACAATCTATGGGAGGGCATACTTTTCTTGATTCACTTGATACTATTGTTAGAGCTGAAAATATCTTGATAAAAAGTGGTAAGTTACCTCCTAGACCTCCAATGCCTTATTTTACAGAAATACAACTAGTTGAACTAGTTTTTGTACCCCCAATAGCTATTGTTCCACCTTTTCTAGCATTGTTAGCATTTAATATGCAAGTGACAGCAGAGGAACATGCTGCTACAACTCTTATTAGATAGCTAAAAGAGCATAATTTGGAGTTCAAGGAGAAAAGTGATAGTATGATGAGGACTTTGCAAAGAGCTACAGAAATGAAATAACGAACTTGAAGAGGCAACAAGGCCAATATAAAAGGCCTCCTCAAGTTTCTTATTAGAAAAATAGGTAATCAAATCAAGTTTCAATAAACTAGCTAAGGCAAGCTCAAGGACAACAAAGAAACTATGGTCAAAGAGTTGCTTAACCTTATAATTATGTCCTCAAAATAACTATGTGCATGATGAGGAGTGGTGCAATACTTGTAATGCTCGTCACTTTTGGCTTGATTGTCCACATGCACTTGAAGCAAGAAAGAAAGATGTTTAGAAGGGATAATAAGTAATGGTTCAAGGAAAAGTTCAACATGATCAAATGCATCAACAACATACCCCTTAGGCTACTCTAGTGAGTTTTAATGAAGATGAGGCTATCATAGTAGCAAAATTTGAACCAAACCAAGTTTAGAGACCTATAGTAGCAAGCACAAGGTCAAAAGACAAGGTTGTGGATGATAACCAGTAGACTAATAAGGTACAATAAATTTTTGTTAAGCCATAATAGAAAGCTCATAAAGGCAAACAACACCAAGTTAATGTTGCAAATACACAATCATTATCATCCAATGTGCAAAAGATCAAATGTGTACCTAACGCTAGTACATTTTAGCAAATATGTGACTATGTGACTAAATTTTTTAGTCACACCACTAAAATTTTTATTCATGTGACAAAAACTGATCACATTCCACTATTTCTTTGCACTTGACAAGTATAGGTGACTAAATAAGTGACTAGATAATTAGTCACCTAAAACTAAGTGCCTTAATAAACTACCAAATAAATGATTAAATAAGTGATTGTATAATTAGTAATCTATACTTTCTATCTTAAAGACTCCTCATAACAGTAACCCATGCATTTAGATTTTTATGGTTCATGCTTTCAATGACACGTCACTATATTCTTTTCCATTTCTCTACCACTATCTTCAATATGAGTAGAGATTGCCTCTTAATTAACATCAAGTATTTCTTCTCATGCTTATGTTTCAATGGTTATATTTTATTGTATAATTCATTGTGGGGTATTTATTCACTATGATACCATTATCTTTTCTTTCTTTTATATGTTTTATTTTGACAATATTTTATTATGGTTGACTAGATGAAAAAAGCCTTTATGGTACTATTATTTATATTGCTCTAAGCACACTAGTCACCTTTGATTTTTAATATCCCATTGTAATCAGTCTTCAAACTCATTGCAATGTTAATTTGTATCTAAAAGAAGTTTTATTTAGTTATATTGATGAGAGAAATTAAAATGGAAAAATATTATCTCTTTCATCATAAAGTGTAAAAAATCAACAATGAGGAAAAACTCAAGGTATTTTTTCAATATTGCTAAACTCATTCTATTTTTAAATTTTTGTTGTTTCAAATATTATTTTTTTATGTAGAAATGAACTTTTTAGGTTCTCTACCCTGAGACAAAAGGATATTAAAAGAACCAGAACCTTTAATATTTAATGCAATAACTAATAAATAGAGAAAAATAGTAGCAAATACCAAATTATACATTAAAAAGACTAAGTTTCTAGTAGAAAGAATATTATAAAGCCTTTCTTACTCATAAATTTCTTGTACTTTCCCATTGTGGTGGTCCATAGGTTGGTGCCACACATTCTTAAGTTTTCATTGATTTGTTTAGGATATGTTTGTCATGATCTAATATGATTTTATGATTTAGACTTCCCTCAATAATGTATTAATGGAACTTCAGAAGGTTTGTGCACATCCTTACATGTTAAAAGGAGCATAACCAATAATTAACAATGTGCATGAAGCTTATAAGTCATTTTTTTTACTATATTCTTATTTTCTGAATCGTTTCTCTTAGCATCAGAGAAGTGCAAGGTTTCTAATGGTGAAAAATTTCACTTCTTGTGGATTGTCATTTAGGGTTCTTATTTTTTCCTATTACGTTGAAGGTAGTTGTTGGAGGCTTCTGATAAACTATATTTATTAAATAAAATGATGGTTAAACTCAAAGAACAAGGGCATAGAGTACTAATTTATCCACAATTTCAGCACATGCTAGACATATTAGAAGATTATCTCAATTATAAGGTATTTATTTAAGTCTCTTATGCTTAATGATTTTCTCAAGGATATTTGTATGCTATTACTATTGTTCAATGGTCTTGTAATTGTGATATTTGGAGTTAACAATTGTCATTTTTTCTTATGTCATTATATTTGATTGAAGAAATGGAGCTATGAATAAATTGATGGATCTATAAGTGGGGTGGAGAGACAAATAAGAGTTGATCATTTTAATGTACCCAATTCTACAAGATTCTATTTTATTCTTTCAACATGAGCTGGTGAATTGGGGATTAACCTAGCAACTACAGAAACTGTAATAATGTATGATAGGTAATGTAGTTATTATATATGGATAGTGGGAGTCATTTGATTATTTCAATAATATTAGGCTTCTTATTTTATTAATTCTTTTCACATTGTTCAAACTATATGTAGTTATTAGAATCCACATGTAGACTTGCAAGCAATGGCTAGGGCTCACCACTTGGGACTAACAAACAAGGTCTATATTAATTTTTCCTTGTACTGACAAGTGTCAAGCTCTATCTACCTCTTCAAACTTATACTTATTTTTAATAAAAACTCAAAAATGAATTTAGATTATCACACTTGATAGGTGATGATTTTTAGGCTTGTTAATAGAGGAACCATTGATGAGAAAATGTGCAGCTAACAAAGAAGAAAATTATTCTTGAGCACCTTATGGTTGGATGGTTGAAAACCCAAGTTCTTAATTAGGTATTTAGAAGCAAAAAAAATACTCATTTATTATGTATGTCTATTTTCTATGGCATTAATGTGATTGCATACATTTTTTGACCATTGCATGTTTACAATCCAGTTGAAGTAGCCTTTCAAACAATCTAATCTTCATATTACTAATAGCCAACTCTTTTTTTAGGAAGAGCTAGATGATATCTTATGTTATGGAGCAAAATAATTATTTTTTGATGAAAATGATGAGTCTAGGAAGGAAAGGGAAATTCATTATGATGATTCATCTATAGACAGGTAGATCATATGGCATTCGCATCTAACCATAAATTGTGTAATTTGATTTACTGCTTAATGCAATTTTTTTTAATTTTTGGGTTATGTGTTTTTTTGAAAGATTGCTTGACTAGTACCTAGTTGTTGGTGAGGAGGCAATGGAAAATGAAGAAGAAGTGAATGGTTTTCTAAAGGCTTTTAATGTAATTGGTTCTAGCCCTTGATTATCTTTGATGTTGTCATTTCCCCTTATTTTTATTTCTTGCATGTGAGATGTGGTCATTTCTATATTGTACACTAACATATAGGATCATGTTGTACTCTACTTTCTTTTTTTGGCTTATAAATGATTATTTTGGTTTTCAATTTCAACTTGTAAAGCCATATTTATTCACCTATAGGCAACCACAGGAGTGACAAATATAATAGATGGAGGATTGTAATGTTTTTTGAGTTTCGACCATACATTATCTTCATAAAGAATTTGAGTACTTTCAATGTCTTCTATTTTATAATGGGGTCTCATAATAACTATTTGTTGCTTATTTGGAACTCATATTTTGGTCATTTTAGCATTCAAGTATGATAATTAAGTCTTACAGTGACCTTGTTAATAGGTGGTAACATTAGTGATAGAACTAATTGATGGGGAATTGGATGTCAATCAATCAAATTTATTAGTTCCTCTAGGAACTATAGTGCAGGCTTGATGCTTAAGTGGCTATTAATCTATTTCTATTTAGCCAATAAAATTTCCTTATCTTTGTCCATAAATTTCTTTCCTTACATTCATTATACACAACTTTCTTGAGTTTCATCAATTATAAGAAAACAAATTAATCATGACTTACTTTCATTGGCATGTCAGTTTCTTATAGGGAGTAGCCCATGGATTTCAATAAGAAGAAAGCATGACTATTAAAATATGTTGGCAGGCACTAGATAAAAATACAATTTTATTTCACTAAGTGGACAAGTTGGGACATATAATATAAGAATTTTTGGCAAGTCAAGATTAAATTCATAGGGAAATATAGGTCTATTAGTAGTTTTCAAGATAAAGATATCTGCCACATTGATGAGTTAGCCTCAATTCTTTTATTTTTTTCGACCTTTCTAGTGGCATTCATTTTCAGTGACATGTGTAATCCATGCTAGTTATCCATAAAGTCTATGACTTGTAGGGGATACTTTTTAGAACAATCTATGATGCTCAAGTTATCTTGGTCAAATTGCTTGCAAAGACTTAATGCATTAGTCATTGTAATAGGGTTGATGAGGGAAAACAAGGTGGATTACAATAATCCAAGGATAATTACTCGTGTACTTTTTTTAGACAAGTATTTCTTGAATTTTTATCATTTTCTTCACAAAGTTATGGTGTCAAATGCACCAAATAGACTTGTTTTCATCTTGTATGATACCTTATTCAAGTAACCCTAGTCTCCACCATTGTAAGATAAGATATGATCTCTTTTCTATGATCCATCATGTATCTGCAAATAATTGCTTAGTAAAGTTAGCAAAGAATGTTCTCTCTTCAAAATATATATTATCTAAGGATTCACAAGAACTTCAAGTTTAATCTAACCAAACCAACTTCTAACAATTACAACCTTAAATTTTTCAAAACTCTTGAGAATTTTATTTTATGAATTTTATTTAATTCTCAACAACACTAGGGACATAGTTTGGCCTAATGATGCATCCTAGGACTCGCATCTTGTCAATTGAGGTACACATGTGGTTTTTTGCACTTAACTATAAATTTGGATGCCATGAGAAACTATAGCCCTTTCAGCCACATTAGGGATGTACCTTGGCTTAGCTGATTTATGCTAGAACTTGTTCCATTTTGTTTGAGGTGTTCTACACTCAAAACTCAACATGGAATGTCTCTTAACTTTACACTTTGAGGCCATTACCAATTCTCCCCTTTTCAATCATTCCAATATATAGCTTTTCTTAGATATTGAATCCCAGGACTTGTACTTTGTTGGTTGAGGTATGCCACACTCAAAATTTATGCAATATCTTATGTAATGTAACACCTAAACATGTTTTTGAGAGATTTGATGGTTATAAAAGCTCCATAGCTTGTTATCTCTATCTTAGATAGATCAACAAGCCTTGATTTAACATAGGCTTTGTGAAAAGCTCAAAATGAAAAGAGTTGCAAATTTGAAAATGCATGTAAGATAAAGTTTAAAATTTATGTTTTTTAAACCCAATACATGTATTATACCCTTATGGTGCATTGTATAGGATGCAATCTAAAAAAACATTGCCTTACCTAACTTCAGCTCACCCCAATAAGAAAATCTATAGCCAACTTTCTATCTTTAAATATGATAAAGTTTTGGTCCCTACAATCTTTTTTCCAATTAGATATAAATGTAGTCTAGTGCTTGGTTAAGCTAGAACATCTTGTTGTGTATAATGTTTGTGGAAGGTAATACATAATATTACATATATTTTTCCAACCTTTATTTAGTGTTGGAAGGCTTCTCAAATGAGCTTAACTACTTTAACTGATCCCATGAAATCTTTTTTTTTTGAATTTCCATTTAAAGGTTAATGATACATTTTAATTTTTCTAAATATCTCTAGCCAACTTTCTATCTTTAAATATCATAAAAATTTGGTCCCAATAATCTTAGGCAATTAGATATACTTTGTAGTCTACTGATTAGTTAAGCTAGAACCTCTTCTTGTGTATAATGTTCGTGGAAGGTAATATATATTATTACATATATTTTTGCTATTCTTTATTTAGTTTTACCAGAAGGCTTGCCAAATGAGCTTAATTACTTTAACTGATCCTGAGAAGTCTTTTGTTTGGATTTCCTTTTAAAGATTAACTATCTTCTTTTGTTTGGTTCACTTCATTCTTTCACTCTGCCTTCATTTTCCATCCACTTTTCCTCCTTCCTCTATTTTATGCAAGCTCTTTGTTGACATTTTCTTTAGTTTCATGCCTCTACAAGTGTCTGTGACCATTCCTTCCATGCTTTTCACTTTATTTGCAAAGTTTTATAATTGGATCCTTCTATCTATAAATTGGTTAGTATTGCAAGCTCAAACTTTTGATTGACACAAAAAATACAAGCTTTCTTTTGAAATTTATTTTATAAGGTATTAAAAAGTCCTTATCTTCAAGATGCTTTTGTAGTTTCTTTGTCATTGACACTCTTGTAATTAAATTGGTAGATTTTGTTTGATTTGATGCTTTGTAATTTTCTTTGATTTGATTCTTTGTAAATTTACACTTTATATCCCAACAAACTATATTATAAAGACTAGGACTAGAGAACTTATCCAACAATCAAAGAACTCATCCAACAAAATCTAAAAGTCAAAACATTTTTGCTAAAATTGTTTTTGATTATGAAAGAAATACTCCAACTAACAATAACAAGACACAAAACAAAAGCCACTTTTTGAAGTGAGAATGGTGTTGGTTGTAGTTTTAAAAAATCAACTAATCACATAGATACTGATTTTTCATGTGCAATTGCAATAGGTAAACCATTTTGATTTATTTTTAACATGTGGGTATTGACATTTAATTATCAATTATTAGCCAAGCTCCAGCTTTAATTTTGTAAAAATTCAACAAATCATTGCTATTTAATCCTCTACTCAACTTTAGGCATGCTTTAACATAAAAATCAATATTCAAATCTTATGACCAAAATTTTAGGGCTAAAAGATGTCTTGATATTTAAGTTCACTTGTTTTAGATGATTCATGCTCTTAGATCAAAAGGTCTATAATTTTGACCTTGGCTTGTCTAGGTTTGTCCAAATTATGGCTAGGGATACTTTGGGATGCCTTTTGTCCATTTCTTTGTTTCACTATTTGGTACAAGAAAATACCTTATAGATAGAGCATGTGGTGTTTATTTTGAATGTGTCACTTGTTAGATGCTTTAAATGTATTATCATTGAACTCAAGGACCATCATGGATGTTGCGACTGATTGATTCTTTTGAACATTACAAGGTTCTTCATCCTTGATTTGGTTGACAAATTGACATTGGTTGTGAATCCCATGTAGTGAGAATTGGTGGTTGAGCTGATAAAATCATACTAGACAGTCATATACTCTTTGTTACAAGATTAGATCATAATAGTGTTACTAATTCGAGAACTGATAGGAGGGTTTCACATAACATTATAGTTCATGGGAAAAATATTTTTGTTGTTTAAAATATTGAGGGGATTTTGAGAGAGTGCTAAAAAATAAGATGATTCAAGAAAGCTTTAAAATAAAATAAACCCTACTCTGTCAAGAAATTTGTTGTTAAGTTCCTATTGTTGCTAGTAATACTTGTATGTCAAACATCAGATCATCAAGAATATTCTAAAAATACACTTTGGAGAAATAGGTCAATATTTTGGTTGTAGCATGAATGCTAATAATTATGAGATTTAATTTTTTAATTCACTTAGCTATTAGCATAATTTCATCCTAACATCAAATGGAGATCCAAGGTGTACATAATATCAGTTACTAAAAGTAATCTTTACTGATTTTAAGAGTGAAAACTACCTTTACTTGCATTGCTACCAATGTATCAAATTTTGATTGGGATAGCTTCTTTTGGTTAGTTTTGTCTTGAAAGCTATTTATACTCACATGAGGAGAAGATTAACCAGTTGATTTATACAAAACAATAAAAGTAGTTGAGATTGAGAGACCCATTTTTGTTCAAGGTATTATGAATGAAGTGCAAGTGTGCATGTCAAGTGTGGTCCAATCATAGTGGGTAAGTATGACCCCATATTTTGAGATCAGATCTAGTTGAGATCTAGTTGGTGATCATATTGTATGTTTAAAGTCAATTTATGTTGATAGTAATGGATGGAGGAGTTATGTCATATGGCCAATAAACTACACTTCATGTTTTGCAAGAGAATCATCCTTTGGTAGCTTGGAAGTTTCAACTATTAATTCCTAGAGAATTAGATTAATGTTATTGTCAATTACCTAAGATCACACCTACTTTAGCAATTGTGGAGGGAAGCTAACATAGAAAATATTGTCAACAATAAATGTTGTTTATGACTTTTGTGTGTTGAATTCCCATATTTTATGTTGTCCTATCTAAGGCCACATTTGATCATGCATGGCTTGATGAAATAAATGTTCATATGGTATTAAGGTCTACAGGAGGCTATAGGGTCTATACTAAAAGTTAAAAGTATACAAGCAAGATATGAGAAAGGTGAAGTCTATTCTATATCTATCAAATGTAGTTTGTTAGAAGTTTTGATATGTAAATCACATGACAACTTGCTTAGTGCGTACCTAGAAACTTAGTACTATGACAAGGCTGACTTAGGCCTTTGGGGTATAATATTACATCTATATTCAGATAAGAAATTGGCTGTTGAATACTTAAAAATGTTTTCAGTGGTATTTTTTGATCAAGAGATCTTGGAGATTCATTATTATTTAATATGTTGCCATGGTTTTTGTTGATACTATAGCATTGTAATATCAAAGCACTTTCTTATAGATGCTTGACTGGGACAATCTTAGGTTGTATGTACCTAGATTATTGTGCTTCTACTTCTCAGTTTTCAATAGTATTAGTTCTATTTTTTTCTATTTTGCCAACTTAACAACCAAGAAGGAAAGATGAGGTATTTATGAATTAAATTGATTTTGTAAAGAGAAGCAAGTTGGCATCACTAGAGAGATAAGTTTTCATTTGTTTCTATATAAGTATTGCCTTCTCTTTAGTTAGGAAGAATATAGAGAGATGTCTAGTTGGAGTTTGAAATATGGGAATTGGATTTTTTTTTCAACTTTCCTCAATTATTGTGACTGGCAATGTCTTACACTCTATCTTTAGGAGGTCATCCTACTTTTTGATACTACTTTACAATCACTAGTTCCTCATTAGCATACCTCTACTCGGCTCATTACTACATTTTTCACAACCATATCTCCTTTGCATGGTGTGAAAAGGCCATCTAGTTCTACTAGTTCTTTTGGTTATTCTAGGTCTGTTATACCCTATATCGGCTTCTTACATCAATGACACTCCTCTACAAGCTCACAAAGATAGATCAGAGCTCCTATCCATTTGTAGTCATATCCTTCTATAATTGATTTATTTTTTCCAAGAAAGGACTCCTAGTCTTTTTCTTGGCTTCTTTTTGTGCCTCTCTCTCTCTCTCACTCTCTCTCTCTCTCCTTCTTAGTTATTGTTATATTCTTTTCTCGAACACCATTTGGTGCTCTTATTGTTGTCAATTGTCTTTTTGTAATCTTTTAATCCCATAGACCTTTTGGTGGTCTTTTGTTGGACATTAATATTATTACGTTATCTTATCTTATCTTATTTTCTATGATTGCTACTTTTTTCATTGTAATTTACTTTGGAAGAGGTAGACTATAAGGGGAAGAGTATGTTTTGGAGGTGCTTTCTCTTTCATCTTATGATTCTTATTCTGCCAATGTTTCTAGGAGTGCTTCTTATCCTCATGTAAGCCCCAATTTAGATGTGGTTCTTTAAATTATAAAGAGTGTGAGAATTATGAGAAAGGAATATGAACCTTGTAGTTTCTCCCTATTTGATTTATTAATTTTACTATCCATACATGTGAATATTGAGTCTTGATTTTAATTAATAATTTATATTCTTTTTTTAATGCTGAACATTATATGATTCTTCATTTTGAAATGTTTACAACATGTAATGATGTCTATATTATGAATTTATTATTTAGCTTCTTAATATCATCACCAATTATGCTTTGCAAGGTTGTAACTAAATTTATCATTTTTTGGACCCCTTGCTATGCTTGTGCCTTTTGCCACATTTTTTGATTAGTTAGTTTACTTCTTTTATCTTTAGTTCAAGTTGTATCTCAGACACTGAGTTCTTTCAAAGGTTTTTTTTTTTCCCTCTTATATAGCTCTTTAATAAATTCTTTCTTTTAAACTTCTCTTAAATATCTGATGTAAGATCTGACCTTTCAATTTATGCCAACATTTCATTCAATTTCATAGTAGTTTTCCTTCCTTGGGAAGATTAATATTTATATGTTGGGTTTTCAAGTTATTGTAGTGTTTTTCAGAGTTCCATTTTTTTTGTTTTCTTTCATTGAGATGTACTTTTTTGAAGGGCTATTTGTACTTAATTGTTATCACACTTGTTAAGCTTACATTTCTTTACTACTTTGGTTAAATAATATTCATAACCTAGGGTTTTTCAACTTGGCAGTTCTCTAATGCAACTAAATATGCTTGTCAAGTCCAGTAGACCTACTCTTGTTCAACTGATAATACTTGCATTTTCTTGCTAATGCAGACACCTAAATGACCAGCTACAAAAAAATCCAAATTGTGAATGATACTAACAAGGTAAGAATGTCTTAATGCACTTATTGTTTAAAGGTGGTATTTACATGGAAAAATTTGACCCTTAGAAGTGTGTGCTTCTATTTCACATTTTTCTTCAACCACTATTTGGGTTCTATATGTATGATCACAATATTCGTGATCTTATTGCTTCTTTATGTAGTGCTTGGTCATTATTAAACTAACCATTTTTTTCTATTTACTCTTACTAAAAGATTTTATAGTTGAGATGCTAAGATCCATAGAAAAGTTAGTAACTTATGGTGATGAACATGATCCATCATTTTTTGAGTAAGATGTTTTTTGTAAACTCATCTATTTAATTTTTTTATTTTCCTTTGGTCAATATTTTTGGCATACAAATCATTTGACATTTTTTATGAAATTCAAGTTTTGACCTTCATTGCATGCAATTTTTTTATGGAGAAGTAGGTAATTTCATAGTTGCTTCATGCTCTAAAGACTAGTATAATAGAGAGCATAGTTGTACAGTTACTGCAATCACTGAGCATCATGATTTTAAAATTTTAGAGTGAGCAGGCAATTTGTAAGTTCAAATGAAGAGGCTTTCTTAAGGCATATATTTTGCACTATATCATTTGAAACTATTTTCCAAAAGGAGCTATGTGTGTAAAACCATTGAATGCTTTTTTAAAGTGTAATTTGTCAATCTATGTAGATTATATGTTTAGCAATGGGCATATTAACAATCTCATCCTATATCAATTTAACTTTGACAATGATAAATTACTTAACTACTATATATTTTTTTTTTAGGTCTAAAATTTTTTTCTAGTTCTTGTATACCTTTTTTTATATGTTATCCATTTATTATAGAGGGAATACATTGCAATTTAATTGGGCTAACGATTATTTTACAGGACGGTGAGTGCAAAGCTAGATAAGAATACAATTTCTCTTCTTGGAAAGACTCAAAATGTATGTTTACCTAATCTTTGTATAGTATAATTCATATAAGATAAGCTTTATATTAGCATACAATTGTTTATCTAAGATTTTTGGGTGTGATAGTGAATTACCTTGAATCTAATGTATGTATAGTAATTAGTTTGTACTTTGTAGTAATGTGGAAGGTGGGGCTCAATGCTTGTGGAATTAAAACATTATAACTTCCATTTATGTTTTTTTATAGGCTCTAAATTCAATATAATATACATGATCTATTCTAGTGAATAATCTATTTCAATTTTATTTTCACCTAGCTCTACCCTTATTTCCATATTTATTAGTGTCAAAATGCAGAAGCTATTCTTTCTGAATGCACAATTGTTTTTTAATTTTATAGGATGAAGTCATTTCCTTTCCATTGTATAGTGAAGCAATAAAAATTGTTTATCATGAAGAAAACATGGTCTAAATAGTTGTGCATTGCTTTGACACTTAACATTTACCATGGTAACAATATGTCATTTGTAGCCATATGTTTACTTTGTTAATTTTTCTCTATACTGCATGCTAGTAACATTTTTTGTGGGCTTACTAATGACTAGATTTAATTGTCAAGAGAGAATGAATCTCATTCAAGTTAATTGGTTTTATGTTTTATTGGTCATAGTCAGTGATAAATATGTTAATTAATTCATCACTATTCCTGAATTGGCAGGGTACTTCTTGTACTTGGTGAAGATTCTAAGGAAACAATGCTTTAGGTTGGATGAGATTGTTGTTAATGACTTGAAGTAAGTTTTCTTTAAGTTTATGATGATCACTTTGAATGAAATTTATCATTTTTATTCTAATGTAAATAATAGAACCATTTAACTGCTAATATAGGACTTCTAATTCTTCCAAGATTGTTGGGAAGGTGCATGCCACACTACTAGAGATTGGAGAAAGCCTTTGCTATTCCAATGACATCATTTGTTGCACTCATTGGTTTTGACAATTTTGTTACCTTCTCTATAGTTGTCTTTTTTTACTGTGAGAACTAACATACTAAACTCAAATTGCTTTTGTTACTATGAGAACCAACATATTGAACTTAAATTGCTTTTGATTTCTATAAGAGAATTAATTTTTTCTTTTAGTCTAACCTTTTTTTTGTTTTTCCTAGAAGCTAAATCCTTATCGATAATAAGCTCCAATAATTATTTGCAAGGTACTAGATTGTGTGCTCACACATCTTTGTACTTTATTTCTTTCATTTTATAAGAAGTCCAGTTCAAAGACTTGGTAAATAGCATTGTAACTACTCTTCTATGCCTACCCATGATGTTTAGTTTACATCTAGATAGTGAGTGTAATGGAATCTATTAAAGGTTTTTCATGCAGGACTAGAAAGTTGGACAAAGAAATTACATCTGATAATGAAAGTACCATGGATTTAAATATGTAACAACAAGACAAAAATCAAAATACTCTTGATTCATCAGTGACATACTCCCTAGATTCTACTCAACAAGAAAGTTGAATGGACAAGAAACCCATTTTGAGATAAGCTTACGCTAAGCTAGATGGATTGCCAATGCCCTTGTTTCCATTAATGTTTTGTAACTAGTGGTCCCTTAATTGATCACTTGCAAACGTTGTATTTTTTGTCCTCACATAGCTGGCAACATTGTCTAGGATTGGTAATAAATAAGCCACTTTGATTCCTAAACTCCACTAATGCAAGCACTAAAATTCTTAATCATGATCTAGATTTTGTTGATAGCTTTAAATAAAAAAATCAATGGAATGCAATATTGTTGCTTCCTGATTCACGATGCTCACAGAAATATCAACAATTTGAGGTCCCAACCATGTCTCTTACACTTTACAACCAGATTAGGCTACAACTTCCCACCCATTTTTTTGTCTATATCTACATATATTTGTGTTCTTTACAATGTAAGATAATTTTGTGGCCCTACTTATTTTATTATAGAAAGCTAAGTTATCGATTCATCTTGGCCAAGGTTCATTGTGAAAGTTGGTCCATGTAGATGTGTGGTGCATCCAAAAGCCCATTGGATGTGCCCAAGGTAGATATGGTGAGATCACATAGGAGCTACTTAATATATATTATAGATTTTATATATCTTGGGAGCTGCGTATAAATTTAGAAGAATTGTTGAAGAGCTACTTAATAATATATATTATAAATATTATACATTAGGACTCGAGAGTTACTTGAATATATTACATATATATATAGATGCATCCATAAGAATCTGCCTCCCCTCAAAAAAAAATCGCGCTTCCCACATCTACTTCTAAATCTACATTTGAATTGGCAACTTAGATTTTATGTAATGGTTTCTTGAAGAATTAATTGTTCAATTCCTCATCTACTCTATTCTACTACTTCAACTTGAGCTTTGTTTTAAAATTTTATTTGGAAAAAATACTTTTCATTCAATTTTCTCTACATTAGAAAATAAAATAGAAAAAATAAAAACCCTTGGATGGAACTATCACTTATAAAAATCAAACCTTAAAGAATCATAAAATAGAGAAATATATTTGAATACATTGGTAGAAATCATCTAAAGTGCAATTGGAGGGCTCAATTAGCATCGTTCCTAAGTTGAAGATGAATCTGCCATTACCAGTGATTGAGATTTGTGGGAGATCAAATAAAAAGTCTAAGTTTCAAAGAATGACAAGATCAGAGTCAATGAAGATGATTTTTTCATACTCAGTGAGCTACCATAGCTTGAATTTTCTATAATTCCACTCAGTATAGGATTCCTTTTTGGCCATAGGGTTTTCTTGTACCTATCGTTCCACTTCTCACAACCATTTTTATTAATCTTCACAAGCTCTCTTGTCCACAAAAATGATGAGATCTTTTGTGGGCCTGCTGATTCATATGCTTTGTGCCAGAGTTGTGATATGGTACGATATGCATACATTTCCAAGGAATGGAGAATTGTTGTGTATGCTTCCCTACACTTTGTCTTCCCATTTGTCTTCTAGAGCATCTTACCTACATCAATGAAGAAACATCAAGTTTTAGTTCAAATGTCTGATCAAAGTGTATTTAAATTTTTATTCTCTTTTGGATTAATTCCCAACTACAACTTAATCAATACAAAAATGGTTTAAGTACTTCTGTTGAACCCAGATGACTATTCCTCCCTAAAGGTGAGTACCCATCACTAAAAGGTTAGTATCAACCTCCTCTAATTTGGCTCCCAATTTTAATGTCAAGATTCAAATAGACTTCCTATTTTGATGTTGATAGTTGAATTGTAGAATGATTGCATTGGTGCCTATAAAATTTGAACCTTCAAACTATTATAGTCAACTTTCTCTATGATTTATCATAGTTTCTTTTATGGTTCCAAACATGCACCAAATTTTTGCATGGTACTCTACAAACCTTCAAAATATAAACTATAATACATGTCCTTCAATACCTAATGCATTTGAGGGTTTATTGCATGTGTAACATAAAAGAGACTACTTTTTTTTGTGCCCTCAAAGTACCCTAGCAGAGGGTTTCCATAGCTCAAATTCAAACTTAATTTTCTCATCCAATTCTAATTGAACAATTTGCTTCAACATTTAAAATAGAGGAAATTCAATGCCTATCATCAACCATTAATGGATCTTCAAAATATTAATAACTATATTGTGAAAAAAGATACTCTCCACAACTATTCAAACAATCAACTCAAAATGTGTAAAGAAACTTTTAACTTCTATTGATACTAATCTTCTTACCCTGACTGAATCCCCATGTTCAGGCTTACATGCCTTGATAATATTTTCAAAATCCTTAAAAGGTTGATAAAACCTACCCAAACCCACTAACTACCTGATAAACCTTTAAAACTAACTACAACTCCTTCAAAACTAATTGTGTTGGTAAGGTCTTCTTCTTTACTCATGTTTTTCTTAGGCAAGTTAGACTCCTATGTCGGTGAATGTAATAAGCTATCACATAATACAAGACTCAACTAAAAACTTTGTTTCAATTGAAAACTCTATTTTCTCTCAAATTAAATTTTTCTTTACATTGGAAGGGTTGGTTTAAGCACAAATCTTATTATGCAAAGAGTTGAATTTTTTCAAGAGGCTAATAAGAAAATCCATGTGATGAATCTTTTTGATGCTCAAAAAGATAACAAATCTCATGGAAAGGTAGATGTTATTAAAATCAACAAAAATTCTTTGATAGGTATGACATATTGGTCATAAGATCCCTGAAATGAATAATACAAAGCAATCAAAGATATATCATGCATGGCATAATACATTTTCCATATTTAGCTTGAATCAAAGTTCTCATGTAACATTTCATTTAGGCATGGTGCATATGTAGAATGGTATGTTTAAGTTAGTCATGATTAGTATTGACTAAGAATAATGATAAATGTTTATTGTAGCATTCACTAACATTGGTCTTTGTGGAAATGAAAAAGGGAGCTGATTCCTTAGAATTTTGGTTGTGCAACAATGGATTCCCTATAATATATTTCCCTGGGACATGTCACAATAGGTAAAATGTTTATTGCATTGTGATTCTATATTATTATTATCTCCTATGTCTTTACTCTAGCATTTACAATTTACAATTAACAACCCAAGTTATATGTTTCCTTTTATGTACTGTCTAGAACTTTCTATAAAGAAATATTAAGAAATATATTTATATTATTCTTTTATAATATAGACCATTTACAAACCTTCTTCTCATTCAAGCAGTGATATGAGACTATATAAAAATGTTTATCAAGGGTAACTTAAATGGCTATGAGAGTGTGATCATAATTAGTATCAAGGTTCATTTTAAATCTAGAGAAAATTATTCACCACCACCACTGCAGTAACAAAGTTAGTCTATCACAAGTCCAAAATGATGATATCAACAAGAATGTGTGGTAGTAGTTCCCTTGCCATGTTGGTCATTGCACTTGTGGGGTCTTTTTAAGCCAATAACACTTGGCATACTATTGTTGTCTATAATTTGTTCTACTATGGAATTTCTAATGTGTACTCACCCTACAATTATTCTTGGCCTACTAATGAATATGGTCTAAATTGATCTACCATCATATGGGAACACTAGGTAGGTGAATTAAGGCACCAATTGGCATCTTATACATAATAGTAGCTTCACCAAGACATGTAGGAGGGAAGGTCCAAATGGGTTCTGATTGTGCTCCAACTATGACTCCTATTGTATTTCTTGAGCTAGCTGTTATGGGAAACATCCAAAATCCCCCACACATGTGACTACTATTAGAAAATCTTACAATAGGAGCCATAGCCCACATAGAAGCAACAATTAGAGCAGCAGACAATTGTATACTCTAAGGAATCCCCAAAGGACTTGAAATCAACCATCACAATTCTTCCCCATTCCAAATGAACCAATTGACATCAACATTAAGGTTTGGACTTGAGGACTCAAATGGTACCTAAAATGATAACCTAAAAATCCTCAAAATAGTTCCTTTCACTCAGGATATGTGAAATTAATTTATCCTCCATTAAAAGTTGTCATTCCAAAAGAAAATCCACAATCTACATCTTCAAATCAACCATGGCAATGTGCCTATCATTTCTAATAGATAGTTGTCCTCCAAATGTTATGCATTAATTGATAGGGTCCAAGTGTACCAAATGTGAAATATATTTCATCTTGTAGCCAAATAATACACTCATGTCCTTTTAGTATCCATTAACAGTATTGATACATAATATGTTGCCAATGATCATTAAAGATGCTTAGTAAATGAGTAATATTGTTGAGAATTGATGTCAAATGGCTTTAAAACATGGAAACTCTTGAGAATATTAAATGAAGGAACCTTGGAATACATAAATGTAGGTTATCTATTAAAGTGTTGAGAGTAGTGAACACTACTTTATACTAGATAAAATGGTATGCTTTGGTTGCCTTTGAAGTGACTAATTGGTGTTTATTTGAGTTGGCATGCTAAGTGTTGCTTTTGAGAGGATTGAGGAATTTGTTCCTAATTGATAATAGAAGAAACTTTGTGAGAGTTACAAGTTAGAGTTGGATACCATGAGTAGCTAGTAGACTTGTAGTCACCCATCCCAAATATTTGGCACCATTTTTGCACCTCTTGAAAACTTTACTTTAGTTGGTATCAAAAGAAAAGTGTATCACCTACTTAATAGTATTCTAACTAAGGGAATTTGTTGGCATTACATACCACATCTAAAAATAAGTGAATTTGACTAGAGGTACAGGTCTAATTCATTCTGGTCACATACATAAGTTATTTTCCTAAATTTTTTGAATTAAGATCTTGCTGATGTAAATTGTAGAATAATGCTACATCAATAATGCATTGACAACTCACATTTCCTACACTTAGAATGCCTACCAAATCCCCATGCCAATAGTTAGGGTTTTTTGCAATTATACTAGGGGAGTGCAACCAGCTTTAAGAGAAGAAAATACCGATGAAAAATACCCAAATAGCCCTTGTTTTGAAAATTACAATGAATTCAACCAATTCCTCCTATTTGTCATGCCCAAAATTTTAGGGTGTAAACACAACTTTTTTTCTTTTCTTTTAAAAGATAAAACCTAGCATAATGCATATGGTTCTATATACTATCATCATGGTTTTCGAGTAACGATTACATTCATAGGGTTGTGGCATACTACAACTACTATCTAAATGGATCCCTAATAGGTTGGTAGACAGTTATTACTAATTTGGCACCATGATGTGATATCTTAATTGTTAGAACAAAATCATAAGGTTGGTGCATCCAATTATGTTCTTACAAATCCTCATTATCGACATTCACCAAGGATGGTTAGCTTCTCTACCATGATATATCGACAAGTTAGCAATTGTCCAAAGGGGAATTTTTTACTAGCAAGGGCTTAAGTTTTTCCTTGACGATAGAGTGCCTAATAAATTGCACCATCACATGGAGTATTGAACCACATTCAAATTTGGAACACATAATATGGTATGCAAAGGAGGATCATGCAAGGATGTTCAACTTCATTCCAACTTAAGCATTGATACTTAATTATTTATGTTCATAGCATTCAAATACAATCATTTTTCCCACTCAACTAATTGATTTATATATATCTCCATTAACTACCATGCCTTATACCTTTCATTAAATGTTCTTATAGAATATAACCAATCCATAATCCTTATACCTTTACTAAATTAAATATTTAAAAAAACCATCTTAGCATTACACATTTTATTAATCTCTACTTTGTCTAATTTTAAATCTAAAATACAAGCATAAAAGATAAGTCCAAATCCCCTAGTAATCCCTTAAAACTAAGCGTTAATCTTATCCATTAATTCATAATCAAAACTATAATTAGCATCAGCCATGTCAATCATTTATGGTCAAACATACTATTAATAATTTTAATAATTAATCTACTATCATATGTTGCTTACCTATTTGACCTTATGCAAATCTAACTCTTTCACATGCTATAAATTTACTAAATCCAATTTTCACATTAATATCTATACTACCCTAACCACATTTTCTCCTAAACAAATAACAACTAACTAGTTTTCCTAACTAGAAAATACATATATCAAAATTGTTGAGGGCACATTTGGTTGTTGGAATACAACCAGAATAGGAATAGGAAATTAGAATATAATTTGTATTCTTTGTTTGGTGCATGGAATAGGAATGGAGAATAGGATTTCATAGTCCTATTTTATCCCCAAAATGATCTTTTGTCCATTCCAAAAAATACTTGTAATTGGAATGGGACATTTCCATTCCCAATTCAATTAATCCAAAATTTATAAATTGGTCAGGTCCGAGCATGAAAACACTTGAAAATTCTCCTACTCATAAAAAATTTCCCCACATATTTTACCCTTGCTTGACAAAAAACTCCTGCTTGCTGCTCAATATGAGAAGTTCACATTTTAACGCTTGTAGCTCACTCTTGATCAGTCCTCTGGTACTTTATCACACTTAATTATTCCTTACATATGTTTTTAACACTATGCATAACATATATCTGGTCATAACTACAGTATGCTTATCTCCTCTGATATATTAATTTGCACTAAAATAGGTTCAGGCTTCCAATCAAAGAATGAATATCTATTCAACAAAATTGATATGCAAATCAAGTTGGTGGCTGGTAACTTAGCCAGCACTATTACTGCTTACTATGTACATTGGGTTATGTTGGCCCCTTGAGGTTTATGGCGAGTTGTGATGATCCACTAGTACATTAGGCCCCCATTTTTTACCAAAGGCCTATTTGGGTTTTTAAATTTATTTTTTTTGAAAAAATGGGCCCGATATGGTCAAAATTTTGACCAAATTTTGACTATGGTAAAATTGTTTAAATTTTGACCTTCAGAACATAACAAAAAAGGTCACAGCAGTGTTAATTTTGTTTTGGGGTGCACCATGACTGCAATGGGTAGGAGTTTGGTGCAGGGTCAATAGGAGAGGAGAAAGGAGGTAAGAATCTAGTCATTAGATATCATTCCAAGTTTTTTATCTATCAGAAAGTTGCAGAGGCAAATTCCAAAGCTATTCAATGCTTTTACATTTTATCTTTATCTTCTATTCATCGCAATTTAAAAAATAGAGCCACTATTAATTCTTTCTAGTCACAAAGTTGTTTTATAGATGATGTTTAGGTTTAGGGTTAGCATATATTTAAGTGCAAGGATAAAGCTATGGAAAATTTATATTTTTGATATAATGCACTATTCATTTTTTGTATTTCTTTTGCATGTAGGGAATCTCGAGATGTCTTGGTGTTGGAAAACTCTGGATCGGAAACAAAGAATGTAATATGCCATAGCTACTCCCATTTTCTTTTTCACTCAAATTAACAGCATTACCTCTGATAGAATTTGATCCAAACCCATTCACACAGGTTTTTGGTCATTTTACTGTAGATTTCTTTGCAAGACATTAAACAAGAACTCAATCTTTGGGAGGATTGATATATTGTAGAATATTTGTATCTACATTCCTTTCCTCTTCATTCAAGTAGTTTATTTTCATCTTTCTGTATGGCTTGCATCCACAACATGACCTTGTTGAGTCAGGAGTCTTTTTCACTACTTTATTTATAGAAGAAAGGAAGCTTAGCTTGCAATTTTTCAAAAGAACTTCATTGTAGATTTTGGAGCCCCAGCAATGTAAATACTATGAGGAAACTATATGAGATGCATTGTTATAAGTTATACAAGCTTTCCTGGTGCAATCTAGAAGTACCATTTTAAGGAACTATTTCTCCGAAATAGAAAATGTAATGTAGTGATTCTAGTAGATGACTTGCAGATGGGTATGCTTGTGTGGGAGAAAAACGAAGAAGAAAACAAGCAATTTTCTTTATCATCTTTGGCTAAAGACGCAGCTCATACTCTTGAAGCTTTGTTATATTCTCTCATAGATAGTCCTGCTATAAATAATTATTCATTTTTTCCCTCATGCTTGTGCTTTGAATGATTAGGAGTAGTGTGTATCTTGTTAGTGTTTCAAACTGTTGAAACTATCAAGCAACAAAATGCTTAATATCACAGTGAAATGATTCACACAATCTAGGGATTAGCCAATTCCCAATATCAACTATATGAATGAATCACTATAACCTAACTTCAACAAAACCAAACGATGGTTTCCTACTCTTCTGGCTCTGCTAAACCAAGGCGGGTATACCTAGGGATAATTCTAATGCAACTGTGTATGAAATTATCTTAGTTTCATTTTGTTTCTCATCTGTTACCTTCACATACATACACATCTCACTTCAATTCTTCAATGCTCTCAAACTTATACACATCCCTTATCAGCAGATCTGGTCATAATTCTCCTAAAATTTACAAATATTCTTGGAAATAATAGCTACCTAAGACTCAGGAATTAGATATAAATGAGTTGAGACTAGCATTTATAATTCTTGAACAGGATTGAAATAATTTTGATTTTATAAGATGACTTGATATGCAGCAGCAGAATTCATCCTTGTTTACTTCTTATTTATAGGACCAGTGCCTTATCCATTGGGCAAGAAATTGACTATTGGTAGGAGATCTAATTCAAATAACTTGTATAAGAATTAATCAACCACAATCACCCATCTCCATTCTTATGCAATATCCCTTTTATGAACTCATAAACCCTACTAATTTACTAAAGTATTTATATAATTGCTTGAATTAAAAGCAACAATAAAACTAGCATACAACCCATCCAGACTGCATTCAGCCAAATAAACCTTATTTAAATGACTTCAAAGTAAACAAACCCATAAACTGGAGACAAAAATTGATGAGTTAGGTAGGCTTCAAGATTTAAGTTTCTAGGTATTTATTTGACACCATTTTCCCATAGCCTACTTCCACTCTCCCAACTACAACTAAAATTTACCAATTACACCCTTTAGGACCCTAACTACACCATGGATGTAATATTCATTATCTTAGCACAATTGGGGGCATCTTGAGTCATTTTGGTCTTTTGGGGTGTTATCTTCTCTATCAGAGCTCATTTGGTTCACAGAAAGCACCTATTTTGATCAAAATTCACATCTAGGGTTTCAATTTCATGTTAGGACCTGGAGTAGATGACTTTTTGTTACTGATGGTCTATTTACAATATGTGGCAATCATTGGGAGAACACATTCATTGATAAACTACTAATGCTTGTTTGTAGGATGTTGTTGAAGACTTGTGTGCTTGTTCAAACTCTATGCATGGTTTTTGCATATTAGATAACACTTTATTTAGTACTACTTGGTGTTTATGCATTGTTTAGAACCCTAGGAGTTGCATGAACATATCATCTCCCCTCGTTATTCATAGATCTTGGGTGCAAGAGAAATTTGTGCAATTTCTATAGAGAGGCCTATCTTGGACACAAGACTCATCACTTGGTGAGCCCCAGGGAGCGAACTTGAAGTGGTGATGGGCCAAAAAGGTTTCAACATTCCAAAAACTATAATAGACTTGATACAATTAATGTCATGTCAATGGTATTGTTGTGTGATAGCTCTCCTCCAGTATCTGTGTGGTGTATCAAACCCTAGTTCTTAGGGCTCAGAGACCTTCTAAGGAAGTTTATCATTCACTTTCCAAATGAAATGACCACACTAAATACCTTTTTTTAGAGACCGAAATCCTTTCTACCCACTAGCTCAAGGGGTCACTAATGCCCATGAAGACATCCCATATTCTCACATCCTTAGTAGAGATAATAGTCCCTAGGGAAGTAATGCCCCTTGGGAACCAAATCTTGGTAGCCCCAAGAAGTGAGTTCACTATAAGGGAGAGCCTATGGTGCCAAGATTCTAAGTTGTCCACTCTAGATAAGCATGGATGAACTTCGATTCAAGTGGTAATTCAATGGAATATACAATCTTAAATCCTAGGTTGTGATGTAAAACTATTCTTGTCTTATTGTGCCTTGTGTGTGTGTAAAAAATTAATCAAGATAAAAAAAAACTTTCAAAGTTACACCTTGGATACTATTCAAACACTTGTCAAAAAATTTCAACATTGTCAAGACATTGTAAACTTTGGTCCAAAACACTTGAAACCTTGAAAATATGGAGACTTGTAACCTTACAAGTGCTTGGCATGACTTAGATTACACCTTTGCATAGTATCCACTTACATTTATCATTCTTTGAGCTTCATGCTTGCATCCTATTAGTAAACAGATTTGTCCTTTGGATAGAAAAATAAAAGAGAACTCAACATGCCCAACTACGAAAGACAAAATACACTAATAGTTGGATCAGTTATCATTGATTGATAACTATCCTCTAAATTAAGAGGTATAGCTCCATCATTTATATATTTTCAATGAATTTAATGATAGGACATACCTTTAATCCAAAGGTACTAAGGTTTTCTAACATTTATCCATAGACATAGGATGAATATGATTGCTAGATTTATAAACTAAATAGGAAGAGAAAGCCAAATAAGTAGCCACAGGACTATCTAACCAATTTTTTGTATTATAGGGGAGAGGGAGGAAGGGAGGGAGAGAGAGAGAGAGAGAGAGAGAGAGAGAGAGAGAGAGAGAGAGAGAGAGAGAGAGAGAGAGAGAGAGAGAGAGAGAGCTAAAATTGTTATGTTCTGAAGGCAATTTTTGTATAGTTACTTTTATTTGTTTTTGTTATGTATGATATCATTTTAAAAATTTTCCCAAATGTTTTCATCGATGCCAAAGGAGGAGATTATTGGAAATATGGTCAGCTATATGTCTTGATGGTTTTCATTTATGGAAACATACATTCAACATTTCATTTATGCATTCAAAGATAGAAATTGTTTAAGTATTAAATAGTTTGCAGCAATTCAGAGAATAGATCTTAAGAGTATGTATGATGCATTGAGAGTTATCTTATGTGTAGTTGAGGAAAGCTTCATGAAACTATCATGATGATGTGTTCCATTGCATAGATGTGGATGAACAGTATGACACAAGTTATAGTAAGATTAAAAGTGTGGGTATTTAATAGTGCAAAACATAGCATAGTAGTAAACAAAGTTGTATGACTTAAGGAATTATTTTGGTTACATAATTACTAAGTTATGTTGAGCTGACTATGTGGATATTATTCCATAATTTATTTTATATTATGTTAATCATGTGAAGACATGAAGGTTTCCAGTGCAAAGTTTTGTTAATGTGAAAGGTATAAGTAAAGATCTTATCTTGCGTAGAGGAGGAACCTGTGTGATTAGATGTGACATGCAAACTATTATGAAAAATATCTGCAAGTTTTATGTGATGTGAAATCTGATGTAAGATCAGTGCAATTTTGAGTTATAGTAGCCAAGAAAGTATTGTATGTATACCTATTTTGTGAAGGAATTGAATTGTATAATTGCATGTTAGGGTAGTGAGATAATCTTGTATGTAATAGTTATACCAACTCCTAACAAGGTTGTAGCAACTCTTAATAGGGTTGAGGCTTCTAACAAGGCCTAGTCCTCTATCAAGGACTTGAAATAATATACGTACTTCATAGACTCCTAATAGGGTCAATACCCTTAATAGGATCCTATTGTTTAGTGAATCATCTAGTGGGTACCGTCCCCACCAAGGTTTTCCCTTGGCTAGGGTTTCCCTAGTTAACAAATAATGGTGTTATGAGTTCTCTATGTGCATGTTTATATTTACTATTCAACAATTATGGTTTACTTCCATATGCAAGTTAGAAAGTAATTAACAATATCCCATTGTGCACAAAAGTTTGTAGAATATTGATTCACCACCCCCCCTCTCAGTATTATCTATTTCTAGCATAATAAAGATCTTTCCAAAAACATAAATAAGAATATATACTTTGAATATATATGCATATATTCCATTTTCATTAATATATAGAATATATTAAACACAAGATATATATGTTAATATATATACTCCCACACATGACATTAGCAAAAATTTAAATAGAAATAAGGAATGGGAATGATCATTAGCAATAAATTATGCATTTATACCTACCTACCTTTAATGTGTCTAACTTATTTCCTTCTCATGTATGGCCACACCACCTGGTTAAACACCTAGTGTACTTTTCTACTAACATATATACACTTAGGTCACTTATAGAATGGTCTACCTTTTTTTAATTTATATGCCCGAATGCTTATATTCTAGGTGATAAGGACTAGTCAAACATGCAAACTTGAATGATGTACATGATGTGAATATAACACCAAACCCTTAAATGGGTCCAATCCAAGTGCCTTAATGTACCTTGATTTTCACCATCAATATCAATTATTATAGTTCTAATGCCTCCCCTTGTCTTTACTAAAAAGATTAATGATGACACATCACTTATTTTATAACTAGCTAGAGAGTAAATTGATTCATCCTTATGTGTCTCTCATAATATAAGAGGAACTAATACATCATCTAAATGAGTGATAGGAGTGCATGAAATAAAGATTTCCTGCATCGTATTCAATCAGAGAGCATGATAATCTTTATGTAGAGGCATCATCTTGGTTTATATAGAATAAAGAAAAATTTTAGACTTTTTACTTTCCACTCTACATATTGTTAATCTACATCTGCTACCAGTGTGTGTGATTAGTAGAGAACCATTATGTGTGTGTGTGTGTGTGTGTGTGTGTGTGTGTTTGTTAATGCCTTATTCATTCCACACCCCATCATGATCATTAGGTGAGAGTCTTTCATTGCAATACATTTGGTTTCAATCTTCCACTGGGATTCATTTGGTATGAGTATTCATGTGTTTCTAAGCCACATTATGATGCATAATGTCAAGTTGCAACACACCAACGCTACCAAAATACTCTTTGTAAATGTTGGAGATAGACCTTTGTGGGCCTCAACTGTAGAGATCCAATATCAGTCATTAAAAAATATATTAAAGGAACCCTCTTCTTAGAGGAACAGGAAAGTGGTTCATTGTCCATCAATTTACTAGAGCTCTTTATTGAAAAAAAATGGGTTTGTTCTTCATATAGAATATTGCACTAAACATCCTTTAAGGTAGCTTGTAGTGAAGCACTTCTAAGCATCCTTAAGTTCACACACTTGTGAGTTGGATGGGAAGTCTAGAAAGGATGGTTAGAATATTCAAGGTATTCTTTTATTTTCTTGCATTTATAGTTAGGCTTTGATACCATGTTGAGTAACATGGATCATTTTCTATAAATGTAATAACATTGCCAATGTTATTAATGATTTCAAAATGCAGATTTGGATCTTATATAAATATGAGCCAAGACATGTCTCTATAGTTAATCATCATTATATTAATAATATAAATTACTATATGTATAACTCATCTTTAAGCATATATGTAATATGTTAATATATTATTATATTATAATATATAATGTATATTATATAAAAAATATATTACATTACATATAAAATATATAGGATATTTATCTTAAAGATGTTTTATCATCAAATCAATCTGATAGAAGATACAACCTTAACAAAATGAATCATCACCTCATCACCAACTTCAAAAACATGATGTCTCTTAGGCTTATCAACATTCACTGTATACTTTTGACTACTTTTTTCCAAGTTCAACTTCACTTCTTCATGAAAAGACTTCATAAAATCAGAAAATTCTTCCCCTTTTCTCTTCTCTTCACTAGCAACATCCCTCAAATCTAATATACCTCCAGGTTACATTCTAATAACAATATCAAAACATTTTTTTTCTGTACTCCTATTCACAAAATTATTATATGCAAACTCATCTTGTGCCAATACAATATCCCAATCGTTTGGCTTATCTCCAAATAAACATCTCAAAAAATTGCCCAAGCTTCTATTTACAACCTTTGTCTTTCCATCTATCTGTAGATGGAATGTAGAACTAAATCTCAACTTAGTACCCATCTTCTTCCACAAAGTCCTCCAAAAGTAACCAACAAACTTACAGTCTCTGTTAGAAATAACACTTTCTGGGAATCCACGCAGTTTAACAATATCTTTGAAGAAAATCTTAGCAATATGCACAACATCTCATGTCTTCTTACATGGTATGAAATTTTCCATATTAGAAAATCTATCCAAAACAACAAATATGGAATCATACCCTCTTGCTATCTTAGGTAATATAAGAACAAAATTCATACTATTGTCACTCCAAGCTTTCTCAAGAAGAAAAATAGGTATATAAAAACTAGTATTCTAACTTACTCCTTTTGCAATTTGACAAATTCCACAAATCCTTACAAAATTCTAAACATCATTATACATATTTTTTTGATATAACTTATCCTTAAGCAAAAGAAAACTCAATGTCTTATCAATTCCAAAATGTCCATCCAAACCACCACAATGTTTTTTGTTAATCAAATTAACTCTCATAGGACTTCTTGGTATACACAACTAATTATCTTTGAACAATATACTTTCTTGAATGAAATACTCATCATACTTACTTATTTGATCTGATAGATTTTGTGCTCCACACTCTCTCCACACCTTAGAAAAATAGGGGTAGTATCAAAAAATTCCTTCATTTCATCAAAACCAATAACTTCAACCTTCATCTCAATCATCAAAGAACATCTTACGCTCAATGCATTAGCAACTCAATTAATAACTCCACTCCTATGCTTGATCATAAATGTAAAAATATGCAAGTATTCAACCCACTTTAGATGTCTTTGATTCAACTCATATTGACTTCCCAAATACTATAAAGCTTTATGATCAATATACCGCATAAACTCCTTAGGAATCAAATAATGTCTCCACTTCTTCAAGGCTTTAACAATAGCATACAACTCTTGATCATACACATAATACTTCCTTTTAGCACACAGATATAGTGTAAATACCCTATTGTATTATCCTTTTCATATAAATAATACAATAACCAATAGAAAATCAATTGAATGGCCAGAATAGATTGCCATTACTATCATTTCAATTTGCTTATCAGAAAGTACAATGGAAGAAAACTCAAAACCCCTGCATACTATTGGACTGAATATATATGTACTCTTCTTGAAAGAAAATAAAAAGTTAAACAAGTCTCGGACCATCACAATGCCTTGAAAACTCATTTATATAGATATGATTTGCAATAAACAAAGGGAAAATGTGATTGAGAGGTGTCCAAGGAACAAAACATTACACAAAAGACAAAAAGGTCACAACAGAATGCCAGGTGTATCAAATATTCTTTTAGGTAGGCTCGTTCTTGTTACTGCTATACTTATCAACTTCTAATTTGGCTCTCATTATTCTGGATCCTCAAAATACATGGTTGCCAGGCTAGCCAATGAGGGGTGGTCTTGTGATGCCTTCAAATCATTTTTTTCCTGTGGGTTTTCACTACTTTCACCTTGAGCAGGCACTATTTCCTTTTCACTTTCTTCTTCCTTCAATTTTGGTGTTGATGTGTCAATGACCTGCACCTCATCTTCCTATTCCCTATCATTATCTGAACTACCTTCCTCCAATTGCTGGTCCAAAGGAATATCTGCCATCCATGTGTTAAACTGTATGTCATCCAGCCAGCTGAACCGCAGGATATCATCTTGTTTCTTTAATATATAATCAGCCTCCTTTTCAAAACCAACAAATTCTTGCCTCAAAGAATCAAAAAATAACTAGACTTTCACCAATTCCTCTATCGTGGTGGCCCACCAGGCATGCCCCATTTCATTAACAACTTTATTTATCCTTATGCAGAAAAGGTGATCTAGTTCTTTACTCCATTCATCCTTATTTTTCAATTGTTTCTTTCTATCCAAAGCACAAGGAAATAGATCAAATTTTTTATTCTTGTATTTATTCAAATAAGAAACAATTTTCAGTTGCAAAGCAACTCTCTTATTATTAAAATCTGTCAAGTCATTAGCAATATCATATAATTTTTCAATATGGTCATTTGAAGACCTTATAATTGAATAACATAAAAGGGTGATTTCTTTTTCCCTTTTTCCCCACTTGTTAACAATAGGCTTGAGGATTTCATCATGGGTTTTCAGTTGCTCCCATATACTTATTACTCTTTCCAACTGATCAAAAAACAAGGGCCATTCAATCTTATCTACCAAATACATTAGGACCTTTCTAAGCTTATCTGCATATTGCGTATTTAACTCTATATGTAAAGCCCATAGCTTATTTTTTTCTTCTTCAAAATCCTCAGTTGTATAATATTCTTGCCTTTGAGGTGTGTCTAGTAGTTCTACAAGGGGGGTGGATTTAAAAGGTTCTACTAGAGGATGGGGGTATGTTATTCTTGGCCTTGTGGACTTCCCCATTACCTTGTTTTCAAGTTCAATTCTTCTTTTTACCTCCCTATTATAGGCCTCAAGAAGTGTTTCATATTTACCCTGTAACTCAGACATGGCTTGTTCCTCCTTCTTTACAGTATCCAAAAGAAACTTGGAAGATTCCACATTCCAAGATGCTACCTACACATGTGAGGTATCAACAACTCTTCTCACAAATTAAGCTTCTCATCAAGCCAGAGTCATCTGACTGCGATGATGTGGCTCTAGATCCTCTTCTCAGTGACCAACTGACCAATGCAGCTTGATCTTCAATGAATATAGTGCCTTGAAAGTTCTCTTTATTCTGGTCTTGCAAAGTCAATTTATTTAAAATAGAACTAAAAACTAAAGCATCAGTAATATCCCAATTTGGCAACAATAAAATGTTAGATGCCTTGACCATTTTCCTCCCTTCCTCAGGGCTTAAATTTTGCAATTATTTTATCATTTCTTCTTTAGTTGGGTTCTAAATGGAATTTTCATCCATTTCTGGATGCTCTATTTTCATCTTTTTACATTTCTCCTCAAAAATGTTCATGTTTGCCCTCCATGCAAACTGTTGAAAAGCCCTAGATTTAAAAAAATTGTCATCAGTCAAAAATTTATGACTTGCCTACTCTAACATAGGGTCCAATTCCCTACCACTATAATCTACTACAGTTAGATCCAAACTTGGGAGGGAAGATTCTGGAGGGTTAACCTCATCTAATTTTGCTTGAGTAATAAAAATACCTCCCTGTGATCCCATCTGTTCAATCTGTTCACCAGTGAGAAGTTCTTCTCTAATCCTCAGAGGGGACTGAGTGGGAAAATATTCCTCAACTTGAGGCCTTTCTTCTATTATTACCTTCTGCCTCTTAGGACTAGGCTCATCAGCTCTCTCCTCTTGGGCTATACTAGTGGATCCTTTTATTTGTTTTCCCTTATCTATAGGAACCCTTTTATTCTGAATTATAGTATACCCGAGCATCTTTTGTCCAATTATTTTACCACCTCCCACATTTGGGGTGAAAGCCAATCTCCTTATGACCTCTCTGGCCTTATCAGGATAGGAATCAATAAAAATTTGTTTCTTTTCATTCATGACTTCCATTATTTTAGGGAAGGTATTCATGAGTTTACTTATTTTGTCAGCCTCTATAACAACATTATCTAAAGGATCATATTTATTATCAAAACAATGAATGAATTCTAAGACTCGAGAATAAACTCTCCACTTTTCCTTTTTAGTTTTCTACTCCCACAATGATAATTCATTCCTTATAATGTCCTTTGGATAATAAGAATCGTGCTTGACCTTTCCCAACTTGATTCTATGCCTCAACATTTGATTGAAAAATCCCTTAGAATCACAAAAATGGGGATGAGAGAATGCCATCATATACTACTCCAAAATTTTATGCAAAAAGAGCCATCCCCCTTTTGTAATCACAAACTGATGGGCCACTGTCCAAGTAGGGAAAATTGACCCTAATTGCCTTTTCAACAAAAAAATTTCTTCAACTCCCCCTAACTACCACAAAATTTCAGCCACTCCTACCTTCAAAGGTACTTGTTAAGGCAAAACATGAGGACTCCCTTTAAAACCATATATTCTGAAAATAGTAGAAATAGAGTAAGGGATGATATCTCCCCAATTATGTGAAACTTTCAAGTCATGGGGGTTATCCATAGGCCTAATGAGACTCATTAGTGCTTAGGGATTCTGGGATTGTCACTCAATATAAGGCACCTCAGCTTAGAAGAAAAATATCTATCAAATCTAACAAAACTAGCATTACTTGCATCCCAGGTCATATCTGCACTCCACAACTGGACTAGCAATATTTCCCCATTCTCCTCTCTATTTAGTTCCATCTCATTACCAAAATATGTCACTCCTTTGAACAAAAAAATATACATTAATAGAGAGTAGTGACCAAAAGTTTTTTCCACCTTGCCCTTTGCAATCCCAACTAAACCAATGTGAATTTCTTCAGCCAAAAAGGAAGCAAAATCAAAAATAACATCTACACCGAAGGAAGCAATCTGAACCATCATGTACATGAAACCAATGGGCAGAAGTTCTTTCTCATCTTCACCAAAAACTCGGCATAAGGTCCTATATATCTCTACAGCCTAGGAAGTAAAAAGACTCTTCTTAAAAGGCTCTCTAGAGGCTATAGTAATTACTGGCAAAGTTCCATTGTACCAATATGTGCCCTCAGTGCACCTCCCCTGATTACATCCTTCTTTTCTTTATATTCATTCTCTAATTCTGGGAAATTGATTTGCACATAGTAATTTGATAATG
This sequence comes from Cupressus sempervirens, assembly GCA_028749045.1. NCBI lineage: Eukaryota > Viridiplantae > Streptophyta > Pinopsida > Cupressales > Cupressaceae > Cupressus > Cupressus sempervirens. The sequence goes on from CM053791.1 coordinate 385,867,363, forward strand.
GTTCCAAGTGAAAAACCTCTCTAATTTCTTCAGGAGTAATTGAGACTAGAGGCACACCATCCTTTCTTCTTACAACCCTAATGGTTTGGTCATAATTCTTAGCAATGGCTTCAAGAAAATCATAATCCATGAAAACACTTGGGACTACTAACTTTCCCAAATCAAAATTCTAGACATTAGCATGCGGGGCAAACAACTTCCTTTCTAAAAACCACTTTTTAAACAGGATAAGACTAGTTTGAGTAGTTGTTGCATCCCTTACCGAATTCCCCTTGTCATACAAGCCATTCACAATTTTAAGCCTAGGGTTTAAGGAAATCAATTTTTTAACTTGTGTAGGCTCTATAGTAGACTCTAGGAGTAATTCTAATAAATCATCATGGACATTCTTATCCATATAGTTAATTTGCCCAGAAAATGGCTTCTTAGGAGGCATTTTGACAGCATTGAGAGAACTAGAATGCCACAGAGGTTATAGTATGAGTACTTACTTGACTTGCTGAACTTATTCTTCTTTGAACCTCTGTAATTGATCCCAAACAACTCAGGAATAGTTTTCATGTTCTTACCAAGCTTAACACGACGAAATCAATAGGCTCTAGTGCTCAAAAAAATTGCAATCTTTGTTCGCGTGGGACTGGAGTTAATGAAAATCTCCTATATTATACTCTATTTTTTCAACACACAAAGCTTTCATTTATCATAAATGCACAGGACAAAAAAATAGAGTGGCATCGCATTTCCTTTTTTAAACTTGCGATGTTGATCCATGAAAAATCCTATGACTTGGGAATGACAACTAGGTTGACTCAGCTTTCTTCTTAACACATTGGCAATCAAACCAATGAAATACCTCCATCTGTACTTTTCCTTCAAGGTTGGCACTTCAAACTAGGCCCACAGATGACCACGTACATGTGTCATCAACTCGCTAACTCATTATACATAACTCTTGAGCACCTTTCTACAGCAAGCTAGCGATAACCACTGATCTTACTTTAATCATGTGGTAGATAATTGAAACAACCTTTAAGAACATAATGGTGGGTCCCTTGCTCGTTAACTCACTATACTTATTTGTTGCACATCTCCTCATAGCCAATTAATGAGTGTCATCGATCTAGATTTGATCTTGCGGTCAGCAATTTACTACAATGGTGGTGGGCCACCACTCGCCAACTCGCTATACATAACTTCCAAGAACTTTTTTATAGTGAGCTAACGATGGCCTTTGATCCTAGCTCGATCTCATGATCAGAAATCTTTGTACTTTATACATGGGAAGTGGGTCCATGATACCATTGTTGCTGAGCTAGCTCAACACGCTAGCACATATATATATTTTTAAATCTCTTGATGACATCATATGTCTTGGGCCTTTTTGTGTTTATGACTTTCAGGTGGATCGCTATGTTGCTGCCGACAAAAAAAAAAAACAATTTGGCTAGTGACTTGGCGAGCTCTGATGAATCAAAGTTTTTTTGCTCAAAGATATTTCAATAGGATGCCACCATGTAATTTGATCTACATAGCTCAGCCTTATCACATCACTCATTTAGGGCCCACCTTTGAGGATTTTTCAGTTACATTACCATTTTTTAAGCAATCACTACATCATTACCGACATAAAAACCACAAATTCGGCTAGCGATATGGAAAGTTCTGGTAAGCACTTTAAAAACAATGCCCGAAAAAAGAAACTACAAGAGACAATAACTTGCAGAGGGACAAAAGTGAAACATTCACCATATCTTCCTCAGGATCCTCAAAATTACTTCTGATCTTAGAAAGATGTCGTCTTTGGAAAATTTGGGCATTCGCTATATCGCCATCGGCAAGTCACAAGTGTTTTCAGTTAGCAACTTGGCAAATTGTCAGATAAAATTAAACTCCAGTGACACCACTTGCAAATATTTCCACATACCTTTCTTCTTGAAACTGACTGGTCTGGGACATAGTACATGGTCAATAGATCTTCCCACCAACACATTTTGTGGTACTAGACTCCACTTTTCAGTACCACACATAATTCTTTGATGGTCACTACCTCGCTATGCATAACATATGATCATCTTGCCATAGAGAACATGCGACAACCGTAGATTCAAATCATATCAGACGACAAGATTAGAACCCCTTTTTCAAAAGACTTAACAACGGCGATCAAGCAGGCAAGAAAAGAATATTCACTCCTTGTTGTTTGTTTTTTCTTTTTTTTAAAAAAATTTCACGCCAAGAAAAACTTAAAAGGATAAACCTAAGGCTTTTCACAAATTTTTCAAAGGTATCAAAATATACTATGCCAAAACCTAAAGCCCTATGACTTATTAGAAACTTCTCATCTGATTTTTTTATGATCCTAAGAAAATTTTATTCACAAAAAATTAGACAAACATATTTGATGTACTCATTAAAAGATACTTTGTCCTCAATTGAGGGACCATTTTTGTACAATTTAATGTGAATAGCACACAAATTGTATTGCACATTTATCTGCTAGATGTTGGGTACGTTGATTTGACATAATAAATTTCTTAGAGGATATAGAAACTTACTAACTATAAACAACAGGTATGTTCTTAGAAAAAAAACCCATACTCATTGTAAACAACAGGTATGGAATTCATGCATATTTCATGAGTTGTGGTTCATAAAAACCCATACTCATCAGCTTGAATTGTTTGTTTAATACCCAATGCATTGAGGTGATGCTTACAATTTGAATTCATAACAACTATTTCTCATCAACTTAAATTGTTTGTTTAGTACCCATTGCATTGATGTGACACTTACAAGGTTGAAGTATTGCAACTTCCTAGAAGGTCTGCCTACTCAATTCCATGATGATCCAACTTTCCTTGATCCTTGAGAGAATGATGCAGGAGCATCAAGGTCAAGGTTGAAGGCATGAGAAGACATTAAGGTCTCAAGATAACCAACATGACCATGTTAGAATAGTTGATGTAATAAGACCCTGCGAAAGTCCTTTTTGATATGTTTGTAATCATTTTAGTTACATTTGAAAACATTAATTAACAAAAACCATATGTGTAGATATAAACATTAATCACAACATGTCCAATTTATTTGATGTAAAATACAAAATATAAAAGTGTTACTTGTGAATATGCAATAATCTTATTTAAATTTTAGCAAGGACTATGAGCTTCAGTAAAGATGTTTTTAAATCAATTTTTTTGATTGTCTATCATTTAGTGAAGTTAACTAGAATGAGACCATCATTTAGCTGCCTGACTGATTCTTAGCTATTGAGTTTTTAGATTGTAGTTTCCTCATAGAGCTCAAGATGGTTCTGTCAAGAAACAAGAGAGTAAAACTTAAACATGGATAGTGATATCTAAATTGACACTTTGAAAGGAGTGATAGATATATTCTTTATGCTATAATTTTCACATGAAATAAATTAATGTGATTTTTTTCCTATGTGAGTAAAATATGTGAGGCCATATAGCCTTTGGAGATTTTTCTAAATGCGACATAAGTTGGTTAAAATGGCATAACTCTCAACTGTGAAATCTTGACATCTTCCTCATTCTGAGATTGTTTGCTTCTAATGGGCATTTTTATGTCATCACAACTTCTCATAATTGATTGTACTAGGTACATTCCCATGCAAGACTTGTTGGTATCTTATGCTTATGAAATTTTAGTGTATGTATTTAAACATGCCATTCTCTTCAGATTCTACTGTCGTAATTCATAAATTTGACATTAGTTCAATCTCATAAATTATGCCTTTGTTATCTTTGTCCTCTCCATATTTTAGCTTCACAAAAAAGGTCTTAAAAGTTGTGAACTGTCAAGAAACATTTTTCTATGAGAGGAAATGTGCTTTTCCAATTCCTAACAGAGATGTTGTGGCATGCAAGGGCTATGGGTATTTTTGTGTAGCTGTCATACCATGCATGGGAAAAGATCTTCTATTTGCCATAATTTTTTTCAGTGCTTCCTTGAGAAGAATTAAGGGTTAGCTTTAGGTTCATTCTAGCTTTGATTGCATCTTGTCACCTTTTTTTTGGGTATGAGATGCCATATTTTGAATACATAGGATACAAGCTAGGTTTTAAAAGCTAAGAAACATTGTCTTACAAGTTAGATTTCAACAACTAAGAAACAATGATCTTATTGTTTTGTTAATTTTTACCTTCTTTTGAACTTGGTATCCAAGATTTTTTGTTTTGTCTCTCATAAACACCACTTAACAGTATTTGGCTAGTCTCTAGCATATCTCACACACCCAAATATTCAATCGGCTCAGTAGAGGTTGAAAGATACCACCTAGAGGATTGACCAAGACAGTCTCCCAAATAAAAACACCCTTGTCTTTTGTACCTATTCAGGAAAATATTTAGCTTTCCAGATGTCCAGAGTCCATATAGCAGTTTATATGTCAATCTGATTAAATTGTGAATGATCATGCATCTCTTAGTATTCAGGGCTCCACTATTTGTCCAGACACAAGTGTTAGAGTGTATAATTGTCATGGAGTAGTGTTTCTACAAAATAGTTTGTGTTCTCAATCTGTAGGATCTCCATTCTTTAGTACATGTGTCCAATTTTGTGATTTGCAGAGGGAAGGGCACCATTCTTTAATGCAAGTGTCCATTTTTGATGGCCATATAAGGTTGGAGCACCTAGATATTGTGCAAGTGACCTGTAGTAGTGAATATAAGTTATGTGTCTTTGTCCTAGTCTTTGTCCTACAAAAGCATCCATCTTGAATGCTAGTGCTCCATTTGATTCTCCAAAATAAAAAATTTCTTGGATCCTTGTTGCTATGTTTCTATACAGTTGTATAAGCTTACAGTTGTATAAGCTTACAGTTTTATGAAAGTACTTCCTTGGAGGTTTTTTGATATTTATATGCTAGTGGTCCCTTGGACATTATTGAATGTTTTCTTTCATTTACTTTATTTATGACAAGCATTTACACACTGCTTGCATGTGAATGGTCATAGCCACCTTCATTTTTAGCCACACACATTCAAGTTATGCATGTATTGATTTTTTTATGGTATTTGTATGTTGTTTATGATTCTAATAGTTGTCTCTTCCTTCCTCTTCTTTAGGCTATGGTAGCTCAAGTGGATCTTGGAGCAAAGCTTCCTATCGAGGAAGTTCCTTTACTCCTGGTAATTTTATAGAGTTTTTTATCATCAGTTAAAATGTTACACATATCAATGAAATTCATTTCTTGAATTCTATGTTTGCAACCATTCTTATTGAATTCCCTGTTTACTACCCAAGATCAAGCTAATATTTCAAATCACACTGGGTATGATGTAGTCTTCCATGTTGACACAAGCAGTGTTAACTTGGAAGGGCTTTCTATGCTTCCCTTATCACAAGGTGCACCTTCTTCTGCCATGGAAGTCCAACTAGATGCTCTTGGGCTTGGAATTCAATTAAGCTTCTTGAAATTATTCATCTTACTTTTTAATTATTTGCAAGCCAAAAAAGCAAAGATGGAGGCCAATTTCAAAATGCCCTCTAATTTTTCATCTTGCTTGGTTTTGTAAGAACTTTTTTATTCTTCATTGTACTCATAATGCAATTTCCTAAATAGAATTTAGTTTTCACTTGCTTGATTTGATAGAAGAGCAGAATTGGGTCTAGAAGAATAGAATTTAGCGTTAAATTGTTAATTCAGCCAGCTGAAGAGAGCTACAAATTACTTAGCAATCAGGTTTGGAAGCCTATCATTGGATCCATGATGTAACCTGCAAGAGTGAATGGTAGATTTAGCATTTAGACTTTGATCTATATTTTAATTTATTTTTTATAATTTCTAAAATGAAAACTACTTTTATCTATTTAGTATGTAAAGTTTTGATATTTTTTCACAGCAAGTTAAATTATGATACTTCTAGAACTAGAATTTAATTGTGTAGTTTTTCAGTTATATTTGTTGGTCTATTTTTCATAAGTAATCAGTGATAAGAACCCACTTAACTGATCCATAATAACTTGTCCATTTATTGCCTTCCTCTTTATTTGTCTTTTTATTGCATCCATCTACTACCATCATTCTCATGAGAGAGATTCTTGTATATATCTACTCATGAGAAATGTGTTCATAAATTCAACTAAAAAGTCATAGATTTTTATATACAACCGATCATTTATTCATGTAAATGAATCAATAGATTGGATTCAAAAATTATATAATTGAATCCTAATAATTATCTTATAGTTGGAATATATTTATACATAAGTAGAAAACATCAGTCCATAGTAAATTGGTACATATGAAACTGAGTTTAACTATGAAAAGCTTTGTGATGCACAATTTGTTTGTTAAATTAATATGTACTGAGAATTGTTCTTTTTATTTCTTACCAGGCTAGTCTTTGCTTGAGAGCGATAGGGGAGGTGGAGGAAAAGCTCATGGAGAACATCAATAAGCTAAAGGCAAAAATGGTGAAATTGGAGGAAGCGGGACACATGGCAAGACTAAGAGATTATAGAAACAGATGTGTGAGGATAAATATTGTATACTATGATGCCTTCAAAGAAGTGATTTTCAAGGAAGAAAAAGAGAAGCTAGATTTTCATGCCAACCTTGGCAGGCTTAACCTTGTTGCCTTTTATTATAAGTTAGAAGATATGGTGGAAACCCATGATCGAATGGGGATTATGAGTCAGACCAATGGGGATAAATATGATGGGCAATGGTTTGATGGGTTGAAGCATGGCCATGGAATCTACAGATGGGCAGATGGGAGTTGTTATATGGGGACCTGGAGTAAGGGGCTCAAAGATGGGAAAGGTACATTTTATCCTGCATGTGGCAATCAAACTAGGCTATGCCACTTTTTGGAATCCTCTCCTTCCAATGTGGATCAGCATGACAATCTCTCCATTGATGAGAAATCTTGTTGGAAGGAGAGAAGCTCTTCTATGTCTGATTTTGGGGTTTATTTGAATACTTCTTATGCCCCTAGCTCTGAAACAACATCCTCAAAAACCCTTGAATCCAAAATATTAAGAACCTTTTCCTTTGATGGGATAAGAAGCTCAAGTAGTGAGGAATTTGATGATAATGACAAGGGTGTCAGAACTTGTGATCCTGAAATTTTTCCTGTGCAATCTACTGTCAAGAGAGAATATGTTCAAGGAGTTTTGATTCATGAGGTATCTAGAATAAATGTGCCTTCCAAGGCTGTGAAAAGAGGGCATAGATGGAAGCCAAATGAAAGTAAGAGACTAGGTGAAATTATCTATAAAGGGCATAGAAATTATGACTTAATGCTCAATCTGCAATTGGGAATCAGGTTCACATATTTATTTTCATATTCACGCTTATGACTAGAGACTTGCTCAATATTTTACATTTATATGGATATGCCTTGTAATGTTTATTGATTTTGCTAACAAGAAATTTAGAGTCAGACTAACAAGAGAATGAAAAATGTATATGTGTAATATTTGAATGATGAAAACAATATGATTTTAAAATGTGTATTTATTTTTAGTCAATTTCTTTTTATTGAAGGAGACTGTATTGAAATATACTATTGAGTTTGTGTGTTTGTCCCTACACATATTGGATTCACAAAATCTTGAATTTTCCACACTTGGTTTTGGGTGTACAAGAGATTTACACTTTAAACACCATGCATACTAATTTAGTCTCATCTATGCAATTTTTGCAATTAGTCAAAAAAAGTGGGAGTTATTGTTCTTAGTTTATTTGGCAATTTTTGTCAGCATCCTTGGAAATTGATGCATCTTTGTATCTTAAGATGCTAGCTATAACAAAACGAGTCCTTTAAGCTATACATTTAGGTGTGGTAGCCAACTAATGCTAGTTATAAGGTACAAAAAATTTATATTGTGGGATTCCTCAGTTTTCCTTAATGTTCCACAGGGTTTTACCATCCTATTGTTTTTCTTTTCTTCATTGTTTACCAGTGTGACCATTTTACAGGTACTTCTTCGTATGCTACCAAATTACTATAATCATGTTCATACTTATGAAAGCACATTGATCACTAAATTTTTTGGTCTACATAGTATCAAAGCAGTAGGAGGACAAAAGGTATTTTCTATACCTTCTTACTCTGTTTTTCATTTAATCGTTGACATAATATGTCAATTTTTGGTAACTAGACATTATTTTCAAAATTAAACATGGTGAGTGGGCTTAAAGTGGCAACTTGGTGGGGCAATTTGGCGAGCTGACTTAGTGAGGCCACTTAGAGATGTGACATGGCGAGTTGACTTGGTGAGCAAGCTCGATGAGTGGACCTCAAGACTGACCTTGATGAGGCACTTTGGTGGAGTGACTTGAAGACCAAACTCAAAGAGTCAACTTGGAAAGTATACTTATATACACCCCAAAGGAAGTGCGTCTTTGTTTCATAGCAGACCGGTAGTGCAGGGAAAATGTGGGGTACTTGTCGAGGTGCAAATCTTCAGTTATTTAGCCAATTGAAGTCATTTATCTCAACATATGGCTACTGAAGCTATTCATCTAGACAACATGATGAAGATGAGTGGTTAGTATGTTCTTCAAGTTCCTTTCAAATTTTTTTACTATGAATTTGTTCCAGTTGCAATATAGTAGTTTTACAAACATATTTCCATGGATACTACATGGATCCTCAAACTTGAGTTTATAGAAGTCTTAGAAAGTGCATCTTTTAAGCTAAATTTCTCTCATGGATCATATGTTATAGCTATCAAATTATATATCAGATTTGTGTGATCTCCATTAGGCAATTTATGATAGGTCTTGCCTGGATTAATCACAACTGCACGCATTTGTTGGAACTATTGGAAAAAAGATAATTATTTTATTATTGCTTTTTACTGCATAGTATTTCGTGGAGTTTGATATATTTATAAATAATATATGTTGTCAACATATTTATTCAATGGTTGTAAATAGTAACACTACCTATGATTATGAGATTAATGCTTGCCTTATAGGTTTTATGAGATTGGTGTTGCAGCTACTCTATATGCAAATGTTGGATATTCTCAGTCTAATATATTTATTGCTTTGGCTCACCCAGGATGCAGTTCAGCAGGCCTTTTTAATCATTGTATATTTCGATGGAAATGATTCTTTGGATCCTCACCCCTCAAGATTAGGTCCTCATGTACCACTTCCTGAATACATTGAGAACATTAAGAGAATGGAAACCCATCTCCAGGTACAATTTTCATCAGTATTCTACGTTTAAATTTCTTCAATTTTTTTTGAAAGATACAGATGTTTCAATTTTTATGATGACAATTATCTAATTTGAGTTTGGGGTAAACAAATTAGGACCTCTCAGAGTCGACATGCTTGATTTTTTTAAGTTGACCACCTGTTAATGAAGATTTGATTAGTAGTGCTTCAAGGTACTATTCTTCTTGTGTGTGTGTAATGGTTCACAATTTCATGATTCTGTAATCTACCTGTTTGGCCTAACATTTTTGGATTCTACAGTAGTATTTTTTCTCCAATAGTATGGAAAAATGAATTTTTTCACTAGTATTCTGAAGCCTGTGTGCAAGTCTACAAAGAGATGGGTGTCAAGGTTATAGATTCATTACTACACTCAGGAATGGGCTCATCTTCAATCTTCAGAAGATTGAATATGAGCCCATTCTAGACGATAGTAATGAACCTCAAAGCTCCTTCAGTGTGAGCATATCATGTCCTTCAAATGATCTTTATGAAGCTGCTCTAACATTGTATCCTTCAGACTTTAGTTTATATCTGCCAACAACAAGACTACTTTGCGTCATTAGAATCATAAATAAGGAATGCAGAGGTAAGCTTTTCTAGGTTTTTGCTGAGAAAATGTTGATATTAAAGCAGTGGGGTTACTTGGCATTTTATGCAAATTTTTTATGCACAAATAAGAATAAATTGAGTTTGAAATGATATATATTAGTTGTTCTCTCATTTCAAAATGTGGTTAGCTTTAGGAATTCTTTTATAAGATGTTATATGAAATGATTGCTAGCTAACACCTGCCAAGGAAACATAACTTGCTTCTTCCCACAGTGAATTCTACTCAAGGTTTTGGCATTGTGAAGTGTAGCCCATTTCTTTATGTGCCAATGGCAGTACTGAGAATGCTAAGAGATGGCATGGTTACTCTCGTTGATGTTATTTATTTGTTGCATTATTTGAGATTCATTACTACACTTGGGAATGGGCTCATCTTCAGTCTTTGGAAGATTGAAGATGAGCCCATTCTGAGTGTAGTAATGAATCTCGAAGCTCCTTCAGCCTGAGCATATGATGTCTTTCAGACGATCTTTCTGAAGCTACATCAACATTGTATCCTTCAGGTATTTGATTCTTCATCTTTCTTCTTTATTATTCTATAGAACAATTCTTATAGTTTAAGCTTTTTAGCATCAATTTGTAATTTCAGTCAGAAATCTCTATATATCTTTTCTTGCCAGACAGGGTTGCTTAGTTTTTTATGTAAATGTCTTTTCTTTTGCAGCTTGGACTTGAATTCACCACCAATGTTCTTTATACTCAGCCAAAAATATATTTGTACCAAGTATATAGTGTATTGTAATGGTATTGTTCATACAATGTTGATGCTTACTCAAGAATACTATTTTTATTTAGTTTTATTTGCCAAGTTTTCTTTTTAGTTTGATTTTGAGTTGGTGATGCTTGAGACTCAAATGCCTACAAATACTTCATGCAGTGTCTAGTCTCAAACCTTGATCACTAGGCAAGCTCCTAGCTCTTATTACAGTTTGCTTACTACAATGTCACATCCAGTTTGCATGTGATTCTACTGACCTAAAGGATCCTTAACCACAAACAACAGTAGTCTCCTCTGCCCAAGATAATACAACTTTGTTTGGATTTAAATAAGAAAATCATAGTAGCATTATTAGTGAGGATTTGTGTCTACTCAGAAAATTCTTATCTAAGAAAGCCTTCTTGAGGGTTGTGAGCTTGTGTACTTCTCCTTTACATCAAAGGTTCAATGTGAGCATGTTGCTAAGACCCTACCCAAGGTTACAAATGCAAAGTGAACTAGTTTTTAATGCTTCTCACTAGCAATAAAGCATGTTTTATTAGCCCATTATCTAGTTGGTTCACCTTTATTTCAAATTTAATGCAGGGACAAGGAGCTTCTTGGTCAGGGTCTTGCATTGAATGATGAATTAGATTGTGTGAATGATGAATTAGATCGTGTGCTAGGGAAACACAACTCCATTACTACAGGGTCTCCTGTTACATGAAAAAGAACAAAAGAGAGTAAACTAGAATAAATTTGGTAACTTTCCACATTTCAAATATGGATTATACCTTTGAACTATTGCATAGAGAGAGAGCGAGGTAGGGTGTTCCAGAACTATTGCATAGCCAAGGAGATAACAAAGGAACCTCCTTGTCTCCCCTGCCCCCACATGTGAGAGAGAACACTATTGCATAGAAAGGTACATAGACAATAGAGCAAGAACATGCACTAGAGTTTTCCCTAAACTGGGTGTTCCCAAATGTAAATAATTGAGGCTGTTCCACTTGTTTATTTTCATATTTTCCATTTGAATGTATGCATTAGAATCTATTATTAATAACTCGACATAATATCTGCGTTGGTGACTTTGTCCATTGGAATTGGAATGTGGAAGACAGGTATGTGCCAACATTTTATTCTATTTGAGAGCACATTCTTTTCCCTCTTGTTTTATGGTCTATGGCAATCCAAATGACTGTTAGAAAAACCAATCTCAAAGTTTGGAATGGTAGAATGATAATATCTTCATGAGTTGATTTATAATATTATGTCATTTACATTGAAATATAAGTATAATAGGTTAAATTGTAGGTTCAATTTGGGGATAGGGTACATCTTGTTTGTGAATTCTTGTAATTTTTAAACATAAAGAATTAGTTTTTGGGTAGATTGTTATTCATGATCTTTGCCTTTCCACTGGTCTATTGGCAGTTGCTTTGCTAATGTGGTGCTTCAATGTCTGATATACAAAAAACCTCTTGCAGCCTATCTACTCCATGGATTGCATTCTCAAAAATGTATGTTATCATTTCTCAGTAGATTTATCCTTAGACACAGGCATTGCAATATTAGTTGTGGCTTGCAAAAATAATAACCTATACTATTTGTTGGGTCTGCTCAGGTCAGAAGAAATACTGGTCCTTCATGTGTGAGCTTGAGTTTCTTGTCTCAAGGGTGAGAGGAGGAGATGGTGCCTTATCACCAATTAGAATACTTTCTAGAATTAAAAACATTCGCAATCACCTTGGATATGGAAAACAGGAAGATGCTCATGAGTTTTTGAGGTAACATGAATTGCAAAGTGCTTAGAGTCTTTCAATTTTTAAATCATATCCACATATATCAAGATAGAAATGCTCATAGAAAGGAGTATTTAAGGATATGCTACAAATTATGTGCACACAAAAATTAATCTCCATTGATGTGCTTAAACATACTTACATGGCACACGCATGCATGCTTGCATGTGCGCGTGCATACATAGATTGATATCTTGTTTTTCTTTTTCCTTTTAGATTTGGAGTTGATACTATGCAGTTGATATGCCTTGATGAAGCTGGAGGAGAGGAATCCATTCATCCAATAGCACATGTGACTATGTTCATTCAAAAAACATTTGGTGGTTATCTTCAGTCAAAGGTGGTGCTAGTATTAACTTTAAAATGCAAAAATGTCAATGAAAAAATACATGTGATTTGTAGATTTTGATTATAAAATTTCTTTTTGTATAACGAGTTCAGATTAGGGGAGTCAACCTGGTAAGCTAACATGGCGAGTTGACTTAAAGTGGCGAGTTGGTGAGGCAAGTGGGGGTGACTTGGTGAGCTGACCTAGAGAGTTGACTTAGGGGGCGGACTTGGTGAGTGAACTTAGAGAGTCAACTTGGTGAGCATACTTAAATTGTTAGCTTGGTGAGCTAACTTGGGGAGCTAGCCTGGCAATCTAACATGGTGAGTGGGCTTAAAGTAGCAACTTGGTGGGGCAAGTTGGTGAGCTGACTTAGCGAGGCCTCTTAGAGACGCGACATGGAGAGCTGACTTGGTGAGAAAGCTCGATGAGCGGACCTAACAAATGACCTTGATGAGGCACTTTGGTGGAGTGACTTGATGACTGAACTCAAAGAGTCAACTTGGCAAGCATACTTGCACTAGTACATTTGGGTTCATTTTTTGACCTTTATTGGTCAAATTTTTTACCCAATTTTGACCAAATTCGACCAACCCATTGGTCAAAATTTTTTGGTTGAAATTTTGACCAACTCACTGGTACATGATTTGTCTCAATCATATAACTAATTATATATTATTCATATTAGTTACTGTCGGTGTTTTTTAGGCATTCTATAAAACAGTTCACATGCCTTGTGTATGATATGACATTTCGCATGCATGTTGCACTCTCTTTCATCTAACTAATGATGGATTACAAAGAGTCCTCTCAAACCATGATGCTAAAAAACACACAATCAAATCCAAAATAAATGTGCACTACAAATGGATTGTGGAAATCTGATATTGGTAAAATTGCATGCATGTCTACCAGGACAATCACAACTTAAACATACATTTGTCCTAGTAGACATGCATGCAAAATTAACAATATCATATTTCCACAATCCATTTGTAGTGCAAGTTCATTTTGGATTTGATTGTGTGTTTTTTAGAATCATGGTTTTAGATCACTTTGCGTAATCCATCATCATGGTTTTTTGACTATTTTATAGAATGCCTGAAAAAATTTACACCTACCTGTTTGTGGAAATTTCCACCTTCATTGGTCAAAATTTCCACCAACTCCTGGGCTTTTTCTACCTTTGTTGGTTGAAATTTCCACCTTCATTGGTCAAAATTTCCACCAACGCCTAAATTTTTTTCTACCTTTGCTGGTCAAAATTTCCACCTTCATTGGTCAAAATTTCCACCAATGCCCAAATTTTTTTCTACCTTTATTGGTCGAAATTTCCAACTTCATTGATCAAAATTTCCACCAATATCTAAATTTGTTTTCCACCTTTGTTGGTTGAAATTTCCACCTTCATTGGTCGAAATTTCCACCAACGTCTAAATTTTTTTTTCACCTTTGTTGGTCGAAATTTCCACCTTCATTGGTCAAAATTTCCACCAATGCCTAAAATTTTTTTCCACCTTTGTTGGTTGAAATTTCCACCAACGTGAAAAAAAATTTCTACCTTTATTGGTCAAAATTTTGACCAATTCCTGTTTGAACCCACACAATGGCTTTGGTAGGTTTTCGACCAATAGATTGGTCAAAAATTTGACCAACCAATGAGTTGGTCAAAATTTTGACCAAAAAAATATTGAACAACGGGTTGGTCAAAGTTGGTCGAAAGTTGGGTCAAAATTTTGACCAATAAAGGTCAAAAAATGAACCCAAATGTACTAGTGATCGAGTACATAAATTAAAAAGAAACAACCCTAAAATCATGTTTGACCATTTTTGGGAATAATGTCAAGCAGGTTGAGCTACATTGTGCACCAAACAATGGATTCACATATTTTCAAACAAATTCAAGGTGAACCAAACAGGACTAGAATACATATTTTCCATTCTCATTCCTCATTCCTATACCCATTCTCATTTTCAATTCTAATACTCAATTCCTATGCCTGCAACCAAACGGGCCCTGATGCCTACCACCTGCACAATGCTAACTTACCAAGGTAAACTTATTTCCAACCCAAGTGCATGACTTGGGTGGCTTTCCAAAGTGCTTCTCTTGGGTGGCTTCCCCAAGTACCAATCTTGGGTGCCTCTTCCAATACTTTGACTTGGGTGCATAGCACCTTATCCAAGGTGTATCCGATGTCATTTTTTTTTCTTTATGACCCATCAGGGGATGTTTCTACATTGGATAGTGTACTAGGAGTCATGGAAAAGGGAGGGTGGAGGGGACCACTAAACTCCAATGGCCCCTACTTAGCTTTTGAATACATGTTTTCTTTTTAAATTTATTCTACTATAGGGGTGAATTGACTTCCTTAAAGGACCTATAGAGGTTAAGGAAATATATATATATATATATATATATATATATATATATATATATATATATATATATATATATATATATATATATATATATATATATATATATATATATATATATATATATATATATATATATATATATATATAACTAGTTATCTTTTTTTTAATGAGTGCTTGTTGGCATAGGAGGAAAGGACTAATATTTATATTATTATTTTTAACAAGAAAATATGACACAAGGGTGACATGATTCTCATATGACTATTTTCTTGTACTAAGGGATTGTCATAGATTAAAAAGCTATAAGTTTTCTATTATTTTATTAACTTATCTAAGTGAGAAAATGCTTGGGTATATCCCATTTGAATACAATATTGGACTGTATTAGATAGTAGTATCTCTTCTACTTCTCATACAAAATCCAAAGTACTAAATATGCATGTACAAGTTGTCTCTAATAATATTTGATGTAACTTTCCTATGCATATATAATGTTGTTAGTGTTGGTTTAGCAATAATATGATTTTGCTTCTATATCCTAATATAAATATGTAAATAAATGAGTCTCTTTATAATTTCTTTGAACAAAACTTAACATGAATTGCTTGAAATCAAGATCAATCATGAAAACTATAGATTTGTATTTTATTTTATTTTTACTAATGGGACTAAAATGGTATCTCTTGCATAATTAATGTATACTAAAATTTCTTCATATAATCAATTCTTGAAGAAAAAACATTATCTAGAATTGATCTTAATTTCAAATGAGTAAGATGCAGCAATACCTATTTTTCCTTCAAAAAAATAAATAAATGGTTATCTCTAAAAAGAAATCTTTCCATACCCAAACTATGATACCAATCAGTCTCCCTTTTTGCCATTACATCTAAATGCATAATCAAGAATTTTATAATGAAATCACATATGATAATGTTTCCAAGTTCTTTATTCCTTAATGGATCATTTCTTCACACAAAGTACATAAGGTGACAAACACACTCTTACGATACTATACCATACACAAAAACACAAGTGAAGGCTTCAACTTTTGCAATGCAATATACAATAACATGGATAACAATTTCATCATTTTAACTACATTACCAATTGTCATATTCATTTCTTGATACTATGCAATCTTTCAGTGCAATAAATCACTTTCTCATTCAACACTAGGCTTGCATATTTCATCATTTCCAATTAATTTTCCCTTTTCTAATCATTTTCTTATAAAATATTCAAAACATTAAACTATCAATCCCTACATATCAGCATTGACTCTTATGTGACATGATCAAATTAACACTCTAGACAACCTCATAATCTGTTTTCTATCATGGTGTTGAAATATTTAATTTATGACTATTAAGTTATGAGGCATGTGAGTTAGATTCATTTGCATATCTAAATCTATCCTTTGGCACTAATTTTCACTTGAACATTACAATTTGACATTTCAAATATTTCTACAGTTTAGTTTCTATTAAGGCAAATTTAAATAGTTTAGAACATGAAATGAAATCATTAAATATATCAATTAGATCCTAATATAGAGACATAAGTGTGGATTATCAATATGCAGATATTAAAATGACATCACCCTATAGTCTCAAAAGTGTATCAAAACATAGAATTAGAAGTATCCTAATGCAATTGTGTCATCTATACCATGAAAATCCGGGTGAGGCCTCACACTATTGCAATCTAAAATAAATCCTTCTATTGATTTCATCTGAATGAATTCAATGGATCCCTCCAAATCTTTGAAATAAGCACAAGTGAAACCTCTGTGTAAATTTTTTTATAGTGTAACCCTTGGGTGTTCTTTCACTCTTGTTAGCCACTAAATTAGAGAGCAGATCCTCCTCCTTTAATATCTAGTTCAGAGAAGCCCTCCTCTTTGCCTCTGAGATGAAAAGCCCATCAGAAAAAATAATTTCCAAAGATGATGAAATGAAAGCCCACAATGTACTTCATTTAGTGCCTACCATGTTCACATCCTGTTATATGTTTACTCTTTTGATTGAGCTAGAATCTTGAGTGTTATTGTGTGATACATTCAATTACTAGAATCTCAACTTTAGGGTAGATATGGTTTTGGCCTAGGACCACAAGCTAACTAGCACTTGGACCGACCAACTTGTTTGGTTAGACTCATTGTGGTGCAACACTGTGAGTTTAAAATTTTGCACTTTTGCAACTTCTTTCAATAAATGACCTTTGCAACTTGAGCTAACACCCGTGACACATCCAAATGAACATTTTGTGACCTTTCACAAACTTCCTACCCTTTTATGGTTAAATTTTTGATATTTGACCATATATGGTAAGTTTGAATCCAAGCTTCTATTGGAATTGCATATTTGTAGTCTAACTCAAATAGAAAAATTTAATTGCATGTTTTTCCCATTTACTCATACAGAAATGAAGAGAAGACTAAAAAAACAATTGAAAAATTTAACAACATTTTAATTTGAATTATAGATAGTACTACCTTATTCTGGAGACATTTCTCTCCACTAAATGTTTTCCCTTGTTGAGCTTCTAAAGTTTCTAGATAAAGTCATACCATTTGAAGTCTTGAAGAACCACAACCTAAAAAATGAGTAACTGATAAATATAAATAGTAGAACATGGTGGAATTGTCTAAGGATCTTGAGTAGCATACAATGGTAAAGTCAATAGAGGGTCTCGAAGTTAACATTAACTTGCTTGACAGCCAGAACCATTTTCATCAAAACCAGAAGAATTAAAAATGATTGCCATACTATGAAATTTTTAACCAAACCATGTTCTTTTAATTTTAGCAATTTTGACACTACATAACTACATTTTTCAAGTATACAACAAATCAATTTACTTTGAGCTAGGAACTGTAAAAGTGTACTTCTAACTAGTTTTTTAAATCTTTCTAAAAGGTTCTTGGACATGAAAATGTTCTTACCAGATAATGCTTTTGACTACATATTGTTCTAATCCAAATTCATCCTATTCTAACTTTAAATATTGATCAAGTTTTATGACTATTGAATATAATATCTTAATCTTAATTAGGTGGTGCGATATTATATACATCATTATCAAAAATTATTGTATGAATAGGATCACAACTTACTTCCTAGTCATTAAATTGTCTAGGATATTGACAAGGAGGATCCCAAGTACTATTAAAATTATCACTGATATGTTAAGAAGAAACAAGTCAATATAGTAAACATTGTTCTCTGATGTAGGTTCAAACTACTAATCATAGTAATGCACATCCCTCATATGATTGGATGGAGCATTGTTGATTGGCGAGTGAAACTAAAATGTTGATTGATGTCTTCACTCTAAATAAACCATGCAAAACAAATCTAATCTAATTCTGTAGAGAAAAAAATCAAAGGAACTGAGGACCACTCCACTCTCTATTACTTTATCTTTCTAATCTTCTTTTGATTTGATATTTAATAGTATGAGCTAAAATAATTATTATCTTGTATATTATTGCTAAGTGTAACTAATTATCTTTTAGAAATTTCCTTCCTAAATATTGGAAATGTCAATTAAAAATTGTTCACCTATGTAGACAATCTACTAACTTTATCTCTTTTTGTTCCACATAAATCTTTGTTTTGTTATAGTGTAATTGATCAATAAGTGTTTTTTTTGGTTGAGCATTCAAATATTTCTAGTTTTGTTCAAGTAAATAATATCATTTGTAGACTGTATCAATAAGAGGATGTCTCTTCAAATATCTCCTCTAGATGATGAAATTAGTGTTTCTTAATTGTTAGTTAATAGCAACTACCCTGAGGAAAATTTTCCTTTGTGTTTATTCTTTTAGTGTTCACATGGTTTCCATTTGGGGCTAGTCTTCTACATTAGCAACTTCACACATGCATGGTCATCTATCCTTTGACTCATTCTTTAATATGCCTAGGTTGTATATTAGTGACTCTCTAAAATATTTTATCTTACCTCATAATAGTATGCAAGCCATTTTTTTTCATCACATTGTACTTGAGTGTTTGGTCTCTCTTAGAGCTTTCATTTAGCTTCTAAATCCTCTTGTTATTAAGGCTTTTAAATTGGAACTTAGATTACCTTTGAATAGTTCTATTTTTACCATTTTGGGAAGCGGTCTTCATTATGTGTTGAAATAAAGTGATTGATTCATTCTTATGTTACTTTCCAAGATAATTTTTGGCTCTTCAAATTTTGTCATCTTCTATTAATGCCCGTTATCTCCTACATTTGTTAGAATATGGAAGTCAAAGTATTAGAGCCTGTGTGGTTTCTTTATCAACCTTAATATCAAAAGATCATCTTGCGTAGATAGTAAGTATATTCTCAATTTTTTTCTACTTTTCCCCATGAGGTCTATAATGAACACATTTGTCTTTCCCAGGTCTTCTAGGATAGCTTCCTAGTTTTGTCTGAAAACCTCAGTTTTAGTCTCCTTTAACTTCTATATCAATTTTAATGTTAAGTGGTTTCTTTTCATTGAGGATATATGATATATAAACTTCCTTTGGTAGCATTATAATATATATCAAAGCTCAAAAATTCTACTTTGAAAGTCCCATTTATTTATATATTAAATCTATAATAATCATTGGCTGATGATCACCCTATTGATCAAGATCAATGATATCTCATATTGTGATGATACAAATTTTTCTTCTAATAAATGAAAAGGAATGAGACTTAAATTTTTCATTTTTCTTCAACTAAGTATACGTTAAATTATTTTCTATATAGTTCAACAAGGAACAAGGAAAAGATATTTCTAAAACAAAATTGAGGGTTGTCTTTGTTCTACCACCACAACCACCTTCTCCTATTTTGGAATCAATAGAAGAAGGGTCATCACCAAAAGCATCATATTCACTAGAAAATGGTGATCAAAATACATTCTTCACTGATATAGTAAGTCTGTTTATTACATTTGATAGTGAATAGTATCAGTAACTTATTCTCTAGGGAAATGTTACACTTTTGGTCTATGATCAGTTAGGATGTAAATGTGAATTCTAATTGGTAGATTTGTAAAGGTTTTAGTGTATTTTTATTTCTTTTACTTTCTCTTTTGTCTAAGTAATTGCATGGTCATATACTAACATCCTTGTCTGCTACATATTATCATGGTGCAGAATTCAAAAGAGGTCAATGAGCTAAGAGAAAAGCTTATAGAGGTAAGTTTTCTTTGGGTTTCATTTAACAAACCCTCTGTTGATTTATATATTATGAACATTGATTCTATTTGGAAAGAAATATATATCCCTTGGTCATCAATAGTTTAATCACTAATGCTTTCAATATAACTCTCTTGTATTAAATATGAAAATGAATTCACTTTTCTTCTTTGAAAATTTGAACATCTATATTATATGAATGCAAAAATCTAAGTAGTGTATACAACAGTCAAAGCACATAATTTTATTTATATTAATGCAAGATTTGACACAATTGATAATCTTCTTCTGGAAGACCTACATCTTTTTCCCTAAAAAGAATTAAGAAATTTCCTATTAAAATTGCAAAGAAAGAATTATTGGAACATTATCTCTTTAAAAATTCCTCCTATGTTTTATTATGATGTTTGGGATCACCTTCAAACAATAGCAAGCATAAAAGTTCATATATTGTTGATTCTGTGCACTTTTTGTGTGGATTATTTTTGCTTTACTATTGTTGCTAAGTTTCTAACAATATAACCCTAATTCAACTCTCCTCCCCCCTCTTAGGATTATTATATTTTTCTAGAAGAAATGACAACAAATTTTGAAATTTAAAATCCATTACTTTTCCTCTAGTTGATTTAAATTTGACAAAATGGAATTGTTTTTTGAAATAAAAGGAGCCTTTAAACTATCATCTTGATTGGATGTTACCTTTTTGCCCCTATTTCAAGAAATACAGGTCCATAACCTTTTTGTGTGCTATATTGAGAATAAAATGAAACAAATAATAATTTATTATGGATTCTTTAAAAGGTGCTAGCTTAGTGGAAGAGCACCTGCTTTGCAAGCAAGAGGATGGTGGTTTGATTCCATCGTGCTCTATTATGACCAAATACACTATAAATATGTGACTAAATATGCTATTTAATATGCTCCTAAATATGTGACCAAATATAATATTAAATATGCTACTAAATGCACTACCAAATATGTGACCAAATATACTACTAAATATGCTACTAAATACACTTCCAAATTTGTGAGTAAATATACTAAATATGTGATTAAATATGCTACTAAATATACCACTAAATATGTGACTAAATCAACTATCAAATATATGACAAAATATGTGATTAAATATACTACTAAATATACCACTAATATGTGACTAAATTGATGATCAAAATAAGTGATCAAATTAGTGACTAAAATTATTTAGTAGCATTATAAATGACTAGGCATTAACTACTATTAGTATGTGACCGATTTTAGTCACATATATACAAATTTTAGTGTTTTTTTAAGTCACATATTGATGTTTTTGTACTAGTGTATAAAGGACAAGTTAGATAGCAAGTACAAGCTCAAAAGGTCACAGTTCAACCATCATAACCAATAAAGGTGTTTTTCATTCCAAAACAACAGCCTAAGGTTAGTACACAAAAATGTTAATATTGTTGAGCATTTAAAAATGACTCATTTTCTTGTTTCTTATATTTTCTTAACAGATCATCTTCCATAAGCCCCATTCCCAATTGGCCTAAATATAAGGGAAAACCTCCTCCCTAGATTGCCTAGATACATAACTTGCAAATGACAAATTTTGAGTGATTACATGTATCCAAGATATATCAAGGTCCCTTTTACCAACTTTAACTATATTACTCAAGCTATTGTTGTCTCAATTGGCACAAACCAGCTAAGACATTTAGTCATTGTGGATGAAGTTACATAGTTATAATGAAAATTATGATGTCTTAAAGTTATATTGTAAAGCATGGCCTTGTTGGTTTACTTATTCAAGCTATAATAACCCTTTGGTACTACCCCAAGTTACAAAATTTAGTAAACTTTTATCTTAAGTGTTCACTTATTTATATATTTTTGTATCCATCTATCCATACATAATAGGGATCAAACCATTCAATCTAGGAATCCATCTATCAATCACAGTGGACATCCATCCTTCAAATAGGATAGGTAATATAATGCTTTGACAAAAAACTTAAACTAAGCAATGATTTGTCGCCCTTAACCCCTCAAGAATACCTTTGATATTCCTTCTAACTAGAGTTGAATTATTTTTTATCTGAAATTTATAGTGAGGATTTTAATTATGAATCCCTTAATTAAGTGATTTATCTTGCACTTATTTTTATTTTTTTCTCAATGCATCCTCTCTCATAAACCCCCTCTTGGTGGCTTACATACTAAAGACAAACTCATCTTCGACTGCCTACATACACGCTTCCAAATGGTCTCAAGTTTTTTTTCCTAACTTCTCTCTGATTGCTACCCATGTCAAAAAGTTCATAAATATAATTCGTCTAAGGTGGCCCCTTTCTTGGTTACTTAATTTCATCTTAGTTCTAGTCCTATGATTAGGTTGCCCTTAAATTGTGTACCACAATACAGAATCATAACATAAAATAATGGAAATTTTCAATAATTACATGACACTAATGATTGTGATGTAAATTCTTAGGAATTAAGGACGAATGTATGGTGTAGTATGGAATGTGCCTAATTCTCTTCTAATTTATCTAGTGGTATACTTGACCTTTCTAGGTTAAGGATTTATCTAGTGGTATCTCAACCATACATAAGAAATAAAAAATAAGCAAATCATACAAGCTCATACACTGTGGGTACAATTATCTTCCCTAACCTTCTACACTATTTAACATTTAAGAATATGGAGTTAGGGATCCATCTATCAAACATGATGGGCATCCATCCTTACATATAGTATATTATTAATGCTCTAGCTAGACACTACACTCCCCTAATAGTAGCACACTAGAGTAGTTGTATTCTGGATGATGTATGTATATTGTTTAAGAATTGGCATAAAATTTTACCAAAAGTCTTGAGGAGTCAAGAAAATATATTCAGGATTCCTTCCAATTACACAAGGAATATGTTTTATCTTAATATTAAATTAGATATTTTAATTCCCAATCCCTTTTTTAAAACATTTATCTTGTATTTTATTTTATTTTTATTTTCTTAATACATAATCTTCCCTAAACCCCCTCTAGGATGGCTTATGTACTATGGACAACCCCATCCCTAGATTGCCTACAAACATTACTTATAAATGGGATTGAGGCCTATGTACTCATTTTTTCCTAATTATGTTTGATAGGGATTGTATGGTGGTACACAACCATTTTTTCAAATCGATATCCAAGACAATTTCTTTGCAATTTCTAGAAGAAGAAACCTTTATCCTCATTTGCAATTCTTTGAAACTACTACTTTCTCCTTGGCCTTCATATTTTCCAAATTGGCCTATAAATTTTCTATTTCCTTCACAAGTGTTTGATTCTCCCTCTCTACTTCTAGAAGTGTAGAATAGATCATTTCATTTGTCTCTTTTGATATAATTATTTTTATCAATAATTTTTACTTTTGAGAAATCCATTCAGAGAGTGCTAACATGTAAATCATTAGGATTTATTGGACTTTATGGTACATTATTATCTTTAGCTAGGGGCATAACAACCACGAAGTTCATCATTTTCATGTTTGGGTCATATGTCGGAAATATACTATTAGTATTAGATGGAGGATCTTCTTGATGAGATGCATCAACTACATCACCTTTTAATGTTTTCATAATTTGTATATTTCTTTTGTTTGTTTGACCAAATTTTGTTGCAAAGTCATTAAAATGAAAATATGAGTTTATTGAGATAATTGAGTGTTTGAAAGGTGAATTTTCACTTGTCTCTATTCTAACAATTGTATTTTGAGGATTGCTAACAACTTGAAGATGGTCAGTTCCAAATCTTGAAGTTTTAGGACTATTTTTAGGGGTTTGTCCAAACAGTTGTAGTAACTAGTGACATTATTGTTGTTGCAATTGTTATGATGTTTTTCTTTTTTGCACTAGATTCACCCATGCTATTGGGATCAACTTCAATTACATTTGAAGATTTAGGACAATTGTGTTATGCATCATCATTCTAATGAAATAAAAGTTTGCAATGATGAGAAAGTTAGCACTATGATATCATTCATTGGTGGAAGTCCTATGCCTATTAGTATACACAAAGATATCAATCATATGAGAGATAGTTTGATATATTTTAATATTAAAGAAATAAAATGGTTTAAAGAAATGAATGATGAATGGTTGCAAAAAGCTAAAAATGCTAAATTGGTGGCTGCAAATGCAAGACAACATCCTCAATAAGTCAAATGAAAGGTTAATCTCATCAAAATACAAAGGCAAAAGAGGATTTATAACATTAAAAGACTCTTATTTTAATCAAGGATGGAATCTGAAAATGTACCTAGTTCCAATGACAATGATGAAGTTGATGAGTTTGAACAATTAAAGGATTTGGTAATTATTCTAGACATGAAGAAACAAGAATAGTTTGAGAGTTCTTCATATTCACCTAAAGTTTTTCATAGCTTGGAGACTCAGCTAAAGGTGAAGAAGGATGAGATTATTGTAGCATTATCTCATCATAACATGATGCACAAATGGATTAAGAATTATTTCATGTTTGGGTCATATGTCATAAATATACTATTAGTATTAGATGGAGGATCTTCCTAATGAGATGCATCAACTACATCACCTTTTAATGTTTTTATAATTTGTCTATTTCTTTTGTTTGTTTGACCAAATTTTGTTGCAAAGTCATTAAAATGAAAATATGAGTTTATTGAGATAATTGAGTGTTTGAAAGGTGAATTTTCACTTGTCTCTGTTCTAACAATTGTATTTTGACGATTGCTAACAACTTGAAGATGGTTAGTTCCAAATCTTGAAGTTTTAGTACTATTTTTAGGGGTTTTTCGAAAAAGTTGTAGTAACTAGTGAAATTATTGTTGTTGCAATTGTTATGATGTTTTTCTTTTTTGCACTAGATTCACCCATGCTAGTGGGATCAACTTCAATTAGATTTAAAGATTTAACAAATATTGTATTGGGTTGACCTTCACAAGTATAACATTTGTTTCCCTTTTTTGATGACTGGTTTACTTTCACTTTTTGATGGAGTTGGTACTACAATTGGATGCCATATTGTTTCACCTTCTAGACCAAGGCCACCAAAACCTACATGACCCATGTTACATATCATAGTTTCCCCTAAAATATATTTTTTTTTAATAGGTCACTCATTTTAAAAAAATTTCTTTGAGTCTCAGTCGACCCGAGATCCTGAGTAGCTTGAATGTCTTTGTCAAACTCACTTTGACTATCAATACCAATGCCATATTGATAAGCTATAGATGGATGCTCTTTATTCTAATAATCATTAAAAATTTCTTCCTCCTCAATTTCCCCAAAATGAGTTGAAGTCTTTTGGAGTTTTGTATTAAAGTTTGGCATTTAGAAAGAAATCAAAATTTAAATTTGCAACATATATCCCTTGTGTGCAAAGTGGTTGACAAAATTCTCAATTTAAGGAATCAAAAAAATTAATTCAGAATTGGAAGGATATTATAGTGGTATTAGAGCTTTGATCCTACCATCCTAGAGGGTTGAAGTTCATATAAAGCCACAACAACGAGGCCACCTTAGGTTTTACACTCATAGGAGAAGAGAATGTGAGCAAAATTAGTTTGAGAATATACACCCCTAGAAGAAATGGGTGATATGGGAGGAGAACCACCAAGAAATGAAGGAAGAGATGCAAGAGAAAATGAAGAAAGAGAAGCATGAGAGCTTTTGAAATATTTGGCAATGGGGCAATAGCAAGTAGCTCAAGCTCTACGAGCACTTACTTCCATGATGCAACAAATGAATGCACAAGATAAACAAAACTAAGGGTTGGATGATGACTAGAGTATAGCACAAAGAGCTCCCACTCATACCATTGATAGGCCTACATGCCTTACCTTCACGAGGGATGAAATTGAAGATGATAATGTTGAAGGAGAGGCAACATTTGTAGATCATCTTATGGTAGCAAATGTTCAATGGGAATCAGACACCAGAGGTTAGGGAATATCTGAGCTTTGATAGATTTCTATGTCAAAGGAGAAAGCATTACAAGATGAGGCAAGATTGAAGACTAAGAGATCAAAACAAAGATTCGAAGCATGCAACCAATAGATTCACACTACCTGTGCTTGATAGAAGTGGGGAAGTTACAATTTAGTCTTGGACTCATAAGCTAGGCACTTTCCTAAATCTTCGACCCATGAAGAAGGAGTATGATTTTATGTCTTCTACTTCTAATAAGGTATTTAAAGTATATGATGAATTTGATAAACATGCTTGAAATTTAAATGTGAAAACCAATATGATAGATTTAGACAATGATTTGACTACATCCTCCTTACAAAAAGATTCACAAGAGATTATGGAAGTGGTATTAGGTATTGACACTCAAGATACCAGTGTCATGGTTGGAGATTGCATAAACACTTCTACTTTTTATGAGTGGTTATGAAACTTTTCATCCACAAGGGCCAGTATTGCAAGACACTTTCCTTGAATTGTCACATGGTAGTACTCAAGAAGGGGTACTAATTATAGATTGTATCATGTAGACTCATGTCATGATGAGTTTGATTTTTCAAAATAGCTCTTAGAAAATGAGTTTGAAGATTCAATTGTTACCATAGAGTCCCAGGAATTCAAGCTAGATGAACATGCAATCAAGTTATTTGTTGAGGTAAATAGCAGCAGTTCCTTGGATGTGGGTATATGTATGGATGATAGCACACAACATAATGCTTCTAATTTAGACACATTTGAATTGGAAAACTTTTTCTAGAATGGGTTGTTACAAAGGCCTCATCATTTTATTGAGTCTCTTAAGGTGGATATGAGGATTGATCCTCTATTTAGTGGAGTTGACCTTAGTGATTTGATTACAAGTGATGAAGGTAATACTCTACAATGGCAGGATATCATTCCTAATTTTTTTTAGGACAATTGTGTTATGCATCATCATTCTAATGAAATAAAAGTTTGCAATGATGAGAAAGTTAGCACTATGATATCATTCATTGGTGGAAGTCCTATGCCTATTAGTATACACAAAGATATCAATCATATGAGAGATAGTTTGATATACTTTAACATTAAAGAAGTAAAATGGTTTAAAGAAATGAATGATGAATGGTTGAAAAAAGCTAAAAATGCTAAATTGGTGGCTGCCAATGCAAGACAACATCTTCAATAAGTCAAAGGAAAGGTTAATCTCATCAAAATACAAAGGCAAAAGAGGATTTATAACATTAAAAGACTCTTATTTTAATCAGGGACAGAATCTAAAACTGTACCTAGTTCCAATGACAATGATGAAGTTGATGAGTTTGAACAATTAAAGGATTTAGTAATGATTCCAAACATGAAGAAACAAGAAAAGTTTGAGAGTTCTTCATATGTAACTAAAGTGGTTCATAGCTTGGAGACTCAGTTAAAGGTGAAGAAGGATGAGATTATTGTAGCATTATCTCATCATAACATGATGCACAAATGGATTGAGGATCATTTTTTGGCAATTCAAAAAAAGGTAGATCAAAAGTAGGAATCAACAACCCTACATCAAGAAAGACTTAATGATTTACACAAAAAAGTTGTGTTTTTGTTGCAAAGGTTTGAATGAAGCAAAACATGATTGTACATTAAGGCCAAAAGGGAAGGCTAACTATGTTATGTGTGCATTGGATGAGGATTCTAAATCTGAAAATTTAGATCAACAATCTAATCAAGAAGAGTCTGAGGTAGCAAGATCAAAACATGATGAAGAAAAGACTGAAAAAGAAGATGCGGTTCAGCTACAAGAAGTATGTCTCACTAGCATATCTTTAGGCTATATGGATAGTGATTTGTTTGAGAGATGCAACACACAAACAAAGGACTTAAAGGGTACAAGAGTTAAGCTTGCAGACAACTACACTATTAGGTGCAATAGAAGATTCCAGATCTATCGGTGAGTTTGTATAATTTTGGGTTTAAGGAAGACTTGTATGTGGTGAATATGGGAGATACTGGCAAGTTTTCATGACATAGGTGAGTTTACCCTTAATCTTTATAACATGGAAATAAGATTTCAATTAGATGGGAAGAGCCATGTTCTAAAGGTTCTTAGAGACTCTAGCTGCAAGAGTATAGTTTTTAGGAGGATGGAACAACTCATGTGTCATGACATGGTTGAGTGGGTAGTAGATTTTGAGGAGAAGAAAAAACTTAATTATCATCCACACATAAAAAAATTGAGGCAGTTTGTACTAGTTTCCTTGGATAACATCTTGACAAACAACAAATCATGGAGGGAGAATATTACACATCATAATATAGGTTTGCATATTCTTGGAAAAGAATCCTTATTTTTCAAGGAATCCAAGTGTCAATTGGGCTTCAAAGTGACATTTTACTTAGGCTACATCATCAAAACATAGCGAGTATGTATAGATCTAGACTAGGTCAAGACAATAATTGAGTGGCCCTATACTTGAGAGTCTCAACAGCTTAGAAGAATTTTGGGCTCATGTGGTTTTTATAGTAGATTTGTTAATGGATATTGGTGTAGGAGAACCCCAATAAATGTTCATGAAATGAAATGGCAAGACTAATTTTGAAGTCTTGTGAATCCTTAGGATTGTTTAGGAATATTGGCTATTTCATTGGACCCATTTTTGAGACCTAGTTCCAAGATTGGCATATTATAAGCCCTTGGTCAACTATAGTAAAAGGTGTCAAATAGCATAGAATCTTAAGATAGATTAGTTTTTCATGTTTCAACATGCTTTTATCCATATTGGATCAGTTATTATCCAATTTGGTTAACTTAGGCAAAAATGCACTAAAATTGCAAAGTTGCTAAAAGTTGTCAAGCAACTTTTTAGCAACTTATTGCTTCATGCTGTAAATTGAACCCAAAAAATTATATATGGTTAAAATAGTTTTTATAACCATTGGGAAGGCCTAAATTATCCATTTTAGGTGGGTGGTAGGTAGAGATATGTAATTTTGCCTTCAAATCAATAAAAATATCAAGTTTTTCTGCAAAATATGCTGCTAAAACATGTTGTACACACACCTTCCAACATATAAGTATGAATATCTGATATGATTGGATATCTTGGTGAATATTCTTTCTGTTGCACTTGGAATGAGGTTCTAATTCTCTCTACAACTCAAGATATTCCCATTTTACTAACTGTTGTCCCCATTTTGTGCCATTACCCAGGGTTTCATCTATTTTCTCTCATATCTTGAGATTCCAACATGGGAATTTAATGACCTAGGGTAAAATCCAAGTTATGAAAATATATTTTATGTTTCTTTTAGTTTTAGGTCAAAATAAGTAGGCTGGAGAGAAAAACTTGATGCCCTAGGCATGCAAGATCCATGTGCATGCTAGAAATTTGTAGCAACATCTCCCATAACTCACTACAGAGAAGTTTCAAGGCTTGAAATTTTGTTTTGTAATAATCTTACATAATCCCCCTCATGTTCCAATTTCTAGATTAAAGTTGTACTCAAGGGATAGGGTACTTCCTTTGTTAACAGGGGCCTAATTGCCTACATTCTTAAGTAAGCCTTAAAACAACTCAGTTGCTACATACTTATCTTGAGATCCCAAAGTTTTAGTATGTTTTATAAACCCAAAATCAATGATTATTTTCTTTGGGTTTTCAGGAGATGTTCATGATTTTCCATGTTCAAGGCTACAAGCCCAGTCTTGAGTTTGTGAAGCAACTAGCCAATGAAAGCTGCATAGTTTGAATCTAATGTTGGATTCATGTTAGTTTGGACCTAAATAGACCCTTTCCATGCTTGGAAGTCACCCCTAGTCCTTATTTTTATTTGGGGGGTTTTGTGTCAAAAAAGCCTTGTGATGGCCTTTAGAGAAACTAGTGATTAGTTGTCTTTGTGATAGGATTTCCTCGTGATTGGAGATTCCTAGGAGTGGTTGGGTTGTGATAACCATTACCATCATATCAAGCACTTGTGATAGGTATTTTGGGCCTGATTGGATTAACAAGGACACTCATTTTTCCTCAACCTTTAGTGAAGAGGATTCTAGGAACCTTGTCCACTCCCACTATTTGGTTCCATTGTATCAGATATTCACGGCATGCAACACCACTTTTGATCTAACCAAGAAGGGATATCTTACAAACTATATTGTAGGGCAGCAAAGGGATGGGTTAACTGTATATATCTATGTGAGTATTTCTATAATACCACCTACCATCTTTCCATTTAGATGATAGCATTTATGGTCTCGTACGGTTATCAGGCACCCAGTATTCTTGATTTATTGATGAGTAATAGTAGAGTGTCTAGTGTAGGAAAATCAAGATATTATTAAGGACCTTGAGGAGAATATTTAGAGAGCACAAAACTAAGAGAAGCAATATAGAGATCAAAAAAGAATTGAACGTTCATTTGAGGTAGGAGACATGGTGTACTTAATGCTAGAATCTTATAAATAGTCTACACTCAAGAAGAATGGTGCAGAGAAGCTCAAGCCACAATACTATAGACCCTTCAAAATCATTAGGCATGTGGGTGAGGTAGCTTATGAGTTGAAGTTACCAACTCACGGTAAGGTCCATAATGTTTTTCATGTGTTATGCCTCAAGAAGGCGTCAGAACATCATGTGGATCCTTCTACAACTCTAGCACCATTAGATGATGAGGGAAAGTTGATTCTAGTACCTAAGGCTATATTGGATGTTAGGGAGAAACAATTAAGGAGACAAATTATCAAGGAATATTTAATCAAATTGAAGAACTTTCCAAATGAGGATGCTACTTCAAAAGGTAATGAAATTTTGCAACATCCAGAGCTGAGATTTCTTGGGGACAAGCAATTTTAGGAAGGGGGAATTGTAATGTCCCCTTCTCACTATCACTCAAATTTAATTGAGTTTGGCCTATAATTGAACCCTATTAGGCCAATGTGTGGAGGAGAGGGTTGTGTAGGTGGTTCTTACTACTGTCACAGTCTTTCTACAACCACAAGATTCTTGTAGCCACAGACTTCATGTAGTCTATGATGTTTGCACTTGATATTAATAATATTTTTATCATTACTTTATAAGTTTATAGTGTAATTAATTATTATCATAATAAGGGGTGAATCTTTTAGAAAGTGAAATTAAAGATTATTTTTATTTCTTTTAGAAGGAGGCTGAACTCTTGGAGGAAAAGAATAAATAAGGAGGGAAGCCGCATTGTTGGATATTGAATGTGATGCCATTTACTTTGCATAAGAACTTGTGGAGCCAAGGGTTTCTATAATTTTCTACATTTTTCATTGGAAAAAAACACTTTCATTGATTTGCATAGCTGAGGTGGTGAAAGATCATTCGAAGGGTTGCAACTATTGGAGAAGAAAAATCAATCTTTTCATTCTGCCAAATTTGTGACCTTGGGCCAGATTTGAGGAGTAATGTTTGAAGAAATAATTTTGACATTAATCTCAAGCCATATTTCAATAGGGATGGGATATTTGGTTAATGATTTTGGAAGAGTTGAAAGACTTTCCTATAGCTAAAGGTGAACAGTCTCATTGCTACAACATTTTTTTCTACAATTTTGTTGCTATAGTGTAGTCGTTATAGTATTTTTTCTACAGTGTGGCCACAACAATAAAATCTAGATTTTTTGGGGTGGTTTCCAAGTTCCTATCCATTTACATTTTGCATTGCATTGAGGTTAGATCTGAATATCTTAGGGCATTTGTGGGGATTTAGAAATTAGTTGTGAAAGTCTTGTGAACTAATCAATATTAGAATCTTATATCAAAATTTCTCAAAAGGGATTAGACTATCATTGAAAATAATAGCAGGCATTGCCCTAATTAAATGTCTTATTGTTGTAGATGTATATTTTCTCATTTGTAACCAATGTTATATGTTTAAAAATATAAAAAAGCATTTGCATCTTCATTGTTAGATGTTTTGGAGATCTTTATTAAAGTTTGGCATTTAGAAAGAACTCAAAATTTAGATATGCAATATATATCCCTTGTGTGAAATGGTTGATGAGATTCTTAGGCTAAGGAATCAAAAATTTTAATTTAGAATTGAAAAGGATATTACAAGAATCCCTATGAATTATGGTATGGACATACTCCTAGTGTTAAGCATTGCAAAGTTTTTGGTAGAAGATATTATAGCAAGGGAGTTGAATTCACAAGGAAGTTTGATCCTAAGAGTGATGAATGCATTTTCTTAGGATATTCCACTAAGAATAAGGCATAAAAGTGTCTCAATAAAAACACAAACATGATGATAGATAGTGCAAGTGTGAAGGTTGATGAATAACTAGAGAAATCTAATAAGCCTGATGATTCCAGTAACCAAGAACTTGATGATGTTCAAGAGATAGTTTATATTCAACTAAAGATGTGGGAAACTCTTGATTCAAATGGGTAATTCCATGGTATGTGAAGTTGAATCAGGTGATGAATCAGATCATTAGAGATAAAAATGTAATAGAAATTGGAAGGGAAATCAAGGAGAGTACTTGTTTGATTTTTGAATTTGAGCCTAGAACATTTATAGAGCATCAAAGAGTGACAACTGGATTAAGGGTATGGAGGAAGAACTTGACTAGAATCAGAAGAATTATACATTCACATTAGTTCCTAAACCAACAAACAAGAATGTGATTAGCACAAAGTGGGTTTTCAAGTACACATTAAAAAACATTGGTGATGTAATCAGGAACAAAGCAACACTTGCATGCAAGGGTTATTCACTATGATGCTTATTGAGCTTGGGATGCTTCTAGCATGTGCCATGCCTAGCCCTTAGCTAGGTAGGTAAAAGATGTTTATGTAATTGTTTTAACTTAGCATAGTTATGTTTTAAATTAGGAAAAGACTATAATTTTGATACTCATTCCATTCTTGACATCATACTAATGCTATTTATAGAGCTCCTACACTTTAAATGACTCCATGTAGTTCATCTAAAGATCCATTTACTGACAAATTAATGACAACCCAAGGAGAACACATTACTAAAAATCCTATACAAAATGTCCAAGATTCTCAAGAACAAGAATAAGTATCAAAACAATGTTACCCATTCCATGTTGAAGTCCATACATGAATTGATATCACTAACAAGAGAGCATAAAGGTTCTCTAAACCTTTTACTAGGGTGATTAGTTGATGATTTAAGCATTAATAGATTTTAAAACTCAATATAAGAAAGCCCAAAACATGTATTAAGTGTCACGTGTAATAAAGGATATGTGCAAGGAAAACTTACATTGAGAATGCTAAGTCTACTAATATGATGCTTTTGTCTTGTGTTAGGTCCCAAAACCACAGGTCAAAAATCATAAACCTTTTCTTTCCTGTATGAGTCAATCATTGTCTTCAAAATGCTCAAAGGGGACTTCATCAATAGATTAATGAAGGTTAAAGGTCTACAATAAGGGGGTAAGGTCCCCTACTTATTGATATCATCATAAATCTAAGAGTTGTTCCTAGAGGCATGGCTTAAGCAAGCATTCATGTCAAACAAAATGGACAACCAAAATAACAAACAATAGCTATACCTAAATTGCACACTCGACCCCTATTTATGATGATTCAATACCCTACAAATGTATCCATAGATAGTGATGATTCTATAAAGTCCCAAGATATTTTCATTTTAAATTTCATAGACATTGATAAAATCTGAGCTAATAGAAACTATTAACTGAAAATATAATAGTTCATTACGTGGCATATAGACTCAGTTTATAGCTTTGAATAATTAATATGCAATGTAAAAACCTACTTCCATTCGTCCAACTACTCCCATATGATTTTAATGAATTTAATAAATGTGGAAGGTTAGTGTCTTCATTTATCAATGCCTTATGTATGTAACATTGTTGTATTCATTGAGTTGAAGCAAAATCAACTGAAAGACCATAGAAATATTATGCAAATAAATAATTCAACTTAATAATATTTATTTGAACTCATTTAAATTCTTGTGAAAAAGGTAAATAATAATAACACATACAAAAATGATGTCTCAAAGTGATTTGATTTTGAAAAGAATGATTGAAATATTCCAAGCAAGCACAATTGACAAAAGTAGAGAAATTGCTCAATATCATATCAAAAAATCAAAAATCAATAGAATTTAGAGTTTGATTACAATCTAAGATGTCTTTCAGTCTTGATGATAAATCTCCTAACAATGAGTATCCACATTGTAAGTTCTACATCATACAAAATATTTGGAGATGTTTTCAATCTTTGATCAATGGAAATGAACAATGTCAATCAAATAAGATTAGTACGATGTTGCAGTTAATTAGATTGTGTTGTCGTTGAAGTATTTGTGTGTACAATTGACAATTTGAAATTGCAGATGTACATCAAAAAATATGTGAACCAATACTTATTGAAAATGATGATGTATGTACTTCCTAGTGTTAATGGAGCCACTGTGCATATAACTCAGGTAGTTGTAGTTATAGGTTTCACAGTAATGTCGATATGATATTCATAGAGCTTCAAATGTTTCTACTGATTATGCATCTCTTCTAAGTTGAAAGATATAGTGTTTCCCTAGTCCATGAGTTGTTATGGGATCATGGATGAATATGTCTATATGTTCCATAAAATTGAGCATCAATCATGTCACAGATTTTGATCTCAATACAAAACAATGTTTCTGCTTTTGAACTCAATGCTTCTGGAGAAATAGAGCACTAAGGGACTCTCACCTTGAATCTCCTCTCCAAATCTAACTCTCAAATAAAAATTTCAAACATGAGAAGATGAAATAATTAATATCTAATTATATAAATGGTAAAAGACAAAGACACATACAAAGAGGATGTCTCAAAGTGATTTAATTTTGAAAAGTGTGATTGAAATATCCCAAGCAAGCATAATTGACAAAAATAGACAAATTGTTCAATATTAGATCAGAAAATTAGATTCTAGATATGATTACAATTTGTGATGTCTTTCAGTCTTGATGATAAAATCTCCAAACAATGAGTATCCACAATATGTATAACCCCAAACAATCATGTAGAGATGGCTCTAGTATGAGTAGATCTATAGAACTAGCCATGCATCTTGCTCCTTACTCTCTAGTATCTTAGACAGTCTATATGTAGCAAAAACACACATATCCTAATTTTTTGCATTATTTCTGTATATTTTAATAGAACTACCATTCTTTCTTATCAAAAAAAAATTTATAAATTTGAACTCAAGCGATATAACATTTGGAATTATAAATATACCATGAATTATGTTTGTAAGCATGCTAGAGCTAAATGTAGCTAAGATAAAGCTCTTAAAAAGAAAATTTGGTACCAAGAGACAATCCAAGTTCACTTATTCAACCAATTATTTTGTTTTTGTAATTGTAGCTACTGATATAACCACCTCTGAGGCTAAGGGCCACTCTATATTCCATAATCATACATATTTAGAAAAAAAAAATTCCAAGATGCAATATTTATCATCAAATTCAAAAATAAAATTCTCAAATTCTTTATCCACTAGCCTAAGAAAAAGAAAATGTACCTAATTTGTAATTACATTGTGAGATTAAGTAGGTTGCATGCTTATCATGACATAACAGTGCTACTATTTTAAATATTGTAACAAGAGAACAACTTTGAGAGAATAAAAAATATTTCAAATAAGAGAATCAACATGCATCTAAAGGCTATCAAAAATTAGTTGGTTTTTATAAAGTTGAAACATTAAAGATTATACCCATATAAATTTCCCATCCGTGACCATGCTAGGAATGTTGGTCCCCCAAAGACTTAGTTCTTACTACAAGCAATAAAACATTAGTTCACCCTATAAATAAATCCTTGACACTTATCGTCTAAAACTAAAGTGCTCTTGATTACCTAAAAGCCCCAATTGATAAAAAATATTAAAAATTTCAAAAGTTGAAAAGTGAAAACATAATAGAAGTTGAAAGACTAATTGCCTGCAACTTGTCAAAACAAAAAATTGATGCAAAAGAATATTAAAACCAGAAATCTCTTTCATGTTCTCATCAGATGAATCTACAAAAATGGTCTTCACAACCCTCTGTAGTACAACCTTCTTGTGGTAAGCCCTATCAAACCATCTTAACATAGGAGTGCATGAATTCTTACATAATATAATCTAGCAAAGATGAGATATAAAAATGGAGATGCATGTCCATGTCCACTTGTTTGAATATTAAAATATTTATAAATAAAAATAAAAATATTTATAAAGGACACAACTTAATAATAATTTAAACACTATTATTTTTATGCAAATAAGTAAAACAAGTATGCTTATGGGTTATGCTGAAATTAAAATTGCAATGAAAACACTACTTACAAATGATCCATCCAATGCAATTAGATTCCAAAAAAGCATTGAAGAATTGTACTCAACAATCCAAATCCATGATCTTTTTTCAAAAATTCATTCCTTTGCCAATGAAAGAATATAATATTTCAAGAGTACCTAATAATATGAATATGTAAAGTTTTTGGAAATTGTATAACTGATCCAAAAGCATCACATCACTTCATGCTTCTTAATCTAATTGCAACTACATGTTTATAGTTTAAATCATGACTACTTTAGCATGTAATTAGAAATGGAAATAGTTTTGTCTTGCTCTAATTACATTTAGTTGTTGTTTAGATTAAAAATAACAACACATGCTAACCATTTTTCATCGCTATCCAACTTTATGAGATAGAATCTCTATATCAAAGTCACACCGCCTGCTTGCTATTGTGCACCCGTAAACCTATCACAAGCATATGATGTTATTAGATTTAAACTATTAAAAAATGACTGATAATGAACAACATAATTCCCCCACTTAAGGAAGCCTTGTGAAAGATAGGTATTGAAATCTCCATTATCGTGTGCATGACCCATGATACTACTATGATTCTCCTCATCCATTATTGGTTGGTCATGCAATAAGCATGGCACCCAACTTGACTTAGAATGCTTACTAAGTTGTCAATGAGGATTCTTCATTCAAGTGTTGTGGATTCAAGATAATTTATGTATAAAATCCCTTCACTGTGTCACTGTTGGAATATTAATTGTAGTTGTTGTTTCTCCCTGGAGCCAAATGCCCACCTACCACCTGACGACCAGCAGAACAGACATAAAACATAAATGCAGTGGGTGAGTTTTTTCAAATTCAGAAATGAGAGGGAAAATAATTTTGCTGAAGACAAAAAGAATGTTTTATCATTCATTTGACCTAGTAGATAGAAGTAGAAGAAGAGGAAGTTGAAGAGCTTAGAAGTTGCAGAGAGTAGAGAAGGTGATCAGCAGATCAGTTGTTGCAGAGACAGAAGGGATCGTTGACGTGCTTGCAGTTGCATGTGCTTCTTCCTATCATTCTATAAGTTCATAGTTCATATTGTATTGTTTCATTCATCCTGTTGAAGTAGTGATTGCTCCAAGAATTATTGTATGCAGCCATTAGAGCTGTAAGTTTGAAGTTTAAATTTTAAAGGTTTTACAATTTGAAGTTTAGGGTTATTTTTAGGGTTTTTTGGTTGAAGCCGAATGCTCCCAGATTTTGTAATGGTTTGAATCCAAGTTAAATAGAAAGCAAGCAGGCATGCTTGAATCTATTTCTCTTTCCTTGTTCATTGCATTTGTGAAGTTTATTGTTGAGTATTTCAAGTTTTGAGTCTCTGGTTTTAATGGTGGAAATATTCATGTCATAAATCTGCACTCGATATTGTCTTTGATAGAAGTAATTCTCTATAGTGGCTATCGAGTACACTCAGTGCCTTCTTCTACCAAGTTCCATTCTCCTGTGGCTACCGAGTTACTCTTCTACCGAGCTCCACCTTCTTATGGTTATCGAGTTCACGTGGTAATCATTCTTCTACCGAGTTCACTCGGTAATCACTTTGCCTACCAAGTTCACTCGGTAATCACACCCTCTTTTGGTTACTGAGTTGTGTGTTCTTCATTTACCAAGATCACTCGATAAACTCTCCTGCCACTCAATTTATTTAGTGTCAAGCATTTTTTGCATACTCGGTAATAGTTTGTGCCAAGTAAATTTTAGGGTTGTGAGTTTAATCTTTTGTTTTAATATTTCTCACATGGTATCAGAACTTTGAGTCTCCACATCCATAGTGAGTTAGGGCATTTGTTTTCTTGGGATATATATCATGGCAGGAGATGTAGGAAATATATGGCAGCAGCCACCACCATTCAATGGACAAAATTATGATACATGGGCAAAGAAAATGAAAACCATAATGGTTGCAAATGATTTGTGGGATTTTGTAGTTAATGGATTCAATGATGTGACTGATCCAACATAGTATGTTGCTCTCACAAATGCTAAAAAGACTCACTTGAAAGAGTCAAGGAGGAAGGATGCTAAGGCATTAAATTTTATTGCGGCAGCAATGACAGAGACAATATTCCCAAAGATTGCAGCAGCAAATTATGCAAAGCAAGCTTGGGATATCCTTGAGAAGAACTTCAAGGGGACTGATAAAGTCTGCACAGTAAAGCTACAGAATATAAGGAGGGAGTTTGAGAACCTTCAGATGAAGGAAAATGAATCAATTGTAGACTTCAGTTCAAGGACCTCCAATGTGATTAACCAGCTGAAGTCAAATGGAGAAGACTATCAAGAGCAGAGGATAGTGGAAAAGATATTGAGGATTTTATCTCATAAATATGACAATTTGGTCATGACCATAGAAGAGGCAAAAGACCTCACTATTTTGACAATGGATGAGTTGATGGGTACACTTCAAACCCATGAGCATAGGATCAACAGATCTACTTCTTCATCTTCCCAAGAGCAAGCATTCAAGGCTCAGACAAATCCAAGAGGAAGGGGGAGAGGAAGAAATGACTCAAGCACAAACTCTAGAGGCTGAGGCTGAGGTAATGGAGGACAAAGAAATGTTGCAGTAGAAAGCTCAGGAAGAGCAGATGGAGCAAGTAGCTCACAAAATACTTCAAGAGGAGGTAAGAAAAATTATAACTCAAATAAGAGTAATGTAGAATGCTACTACTATCATAAATTTGGGCATTATGCAAATGAATGCTGGAAGAAGCAAAATGACCAGTCAGGACAAGCAAATGTGGCTGATGTGAACATGGAAAGTGGAAAGAATGCCACTGCCTTCATCATGTGTAATGTTGGTGAAGAAGGAAGCCCTGAAGTTTGGTACCTTGACAGTGGATGTAGTAACCACATGAGTGGTAATAAAACCTTGTTTTCATTCATTGACAAGAGTTTCAAATCAGAAATTAAGATGGGTAACAATGGAACCCTACCAGTTGTTGGCAAAGGATCTATTATGGTCTACACCAAGAAAGGTGAGAAAAGGGAAATACAAAATGTGTATTTCACCCCTGGTATGAAGCACAATTTGATGAGCATTGGTCAGCTCATTCAAAATGGATACAAAGTGTTGATGGAGAATGACATGTGTGTCATTCATGAAAAGGGTGGGAGCAAGAACTTACTTGCAGCAATTCAAATGACAAAGAACAAAATGTTTCCCTTGAAGATAGAGACATGTTTCTCATCGCAAGTTGGTGCTGCACCTCCCACACAATCAGCTCTAAGGAGTGTGATTGAAGACCCCTCACCGCTATGGCACCTCAGGTATGGTCATCTTGGCTATGCTGGTTT
This sequence comes from Cupressus sempervirens, assembly GCA_028749045.1. Lineage (NCBI taxonomy): Eukaryota > Viridiplantae > Streptophyta > Pinopsida > Cupressales > Cupressaceae > Cupressus > Cupressus sempervirens. Next base: position 385,907,177 of record CM053791.1, read on the forward strand.
AAATTTATTGTCAAATAAAATAATGGTAGAAGGTTTGCCACGAATAAGAAATTCATGTGACAAGTGTGAGGCTTGTATTTTGGGTAAGCAACACAAGCTTCCCTTTAATTCTAGAAATTCTAGGAGGGCTAGATATCCATTAGAGTTAGTGCATACCAACCTAGTCGGTCTTATGCAAGTTACTTCCATTGGGGAGAGTACTTATTTCATGACATTCATTGATGATTTCAGTCATAGGACATGGGTGTATTTCTTAAAGAATAAATCTGAAGCATTTGATAAATTTGTAGAATTTAAAGCCCAGGCTAAAAGAGAATGTAGACACTATATCAAGGTCCTTAGATTAGATAGAGGAGGGGAGTATACCTCCAATTCTTTTGTAAATTTTTGTAGAAAACATGGCATTAAGAAAGAGCTTACAGCCAGCTATACACCACAGTAGAATGGAGTGGCTAAAAGAAAGAATATGACCATTGTTGAAATGGCAAGGAGCATGATGAAAGAGAAAGGTCTCCCAACTAAATTTTGGGGAGAGGTTGTGGCAACAGTAGTTTACCTAATTAATAGGTGTCTTACAAAGGCAGTCCGTGATAGAATTCCAATAGAAGCATGGTCACGAGGAAGATGGATAGTTGAACACCTAAGGGTGTTTGGATGTGTTGCATATGCACATGTACCTAAAGAGCAAAGGAAAAAATTGGATGACAAAGGAGTGAAGTGCATTTTCATAGGGTATAGCCCAGAATCAAAGGCATACAGATTGTATGACCCATTGAACAACAAGATGATGCTTTCAAGAGATGTGGAATTTCTTGAAAATCAGTCTTGGTATGGTTCAATTGATGAGTCACCAAGCACTTCTAGTAAAGTACCAATTATAAGTGAAGAGGATGCTGATAAACAAGAAGAAGAAGGAGCAAATAGAAGAAAAGGCAAGCAACCTCAGTCATTATCGAGCTCCTCTAGGCATGACCGAGTGTTAGGGCCAACCAACAGTAGTGAAGATTATGATCCCAGACTCTCCTCCCTATTACCAAGAAAGACCAAGAGTCTTAGGGAGTTATGCCAAGATGAAAGGTATGAAGATTATGATGAGAGTGTTAATTTTGCATTATTTTCTCATAGTGATCCAGTATATTTTGAGAAAGCTATTAAGGAGAAGAAATGGTGTAAGGCCATGGATGAGGAAATAGATGCTATAGAAAGAAATGAGACATGGGAGCTAACTGAATTGCCTCCCAAGAAGCAAGTGATTGGAGTGAAATGGGTCTATAAGACCAAATGCAATGTTGAAGGTAAAATTGATAGGCATAAGGCAAGGCTAGTAGTCAAGGGCTACAAATAGTAGTATGAAAGAGATTATGATGAGACCTATGCTCTGGTTGCAAGAATGGAAATCGTTCATGTTGTCATAGCAATTGCAGCTCAACACAAATGAAAAGTATTTCAAATGGATGTGAAGTCTGCCATCCTTAATGGTGTATTGAAAGAAGAAGTGTATGTGGAGCAGCCACTTGGTTATGAGTTTGCAGGTGAAGAGAACAAAGTATATAGATTGAAGAGAGCTCTCTATGGGCTCAAGCAAGCTCCACAAGAATTGTATAGTATGATTGACTCATATTTGATGAGCAATGGCTTTAGCAAAAGCAATCGTGAGCCTACTCTTTACCTCAAGGTAGAAGATGGTAATGTATTGATTGTTGTCTTGTATGTAGATGATTTAATTTTTACTAGTAATGACAAAGCTCTAATAGGTGAATTCAAAGAGACCATGAAAAGTGAATTTGAGATGACAAACCTAGTTCTCTTGAAATACTTCTTAGGCATAGAAGTAAAAAAAATGCATGATGGCATCTTCATCTCTCAAGAAAAATATGCAAGGCAGATCTTGGAGAGATTTAAAATGTAGAACAGTAAGGCAACCCGCACACCAATAGTAGTAGGTCTAAAGTTGAGCAAAGAAGACTCTAGCAAGAGAGTGGATCCAACACTATACAAGTGTATGGTTGGAAGTTTAATGTATTTGACTGCAACTCGGCCAGACCTAATGCATGCAGTAAGTTTGATTTCCAGATTTATGAAAACACCAAGGGATTCCCATTGCCAAGTGGGAAAGAGGATCCTATGGTATGTGAAAGGTACCAAGGGATTTGGAATTTTGTATACTGCAAATGATGATTTCAAGTTGGTTGGTTACACGGATAGTGATTGGGCTGGAAGTTTAGATGATAGGAAGAGCACTTCTGAATATATGTTTCATATGGGTTTGGGTGCAATTTCATGGGCATCCAAGAAGCAACCTATTATTGCTCAATCTACAGCAGAGGCTGAATTTATAGCAGCAAATGTAGCAGCATGTCAGGCTATTTGGCTAAGAAGGATCTTGATAGATTTGAATGAAAGGCAAGAGGATGGAACCACAATCTATTATGACAACATCTCATCTATTGCATTGTCCAAGAATTCAGTCTTCCATGGGAGAAGCTAACATATAGAAATCAGATATCACTTCATCAGAGAGTTGGTGGAGAATGGGGATATCAAAATGGAATTTTGTAAGTCTGAGCAGCAGCTAGTAGACATTTTTACCAAGCCATTAGGCTTTGGAACTTTTGTACACCTAAGAGAGAGTCTTGGTGTAGTTGATTTGGATCAGTAGTGATCCTTGTTTGTTTGGCTCGGGATAAAGGGGGAGTGTTGGAATATTAATTGCAGTTGTTGTTTCTTCCTAGAGCCAAATGCCCACCTACCACCTGATGACTAGCAGAACAGACATAAAACATAAATGTGATGAGTGAGTTTTTTCAAATTTAGAAATGAGAGGGAAAATAATTTTTTTGAAGACAAAAAGAATGTTTTATCATTCATTCAATCTAGTAGATAGAAGTAGAAGAAGAGGAAGTTGAAGAGCTTAGAATCTGCAGAGAGCAAAGAAGGTGATCAACAGATCAGTTGTTGCAGAGATAGAAAAGATTGTTGTCATGCTTGCAGTTGCACGTGCTTCTTCCTATCATTTTGTAAGTTCATAGTTCATAGTGTATTGTTTCATTCATCCTGTTGAAGCAGTGATTGCTCCAGGCATTATTGTATGCAGCCATTAGAGCTGTAAGTTTGAAGTTTAAAGTTTAAAGGTTTTACAGTTTGAAGTTTAGGGTTATTTTTAGGGTTTTCTGGTTGAAGCCGAATACTCCTAGATTTTTTAATGGTTTGAATCCAAGTTAAATAGAAATCAAGCAGGCATACTTGAATCTATTTCTCTTTCCTTGTTCATTGCATTTGTGAAGTTTATTGTTGAGTATTTCAAGTTTTGAGTCTCTGGTTTTAATGGTGGAAATATTCACATCATAAGTCTGCACTCGATATTGTCTTTGATAGAAGTAATTCTCTGCAATGGCTACCGAGTACACTCGATGCCTTCTTCTACCAAGTTCCATTCTCTTGTGGCTACCGAGTTGCTCTTCTCTCGAGCTCCACCTTCCTATGGTTACCGAGTTCACTTAGTAATTACTCTTCTACCGAGTTCACTCGGTAATCACTTTGCCTACCGGCTTCACTCAGTAATCACACCCTCTTTTGGTTACCGAGTTGTGTGTTCTTCATTTACTGAGATTACTCAGTAAACTCTCTTGCCAATCGATTTATTTAGTGTCGAGCATTTTTTGGGTACTCGGTAATAGTTTGTGCCAAGTAAATTTTAGGGTTGTGAGTTTAATCTTTTGTTTTAATATTTCTCACAGTCGCGGGAGTATGAAGATGGACACACTCAATTATTAGCTTTCTCTAGTGGTCCTCATTATAAAGGATTTGTCTTTTGGTCCATTCCTTTGGCGTTGATTCCATTCTACTTGTGAGTGTTTGAACTCTCATATTGGGCTCTTCTTGGCATTAATCAAACATTTGATATCATCAAGACTTTAAAATCATTATGTTTGAAACTTACTCTGTATTAATCACTGCAGAACTAATGGCATTCTTAGATGCTCAAACTATGATACATGTTGCATATTCACTTGACCCTTCATATCGTATTTATGCTTGCTATTGTTAACTCTTTATACTTATTATTTTCTACTATCATTGGTCATACTGGTCAAAGACATTAATCTGGTGTGTACACTGCATCATTTTTTTGACATCATCGTGGGTACTTTGATTGTCATTTATTGCTTGCTTGTAGTCTCAAATACTTTTTGTTGATTCTAGATGCTTAGTTTTGTGTAAAATAGGTTCATCATATTATCATCTCTTCTCATGCAAATTGCACAGATTTGCTTTCTAACTAAACGATCATATCCAATCATCACATTAATTGTTCCCATACTCATATGCTAGTATATGATAAAGGCTTTTGGTTAATCTTAGAATAAGAATTTAATTATTTTGGATCTAAATGTCCAGAAACCATCTCTCAATTCTAAAATTTTTTTATTAAATACATTCCTTTTGGCATCCTGTTCACTCCTTTTCCTGTTTTTCCTAGGTTCTAGATGTTAGTGGTTGTTGAGTCATCAATGGTCCCAAGGCATAATCTCAAATCATCTTTATGTGTATATTTTCTTGTCTTCCTTTTACTATTGGATGTTTATATTTGTTTTGAATCCAAATCTGCATGCTTGTTTTTAATGATTAATATCTAGGAGCTTATGATTAATTTGTTGGGGCTCATCTTGTATCACTACTCCAATGTGCTTTGAAAGATGCATTCAAGATTTGTATATTTATATCTCTGTACTTATTCATCCTTTATCTATAATCTATAAATATCAATGGCATTTTCCATCATGACTCCTCAATATTATTTCACAAGCGAAAACAAAAATTTGTACTCCATCACAATAAAAGGCCAATAAGAGGGCTTAAGGGACTAAGAGAAATAGGGTAGCAACCCAATTGACAATGGAACCACCAAATGGTTTCTTAGGAAAGCTAAAGGGACAAGAAAAGAACTAAAGCAAGAGAAAATCCCCAAACCAGGAACAACAACCAAAAAAAAAACTCCTTTAGTCCACTAGGAAAAAGTCAATAATTGATGGATATACAATAGGTCAGAACATCTCACAACACCTCTAAGGACCTCCAAAGTCCTAGAAGTAGAAGTAATTCATTGCTAAGTAGAGGATCTATGTGGCCTCACTTGCCTATGGAATCCTAAAGGTAGGGAGGGTTAAGTGTCCACTTGGTGCCCCTCTTCAAGGGTATCATTATGAAGGAGGTGATGAGTGGATTGAAGTGTGACCTTACAATGAGAATTGACTAAAGGATGAGATCCCTAAGCCTCTGTGTATCTTTAAGCTAGAGAAAAAGTCATCTTTAATCAATATATGTAAAGAAAGTTGGGAGAAATTGGAGCACTTTGAATAAGCACTAGAATCTCCATCTAATCTAGTGCTAGATGCAAAAGAAAAAAATAAAGGAAGTCCTCATCTTAGCCTCCCCTAAATCACAAACCTAGAAAATCTTGTCCTCTCTAGCCAAATGGTGGTCATTCTAGATGCAGAGTTGATGGGAGCCCACTCTGAAAGAACCAAGAGAGATACAAAGAGTATGGAACAACCCTAAGAGAGCTAGGGTGGGGCACACAATGATTTCATCTTGTAGCTCAAGGAAGTGCTCCACAAAGAAAGCTTTCTTAGGAAAAAGTCCCCTAGAGGGACAGGTCCAAGTGGTATGCCAATTTAACTCCTATCAAGATGGAAAAAGATGAAATGAGGCATCCAAGGAGTACTACAATAGGGGATGTGGTCAATTTTAATCCTAATAGATTCCATAAAAGATTATGCTTGTAGGAACTAGCAATGGTTGTGACCAATAGGGTTTGATTAAACAATAGCCTCCAAAGAGTAGTGGACTAGGTAGGAATATCCATGATGCCTCTCTAAGGCCATGAAGTCATGGAAATGATGTAAGAACCAAACTAGATAAAAATTAGTGACAAGCTTGAAAGAGTGAGCCCCAAACTCGATGAGAACAATGTGTGAGGTAGCCCATCTAAATCTAATGATCAACCTAAGAAACAAGGTCTACACCTACTCTACCAAAGCCCAATTAGAATCAAGTAAATATGGACCCCATGCCACGAAACCATAAAGCATAGTTTGTCTAAGAAAAGTATCCAAAAGAGTTGACTTAGATTTCATATCCTCAAAATGATTTGTGAAGCATTGTCTTTCAATAAGGGCTAGAAAGCCCTAATCCTTATTGATATGAGGTTGAACTGTCCATCTCAAACTAAAGTGAGGCCTCAAGAATCTAACCCCCAAATAAGTGTAAGAGGAAGTGATATCAATCACCTCCCCCTAGAAAAGAAAGCAAAGGTTAGAGTTCTTGAGGTAAGTGAAGACCATCAACTTGGTCTTACTTAGATACACTATTAGTCATTGTAAATTGCACAAAGAATCAAGGTCACTAAGGAATCTCTAAGCCCCTCTAGAGAAGAGGCCATGAGGACAAAATCATGAACAAAGAGTACATTATATTCAACACTTGGCATAAGTAACAAGTGACCTCATGTGGCAAGTATGCCTGCAAGAACCCCTCTTAGTCATCAATGTAGAGTTGCAACAGAGCACAAGACAAAGGGAAGTCTTGTTTTTTCCATATAGTACTATGGATGAAACCTAATAACCATGAGGGGTTTTGGTGGCCAACAATAGATCCATGAAGTCTCATGATGGCACTCATGAGAGTTTTCAACATACTAATGTCCAAAAATCTCTAGAATAAGGTTGTCCTAGAAACCAAACTAAATGCCTTACGAAAATCCACAAAGCAACAACACACCTTCAAGGAGTGAGGTCATGCTTCCTTGATAATAGCTCTAAGAGTCAAAATGTAATTCATGGTTTGAAAATTCAGATGAAATCTTGCATAACCTTTAGCCTGAGCATGTTGCTGATCAAGCTCACAAGAAGGAATGTCATGTAAAACTATGGCATACAATTTAGAGAAAATGTGCTCCACCATGATGGTCCTAGATTATTGGGTTCTAATGTAGGCTTGATCTTCTAAATCGAGTTAATAATTTAATGCAACCAAGAGTGGTGAAATGTCATATTCCCTTTACATTAAGAAATCTAAGATTAAATTACATATTATAGGGTCAATAAAATATAAATATAACTATTATAAAATATATAATATTATTCAAGTCGCTAAATGAAACATGTAAAATACATTTTCCTTACCATGTTAAATAAAGGAAAATATAAGAATCGCTAAACTTTCTAAACCATTTCTATCCCCACTTAATAACTAAGCACCATATTAAAAGATCCCCTCCAATTTCCTAATTAATTCCCCACCCAAAATGAATTCACAAGTAATGGGAGTCTATCCTATATTGCAATGTCTTGCATATTTCAATGAGCTTAAGAGAAGTTGACCATGGTTCATAAGAAGACATGATATTTAATAAGAAAAAGTACTCCCTTGGTAAGCAATATTTCCTATTGTGAAGAAAAAAGTGTTATAAAATGACCTTGAGATATCATTAGAATTTATAATGTTTACCAATCTATAAGATATTTAGTTTTACTAATCTATGACAAGTTTTACAATCAAGATAAAATATATATAATTGCAAATTAGTGCCTTCTCCTTGTGAGGCCAAATCCTATTACCAATTCAACACATGGTGTTTTGGGCAGTCTATGACAACATAAGGAAATGGTCATCACATGATCACAAATAATGTATGAGTGGGCATAAAATGACAATTGAATCTCATATTTATAGTTCTCCAATTTCACTGTAAGTTTTGTGGCTGAAATTGGATTTTTTGTGGTTGCTCTACTGAGATTCGAAGGAAATATTCATATCTCATTTTAGACTCCCTAATGTAGCTTTGATATTTTATAATTTCCTATACAATGAGGTGGATAAATTCAAAATTGGAATTTGGTTAAAAACTCTGGACGTAATATCCTAGGGGGATATTACTATTATAGTGGTATCAGAGTTGGTTTCTTGCAAATCTATGGTATTTGTTGAATAACAGATATATCTAAAGGGCTTCATAAATTTGCCTACATATTTTTGAATTTGTGAATATTGGAAATAAAAAAAAATTATTCTTGAATGAGAAATGATTAAATAGCTATTGGGGGGCAAATTTATAGCTCAAGCAAGTCTATATTTTAACACTAGGCCTACTCAATAAGGAAATCATATTATTTTGCTAGCATGTCAAAACACTTGGTGAAGTGGACGTCAACATTTGATGAAATAATATTTCAAATAGGTGTTAATAAAGTTTGATAGTACCATGAATATATTTCTATAGGTGGGATTACATATTTCTTCATCAATAATTTGCAAATTATAAGATTTTGGGTGCAATATTCTAGAAGAAACTATTTTATTGGCTCTCCCATTGATTGAAACTTTGCCTTTCCCTTCATCATTATTGGCACATCATGAATGTTTCCTAGGAAATATTTGATATTGCTAGCCTTTTCATGCAAATTATACGGTTGAGTTATGTTTTTTTGGTGTTGCAAATGAACATTTCTTGCAAACTATAGTAATGGTACATGGCAAATGTTGTTAATAAAACTAATAGATAAATATTTCCTAACTATCCCAACACAAAACTATAGTGGGAGGGGGAAAATATTTTAAAATGAGCCCTATAATTGGCTTCTTGCTAGTATAGGGTCAAGAGTCATCTTTGTATAAATGGCTAAGGTGGGATTGATAGTGCTAGTGCATGAAGTGAGATCTTCGTATAAATGGCTATCGTACCAATGCGAGAGATGAGTAACCTTGTATACATGGATAGATGAGAATGAGATAATGGCTAGAATTAAGGAGAAAATGATATATTTCTACTTTTTAGTATTTAACCCTAACATTTATTTTTCAAGTATTGGTGTCCCAATCTAACCCTAATAGTGGGGACATTACATAAGTTTTGTTGGTGTTGCAAATGAAAATTTATTGCAAACCAAAGTAATGGTGCATGGTAAATGTTGTTAATAAAACCAATAGATAAATATTTCCTAAGCATCCCAACACCAAACTATAGTGGGAGGGGGAAAGTATTTTAAAAGGAGCCCTATAATTGGCTAAGTATTTGAGCATAATTTATATTGGGTTTCATTTGGAAGTATCACATTTGATGTTTATAGTTATAGTGTGAGTCATGGTATCCTTCTTTGGTACAAATACAATTATTAGAAGTGTCATGGCTAATATCCAAGCACTAGTCTTCATATGATTAGGTCCCCAAATCTCATCTTATCTTGGAGACTATTTATTATAATAATTTTCATAGGATTTTGTTAATAAGACAATTTAATTAAATATAATTAGCCAACTATAGGAGAACTTTGACAAGAGTAGCCAAGCAATGATGAAGGCAAAAGTACATGTGAGAATGGGGCCAAGACTCACAAGGAGCAAATTAAAAGTATAGATTTGAATACATTTATTATTAGGCATGATGAAAAAATTTAGATGATGATTTTTGACCATGCACGAAGGAAATGGAGGAATCAATTGCTACAAAATTCTAAGATACTTTTACAGGAAAACATGCATCAAGGAAGGAAGATGAGTTTGAGGATGTTCAGTAGACAACACAAAGATATTAAGCAACTACTAAAAATGAAAAATCAGAACAAGACATTGAAGACACTAAAGAGTATGAGGTGCAAATTGAGAATTCATGTTACTCCTAGTCTATTTTTGTAGTAGTAGTTATAGAAAGGCATGAGGAAAATAACTCTATTGGCTTTATGATGGTAATCTTTTGATTAAGCATGATGTTAACACTCAAGAATTAAGAATCAAATAATAGGTTTATTATTTTAGAGAGCTAGTCAATTTGACAAAGCATAAGGATAACAATGATCTCAAGATGATTGACAACTTACTCTTTGAGATGAGTATCAATTGGACATATGATAACCTACTCTTCAAGTTGGATGAGGAAGTTCATTTTGACTCTAGTGATGAGAATGTATTTGACTACAAGATTGGGCATCCAAGTGCAATTTCTAGTGATAAGGTACGGTCACAAGATGAGAGTTATGGATGAATTTTGAGAGCTAATACTATTGCCCACTTTCTATTTAACTTAGACATGTTTGGAACATGATCAACATGAGTTGGATGAATTCTTTGGTTTAAGAAATCAGTAGTTCTTGGTTGAGGGTTGATGGAAGATATAATTTAATCATAACAGATGGATTTTCAGCTAGCCTCTTAGTCATCATTCCTATGTATTTAGTATCATCTTGGTTTGATTATTGTTGCACTAATTCCCTAATATCATTCTTGTTGACCTCATCCTTTAAAAGCTTGCATACTTCAATGTAGTGAGTTGGGGAACATCTTGTGGGCATAACTAAGTTATTCTTTGATTCCATTCCAAGAGAAAATGAGTACCCCCACTCATCCTCCCTAATCTATTCTTGAGGTAGGATTTGACAAGCCAAAGGTGGAGAAATAATATTTCAAGGGCAAAAAAATTATAGCACCTAGTGCATGCTTGTTATTTCAGGTTCAAATTCTTCTGGATTGTTGATAATTAGCTCAACTTGCTTCCTCATGAAGGTACTTGGGAGAATGTAACCCATGTGTCATGGGACCACCCTATGAAGATGAGGATAGTATGAATTTTTGAGATTGTAGTGTGTGATAGTTTTTGTTGTCGTTGAGTGAATTTGGAGGGTTGCGATGATCACATGTGAAGTGTTTTATTTGTTTCCATTACCTCCATAATTAACTCCTTTGTTTCCTTCCATCCCAAAAATTTCCAAATTGACTAATTTCCATTAACATTAGATTCAAATTATGTATGAGATGAGTCAACTACAAATCACTATGATTACATCATAACATCAGTTTGGATGCTTCTAGATGATGATGGATTGTTTGCAATGAGTTGGAATTGTTGGAAGTTAATTATTCATGTCATATATTTAGTGATTGATTTTATGCATGTTAACATGACTTTGTTTCATGCCTATCCAACAAAGTAATAATTGTCACTAGAAATTGGATGTTCAACCAATATTGCCTAAGAGAATGGAAATAACTCTATCCTAAAAGCTCCCTATAGACTAGGTCTTAGTCTTGCAAGAATAGGCAAAGTGGTTGACTTATAATAACATGGGCTTCTTTGATAGCACACTTCCATTGGTGTTTGGTATAACACTAGCAAAATTAAGAAAAGAAAATAATAGGAAAACAAATAGCCTATAGAATTTAGAGATTTAATCGACCCAACAATCTACTATTGTTATTATTATTATCAACAATACATGCTCAAATGATAGGACAACTTACATGTGTGTTCAATCAATCAATCTTAGACCAATAAGTGTTACAAATGAAGTTGGTATATAAGTAAACAAAATCATTTAGTTTTACTCAAGCCAAGGAAGGTAGTAACAATGAAGCTAAAAAGATTTCACTGATTACAAATAAATAAATCCCTTAGAAAGCACTTCAAGATTCCTTTACTCAAAAACACAACTTAAAAATACAAGCAATCATTGGATGAAACTTTGAGAATGCTTCCACGGGGCTAGATTGTATTAATTCTCAAAAGATATTAGAGTATAGATGAAAAAATAATCAATTAATGACCCTAAAATAGTTTGTCTCCTTTGTACTTATAGGCAAAATTTTCATCCTCTAGGGCGAAAAAACAACCCACAACCCTAACCAACCCACTTGATGGTGTCCAAAATTTTGACCCTTGATCTACATCAATATTGTCTGTAGTTATCCATCCTTAAGGAGATTATCTAATTCTTGGGAGCAAGTAGGGCATAGTTTATTGATTTGTTATGTGTTGTATCCTAGAGATGATTTTACAGAAGGAAAGATTCTCTATTGAAACAACAGTTAATTTTGTGCTTGATTTCTTTTCAAGACATGGTTGCCTCTATAAAAAATGTTCTAGACCTAATTTAGACTAGAGACAATTTCTAGTAAAGGTTGCAATTTAGATGTATGACTCACATTCAACATTCTCTGCATTGGATTTGGTCTGTGTTTTGATTGATGTAGAGTGCTTGCCTTGAGATGAAGCTAGGAATTTCACTCAACAAACATTGGCATACACAAATCATGCAGCACCATCATGTACATATCCAATCTTTGGTAACTACCTATAGAAGATTGCTATGATGATCATATCTGATAAAATAATAACAAGCATATTGGATTCTACATAGCAAAAGGGTATTTTCACCCCACATACAAAAAATCAAGCTGGTCATATTAGATATTTGCAAGCATCATATGGTGATTTGAGTTCAAAATATTTTTTAGGTGTTTGATATTGATAGAAGACATGCACTACACAGGAATATCATTCACATAGGAGTTTTCCTAAGTAGATAAAAGAAATCTGAAGGTCACAAGATAGATGACAAATGATGGCATGAAAGTCAAGCATAAAGAAACTTTATGGTAAAAATAGATATGTCCAATCCATGGAGTCAAATTTGTTCTTCTCAACATCAACAACTTCCACAGGGCCTTCTGGTAAGTGTTTCCTATAAAATTATTACCTATATTCTTGCTTGTATCATCCCATATATGTTTTGATAGGTGTATGTTCAAATGTGGGAACTATCACACACAGGAGTATCTAGAGACATCAAAAAAAATGCAAAATGCCTAGATGAGGAAGTAGAAGGAATAGATTATTTGAGAGTTTCTTTGGATGTGCAATAAAGGAGAGGTTCATGCAGAACACGACTTGCAAATGTATGTTTGGTAGATAGAAACTATGTAGAAAAGCACCCATGGGATGAGAAAGATTGTGTCCAATGTTATAAGCCATGGGAATGATAGAACCATTGGTTATAATTCACATCATATTAAAAATTAAATGTTGTTTAGTTTTTAGTGAAGAAATGCAATGTTTGGAGAGGTAACTGATACTCTATAAATATATGTAATGTAAAATCAAACGAACATTATTCATTATATTTTCAATAACTCTCGGCATTCCTAAAGCATATATATTATCAAGATTCCTATTTTTGGAAGAGATTGAAGTTGAACTAAGCTCTTGGCTACCAAAAATATTGCAAAAATATTTCAATATTGTGTGATATGAAATTGTGTTGAGTGGAGCATCAACATTTAGGTGCCTTCAACATGAATTTTTTCGCAGTATAATCAGTAAGATTTTTATTTTCTTTAGAATTAAATACTATATAGTTCATCCTTTGTGATCATTTTTATTTTCTATTAATAATTTATTATTAGAATAAATGGATCAAACTATTTGTTGCTATTTAAACCCAACAAATACAAATATTGTGAAATATTGTTATTGTTTTCTTTATTTGTATCTATTTTATCCTTATAAGTGTTAAAACATTATAGAATAGTTTAAATATGCATAAAAATGAAATAATTTGACACATCCTGATAAATAATTTTTTTATAGATTCAATATACATAACATCATTAATTTGTATGTGAAACATATAGTTTTGACTCTATTGCCCCTTTTAAATTTCAACACTGATCATTAACTCATCTATATTTCTCAATCTTTTTGCTGGCAATATTCTAATTTTTTCAAGGGTTTAATATTTATTTGTTTTAGTAATTCATTTTTAATTTTATTTCAGCACTCTCAAACTTATTAAAGTAATCATATTTCAAATATTAATACTCATCATTCACAATCTATAAGTTTCCTTAAAATCTTGCCATTTAGGGAAATTGGTCTAGGATCAGGTGTACAAACCTTGGTTTTGCAAAGCCAAAAGCACAGAGGATCTAGATTGAACTAACTAATCCTGTCAAGCTGGCCACAACCGATTAGATATCCTAGCATCGAGTAGGCAAGGCTTGTAGGATTCTAATCTATAGTTTTGGGAACCAACACCACCTACCACCTTAATTACAGATATTTATAGCTATTTGCATGCAGGAGCACCTACAAAACAAAATACCATTATCTTACAACCATGAAAGGGACAAGAAAAAATAGGGAAAGAAAGGGGAATTTTTGAGAAAAATCTAACCCAACAGTGATCATTGCACACTTCTTCTATCAAATTTGGCTGCTTATCTCCTTGGGATGTCAACTAGATGACAAGAGCACTCTACCTCCTCTGACAACATCAAATGTGTTGAAGTAGGGGAATATGTTGGCAAAAAGGAATTCTCTATCATCATTCATTGCCTATTTGTATTATTTAATAATTTTGATAGCCACTGCATGAAAGCAAACAATTAGCTCTTGAAGGATTTTAAAAACATCTTATTGTGAGAAGGAAAACATGGTCCATAAGATTTATGGACACTAGCTACCATAGAATATGAATTCACCTAACCTGGCCATAGGAAGGAAGAATGTAGGATCTAATATTTCACTTTGTAGAGTTATGGTGCCACTAAAAGTGGTCTAAGCTCCCTTTGAGCAAGTCGTCAATCAAGCCAAGAGATCCCGCAATACAAAGTATCTTACTTTTACTAGAATCTACTATGCACTTTGTTCTACATTATCGTCTAGGAGGCATTGAACATAGAAGGAGAAGCCTCGTCAAAACTGGAATATAAAGGTTTTGAACTCTCTCTCCAAACATTCCAAACTTATAAGGACCCTTCCATTAGTTAACTAACTACTCCTCCCTGACTTTATTGGAAACCCCTCATCCTATGTTGGCAACTGGTCCTTCCAATTCTAGGATCTTAGGACACTGTTGGCCTAGAACCCCTAGAGAACTACCTTTCCAAAATTTTAGCCAAGGTTACCTATCTTTCAAAACACCCTCCCATCTTCTAGAATGTATATAGGGACCTAAATAAATAATATCTAGGTACTCAAAAGCATTTCTCGATCCTTCAAAGCCAATATTCATCAATACAATTGGGAGGACCAAACATGCATTAATACCATGAAATACTAATAACCTCACCAAACATCTAGTTTAGCCCTCATGAATTCATTCATTCCCTTCCTATTCGTAGGGTGAATCATCATGCAAGAGAGAACATGACAACCAGGAACCTAAAAATAAGTTTTAAAAATGTTGGTAAAAAAAGAAGTGGTATCCAAAAAGTCATACCTTGTAATTGTGAAAACTACCTTTTGTTGGATATAAAAGATCTAAAGGTGAGATCCCTAAAACCTGAAAACCTGCAACATCAAACTAATTAAGGACAAAAGAGAAATTTCAAACTTAAGGGTACCATATATTTTATTCTTTAGTGGATTCCAAATCTTTTCTGCTCAAAAAAAAAAAACTCTAGCAATTTGCCTATAATACTCATATGTTCTAATGTTATTGAGAAGATCACCATTCAACATCCACTGATGTGATGCATGGGATCAACTAATAATACATACCTTAGATATAATAGACATTTAAATTCAAAATACTAGCACACTTCTTGTGAGTGTTGCAGGGCACTCAGCCTAAGGGTAAGTCAAATCTCTTGGTGAATGGTTAGAGGTAGGAACCACCACTTACACTCACCAAAGGAAAACATGAAAGCCCCCTAAATTTTTTTGGCCAGGTCAAAGACAAACCCAACCTATGGCATCCTACCTCACATGGGTGACTCGCATCTTGGTTGTCTAAGGGTGTTTCATTTTCTTGAATGCAATTTGGTGTATGTTTTTCTTGTTGCCACCCAATGCGAGTCACAATAGTGACTTGAATCCCATGATAGCAGAACAATTTCATAGGACCAATTGATCATCTTCACTACATGATGGGGGTGGAGACAAAAAAGATCCACCCCAAAATAATGGACAGAATGAAGTCAAAAGCCAAACACATCCCACAAAGAAAGACACCAAAATCTAAGTAGTCAAGAAAACCAAAAAGCAACCACTTGAGAGTTGAGGAAAATAAAGTCCATGAAAAAGGAGTGAATGACCCAAAAATAACCACAAAGAAGAGAGAGAGGACAACTATTGACTTGAAGCTTTAACTACGATGATGCCTTTAACTCTTTAACCCATTCACATCTGAACATGAAAGAGACCCATAACAAACCAACAAGGAGCTAAGGAAATCAAATAATTGCATGAAGGCAAGGTGGCCACCTAAAAATCTTTCATTTCCAAAATGCATGTGAGAGTATAAAACAAAGAAATACATTGAGCCCTCTAAGTGTCTCAAATTATCCAACAATTGTGAAACTTTTCCACGTGGTGGGCATAGGGCTATGAAACTTTCTCTCATTGTTAAGGACATGGGGAAGAGAGTCTCTATAAAGCCCTAAATTCGTACCCTTGCAACCCCTAAAGACTCTTGGCATAGGGTTCAAGACTTCACTATCTTCCTCCACACAAAGGGAGCTAGTACCCTAAACAAGTGATGCAAGGACCCTCAACCTGAAAACTAAAAACAACAAAAAGACTTCACTCACAAGAGATAAGACAAAAAGCTAAAAGAGGAGACCCAAATTTTTGCTCACATAAAGAAGGGACGGGTATGTAGGACATAAAAAATGGTGATGCAACTATCTAAATGCATTACATCTGAGAACTCCTCAACTTGTCATTTGAAGAAGACCCAACAAAGAAAAAACTCAAGGTTTGGACATCCTCACTCACCATAATCCACAAACTTGTAAGCGCCAAGCCATTACATGTGTGCTTTGAAAGGGGGTATATCATTTAACTCTTGAAGAAAACAAAGAAACCAAGCTCACATGAGACTTCCCTTATTCAATTTTATTGGATATCACACAATTTTGGGAAGTATGGTTTTCTTTCCTTCAGTTTGCATACATTGAGGATTTATCAAAGTCTCTTTTACTAACCTAAAGGCTAACCATATTACTCAACTTAATGGTGATCAAACCATTCATCTTAGAGATCCATTTATCAATCGTTATGGGCATACATCCTTCAAATGGGATAGGTAATATAATGCTCTAACTACAAACTTATATTAAGCAATAGTTTGTTGCCCTAAGCTAATAGAGTCTATAGTCTCCTAACAGTAGTGCCCTGAGGTTGTCATATTTAAAATGATATCTAGATATAGTGCTCAAGTCTTGTAATGATTTTCATCATCATTAATAGATTGACATCATTCCTTCATTCATTAAATTTCAAGCTATTGGCCAAGTGTGAGACCACCAAAAAATTTACTAAGCTTGATATGACCTCACTTGTCATTTTTAAGCAAAGTATCTCAAAAGCCTAGGGAGGAGCTTTTGCCCTTTAATGTTAGAAAGTTGAAGATGGGGTTATTGTTACATACATTAATGACAAATCAAAGTCTCTTTTACTAACCTAAATGCTAATGATATTGCTTAATATTAAGTTGTTGTTGTCAACACAAACCATACATTTATCAATCTATCAATACATTGCGGCATAGTGGATGATATAACATTTTTATAATCATAAGTACTCTATCAAAAAGTTAGATTGTAAGGCATAACCCTTTGACCAACGCAAGATACCATTTTTAGTTAAGTTTTTAATCATCAAACCATCCACATTAGGCATCCATCTATGAATCGCGATGGCCATGCATCTTTTAAGTATGATAGTTAATATAATAATATAGAAAGAGACTTAACAACTATTTTTCAACTTAGCCCCTTGGAGTATACACTCCCCTAATAGGTAGTGTATCGAGATTGTCATCCCTTTTAGAATATATAGATATAGTGTTCAATTCTTGTAATCACAATCATCATAATCAATTGATCCGCACCCTTCTTTCTATTTTGGGCTATCGACCAAATGTGACATCATCAAGAGAATCACTAAGTTCTATACCACCTCTAAATTATCAACAACCTTCTTTGTATTTTGGGCTATCTACCAAGTGTGACATCATCAAGAGAATCACCAAGTTCTATACCACCTCTCAGTTATCAACACCCTTCTTTATATTTTGGGCTATCGACTAGCTATGAGATCTTTGAGAGAATCACTAAGTTCAACACCACCTCTTAGTTAGCATGCATCCAATTGGGTATTTCTTCACTCTTAAGTCTTATTTTTTACCTAAAGAGTAATAGTGGTTTGCTAGTGTTTTGATTTGTTTATTTAATGTAAACCTAAAATGTGGGATCCCAATTTCTCATAATTTAGTGTTTTAATGGTGCACAGGGCATTGAGCTCTAAGGTTACCTAGGTTTCCTACATACTCATGTCCATGAGATTGAGCCTCTAATGCTCCTCATTGTAATGAATATGTATGTAGTTCTACCTTCCAATTATTTTCACATAACTAGTGTGGGAAAAAAATCTTATTGGGTTTTTATCTATTCCAAATAGTTGTGTGTTGATGAACACCCACTCTTAGGTAACTTTTATTTTAACTAATCATTTTTTTATGTATTTACATATCAATCTATCCATACATAATGGTGATCAAACAATTCATAATAGAAATCCATTTATCAATCACGATTGGCATACATCCTTCAAATGGGATAGGTAATATAATGCTCTAACTAAGAGACTTATATTAGTTTGTTGCTCTAAGCTAATAGAGTCTACACTCCCCTAATAGTACTGCCCTAAGGTTATCATCATTAAAAGGATATATAGATATATTATTCAAGTCTTGTATTGATTTTTTTCATCATTAACAGATTTACATCATTCCTCATTCTTTATATTTCAAGCTATCGATTAGGTGTGAGACCATCAAGAGAATTACTAAACTTGATAGAACCTCTCACATTTTGGGTATCCACTAAGGTATCGATACCTTCTTCAAACATGTTTTTGATTTAAAGTTTACATGTGCAAAGTTAATATAATGCTCTATCTAGAGACTTATACTAAACAATGGTTTTTTGTCATAAGCCCTTGTAGTCTACACTCCCCACTTAATAGTAGTGCACACAGGTTGCCATCATTTTCAAGATATATTCATATATTGCTCAATTTTTAAAATCATATTCATCATAATCAATATATCCATACCCTTTATTGGATATCATGTTATCACCCAGCTGTGAGATCTTTGAAAGAATTACTAAGTTCGATAAAACCTATCAATTATCAACACTCTTCTTTGTACTTTGAGTTATCAACCAGTTGTGAGATCTTTGAGAAAATCACTAAGTTCAATATCAACTCTCAATTATCATGCATCCAATTGGGTATTGCTTCATTCGTAATTCTTTTTTTTGACCTAAAGATTAGTAGTGGTTTGCTAGTGTTTTGATCTTTTTATTTGAGGTAAACCTAAAATGTGGGCTCCCAATTTCTTGTAATTTAGTGTTGAATGGTGCACAAGGCATGCACTTCAGAGGTTTCCTTCATGTAATGTCATATCATCCACTATGCCTCAAGTCTTAGTAGATTGATAAATATATGGTTTGTGTCAACAAAGGCAACTTATGTTGAGTAATATGGTTAACCTTTAGGTTAGTAAAAGAGACTTTGATACATCCTTGAAGTATGCAAACATAAAGTGCAACAAAGGTCTAACTAACATCCTAATGGATGATCCATGTTATGACCAACATAATGTTAAGAAAACCTGAAAAAACTAGGTAGCATGCAATTTAGGGTAAAACCCCAAAACTAAAAAGCTTCACAAATAAAACTCATTTGGTCTTAGGGCATAAAAGCCATGAAAATCCTATAAAATTTAGTTTTAGACATTGTATGCAAAAATGACCAACATAGCAATGTGACACCTCAAACCCTCATCATGAAAATAGAGAAAATGATCATACTCATCCAATTAGACAAAACTAGCAAATAGAAATAGAGGGGAACAATAGTTCTCACCCTCCTAACAAATGACTACCAAAAATCAAAGTATAAATGGAGGATAAACAATAAAATAGGAGACTCCTACATCATAGCCAAAAGTGGAAATTGGAAATTTGAACCATAAAATGAAAATCTCACAAAAGTAGCCAAAAATCATGGCAATCCAAGGTTTGTCAAAGCTTGATCCAATGAGATCAATCCCGCACTCATAGCTCCCACAACCAGAAAAATAGTAATTCCTCATGAAGAGGACTTTGATTTTTCCTCTCAAACTTTATATTTCAAAAGTGAGAAGTGGGGAATTAATTTCCTCTTTGGATACTTATTCACTTTTTGAGTAAATAAATTGATTAGAGTGAATAACTAGGAAAACTAGTTAAGAACTAAATCAACCCAAATAAAAAAAGGCTATTCCAAATAATTGGAATTCATCTATGACAAAGCCATCCCCGTGCATAACATCCCAAACTACCAACTAGACAATCGAAGTTGTCTTATAAGGACATCACTACTAAAGTGTAATAACATAATAAGAACAAGAAACCTAACATGCTAATCCAATAAGAAATAGATACTCCAACTAAGAAATTAACATCAACTAGTCATATGCTAAACATTATATGAACAAAAAATAAAACATGCCAACAAGTAAAGCAATAGATATTCCAACTAATCAAATCACATCATCTAATCATATGCTAAACATCATAATATAGGAATGCATCAAATAACTAACATCATCTAAACATGATATCCAAGCACTTCAATGAAAGCATAAGTGACAAGAAAGCATACTCTAGAACCCAAAGTATCATGTGAAGACATCCAACAATGGTCACACTACAACAATAGATTGTCTTTGTACACTGGTCCCTAGTAGTGGTGAATGTATATTGCTCAAGTCTTGTAATAATTTTTATCATCATTAATAGATCAACATCACTCATCCATTTCTTATATTTTAGGCTATCGGCTAGACGTGAGACCACCGAGAGAATTACTAAGCTCCATACAATCATTCACTTTTCAGGTATCCACTAAGGTATTGATAATAACTTTTTCAAACATGTTTCTGATTTAAAGTTTACATGTGCAAAGGTAATATAATGCTCTGGCTAGAGATTTATACTAAACAACAAATTTTTGCCCTAAGCCCTTAGAGTCTACACTTCCCTATTTATTACAAGTGCATAAATATTGGCATAATTTTTAGGATATATAAATATATTGCTTAATTCTTGTAATCATAATCACCATAATCAATAGATCCATTGCCTTTATTGGATTTTAGGCTATTAGCTAGGAGTGAGATCCTCGAAAGAATTACTAAGTTCGATACAACCTATTAGTTATCAACACCCTTCTTTGTATTTTAGGATATTGACCAGCTGTGTATCTTTTAAAGAATCAATAAGTTCAATATCAGCTCTCAATTATCATGCATCTAGTTGGGTATTGCTTCATTCGTAAGTCTTGTTTTGTACCTAAAGATTAGTAGTGATTTTTTAGTGTTTTGATATGTTTATCTAAGATAAACATAAAATGTAGAATCCCAAATTTTCTCATAATTTAATGTTGAATGGTGCATAGGGTGTGCACTCTTGAGATTTCCTTCATGTAATATGTGTGCTTCAGAGATTTCATTCATGTAATGTCATATCGTCCACTATGCCCCAAGTCTTAGCAAGTTGATAAACATATGGTTTGTGTCAAGAGAGGAATCTTTATGTTAAGTAATATGGTTAACCTTTAGGTTAGTAAAAAAGACTTTGATACATCCTCGAAGTATATAACTATTCAAAATTTCTAATTTTCAAGTGATGTATCTAGGAAGCCTAGGTAGGAGGTTTTTCCCTAAAATATTGGAACAATCAAGGATGCAACTATTGACAAGCTGAATAGTTGCATACATCGAGGACATATCAAAGTCTCTTTTACTAACCTAAAGGCTAACCATATTACTCAACATAAAGTTGCCACTATTGACACAAACCATATATTTATCAATCTGCTAAGACATTGGGGATATAACATTGTTATAATCATAAGTACTATGTATGAAACTTATATTGTAATGCAAAAGTATTGGTGCTAAGGTTCACACAAAGAAGTGCAATAATCCATGCAAATATTTGTAGAGAACCACACGAAACTTCCACAATCTCGCATGAGGAAGTAAAATCTTGAACAAGGAACAATAATAGCATACTAGGAAAACAAGGAACATAAAGCAAGAAAAGACAATTCCTCCACACTAGGGAATACCAAATCCACAAATCAAGGTGTAGACACTCAAACATAATATCTAAAAGATAGATTCTATATCTAACCATCTAAACATAGCAGTGAAGTAAATAAACTAAAAGAAACATCACAATGCACTGAAACAACAAACTAAGTGTGCAATTCCTCCCAATTATAATAGCATCATGAGACCTTGAGGGTCCTAGCCATCACCCATTGTAACATCTCAAATTTCCAACTCGATAGTCAAAGTTGTCTTATGAGGACATCACTACTAAAGCATAATAACATCATAAGAATAGGAAATCAAACATGTTAATCCAATAAGCAGTAGATACTCCAACTAAGAAATTAACATCATCTAATCATAAGCTAAACATTATAGGAATAGGAAAGCTAACATGCTAACAAGTAAAGCAATAGATATTCCAACTAATCAAATGACATCATCTAATCATATTGTAAACATCATAATATAGGAATGCATCAAATAACTAACATCACCTAAACATCATATCCAAGCACTCCAATGAAAGCATAAATCACAAGAAAGCATACTTTAGAACCCAAAGTATCAAGTAAAAATATCTAGCAATGGTCACACTGGGATAATAGACCATCTTTGTACACTGATCCCTAGCAGTAGTGAAGGTAGTTATGCTTCCAAACCATGTGAGACATATAGGTCTACTTCCACCATGTTGATGGGGATAATGATCCAACCACAAACACATGTAAAGAAAATGTCCATGTCTAACACTCATGTCAGATAGTAGTAAGGATTGTAACCAAGATTATGAGATAATGCAAGTACAACAAGTCACCGGTCAGACCCTCTATGGATAACTATGCAGGTACTCTAGTGGAGTTCCATTACCTGCCATTGGGTGGTGCAAGTACTTCAAGCCTTTGATCAATTCCCTCAGGAGGCTAGACTTGAAAAGTATCTTTGATCAACTCCTGCAGGAGGCAAGATACTATGCCTTTAATCAACTCCCTTAAGAGGCCATAGACACACATCTTGGATCAACTCCCTAAGGAGGCCACGCACACACCTCTTCAATCAACTCCCTCAAGAGGCTAGGTGTTTCATATATTATTTTTTCATTAAGTTTTAGTACCCATTTATTAATTTAGTTATCACTTGTTAGAACCTCTTTATGTTACATTATTGGCCATTTCTGAGCCAGAATACATGAGAGATGCCACTCCATATATCTACCCTACATACCCATGCTCATCACACGATGAGTGCCCAAAGGAAATGCAAGTTTCTAACCCAACCTCAATGAACATACTCCATCCAAATGCAACCAGGAGTTCAAGCCTCGCAAATCACCTAACACACAAATGTGTTCATGTGTGGTGCACCATCATGAATATCAAAAAATAAGGGTTGGATGAGAACACAAGCAAAGTAACACTCAACTGAATACAAGCTTAGGAGTACAAATTCTACACAAATCCCAATAAACCAATAAAACCATACATCATTAACTCACTTAACCAGCCTCAATCTTAGAGTATGGATTCTACACCAATCCCAATGATGCAACAAAACCAAACATCATAAACTCACTCAACCAACCTCAATCTAGGAGTATGGATCCTATACAAATCCTAGTGACTAAAAAATAACCACAAGGGCTCAAACGAAACAATAACAGTAGGTATAAAATCACTCAATCGAACACAATACCAAGAGTAAAAATGTGGCACACATCCCAATGCAAACATAAAAGTGCAACAATGGTCTAACTAACATCCTAATAGATGATCCATGTCCATGACCAACATAATGCCAAGAACACCAAAATTTAAAACTTTGCAAATAAAACTCATTTGGTTTTAGGGCACAAAAGCTATGAAAATCCAATAAAATTCAGTTTTGGACACCGTATGCAAAAATGACCAGCATAACGATGCAAAACCCAAAAACCTCATCCCAAAATAGAGAAAAAGTTCATACCTATCTAAACAGATAGAACTAGCAAATAGAAATGGATAGGAAGACTAGTTCTCAACCTCCTAACAAATGACTACCAAAAACCAAAGTAGAAACAGAGATGAAACAATAAAATGGAAGACCAGTACCTTATATCCAAAAGGGAAAAATGGAGCTAAACCAATAAAACTTGACAATCCCATGCTCGTAGCTCCCACAATGAATAGAACAAAAATTTCTCATGAAGAGGATTTTGGGTTTTACTCTCAAACTTGATAATTCAAAAGTGAGAAGTGAGGAATTAATTTCCTCTTTAGAATTCATCTATGGAAAAGCTGTCAAAATTTAAAATTACATAAAATAAAGCCTGAAAACCCCTTAAACCAAAATCACAGAAAAACTTAAAGACTTTCATGACAAATGTGAACCTCTAAATGCATAGACACCCTCACAAGTCTAATCACATAATGCAAATGAGTCTGGATTTAATCAAATCACTAGAGGATTTTTTTAACACTTAAATAAGGTATGTTGACCATACATGGATGACATGGGTAAAATATGAGCAGCTAAATTACTAACTCCATGTGCTACTGCCAAGGATATAAATCCTACACACTAAACAACATGATCAAGTGAAATTTCTTATAATAATATAGTTGATGTGATAAATGCACTAAATCACCTAATTTAACCATTCATTTAATTATATTGAAATATTCCATTTACATCACTCGCTTTCACACAAAGCATCACAAAGCAATATCACCAGGGTTGCGTCCACTAGGATGACTTACAAAATTATATTGGAAGAGGTACTACATCATCCCCCCCAAAGACTAGGCTTACTCCTAGAAGCTTGCAATCCAAAAATAGAACCCAAGCACCACAAGTGCCCAAACACAATCCAACTAATCAAAAAAACTTCATCTAGCCACAACTCAACCCCGTAAGACAAGATAAACACTCAAAATCCTAGTTGCAAAAGAATGCAACAATAGAATGTCCATAACCGCAAGAGAGGAGGCATGTTGACACACCATTTATCTAGATAAATGATAAAAATAATATTCCTATTCCACATACTCTCATTTAACCTAACCAACATTAAGTCACCCTTCTTACAAGAAGATAAGAACAATAGTAACCAAGATTTTAACAACTAGTAGAAAGACTAAATAACCATTTAACACTTATACACCTTTTATCGACTTTCTTTCTCCTTCATAGAAATATTGTGTTTAACCACATTGAACCAAATAGCATTTTCATAAAAACTTACATTTATAATAAACACACCAATATTTCCTACGCAATATTATCCCATCTACATACTATTAGTGGTCTAAAATGGACATTATAGAGTCACAACACACAACTAGGCAGTAGCAAAAGACATTCATAATAGTCACCAACAAACATAATGAAAAATCCCAAATGGGGGAATTATCAATTCCAAAAGTAAGTCTCAAAAATGTGCATAGTTCAACAATAAACCAAGTGTGACAATAGCCACAAAGAGAGCAGTATAGAAATTTTGATTACTAGTCCAAGAGAGGCAATATTAAAAATCAATGCTAGCCCAACAACATGAGGAAAGTACCTTCAGCCAAATAAAATAAGGCATTAATTGAATTACTTTACATGTGATGACTGAGAATAGTCACATAAGAGGGATAAACCAAAGAATGAAAACCAAAGATGACATTAGAACACAAAAACTTTGATCTATTGAAGCAAGGAAACACTAACATTCCTAAAGGGTACTCAAAAGTCCAAATTATGTTCTCTAAAGAACAACAGAGATGCTCCTTTTTTTTTCACAAGAGAATCTACAATTGACACTCTCACACAAGAAAGTACACAAAACCATGTGAGGAAACACCATCTTGTATGAGGAAGTGTTGGGTTCAATAGCCAAAAGCACTACACCAATGCTAAGGTTTGTGTGAGGAAGTGCAATAAGCCATGTGAGGAACTACAAAAAACCATGCGAAACTTCCACAATCTCACGTGAGAAAGTATAATCTTGCATGAGAAATAATAACACCATATCAAGCAAGGAAGTGTTGGACATAGTAGCCAAAAGCACTAAACTAGTGTTGAGGTTCATGTGAGGAAGTGCAATAAGCCACATAAGGAACTATAGAGAACCATGCAAAACTTCTACAATCTCACGCGACAAAGTATAATCTTGTACAAAGAACCATAATAGTATACTAGGAAAATAAGGAATAGAAAGAAAGAAAAAATAGTTTCTCTACACAAGGGAGTACCAGATCCACAAATCTTCTAATGATTTTTGTCATCAACAATAGATTGATGTTATTCCTCCATTCCTTGGATTTTAAGCTATCAGCTAGGTGTGAGACCACTAAGATAATTACTAAGCTTGATACAACCCCTCACTTTTCAAATATCCATTAAGGTATCATACCTACTTCAAACATGTTTTTGATTTCAAAGTTTACATGTACAAAGGTAATATAATGTTGGATAGAGACTTATACTAAACAACAATTTTTTGGCCTAAGCCATTGGAGTCTACACTCCCCATTTATTAGTAGTACACAGAGGTTGCCATCATTTTTAGGATATATTGATATATTGCTTAATTCTTGTAATTGTATTTGTCATAATCAAGAGATCCACACCCTTTATTAGATTATGGGCTCTCAGCCAAGTGTGAGATACTCGAAAGAATTACTAAGTTTGATACAAATTATTAGTTATCAACACCATTGTTTTTATTTTGGGCTATCGATTAGCTATGAGATCTTTGAGAGAATCACTAAGTTCAATATCAACTCTCAGTTATCATGCATCTAGTTGGGTATTTCTTCATTGGTAAATCTTCTTTTTTACTTAAATATTAGTAGTGGTTTGCTAGTGTTTTGTTCATTTTATTTAAGGTAAACCTAAAATGTGAGATCCCAATTTAGTGTTGAATGTTGCATAGGGCATGCATTCTAGACTTTTCCTTCATGTAATGTCATATTATCCACTATGCAGTCTTAGTAGGTTCATAAATATATGGTTTGTGTCAATAGAGGAAACTTTATGTTGAGTAACATTGTTGGCCTTTAGGTTAGTAAATAAGACTTCGATACATCCTCAAAGTATGTAACTATTCAAATTTTATCTTTTTCAAGTGATGTATCTAGGAAGCCTAGAGAGAATCTTTTCCCCTAAAATACTAGAAAAATCAAGGATGGGGTTATCAACTAGCTAAATAGTTTCATACATCGAGGACATATCAAGTTCTCTTTTACTAACCTAATGGCTAACCATATTACTCAACATAAAGTGTCCACTATTGACACAAATCATATATTTATCTATTTGCTAAGACATTGGGGCATAGTGAATGGTATAAAATTGTTATAGTCATAAGTACTTGTTAGTTAACAGATTGTCCTCCAAGAAAATGCATGTAAATATGACCCTGAATGCCCAAGTAGGAGGATTAATCAGCACCAATAGTTGGATAGGTTATCATTGGATTGATAACCCTCCTTTGAATTTTTATCAGGTACAGCTCCCTGTGCAAGATATACAATGAATTGATTGTGGATGCTTTTGACCAGAAAGCACAAAAGGATTTAAAACATCTACTTGTAAACATAGGGTAGATGTAGGAAAACTAAATAACTACAAGAAATTAAATGGTAAATGACACAAATTCCATTCACCTTGACATGCTACAAGGATGAATTCAAGAAATGTGTTTTCCATCTTCTTCAGAAAGTGTACAAAAAGAGTTATGAAGATGTCTTGCAATCTGAATGTATACAGGAAACAACAATAGTAAAGTACATTTAGAGAAAACCAAAGTGACACAAAGTTCACAATTAGTGGAAAGAGGATTGATCAAACTCAAAGTTTTGATAAACAATCAACTTTCAAGTCTCCCTTCCCTAAAGCATAAAAGATGCAAAGACCTTATTATGCATTTGCAATTACAATCATCATTATAGAAAGTTGAAACTCCTCCTCTGCATTACATAAACAACTCACAACTCTCCTACTTTCTAACACATAGTTCAAAAAGAGAAAAGAAACCCTGGCTCTATTCCCTATAACCTCCACAAGAAAATGGGAAATTTAATGAAAGTTTCTCTCCGCCCAAAGTTTGTAGTCTCCGAGGGAAAAGATGGAACCCCTTTTACACTTTTTCTGAGACATATTTATCTTTTTCCCTATTGTCAGTGGTTGTTTAGTTTCATAAATGATTCTTGAAAAACTCTTTGACTTCCTCTGAATATCTAAGTATCTTTAAATTTAATGGTACCCCCCTTTGTCATAATTCCAAGTCATTATAATTTTAATGATCTGTTAGGAATCCTTTGGCAAAAATTGAAATATTTTATCTCTTGACCTTCCATTGATGGCTCTTTCAAGTTTTATAATTGAATTACCTTTTTGAAAGCACAGTTCCATGTGTAACTATCTTTCAATTAAGGCTATAAACATCCATGGGAATGCAATCTTTATCATTAAAAGAAACATTTGTTTTTAAAATTAACTGATGCAGCTTCATATACTTGAGCACATATGTACCTTCTCAAAACATCTTCAACATTTGCTCCACTTTCTATCAAGATATATTATGTGAATTGTCGCATTAATGCCCAATTCAGGCATCTAACATTAACCATTCTTCTATGATATGGATGTTCAAAACCAAGCCTTAAGTGTTGTTTGCTGACCTTTTGGCTATTCACATGGAAGCATTGATGTTTGATCAGAGAGGACTTTACCAACATGGGTGTTAAGTTGAACACAAATTTTGAACCATTCTGAACTAACAAATCTACATTTTTTAACCCATTTGAACTGTCGAACCGCTTTGAACTACTTTGAACCAAGTTTGAAGTATTTCAGAGAGGTTCAAAACCTAAAACTAAAAATTCAAAAACTAGTTCCACATGTGTACCAATAGTACTATGTCTAAAACTTATCTTTTAAGGTATAAGTATTGTTACTGAGGTTTGTGTGAGGATGTGTAGAGAACTATGCTAGACTCCCACAATCTCACACAACAAAGTACAATCTCATGTAAGGAACCATAACAACATACTAGGAAAACAAGGAACAAAAAGCAAGAAAAGATAGTTCCTCCACTTCAAGGAGTATCAAATCCATAAATCAAGGTGTAGACACTCAAACATAATATCTGAAAGATGGAAAATGCATCTAACCATATAAACATAGTAGTGAAGGAAATGAACTGAAAGAAAACATCACAATACACTGAAATAACAAACTAAGTTCATAGTTCCTTCCAACCATAATAGCATCATGAAACCTCGAAGGTCGTAGCCACTCCTTATGCATAACATTCCAAACTGCCAACTAAGTTTTCTTATGAGGACATCACTACTAAAGTGCAATAACATAATAAGAATAGGAAACCTAACATGCTAATCCAATAAGTAATCGATACTCCAACTAAGAAATCAACATTATCTAATCATATACCAAACATTATACATGTAATCACCTAAAAATTTTCATCTAGACTATTAGCTCCCTTCTCAGCATTTTGGCTAAATTAATTTAATCATTTATCTAGACCAAATTGCTAATAATCAATTTATTTGATTATAACCTATAGTTTGACTATGCTATCCTAAGTTCATTATTTGATTAAAAGAACATGTCCCCTTTTAATTAAATAAAACACCCCATTTTTCTAACCCACTTAAAGTACACACATAAAGTTCTTTTTCTATTTTATAATTAAAAGAAAAGGCTTTGTGATTTTTGTCTTATATGACAAGTCAACTTATATTCTATTGGTTGACTTGTGTGTGCACATGGGTCACTCCTCTTTTTAAATTCTACCGTTGATCATCCACCATCTTCATCTTCATCTCTACCATCCGTACAACTTTAAAAGGGAGAGAGCTTTCCCCCTCAAAGGATCAATCCTCATTTTGAATATTGTTATGCTGCAGGTTTTCTAACAGGTTTCTTTGGAGCTTTGTGGAGAACTTCTATTTCTTGTCTACATTCTCTCATACCATAGCATTTTAGCTTAGATTAATGTTGCATGTTAGTTTAGCTTCTATTTTGCAATAATCTATCTCACATAGCTTAATATTTGGATTGTAACACTCTCATCCATGCTTAGAATAGCTGCACTTTTCATATTTATTCTAGTTTAATCTTTAGTTGCATTGCATTCTTGAGGAACTCCTTGGGGCATTTGCATTCTTGCATCTTGTCTTTGGAACCTCCCATTGCATGGTTTACTCGCAAGAAGAGTATCTCTAAAGCTCATCTGAGAGCCCTTAAACTTGAAATACACTTTCTTGCACTCTGTGGATAGGGAGCTCTAAGCCAACATCCAAGCATTTTGAACTCATGGAATCATTTGGATAGAATGGTTTAGAGCGTGACACATTTCTAGTGTACAATACAAACATAAAATCTAACATGCTAACAAGTAAAACAATAGATATTCCAACTAATCAAATTACATCATCTAATCTTATGCTAAACATCATAATATAGGAATGTGTCAAATAACTAACATCATCTAAACATGATATCCAAGCATTCCAATGAAAGCATAAATCATAAGAACACATACTCCAGAACCCAAAGTATCAAGTGAAAAAATCCAACATCAGTCACATTGGGACAATAGATCATCTCTGTACACCGGTCCCTAGTAGTGGTGAAGGTGTTTTTCTCAAGTCTTCTAATGATTTTTTTCATCAACAATAGATTGACATCATTCCTCTATTCCTTGGATTTTAGGCTATCAGCCAGGTGTCAGACCACCGAGAGAATTACTAAGCTTGATACAACCTCTCACTTTTTGGATATCCACTAATGTATCGATACATACTTTAAACATGTTTATGAATTAAATTTTACATGTGCAAGGGTAATATAATGCTGGCTAGAGACTTATACTAAACAACGGTTTTTTGTCCTAAGCCCTTGGAGTCTACACTCCCAATTTAGTAGTAGTGCACAGAGGTTGCCATCATTTTTAGTATATATTGATATATTGCTCAATTCTTGTAATCATATTTGTCATAATCAATAGATCCACACCCTTTATTGGATTTTGCGCTATCAGCCAGGTGTGAGATCCTTGAAAGAATTACTAAGTTTGACACAACCTATTAGTTATCAACACCCTTCTTTGTATTTCAGGCTATAGATCAGCTATGAGATCTTCAAGAGAATCACTAAATTCAATATCAACTCTTAGTCATCACACATCCAATTGGGTATTGCTTCATTCTTAAGTCTTGTTTTTGACCTAAAGATTAGTAGGGGTTTGTTAGTGTTTTGATCTTTTTATTTAAGGTAAACCTAAAATGTGGGATCCCAAATTATTGTAATTTAGTGTTGAATGGTACACAGAGCATGCACTCTAGAGGTTTCCTTCATATAATGTCATATCATCCATTATGCCCCAAGTCTTAGCAGGTTGATAAATATATGGTTTGTGTCAATAGAGGCAATTTTATGTTGAGTAATATTGTTAGCCTTTAGATTAGTAAAAAGGACTTTGATACATCCTCGAAGTATGTAACTATTCAAAATTTATCATTTTCATGTGATGTATTTGGAAAGCCTAGGGAGGAGATTTTTGCCTAAAATGCTAGACAAATAAAGGATGCGGCAATTGACCAACTGAATAGTTGCATACATCAAGGATGTATCAAAGTCTATTTTACTAACCTAAAGGCTAACCATATTATTCAACATAAAGTTGTCATTGTTGACACAAACCATATATTTATCAATCTGCTAAGACATTGGGGCATAGTAAATGATATAACATTGTTAAAATCATAAGTACTAAGTCTAAAACTTATATTGTAAGGCATAAGTACTAGTGCTAAGGTTCATGCGAAGAAGTGCAATAATCCATGCAAGGATTTGTAAATAACCACATGAAACTTCCACAATCTCGTGCAGGGAACCATAACAAAAATCCAAGAAAATAAGGAACATAAAGTAAGAAAAGATTATTCCTCCACTCTAGAGAGTACTGAATCCACAAATCAAGGTGTAGACACTCAAACGTAATATCTGAAAGATGGAAACTATATCTAACCATCTAAACATAGCAGTGAAGTAAATAAACTAAAAGCAACACAATGCACTAAAACAAAAACTAAGTACATGGTTCCTCCCAACTATAATAGCATCAAGAGACCTCAAACGTCCTACCCATCCCCTGCACATAACATTCTAAACAACCAACTCGATAGTCAAAGTTGTCTTATGAGGACGTCACTACTAAAGTGTAATAACATCATAAGAACAAGAAATCTAACATGCTAATCTACTAAGCAATAGATACTCCAACTAATAAATTAACATCATCTAATCATATGCTAAAAATTATAGGAACAATAAATCTAAAATGCTAACAAGTAAAACAATAGATATTCCAACTAATCAAATCACATCATTTATTCATATGCTAAACATTATAATATTGGAATGCATCAAATAACTAACATCATCTAAACATGATATCCAAGCATACCAATGAAAGCATAAATCATAAGAAAGCATACTCCAGAACCCAAAGTATTAAGTGAAGACATCCAATAATGGTCACACTGAGACAATAGACCATTTATGAACACTGGTCCACAACAGTGATGAAGGTAGATGTGCTTCCCAACCACGTGAGACCCATAGGTCCACTCCCATCATGTTGATGGAGATAATGATCCAACCACAAGCACACATAAAGAAAAATTCCATTGCTAACACTCACACTAGATAGTAGTAAGGACTACAACCAAGATTATGAAATAATGCAAGTACAATAGGTCACCAATTAGACCCTCTATGGATAACTATGCAGGGACTCTAGTGGAGTGTCATTACTTGCCATCAGGTAGCGCAAGTTATTCAAGCCTTTGATCAACTCCATTGGGAGGCTAGACTTGGAATGTATCTTCGATCAACTCCTACAAGAGGCCAAATACTATGCCTTCAATCAACTCCCTCAAGAGCCTATACACACACACCTTCAATCAACTCCCTTGGGTGGCCAAGTGTTTCAAATCTTATTTTTTCATTAAATTTTAGTACCCATTTATTAATTTAGTTATCACTTGTTAGAACCTCTTTACGTTACCTTTATAGCCATTTCTAGGCTAGAGTATAGAGAGAAGTCACTCTACACATCTACCATACATATGCATGCTCATCACATGATGAGTGCCCAAAGGCAATGCAAGTTCCCAACCAAACCCCAATGAACATAACTTCACTAAAATACAACTAGAAGATCAAGCCTCACAAGTCAGCCAAAAAATGTATGTGCATGTGTTCATATGTGGCACACCACCATCACAAAGATCATAAAATAAGGGTTGGATGAGAACACAAGAAAAGTCACACTCAACTAAATACAAGCTTGAGAGTACAAATTCTACACGAATGACAATGCACTAATCAAACCATACATCATGAACTCACTCAACCAGCCTCAATATGGGAGTATGGATTCTACACAAATCTCAATGATGCAATAAAACTAAACATCATGAACTCACTTAGCCAATCTCAATATGGGAGTATGGGTCCTACACAAATCCTAGTGTCCACAAATAACCACAAGGGCTGAAAAGGAATAATAACACCAGGTATAAAACCACTCAACCAAACACAACATTAGGAGTAAGAATGTTACATGCATCCCAATGCAAACATAAAAGTGCAAAAATGGTCTAACTGATATCCTATAGAATGATCCATGTCCACAACAAACATCATGCCAAAAAAATAGAGAAAACTTGGTAGTATGCAAATCAAGGCAAAACCCCAAAACTAAAAAGCTTCAAAACTAAAATGAATTTGGTCTTAGGGCACAAAAGCTATGAAAAGCCAATAAAATTTAGTTTCAGACACTGTATGCAAAAATAACCAACATAAAAGTGTGAAATCCAAAACCCTCATCTCAAAAATAGAGAAAAACATTCATACTTGTCCAACTAGGCAGAACTAACAAATAGAAACCAAGGGGAACACTAGTTCTCAGCCTCCTAACAAATGGCTACGAAAAATAGAAGTTGAAATGGAACTAAAATGATAAAATGGAAGAGCCCTACCTCATAGCCAAAAAGGTAAAATGGGAATCTTTACCATAAAATTAAAATCTCATAGAAGTAGCCAAAAATCACAACAATCCAAGGTTTCCCCAAGCTAGATCTAACGAGACTAATCTCACGACTATCTCACACCCATAGCTCTCACAATGAACATAATAGTAATTTCTTATGAAGGGGATTTTGTGTTTTACCCTCAAACTTTATAATTCAAAACTAAGAAGTGAAGAATTAATTTCCTCTTTAGATACTCACTTTTCGAGTGAATAATCGATTAGAGTGAATAACTAGGAAAACTAGTTAACCCCGAATCAACCCAAATGAAATTAGGCTATTCCAGGTAATTGGAATTAATCTATGGAAAAGCTGACAAAAATTAAAATCCAATAAAATAAAGCCTGAAAACCCCTTAAAACAAAATCACAGAAAACCTTAAAGACTTTCATGTTAAATGCTAACCTCTAAATGCATAGACACCCTCACAAGTCTAATCACATAATGCAAATGAGTTTGGATTTAATCAAATCACTATAGGGTTTAATTTAAACACTTAAATAAGACACGTTGACACTACAGGGATGACATGGATAAAATATGAACAACTAAATCACTAACTCTATGTGCCACTATTAGGGTTATAAATCTTGCATGCTAAATAGCATGATCAAGTGCAACTGCATATAATAATATAGCCAAAATGGTAAATGCATTAAATCACCTAATTTAACCATTTATTTAATTATACTAAAATAATCCAATTACATCACTCATTTTTACATAAAGCATCACAAAGCAATATCACCAAGGTTGTATCCACCAGAATAACTTACAAAAATCTATTGGGAGAGGCACTACATCATCCCCCCAAAGACTAGGCTTACTCCTGGAAGCCTACAATCCAAAAATAGAACCCAAGCACCATAAGTGCCCAAACATAATCCAACTAATCACAAAAAACTTCATCTAGCCACAACTCAACCCCATAAGACAAGATAAACACTTAAAATCCCAGTTGCAAAAGAATGCAACATTAGAATGTCCATAACTACAAGAGAGGAGGAATGTTGACACACCATACATCCAAATAAATGATACAAAGAATATTCTCAAGTCACATACTCTCATTTAACCTAACCAACATTAAATCACCCTTCTTACAAGTAGTTGAGAACAATAGAAACCAAGAGTTTAACAACTAGCAACATGAATAAACAACCATTTAACACTTATACACCTTTTATCAACTTTCTTTCTCTTCATAGAAATATTGTGTTTATCCACATTGAACCTAACAACATTTTTATAAAACCTTACATTTTTAACAAACACACCAGTATGTTCTCTACAATGTTATCCCTTGTACATACTATCATTGGTCTAAAACGGACATGATAGAGTCACAACACACAATTGGGCAGTAGTAAAATACATTCAAGATATTCACCAAGAAATATAATGAAAAATCCCAAGTGGGCGAATTATCAATTCCAACAGTAAGTCTCAAAAATGTGCATAGTTCAACAATAAATCAAGAGTGACAACAGCCAAGAAGAGAGAAATAGAGAAATTCTGATGACTAGTCCAAGAGAGGCAAATACTGAAAACCAGTGCTAGCCCAACAACATGAGGAAACTACCTCTAGCCAAATAAAATAAGGCATCAATTAAATTACTTTAGAAGTGATGACTGAGAATAATCACACAAGAGGGATAAATCACCACATAATGCTAACGAATACATTGACATAGCATTGTTAGAGAACACACTCATGCACATCAAACAATGCACCATCAATAACCTCAAGCATATGCATCACAACAATTTTCTTAATTCTTTCCATGTAATGTAACATTTAGATATGCCACAGTTTTACTACAACATTTCACAAGCTTACTAAATAAGCAATTTGGGGACGTAAGTCATTAACCCAAATGATCTTAACATAACAACTACTTCTCTTTCAAAGATTTACAATATAGACTCATGTATTTTAACAAAGGGAAACTATTTCATTACTATAATAAATTACAAATATATTTCATTTCTTCCCTTACAAAAGGAGAGAACACAAAGAATACAATGTACCTTACTCCACAAGGAGAAACAAAAGAGGTGGCCAAAGCCAACACATGGACACTAATCGATGGCTCCATCTAAGAGGACCGCACAAGCAATCATCCATGCTAAGACACATTGATTTCATCTACAAAAAAAGAAAGACTCACTTCCTTCTTGTCATATTGCTCTAGTCACATCTAATGGACAAGCAAGTCCATCATAAGTAGATACCAAAGCAAAAAAACTCACAAGCTCTCACCAACACATTCACACTCACACTACACAGCATCAACCATATGGACAACATATACAAAGAGATCCTAATGTTTGAACATGGGCTCTAATACTAGATGTAATGCCCTACCCAGAGATCCTTGGAACAAGGATAAGTAAAAGCCAAGATATTTATTTTAAAAACAAGTATGGATGCACATGACATACAACATATGAGAATCAAAAAAATTGTAATGGAAAACTCCACCAACAATACTAGCAACCAACAAATCTCCAAATGTAACTACCTAATTGGCATGACCAAACTGAATAATAAAAACTAAAGACACCATTAGAATACAAAATCTTTGATTTTTCGAAGCATAGAACCACTAACATTCCTAAAGTGTACTCAAAAGTCCAAATTGTGTTCTCTGAAGAACAGCTAAGATGCTCCCTATTTTTTGAACGAGAGAATCTACAATTAACAGTCTCGCATGAGAAATTACCTCTTCATGCAAGAAAGTACATAGAACCATGCAAAGAAAAACCATCTTACATGAGGAAGTGTTGTGTTCAGTAGCTAAAAGCACTACACTTGTGCTGAGGTTCATGCAACAAAGTGCAAGAAGCCATGAGAGTAACTATAGAGAACCATGCAAATTTCCACAATTTCATGTGAGTGTAATCACCTAAAAATGGTCATCTAGACTATTAGCCCCCTTCTCAGCATTTTGGCTAAATTAATTTAATCATTTATCTAGACCAAATTGCTAATAATCAATTTATTTGATTATAACCTATAGTTTGACTATGCTATCCTAAGTTCATTATTTGATTAAAAGAACATGTCCCCTTTTAATTAAATAAAATACCCCATTCTTCTAACCCACTTAAAGTGCACACATAAAGTCCTTTTTCTATTTTGCAATTAAAAGAAAAGGCTTTGTGACTTTTGTCTTATATGACAAGTCAACTTATATTCTATTGGTTGATTTGTGTGTGCACATGGATCACTCCTATTTTCGAATTCCACCGTTGATCATCCACCATCTTCATCTTGATCTCCACCGTCTATACATCTTTAAAAGGGAGAGAGCTTTCCCCATCCATAATCCATCTTTTGAACATTGTTATGCTGCAGGTTTTCTAACAGGTTTTCTTTGGAGCTTTGTGGAGAACTTCTCTTCCTTGTCTACATTCTCTCATCCATGGCATTTTAGCTTAGATTCATGTTGCATGTTAGTTTAGCTTCTATTTTGCAATAATCTCTCACATAGCTTAATATTTGGATTGTAACACTCTCATTCATATTCTAGCATAGTTGCATTTGACATTCGCATTCTAGCTTAATCTTCATTTGCATTGCATCCTTGAGGAACTCCTTGGGACATTTGCATTCTTGCATCTTGTCTTTGGAACCTCCCATTGCATGGTTTACTAGAAAGAAGAGTATCTCTAAGGCTCATCTGAGAGCCTTTTTATTCTTGAAATATACTCTCTTGCACTCCATGGATAGGGAGCTCTAAGCCGGCATTCAAGCATTCCAAACTCATGGAATTGTTTGGATAGAAGGGTTTAGAGTGGGAATCACCCTAAACCCTAAACCCTAAACCCTTTTCTCGATTGTAATCACTTAAAAATGGTCATCTAGACTATTAGCCCCCTTCTCAGCATTTTGGCTAAATTAATTTAATCATTTACCTAGACCAAATTGCTAATAATCAATTTATTTGATTATAACCTATAGTTTGACTATGCTATCCTTAGTTCATTATTTGATTAAAAGAACATGTCCCCTTTTAATTAAATAAAAGACCCCATTCTTCTAACCCACTTAAAGTGCACACATAAAGTCTTTTTTCTATTTTGCAATTAAAAGAAAAGGCTTTGTGACTTTTGTCTTATATGACAAGTCAACTTATATTCTATTGGTTGATTTGTGTGTGCACATGGATCACTCCTCTTTTCAAATTCCACCGTTGATCATCCACCATCTTCATCTTGATCTCTACCATCCATACATCTTTAAAAGGGAGAGAGCTTTCCCCCTCAATCCATCCTCATTTGAATATTGTTATGCTGCAGGTTTTCTAACAGGTTTCTTTGGAGCTTTGTGGAGAACTTCTATTTCTTGTCTACATTCTCTCATACCATAGCATCTTAGCTTAGCTTTCATTTTTACATGTAGCTTAATCTCACATAGCTTAATAATGGTATAGTAACACTCTCATCCATGCTTAGAATAGCTGCACTTTTCATATTCATTCTAGTTTAATCTTTAGTTTCATTGCATTCTTGAGGAACTCCTTGGGACATTTGCATTCTTGCATCTTGTCTTTGGAACCTCCCATTGCATGGTTTACTAGCAAGAAGAGTATCTCTAAGGCTCATCTGAGAGCTCTTGAACTTGAAATACACTCTCTTGCACTCCGTGGATAGGGAGCTCTAAGCCGGCATCTAAGCATTCCGAACTCATGGAATCGTTTGGATAGAAGGGTTTAGAGTGGGACACTTTCGAGTGTACATTTTTGGCGCCCACCGTGGGGCTTGAATCAAATTTTCAGCTCTATTTGCTTTCATTTCTTATCTCTAGTTTTTTACAGCAGCATATTGGGTCTAATCAAATGCTTTTGTAGAATTATCACTTTGGTTTTAAGGCCAAGCCATAAGTAAATTGGTTTGAAGGCCAAAAACTTAGTTGGTTTAAAGATTTGATCATATCTTTTAAACCGCTTGGAGTTTGGTTCTAAAATTTTTTTTGCAGGTTGGATATATGCTCAAAATGTTTTAGTCCGATTTTCAGAGCATTTTGATGTGATTTTCGGGAGTTATGAGTTTTTCTTTTTTTTTCATAAAAATTCGTTTCTGATCGCAAATCAGTGATTTTTTCAAAAAAACTTACATTTTCAGAAATCGTTTTCAATTCTAATTTGGGTTCTTTCTTTGTGTTTTGAATTTTGAGATTGTATTAAGCATCAAAAACTTGATTTGATAAATTTGTCCTATTTTGACAAAATTGATCTCTAGAGCGCAAATGAAGATATTTTAAAAAAAAATTTGCATTTTTGGAAAGCTCTCTGATTTTTAATAGGGGTCTCTTCTTTTTATTTTCATTTTTGGATAAGAAATCATAGCAAAAAAGTCCAATCTTGTTGACTAGGTCAAAACCAAAGAGTAAAAATGAAAGCATTTGTGATTAACTTGCACTTTCTTTGCATGTACTTGGTTGGAAGATAAATTGGATTTTTGAGGCAACTCACCACTTTTTATTGCAGATTTTTATGTTATTTCATACTAACTTTTGGTGCTAACAAGTTGTGATTACAGGTTGCCATCCTTATGAAAAAAAATTGAAACATTGCATAAAAAGAACGCATGTCAAAGCTTCAAATGCACAAGGGCTACTTACGATTGTTTGCAGGGCTGCCCGAAGCATAAAAACCCAAAATTTCTTGCTTTTTTATTTTCATGTGTGGCATTGAATAATTGTTCATTTTTCATAGGCACATAAAACTTGTGATTGGAGTCTTTTGGTAATAGGAGAATATGCTCTTCACCCTTGTGGTGAATCAGAAATCTTGACTTGCCATTTGGTTTCAAAAGCAAGGGGTAACTGAATCTTCTTGGCATGTTTTGAAAAAAATGATTGGAATAGGAGAGTATGCTCTTCACCCTTGTGGTGAATCAGAAATCTTGACTTTCAAAAGTTGATCCACTCTTTGTGTAGTTAGAATCCTTTAGAGGGCCTGCTCTCGGACAACCTGAGAGGAACGACCCAAGTGGGGACAAGCAGATTACCCGGCTCTTCCAACCCACTATAAACTCAAGGCTACCAAGGACACAAAACTTTGGTAGACATAGTGTTTGTCTTTGCCTAGTGTGATTGCTTATGGGATTTCGACCATAGGGAGATCACTAGGCAAG
Source organism: Cupressus sempervirens (assembly GCA_028749045.1). Classification (NCBI taxonomy): domain Eukaryota; kingdom Viridiplantae; phylum Streptophyta; class Pinopsida; order Cupressales; family Cupressaceae; genus Cupressus; species Cupressus sempervirens. The sequence goes on from CM053791.1 coordinate 385,947,357, forward strand.
AATGCTTAAGGTACTCTTGTGATCGCGAGATCGGTTACTCATCGCAAGGTGAGGTGTCCCGTAATTGGGAGCAAGAGGAACACTATGAATGGAAGCCCTATCTAAAAACCCTAAGTTAGTAACTACCTTTTTTAGCCGCTCAACTTCTTGGTGCAAGGATTGATCCTAGTGGACTACCCGGATCACCCCAAAATTTACACTCACCATATGTGTTCCCTTGGTTATGCTTATGGCATTTCCATGGCAAAGCCAATATCTCTTGTGGGAAACCACTTGGTGTGAGGCAAAGGAGCATCAAGCGTGGGCCAAGTTGTTGAGTAATGAACCATGACTTCTAGGTAGATATTGCTTGATGTGTTCTCGAATGTGGTATACTTGTGAAAATCTTTTGAACATACACATGACAATAATTCTAGGGAATTATTTTGAGATGTCACATATTCTTGTATCATGCAAGGTTGCTTTGTCCCTTGCTTGATTGTTTGAAGACTACTCCATGTGTCAATATCTTGCTTGGAAAGAAATTTCTTTTGAACATCAAATTTACTATGCTATCAATTATTGCCAAACTTTGTCAACCAAGTCAAAATGTCAAATGCAAACATTTTCTTGTGTTGCTTGCTAAGAGGAGTCTCATCATTTGAATTTTCTTTTATATGTCTCTAGTGCTTGAACATGCTTAAAGTGAATCTTTGGTCTTAGTGCTCATGGTCTTCCTATCTTCATGATCTATGTTTGCTTGCTAGTTATCCTTTTGCTAAAATGGTTACCTTGATTTCTTGACTACACTCTTGGGTTGGGAAAGTTGTTCACTTGTCACCCTGCTTGCTCTATCTATTTGGCTATTTGGGCATCTTGCCTAGCTATTGACTTGAGTCATTCATGTCGTAAGTTTCTTGGACATATTGTTTGACAAGTCACTTTAATCTCTCTCTACTATCTTGGCAAGTGAACACTCTACCTCCTATAGTTTCAACATCAAGTTATCCTCTAGGCTCTTTTATGCTTGGCTTTGCATCTAAAACTATGGGATCTAAACCTCATGCTACCAAACTTCAACAAAATCTAGATGATCATGATATCCTCCATGTCACTAAAGAATTTCAAGATCTATATACACGATATAAAGAACTAGAAGAGACAAATGATCTTTCTTACCTTCATCTCTCTAAGCGCATGATAGAAATGAAGTCTAAACTTGAGAAAAGGTTAGAGGAGAAGATTTCATCACTACATGAATCTTCCTTAAGGTCTTTACATGCATGTGAGTCACCTTCTTTGAGGTCATCCTCTTCTTCTAGGTCTACATGCTCTACTTCAAGACATCAAATGTCTTCATCTTCTAGATCTAAAGACCTCTTTAGAGGACAAGCAAGTGATACCTACTTTGAGCCTATTCCAAAATTTCATGATGGACCTATCTTTGACCAAGATAATGATGAAGACATGAATGCATTCTATTCACTTGAGAAACAACAAGAAGATCCTAGACATACTTCTAATAGAACTTTTTCTCCCTTGGAAGATTCTTATGATGACACTTTGCAAAAACTTCTTAGCAATAAGATCATCATGTTACCAAAGTCTAGCTCATATGGAAACCCATTCTTGGATATCTATTGTGCTTATCATCAACATAATGAGCATAATACTTTAGATTGCATTGAACTAAAACATAAAATCCAAGATCTTATAGATAATGGAATTATTGATACCTCTAATGATTCATGCGATGAGGATACTTTTCTTGAGCAAGATTACATTAATGAACCTATGTCTAGTAGCAGCTCTATTACATCTTCCACTTCTTCCAACACTCGTGCATGCCTCAACACTTCAAAACTTTCCAACATGCCTCCATCAAATAAAGAACATAATGCTTTCCACATAGACTATGTGTATCCTCAAGGGCTATCTCTAAAAGAAACTCAAGCTAACCTTCATTTGGCTGCAAACCTTTTCCATGCTACCAATCCTAAACATCCTCAACCTTCATGCACTACTATTCCTAATCCAAGCACTACTCCATTCACTCTTCATTCTCCCTTGTCCTTAGAAGTGGCTCCATGTCAAGAGGAATCTCAAAAAGAAAAAGCTATAAATGTCAAAAATGATCAAGATAAAACACCCTTTCATATCTTTCAATATTTTTCCCCTCCATATCCTATAACTTTTCCACCTCCTAAGTATGATGAAGATAGCACTTACATTATCTCCCTTGAGCTTACTGAAAATTATGAGAAAAGTTCTCTTCCTATGCTATTGAAAGCTACTTGTCAAGATCAAAGCATCCCCTCATGTTCTAATTCTCCACATCCACTTCAAAACTGTGCTCAAGCTTCAAGTGCTACAATTAAAAATGTTGTTCCTATCAAAGGTACTCATGAGTCTATTAATGGCTTTGACCATATTGCTCATTCTAAAGATGTTGATATCCCTTCCCACTATCCCTTTGCATCTTCTAAATCTATCCTTGGTCCTTATCCATCTAAGCTAAAGCATTCAAACCTTCCATCCATATTGGGGCCTTATGTTCCTCCATCTCCTACATTCACTCCTAGCTCATTCCCTAGCTCTCCTATAATACCTCAAGATCAACAAAGACACTCATCCTTGATGACTTTTCACCCATCTATACATCTAAACCAGTCATATCATCCTTATTCATCCACAAATCCCAAGTCTTTTGGAAGTAAGAATAAACATAAGAATCCATTGAAAAAGAAAGATCACTATGTCCCATCTAATCGACATGTGAATGCTAAGAAGGAGAAAGCACAAAAGAGACTGCAAAGGTCGACTATTAAAAAAGCTAAATCAAAGAAAATATGGGTTCCTAAACCCATTATTGAAGAAATGTGTTTTGAAGTATCCAAAGGAAAATCTAAAGCTATGTGGATTCCCAAGTCTCTTTTAAAAGACTTGAATATTGAAAATACTTCAAAGTTGATAGTCAAGCTTCCAAAGGCTTCCATTCCATCTTCTTCCAAAAATCTTTCTAAAAATATTCCAAAGCCTTCCACTCCACTTTTTTTCAAATCTCTTCTACCACTTCATACATCTAAACCTCAAGCTACTTCATCCATGATTCCTCCATCATTCCAATACCCTTCAAGGTGTGTGTCAACATTGATCTTGTCCAATATTTCAACTACCCTCATGAAATCCTCTAAAGCTTACACTAACTTTCTATACATGAACTATTATCCTCCATATACTCTTCCTACTACCATTTCTCTTTCATCACCCTTTTAAACATTTTTGGCGCCCACCGTGGGGAAATTTTGAAAAGGGTCATCTAGATTATTAGCCCCTAATAGAAAGGGAAATTTGAACCTAACTGGTTAGGTCCTTACATTATCACAACATCATTTGGGTCTGGTGCTTACCAGTTGTCTACTTCAGAGGGTGAAGAACTTGCAGAACCTATCAACATCCTACACTTGAAGAAGTTCTATACTTAGAGGCTTGCTGCTCAGCTATCTTGTATATATCTATGAGTCTGAAAAAATCTTAAAAATCAGAAAATGTCCTGAAAAAATGATCATCTTAGTGAAAACCTCACTTTGATGTATCACCAAAAAAAAAAAAAAAAAAAAAAAAGTCCTGAAAAAAAATTTGTCAAAGTGGTGAAAACCTGGAAACAGGCGCTACTTGAAACCCTTGCACCTATGTCTATCAATCTCAATCATCCACTTTGCTACACATCTCCTAGCTTGGAATTGTTTCTTATCCTCATCTTGGGGGCATAGCTACTTAGCCTATTGAGGTATTCTTGTGGATTAGGGTTTCTTTGACAACTCACAAAATAGTGTTTCTCAACACTTCCCCCACTTTGACATCAAGTGTTTTTTAACACTTTACAGATAGTTTACCTACGGTCTTCGATGTCGCGATATCTCACTATCAGAATCAAGTCTGGAAGAAATGGCCAAGTGACTTACACACACGCACTTTAACATTTAAACGACTGAGCTATGCTGATATTTATCTATTTTCTGTGTTGTCTATGATGATTTCTTTGCCATGTGTTACCTCCCTAATAGTCTTTTGAGGATGTCATTGACTAGAAGACTGGGGGCATGGGGCATGTCTTCTTGATTTCTACTTGTGGGTATACTTTGTTTGTCTATAGTGTTGTAAGCATTCATGCTTGTCCTATTCAACACTTTGACTTATAAATGTATCATCCTTGACTGTTTCGCAAGATCGCACTCAGGGTTTATCCTGGCGCTTATGCCTTGATACAGGTGTAATCTTGCTAAATTAAACTTAGGGAATCTAATCATGTAGTTATCTTGACTTACATGTCTCTGATGCTTAGATTGGATTTCCACATACCTATCTAATATCGATCATATTCATATCCTCATAGTTATACTAGTGATGGTTGTATGATCTCATGATGTCCCTAATAAATGCTCAATGATGAAATTAAGAGTCTAAATGTTATGCGCTTCTTGCTGGTAAACCACTTTGCATATTAGCTTGCATTTTAGGTTCATTTTCTAGCTTAGTCTTGCATTCTTGCATATGGGGAGAGCTCTCTCTTCATCTTTTTGTGGACATATCAGCTAACTCCTTTCATATATTTCTTTACTTTCTTCTTGTTCATGTCTTTTCACCTTCTTAATCTTTCGCTTCATCTCTTTTCTATCTTATCATCACATTATATAAAGTTTTGACCTCTTAAATAATTTTGACGTCCTAGATTCATTTTCGGGATCGAAATCCAAATTCGAGTTCATCTTGATGGTCAAAATTGTCTTTTAAAATTCTACTTTCTTCTAAGCAGTTAGCTGACCTTTTGAGGTCTAATCTCTGAATCATCACTGGGGCATCTTCATTTATTCATGTCTTCATCATTTCCATACTTCATATCTACTTCAATTCACTATTTCACATCTAAATCATCTTTCTACTAGATTTGACCTAATTTTATGCTATATCCTTCAAGGTCAACTCTAGTCAAACTGGGGCATTTTATCAGTTTCTTATAGTCATTCTTGGGTTCTAATCATCTATCTGTCATCTTGGACATTGCTATATTCTATTTTTCTCATTTCTAGCCAATTTTTGCATCCCCTTACCTCATTTCAATTTCGATCCCGAGGGGGCAGAAATACTCTATCACTGCTTAGGAGCATTTGTTTGATCTTCTCACTTGTTCTCAATCTATCTACTTTGCTAAGTGTTAGCATTCTTCTTGAATTCTAACATCATCTTCCTAGTGTTCAGTACTACCACTATCAGGTTGTACATTTAGGACTTGCTATCTTTTTCTACATTTCGTTCTTCAAAATCAGATATCTATATCTATCACCGCCTACTTGGCTTTCTATTTTCTTTGACATAATGTGTTCCCAGATCGATCACACATTAGTCAAAGAGGGGAAAATGTAATCACCTAAAAATGGTCATCTAGACTATTAGCCCCCTTCTCAGCATTTTGGCTAAATTAATTTAATCATTTATCTAGACCAAATTGCTAATAATCAATTTATTTGATTATAACCTATAGTTTGACTATGCTATCCTAAGTTCATTATTTGATTAAAAGAACATGTCCCCTTTTAATTAAATAAAATACCCCATTCTTCTAACCCACTTAAAGTGCACACATAAAGTCCTTTTTCTATTTTGCAATTAAAAGAAAAGGCTTTGTGACTTTTGTCTTATATGACAAGTCAACTTATATTCTATTGGTTGATTTGTGTGTGCACATGGATCACTCCTATTTTCGAATTCCACCGTTGATCATCCACCATCTATACATCTTTAAAAGGGAGAGAGCTTTCCCCATCCATAATCCATCTTTTGAACATTGTTATGCTGCAGGTTTTCTAACAGGTTTTCTTTGGAGCTTTGTGGAGAACTTCTCTTCCTTGTCTACATTCTCTCATCCATGGCATTTTAGCTTAGATTCATGTTGCATGTTAGTTTAGCTTCTATTTTGCAATAATCTCTCACATAGCTTAATATTTGGATTGTAACACTCTCATTCATATTCTAGCATAGCTGCATTTGACATTCTCATTCTAGCTTAATCTTCATTTGCATTTCATCCTTGAGGAACTCCTTGGGACATTTGCATTCTTGCATCTTGTCTTTGGAACCTCCCATTGCATGGTTTACTAGCAAGAAGAGTATCTCTAAGGCTCATCTGAGAGCCTTTTTATTCTTGAAATATACTCTCTTGCACTCCATGGATAGGGAGCTCTAAGCCGGCATTCAAGCATTCCAAACTCATGGAATTGTTTGGATAGAAGGGTTTAGAGTGGGACACTTTCAAGTGTACAGTGAGAAAGTATGATCTTGCATGAGGAAGTGTTGAATTCAATAGCCAAAAGCACTACACTGGTGTTAATGTTCACACAAGGAAGTGCAATAAGGCATGTGAAGAAATATAGAGAACCATGCAAAACTTCCACAATCTCACATGAGAAAGTATAACCTCACACAAGGAACCATAATAGCATACTAGTAAAATAAGGAATAGAAAGCAAGAAAAGGTAGTTTCTCTATAGAGAGGAGTACTGGATCCACAAATCGATGTGTAGACACTCAAACATAATATCTAAAAAGATGAAAATTGTATCTAACCAACTAAACATAGTAGTGAAGGAAATGAACTAAAAGCAACATCACAATGCATTGAAACAATAATATAAGTGTGTGGTTCATCCCAACCATAATAGCATCTTGAGACCTTGAAGGTCCTAGCCTTCTCCCACGCATAACATCTCAAACTGCCAACTAGATAGTCGAAGCTACCTTATGAGGATGGCACTACTAAAGTGTAATAACATCATAAGAATGAGAAATTTAACATGCTAATACAATAAGAACTAGATACTCCAATTAAGAAATCAACATCACCTAATCATATGCTAAACATTATATGAACAAAAAATCTAACATTCTAACAAGTAAAGAAATAGATATTCCAACTAATCAAATCACATAGTATAATCATATGCTAAACATCATAATATAGGAATGTGTCAAATAACTAACATCATCTAAACATGATATCCAAGCATTCCAATGAAAGCATAAATCACAAGAAAGCATACTTTAGAACCTAGAGCATCAAGTGAAGACATCCAACATCTGTCAAACTAGGAGGATATACCATCTTTGTACATCGGTCCCCAGCAGTGGTGAAGTTATATTGCTCAAGTCTTGTAATAATTTTTGTCATCATTAATAGATCAATAGCATTCCTTTGTTCCTTAGATTTTACACTATTGGTGAGGTGCGAGGCCACCAAGAGAATTACTAAACTTGATACAACCTCTCACTTTTCGGGTATCCACTAAGGTATTGAGACCTTTTTCAAACATGTTTCTCATTTAAAGTTTACATTCACAAAGGTAATATAATGCTTTCGCTAGAGACTTATACTAAACAACAATTTTTTTCCCTAAGCCCTTGGAGTCTACACTACCTAATTAGTAGTAGTGCATAGAGGTTGCCATCATTTTTAGGATATATTGATATATTGCTCAATTCTTGTAATCATATTTGTCATAATCAATAGATCCGCACCCTTTATTAGATTTTGAACTATGAGCCAACTGTGAGATCCTCAAAAGAATTACCAAGTTCGATACAACATATTAGTTATCATCACCGTTCTTTATATTTTGGACTATCGACCAGCTGTGAGATCTTCAAAAGAATCACTAAGTTCAATATCAACTCTCAATTATCATACATCTAGTTGGGTATTGCTTCATTAATAAATTTATTTCTTACCTAAAGATTAGTAGTGGTTGCTAGTGTTTTGATCTTTTTATTTAAGGTAAACCAAGAATGCAGAATCTTAATTACTCGTAATTTAGTGTTAAATGGTGCATAGGGCGTGCACTCTAGAAGTTTCCTTCATTTAATTTCACATCATCCACTACACCCCAAGTCTTAGTAGGTTGATAAATATTTGGTTTTTGTCAACACAGGAAACTTTATCTTTAGAAATATCGTTAGCCTTTAGGTTAGTACAAAAGACTTTGATAAGTCCTCAAAGTATGTAAGTATTCAAAAAAAATTATTATCATGTGATGTATTTGGGAAGCCTAGGGAGGAGCTTTTCCCCTAAGATGCTAAAAAAATCAAAGATAGGGCAATCAACCAGCTCAATAGTTGCATACATCAAGGATGTATCAAAGTTTCTTTTACTAACCTAAAGGCTAACCATATTATTCAACATAAAGTTGTCATTGTTGACACAAACCATATATTTATCAATCTACTAAGACATTGGGGCATAATGAATGATATAAGATTGTTATAATCATAAGAACTATGTCTAAAACTTATATTGTAAGGCATAAGTATTGGTGCTAAAGTTTGCATGAGGATGTGCAATAAGCCACATGAGGAACTATAGAGAACCATGTAAAACTTACACAATATTGTGTGAGCAACCATAATAGCATACTAGGAAAACAAGGAACAAAAAGCAAGAAAAGATAGTTCCTCCACACTGGAGAGTACCAGATCCACCTATCGAGGTGTAGACACTCTCAAACATAATATCTAAAAAACAAAAATTGCATCTAACCATCTAAACATAGTAGTGAAGGAAATGAATTAAAAAAAAAACATCACAATGCATTGAAACAACAAACTAAGTGTGTTGTTCCTTCCAACCATAATAGCATCATGAGACCTCAAAGGTACTAGCCATCCTCCATGCATAATATCCCAAATTACCAACTAGATAGTAGGAGTTTTCTTATGGGGATGTCAGTACTAAAGTGTAATAACATCACAAGAATAGAAAATCTAACATGCTAATCCAATAAGTAAGAGATACTCCAACTAAGAAATTAACATTATCTAATCATATGCTAAGCATTATATGAACAATAAATCTAACATGCTAACAAGTAAAGCAATAGATATTCCAACAAATCAAATCACATCATCTAATCACATGCTAAACATAGTAATTTCTAGGTAGGATTACACAAGAGAAGCCACTCCACACATCTTACCCTACATACCCATGATCATCACAAGATGATTTCCCAAAGGCAATGCAAGTTCCCAACCCAACCCCAATGAACATAACTCCACTAGAATACAACCAAGAGTTTGGGCCTTGCAAGTAACCTAAAAAATGCATGCACATGTGCCCATGTGTGGTGCACCACCATCATGAAGATCATAAAATAAGGGTTGGATGAGAGCACAAGCAAAGTAACACTCAACCAAATACAAACTCGAGAGTACAAGTTCTACATGAATCCCAATAAACTAATAAACCATAAATTATGAACTCATTCAATTGGCCTCAATCTAGGAGTATGGATTCTACATGAATCCCAATGATGCAACAAAACCAAACATCATGAACTGTCATTCCCTAAATTTAACAAGGCAAAACACAACCAATCAAAAAAAAAATTGAAAGGTGAAACAAGGGATACTACACATGTATCTATGTAATAATAGAAGTACTCAATCGAAATACACAAGGGTTGAAATATGCAATTCATGTTTCTTAAGGATTAGATTATCACTAATTTGATCATGGGGTGGAGGTAATACTTAGCAATTTTTAGGTTTGTTGACACTTCAACCAAACCTTGGGTGTGAGGGTTAAGAGACTAGTACTCGAAGTTAAAGCTTAGGGATACATTTTGGTTAGATGTCAGTGTAGAAGGATTCATTGCTTTACCATTAAGCACAACTAATTTTAGTTCATTACACTTTGTTTTGTTTTGTTTTCCTTAATAGTGTGTGTTGTACATATGTTAGCACAAAATGCACCTAGTTGTAATAAAATGGTAATAATTTGATTGTTATTGTTATTATTGTGAATGTTACTTGTATTAAGGTTATACTAAAACTTATAAGATTACTTTTTTTTACTATAATTCATAGATATTGGTTATATATAATAGTTTATTTTAATAACATATCCATTTTATAATGAATAACATATCCATTTTATGAAGAACTCATGATAACTATTAGTAATTAAGTCGATCACCCTCCTACAACATACTAACCATCTTACTAATTTGTAACGAACAAGATGAATTCACTTATTTGCTCTATCAACTCGTAAAAAAAACTACTAACTTATTAGGTACTAATCCATGTCCCTAACTAACCCTTCTAAATAATGTTCCCACTTTGCAACTCGTCTATAATTCATAGTCTAAAATCCACTAGCTAACTATTTTAATTCAAGATTATATTTTACTTAACTTTTAAAATCCCTAACCTAGCCACTATCACACTCCTTATCATATAAATCTATTACTAACCCTTGTTAATTATTTAATTTAAATCAAATCAAAAATGTTTAACCTAACAACATTAAAAATTAATCCCCATAGATACCTAATTCCTACCTTTCTAATAACAATCATATACTTAATCCATACATTATTAATTAGTTACTACCTAATACTTTATATTTTTAAGTCTAATATTTAACTATTCCCCATTTCCTAACCTTTACCTTTAACATGGACTACATGTGCCTACCCCCCCAACTTAACCCTCTTTTAAATTTTGCATTCTTTCAAATGAAATTCCAAACCCTAGACACATGTGCCCCTTCTCTCTCCCCCCAAGGTGGTATGACTTTAGTCTTTCCCCCCTACCTAGGTGCTTAGAGCTTCTCTTGGGCAACATCCACTCAAGTGGGGGCTCTTCCACCAAGGTGTTGGTGGCCTTTTTAGGCATGATTGACATATGTTAGTGAGCATCTTATCCCAAGCACACCCTAAAGTCATAAAGGGAGATGAAAGTGTCATGGAGTGGGGGGGACCCACTAACCTCCAACTCAAATTTTAAAAAAAAAAAATCCACTTTATTCAGTCTTGAAAGGTGGCCACCCAAGTAAGTGGAAGAAAGTTTAGTCTACAGCATGATTAGCCCATTTTTAAGTTTCTTCTATTTAATTGATTTGATGATGATAAATAAATTACCCACCACCCCCCCTTTCAAATTGCCTAGGTCTAAGGTGGGTAGGTGTCTAGGTCTCAGACCTAGCAAGTACTTGACAAGTTTACATTTTAAACAAAACCAATTCCTTTTTTATAAAGGCTTAGACTTGTGCCTTATCACTTTTTAGTTTATTTTACTTATATATTATTATTTCTTCTTTTTTTGGATTCCAAGAATATCCCATTGAATATTTTATGGAACTATAATAGGGGGATTAATTTTCTCTCCTCCATACAATTTCCATAGAGAAAATGTGTACCTACAATAAGGTCAAATTTGGTGTCAAGGGTTTATTCTTCATATTTCTTTTACCACAATCATGAAGTGCCAATGATTTGACTCAACTTCCCTACCAATTTTAATTTGCAAGTTGATATTACCATAGGATTTATCTCATATAAGGATCTATTATAACTTGGAATCCAAATGAACCAATGTTCATGCATATACAATGAGCTATCAAAATATAATAATTTTCTTCCATTATATTGAATTCCTAACATATAAACTTGCAATGAAATCATCTATGTGTTTGAATTGAATCAACTTTATCAAAAATATATATCTCATTTAAATGATTCTCCATATTACATCAAATTATATAATATGAAAACTTACAATGAATGTTTCGTTACAAGTAAACTATATACAAATCCTTGATCTTTTCTTACACAATTTCAACAGTATACAAAAATGAGAATATCCCTCTTTACATCATAATGAAAATAACCATGGAGACTTAACATCCTAACATATTTATGATGACATGGAAGATTTGTATCTCCACACACCTGGTTCCAACATTTCAAAGAATGAACCCTAATCTCTTCATAGCAATCATCTTTTCAAAACCTACAACACAACACAAAACTTGGAACCATGGAAGCACGCCTCCCATCCTAGGCTTCTTTTAAGCCATCCACCAAGTAGGGGAAATAATTCCAAATAGGATACACATACACACATCACTTGTTAATGCATGAAACACATCACATAACACAAAAAAATCCCTCCCATGGCTTCCACATTGATTCACCATTGGAATCATAAAAACATTGGGTGAAGGTGGGCTCTTCAAGAGGAGATTTTCCATGTCAATACAACTCACACACATTGACTTCCACTATGCCTCTACAAGGCTTGCATTGTATATGCTTCTCTCCATAGTTTCTACTTATCACCCCCAAATTCATATTTCCACTTATCACCCGAAAATCACAATATCAAAACAATGGCTTCAATGGAGCTCATACTCCATGAAATTTTCCCCCCCTTCTCTCCAAGAGAAGAGGCTCTCTACTACATTGTTGATCCCAACCTCTTCACCCAAGAATTCTCTTCCCTCTCAAGGGTAAGTGAAGCCTTCACACCCATTAACACTTAACATTCAAATCCAAAGAAAAATAAGAAGATCAAGAAGAAAAGTCAATAAAGTTACATGAACACAATAAACCTTCACACCATCACAACACAATGCCAAAAATTTACAATACAATGCATGATCCCATAGAAATTATTCCATGCTTGCAGATTCATTATGCAATGTTAAAAGAAAGAAAAATGTTCATGGTTGAAACACTAACCTTGGTCCAAGCTAAAGGAAATGATAGTTGTTGTAGAGCTCCCTTAGTCTCTCTCCAAACCCTAACTATCTCTAAACTTAGAGAGTGGGTGAACACCCCACTAATTTATCAAAGATTCTCTAATAAGGCCTCCCCACTAAGTATTTTAGCAAAAACACCAAGCCACTTCTTCTTACAAACTTGTCTCCCTCTAAGTTTACTATATTTGACTTAGTGAAAACATGGGAGAGAATACATATGACAAGTCCAATTTTTAATTGATGGAAGAATGCATGGGTAAATGGGCCCCTAGGCTGCTTAGACACTATCATGGTCAAAATTAGGTCCCTAACATGTTTCACTATCATATGGGCAACTCATTTTCACATAAAAGACACTTTAGGACCATCTAATGACCCCTCAAAACCCTAGCCAAGTCCAATTTCGAATTTCCTTTGATTATGACCCATCCTACCCCTTGTCAAGTAGGTTTACTTAATCATTAGCAATGTAATTAGTTTTAGGATAAAATGCCACCATGACCAAAACCCTAGATGACATGTCATTGCACAAAAAATCCACAAGTGTCGAATGATAGGTAAGAGCACATTCTATATCACCATGACATGTCCTTAATACATCTTTATGATTAAACATTTTTGCATGCAAGCATATTTACATTTACGAAGCAAAATACTTTCACAATGAGGTTTTTGAATCTTCCAAACAATCACCTTGGTTAAACTATGTTCATATAGGTTTGGAACTTGTTTCCCGCCAAAATTTTCCATGGTTCCACTTCCTACACATTAAAATTGAGCATCACTAGTCCAAAGAGATCATATAAGATATATAGCATAAATGCATATAATTTCAAATGTTACGTAATCTATATTAACATTTTTCAATTAAATTTCATTTTCTAATCATTTCAAATAATTCATTTGAAATGTTAAAATATCAAAATCTACATATCATAAATCATCATAATCAAATTAACATTTATCTGCATATCATAAATTATCATAATTAATTTAACATTTATCTACATATCATAACTCATCATAATTAATTTAACATTTATCTGCATATCATAAATCATCATAATCAAATAAACATTTTGCATCACATTATAATATAATTCTATCATGTCATAAAGTTGCATCCATATGTGTTTGATCATTCCGTTTACAATATCATATTCTTAGTACATATCATAGGTGCAAAACACTATTGCAATGTCATTCAATAGATAAAACATACCATTGTCCATCTAAGTCTCAAACAAGTGTCAAAATATCAAAGTCTTGAATATCAAAATGCATGTAAGAATATCTATGCTATGACGGGTCAGGGTGAGGGCTCACATGAACTCAATCAACCGGCCTCAATCTTGAAGTATGGATTCTACACAAATCCTAGTGTCCATGAAATAACAAAAAGGCTCAAAAGAAATAATAACACTAGGTAAAAAATCACTCAATTGAACAAATTGTCGACAATATGTGGTACACATCCTAATGCAAACATAAAAGTGCAATAATGGTCTAACTGACATACTGGTAGATGATCCATGTCCACTACCAACATCATGCCAAGAAAACCCAAGAAAATTGGGTGGCACGTAAATCAAGGTAAAACCCCAAAATTGAAAAACTTTGAAACTAAAATCCATTTGGTCTTAGGGAAGAAAAGCTATGAAAAGCCAATAAAATTTAGTACTAGACACCATATGCAAAAATGGCCAGCATAATGGTGTGAAACCCCAAACCCTCATCCCAAAAATAGGGAAAACATTCAACCTCATCTAATCGGCAGAACTAACAAATAGAAATGGAGGGGAACACTACTTCTCAACCTCCTAACAAATGGCTACCAAAAATAGAAGTAGAAATAAAGCTAAAACAATAAAATGGGAGAACCCTACCTCACAATCAAAAGGGCAAAATGGGAATCTAAACTATACAATAAAAATTTCGTAGAAGTAGCTGAAAATTACGGCAATCCCAAGTCTCCCCAAGCTAGACCCAATGAGACCAATCTCATGATGATCCCATGCATGTAGCTCCCATAATTAATAGAACAATGATTCCTCATCAAGAGGATTTTGGGTTTTACTATCAAACATTATAATTCAAAAGTGAGAAGTGAGGAATTTCCTCTTTGGATACTTATTCACTTTCAAGTGAATAATTGATTAGAGTGAATAACTAGGAAAATTAGTTAAACCTCAAATCAACCCAAATGAAAATAACCTATTTCAAGTAATTGTAATTCATCTATGGTAAATCTGCCAAAAATTTAAATAAAATAAAATAAAGCCCGAAAACCCCTTAAACCAAAATCACAAAAAACCTTAAAGACTTTTGCAACAAATGCGAACCTCTAAGTGCACAAAACCCTCATAGGTCTAATCACATAATGCAAATGAGTCTAGATATAATCAAATCACCAGAGGGTTTAATTTAAATACTTAAATAAGATATGTTGACCATATAGGGATGACATGGGTAGATATGAATAGTTGAATCACCTCAATATGCCAAGGATATAAATCTTGCACACTAAACAACATGATCAAGTGCAATTGCGTATAATAATATAGTCGATGTGATAAATGCATTAAATCACCTAATTGAACAATTTATTTAATTGTACTAAAATAATCCATTTACATCACTCATTTTTGCTTAAAGCATCACAACACAATATCACCAGGGTTGCATCCACCAAGATCACTTACAAAAATCTATTGGGAGACGCACTACATCATCCCCCCCAAAGACTAGTCTTACTCTTGGAAGCTTGCAATCCAAGAATAGAATATAAGCACCACAAGTACCCAAACATAATTCAACCAATCATAAAAAAAACTTCATCTAGCCAATCCTCAACACCATAAGACAATATAAACACTCAGTATCCTAGTTGCCAAAGAATGCAACAATAGAATATTCATAATCACAAGAGAGGAGGAATGCTAACACAGTATACATCCAAAAAAGAAAGTGAAAGAATATTCTTAGGCCACATAATCTCATTTAACCCAACCAATGTTAAATCACCCTTCTTACAAGCAGTTAAGAACAATAGAAACCAAGAGTTTAACAACTAGCAACAAGAATATATACCCTTATAAAAATTATATACTTTTATCAACTTACTTTATCCTTCATAAGAAATATTGCATTTATCCACATTGAACCAAACAACATTTTCAAAAAAGCTTGCATTTATAACAAACACACTAGTATGTTCTCCGCAATGTTATCCTTTGTACATACTATCAATGGTCCAAAATGGACATGATAGAGTCACAAAATACAATTGAGCAATAGTAAAAGACATTCAAAATAATCACCAAGAAACATAATGAAAAATTCCAAGTGGGGGAATTATGAATTCCAATAGTAAGTCTCAAAATGTGCATAGATCAACAATAAATCAAGTGTGACAATAGCCACAAAGAGAGCAATAGATAAATTATGATAACTAGTCCAAGATAGGAAAATACTAAAAACCAATTTTATCCCAAAAACATGAGGAAAGTACCTCCAGCCAAATAAAATAAGGCATCAATTAATTTACTTTACAAGTGATGATTGAGAATAGTCACACAATAGGGATAAATCACCACACAATGCTAAGGAATAAATCTTCTAAGCATCATTAGAGAACATGCTCATGCACATTAGACAATGCACCATCAATAACCTCATGCATATGCATCACTACAATTTTCCTAATTCTTTTCCATGTTATGCAACATTTAGATATACCACAATTTTACTATAACTTTTCACAAGCTTACGAAATAAGAAATTTGGGGACATAAGTCATTAACCCAAATGATCTTAATGCAACAACTATTTCTCTTTCAAAGATTTACAATATACACTTATGGATTTTAACAAAGGGAAACTATTTCATTACTATAATGAATTAACAATGAATTACAAATACATTTCATTTCTTCACTTACAAAAGGAGAGAACACAAGGAATACAATGACTATACTCCACAAGGAGAAATAGAAGAGGTGCCCAAAGCCAACACATGGACAAGAATCAATGGCTCCATCTAAGAGGACCACACAAGTAACCAGCCATGCTACTACACATTGATTCCATCTACAAACAAGGAAAGATTTGCTTCCTTCTCCTCACACTACTATAGTCATATCTACAAGACAAGCAAGTCCATCACTAGTAGATACCAAAGCAACAAAGATAAATAAAAGCCAAGATTTTTTTTTAAAAAATAAGTATGGATGCACATGACATGCGACATATGAGGATCACAAAAATTACAATGGATTAATTCACCAACAATTTGAACAACCAACGGATCTCCAAATGCCCCTAGCTAACTAGCACAACCAAACTACAGAACAAAAACCAAAGACAACATCAGAACACAAAAACCACATAAGGAAACACCATCTCGCATGAGTAAGTTTTGGGTTTAGTAGCCAAAAGCACTACATTAGTGCTGAGATTAACTCATGGAAGTAAAATAAGCCATGCGAGCAACTGTAAAGAACCACATGAAACTTCCACAATCTCATGCAAGAAAGTATAATCTCATATGAGAAACTATAACACCATCTTGTGTGAGGAAGTGATGGGTTCAGAAAGAAAAAGCATTGCACTAGTGCTGAGGTTCACCCGAGGAAGTGCAATAAGCCACATGAGGAACTACAAAGAACCATGCCAAACTTACACAATCTCATGTGAGCAAGCATAATATTTTACAATATTTTGCAAGGAACCATAATAGCATACCAAGAAAATAAGGAATAGAAAGTAAGAAAATATAGTTCCTCTACACCAGGGAGTATTGGATCCATAAATTGAGGTGTAGATACTCAAACATAATATCTAAAAAGACAGAAACTAAATCTAACCATCTAAAAATAGAAGTGAAGGAAATAAACTAAAAGCAACATCACAATGTACTGAAAAGAAAAAATTAAGTGTGTGGTTCCTCCCAACCATAATAGCATCATGAGACCTTGAAGGTCCTAGCCATCCCCCACAAATAAACTCCCAAACTGCCAACTAGATAATCGGAGCTATCTTATGAGGACATCACTACTGAAGCATAATAACATAATAAGAATAGGAAACCTAACATGCTAATCCAATAAGCAATAGATACTCCAACTAAGAAATCAACATCATCTAATCATATGCTAAACATTATACAAAAAGAAAATCTAACATGCTAACAAGTAAAACAATAGATATTCCAACTATTTAAATCACATCATCTAATCATATGCTAAATATCATAATATATGAATGCATCAAATAACTAAAATCATCTAGACATGATATCCAAGCATTCTAATGAAAGCATAAATCACAAGAAAGCATACTTTGGAACCCAAAGTATCAAGTGAAGACATCCAGCAGCAGTCACACTAGAACAATAGATTGTCTATGTACACAGGTTCCTAGCAGTGGTGAAGGTATATTTCTCAAGTCTTGTAATGATTTTCATCATCATTAAAAAATTAACATTGTTCCTCCATTTCTTGGATTTCATGCTATCAGCTAGATGTGAGACCACTGAGACAATTACTAAGCTCCATATGAACTCTCACTTTTTAGGTATCCACTAAGGTATCGATACCTTTTTCAAACATGTTTCTGATTTAAATTTTACATGTGCAAAGGTAATATAATGCTCTAGCTAGAGATTTATATTAAACAATAGGTTTTTTGCCTAAGCCCTTAGAGTCTACACTCCCCCATTTAGTACTAGTGCACAGAGGTTGACATCATTTTTAGGATATATCAATGTATTGCTCATGATTCTTGTAATCATAATTGTCATAATCAATAGATCCACGCCCTTTATTAGATTTTGGGCTATTAGCTAGGTGTAAGATCCTCGAAATAATTACTAAGTTTGATACAACCTATTAGTTATTAACACCCTTCTTTATATTTCAAGCTATCAACTAGTTGTGAGATCTTCGAGAGGAACACTAAGTTCAATAGAAACTCTCAATAATCACGCATCTAGTTGGGTATTTCTTCATTCGTAAGTCTTGTTTTGTACCTAAAGATCTAAAATGTGGGATCCCAATTTTCTCTTAATTTAGTGTTAAATTGTGCATAGGGCACGCACTCTGGAGATTTCCTTCATGTAATGTCATATCGTCCACTATGCCCCAAGTCTTAGCATGTTGAGAAATATTGGTTTGTGTCAAGACAAGCAATGTTATGTTAAATAATATGGTTCGCCTTTAGGTTAGTAAAAACAACTTTGATACATCCTCAAAGTATGTAACTATTCAAAATTTGTCATTTTCAAGTGATGTATCTAGGAAGCCTTTTAATGCCCCACTTGGAGATCCTTGGAACAACGACAAAATACAAGCCAAGATAAAAGAAATTTTGAAAAGTATGAATGTACATGACAACATCATACATAGATCACATAGATTGCAATAGAAGACTTAACCCCCATCTAGGCAACCAATGAATCTCCAAATGCCACTACTTGAACTTACACTCACCATAGTAAATGAAAATCTAAAATGACAACAACACAAAGAATCTATGATCTATTAGAGCATAGAAAATTAAGTAAACATAAAGGGTACTAGAATCACCAAAATTCAATCCCTGAAAACTAGTGGAGATGCCCCCTATTTTTTGTATGATGACCACAACATGAAAGCTTTTTGCATGAAGATGTGTAGCATGTCACATGAGGAAGTACCTTCTACATGAGGATGTGCACCATAAAGTGTGAGAAATTTCTTGGCCAAATAGCCAAGACACCTAAAACTATTGTTGGATTTCGTGCGAGAAAGTGCCAAAGGCCACGCGAGGAAACCCAACACACCACATGAGAAAGTATGATTCTGTGCAAGATTCAAAGACAACAAGCCAAAAAACAAAAAGATAAAAAGCTAAAGAATGAAGTTCCTCCACACTGGGGAGTACCGGATCCACATCTTGAGGAGAAGACAATCGAATGAAATAATTGAAGGACGAAAACTCCATCTACCCATTTAACATAGTAGTGAAAGGAAATAACATAAAGCAAAATCATAGTGTATAGAAGCAACATTACAATGTATGAAAATAACAAACTAAGTGTGCATTTCCTCCCTACCATTAATAGCATCATGAGACCATCATGGGTCCTAGCCATCCCCCATGCATAATATCCCAAACTACCAACCAGATTGGCAATGCTATCTTATGAGGACATCACTACTAAAACATGTTAGAACATAAGAATAAGGAAATCTAACATGCTAAAAGTAAAGCATAAGATAATCCAATAAATCAACCACATCATCTATCATATGTTAAACATCATACGAATAAGAAATCTAACATGTTAAACCAATAAGCAATGGATAAGCCAACGAAGAAATTTGCATCATCTAATCACATGCTAAACATCATACTATAGGAATCAATCAAATAAACTAGCATATCTAAACATGATATCCAAGCATTTCAATGAAAGCATACTCTAGAAGCAAAAGTATTGAGTGAAAACATCTAGCAATGATCGCACTAGGACAAAAGGTCATCCTATACATTGGTCCCCAGTAGTGGTATAAGTAGCTATGCCTCCCAACCACATGGAATCCATAGGTCCACTCCCACCATGCTGATGGAGATTATGATCCAACCATAAACACACATAAAGAAAAATGTTTGTGCCTAACGCTCATGCTAGACAATATAGACAATGCATAAACTACAAGTCCTGGTTAGACACTCAATGGGCTACTAAGTAGGGTTTGACATCCTAGAGATTTACTTGGCATCAACAAGCCCAAGCTTAGATCATACAGATTCAACTCCCTCAATGGAAGGCTCAAGCACAAAACATTTTTCATTATCTTAAGTTGTATTACCACTCACATTTTATTTAGTTATCACCTAATTAAAACTCTCTCTTCCTACATATGGTGCCATGATCACCAGGTTGCAAGATAGAATCCCTCTCCATGTGCTACCCTACCCTACCCATGCTCATCCAATGATCAGTGCCCATAGGCATGCATATTCCAAACCCAACCCCAATGATCATAACCTCTCAAAGTACCACGAAAGATCAGGCCTCGCAAGTCATGCAACAAATGTAAGCAAATATACTCATGTGTGGCACACCACCATCATGAAAATCATAACACAAGGACTAGATGAGAACACAAGAATAATATTACTCAACCAAAAACAAACTCAGAAGGACAAATTATAAATGAATCCCAAGAAAACAATA
The DNA here is from genome assembly GCA_028749045.1 of Cupressus sempervirens. NCBI lineage: Eukaryota > Viridiplantae > Streptophyta > Pinopsida > Cupressales > Cupressaceae > Cupressus > Cupressus sempervirens. The sequence goes on from CM053791.1 coordinate 385,968,152, forward strand.
AAACCATACATTGTGAAATCACTCAATCTAGGAGTATGGATTTTACATGAATCCTAATGATGCAACAAGACCAAACATCATGAACTCACTCAACTGGCCTCAATCTAGAAGTATGGATTCTACATGAATCCTAGTGTCTACAAACAATAACAAAGGTCCAAAAGAAATAATAACATCAAGTATAAAATCACTCAACTGAACAAGTCAAGAATACAAATGCGGCATGCATCCCAATGTAAACATAAAAGTGCAACAATGGTCTGAGTAACATACAAATGGCTGATATATGTCCACAACCAAACTCATGCCAAGAAAACCTTAAAAAATAGGATGGCACACAAAATGAGGAAAACCCCAAAATTAGAAAACTTTGAAATTAGAACCCATTTGGTCTTTAGGCATAAAAGTCACAAAAATTCAATAAAATCTGCGTTCGAACACCTTATGCAAAAATGGCCAACATAATGGTGTGAAACCCCAAACCCCCATCCCAAAAATAAGGAAAATGTTCGTACCTAACCAACTAGACAACTAGCAAACAAAAATGGAGGGGAACACTAGTTCTTGGCCTCCTAACAAAAGAGTACAAAAAATAGAAGCTAAAATGAAGCAGAAACAATAAAATGGGAGAGCCCTACCTCACTACCAAAAGGGGCAAAATAGGAATTTGAACCATAAAATAAAAACCTCGTAGAAGTAGCCAAAAATCATAGCAATCCAAGGTCTCCCTGAGCTAGATCCAATGAGCCCGATCTCATGATGATCCCACACCCATAGCTCCCACAATGAACAAAACAGTAAATCCTCATGAAGAGGATTTTGGGTTTTACTCTCAAACTTTCTAATTCAAAAGTGAGAAGTGAGGAATTAAATTCCGTTTTCAATACTTATTCACTTTTTGAGTGAATAATCAATTACGACAAATAACCAACCAACCTAGTTAAACCTCGAATCAACCCAAACCAAAATAGGCTATTCCTAGTAATAGGAATTAATCTATGGAAAAGCTTCCAGAAATTAAAACTAAAATAAAATAAAGCTTGAAAATCCAAAAATCATAGAATTTTCTTAACAACTTTTGTGAGAATGTGAAACTCTAAATGCACAAACACACTTTAGGGTCTAATCACATAATGCAAATGAGTTCGGATTTAATAATCACCAAAATGATTATTAAAATAATTAAAACAAGGATATGTCAATCATACAGAGATAATATTGGTGAAATACGAATGGCTAAATCACTAACTCCATGTGCCACTGCCAGGCATATAAATCTTGCACATTAAACAACACAATCAAATGCAATTGCATATAATAACATAGCCAAAGTAATAAATGTATTAAATGATTAATTTAACCATTTATTCAATTATACTAAAATAGACCATTTACATCACTTACGTTTGCATATAGCATAATGAAGCAAGAATGAAGTAAATAACCATAGCATCAAATCCATCACATAACATAATCAGCAATATGTCCAAATACCAAATAACCAGATATCATCATAAAACACACTATCATATCAAAATGGCATCATCATGAAAATATGATCAACTAAATAGCATAGTAGTCTATCATATTGAAATCAAAGTATAACATCTGACCCTTAGGTCATCCCAAATGTAAAACATAACATGAATAGCAAGTATCTCTTAGGTCAAAATATAACAAGGTAAATATTTGCAACACATAACCAATGAATCCAACATGGATAATCCATCTATAATTATTTAAGCATTTAATAATGGTTGTTTAAATAACAACAAAAGGGCACTTAAAACACATAAGCAAACACAATCATAAACATGACTAACCATTGCTACAAGAACCTAGTCTAATGTACCAGGTAATAGTACGCAGTGCAATGTCTACACACATCTCAGGGTAATCATGGAACAACATCGTGATACCACATCAATCCTAGTAACCACTGGCACAAACCTTAGTGAACCATAAATCACATCATAATCTTATAAATCAGCCATAAGCATAATCAAAGTACCTGATACAGAACATAAATCCAATCACCTCAATGGTGTAGACCACTCATGGTCACAATTATGATCCCTTCTCAAAGAGAGATCAACAAGGTTGCATCCATTTGGATGACTTCTATAAGTGAAATGGGAGAGGCACTACATCATTCCCCCCAAAGACTAGGCTTACTCCTAGAAGCCTGCAATCCAAGAATAGAAAACAAACACACCAAGTGTAAAATCAAAATTGAGCAATTGGAATGACTCACTGACTTCTTCACAAGTCCATCCAAATAACTCCAACATTCTCAAACCATTATGTCAACCCCCAGATAGCTTAACAACAAGAGAAAAGGTGTCACACTGACACAAGGTCCTCCAACAAGGAACCTTCCATGCACTAGGAAAACCCCATCTAGCAATAAAGTCAACAATACAAGGTAAGGAAAAACCCACTCTACCTCATCAAAAGGTGCCCAACTATGGCATGCACCTACCACATGACCACAAAAAAAGTCAAAACACTACACTCTTTCAACAAGGGTTGGAATCATGGGGAATATACATCACAAATTCCCAAGAATAACATCATGCCACACACATGAGCATCCTTGAATCCACGTAAACTCACCCTTTGAACATAGAGGATGATGGTTTACAACAAAACCCCACACTCCAAAGTATACTTCCCACAACTAACCACCAAGCATAGGAGCACATAGCCTCTAAGGTACAAAAAGCTCAACTGTCACTAGGAACTAGGGTTATATAACCCAACTAGGCAAGGTATCACCTTTCCACAAGGTTGCAAAGAACTTCATCCATGGAAAAAATCATTAAATATATGCATACCAATTCATAAGATGGTAACATGTGTCCAATGATATCATGTCCCTCTAGCAACATGCTAGGAATACCACACCCAACCTACCACTAAACTCAATCTCTAGCCTCAAGTCAACAGTCAAAGAGAAAATTGACTTAAACAATCCTGAAGATATAAGCTTAGGGAGAAAGAAACTACAGAGCATTAGGGCTTAGAGGGAGTCTCTCTCAACCTCTATACTAAATCAGCCCAAGATGTATTAGGGAATCTCACCATTCCACCAATCATCAAAGTACTCATCCAACACTAACTAAGCTAGAGGCATAACCACGCTAGTGTACTTTCTCAAGAGAGAAAAGGATACAAAGATGCACCAAAGTCAACATCCAAAAGGCAGATCTTAGACTCATCAAAAGACTAAGTCACTCTCAAAAAACAAGGCAACATCCACCACAAACATGGAACACTCACAAACCACACTTCACCTCACAATGGTGGGTTGGTGTTATAGGAAACTCACAAACCCAAGCATGAATCCCAAAAAGTACCTAGTAGATTATGAAGATTTGTTAACACCTCCATGAGAAAACATGAAGATTTAAACTTCTCCAATGGCCACAAATGTGATATGTCATGATTGAATTGGCCTCTACTTGATAAAGGGTACTTGAAACATCAATCTGCATCTTCAGAAGTGTGAAGGAGTTGCTTTTTGTTCCCCAAGAAAATTTTTGCATTGGCACAATCTCACACAAAGTTTCTCACTAAAACCAAGCAATAAAATGCAATGAACCAGGTGAGAAAGTGTATGACCATTTGATTATCGCGCAAAATTTCAAATCAGCACAAAAATTGCCTTTACTCTGGAGGCCATAACTTTCACATTCGGACTCTGATTAACTCTGTTTGAAAAGCATTGGAAAGATATCAATGAGGCCTACAATATGATGGAGCTTAGAGAGTCCCAAGACCTAAGAGTTTGAATCACAACATAAGATAAAATATCATAGGAAATCTCAAATTGTCTCGGTTACCAAGACAAGCCATGGAGGAAATGTCCAAAACAACTCAAGAGCACACTTGCTCAAAACAACATAAGACATGAAAAGAAAGGTAATACAAAGATTAAAACCATCATTACTTATCTTTCATAATTTCATTAGTTAAAAATAACACAAGCATTAATGCACAATGAACTAAAAGGTTTTCAAAGCAAGGGTTCAAGAGTCACTTTCCATATAACAAGTACCTATCTTTTTAAATTTCTTTCCAGAATAATATTAGATTTAATCAACATTTAAATCATCCAAATAAATTAACAAATTTACATATACTAAAAGCACACTATTATGTCCTCTATGATAATATCCCTTAAATGTACTACCAGAGATTCGAGATGAACATGATAGAGTCACCACACCAAATTGGGCAGCAGTAAAACACATTCAGAATAGTCATCATGAACCAAAACAAAAAGTCCAAATGGGGAATTGTTAGTTCCAATAGTAAATATCAAAAGGTTCACATTTCAACAATAACTCAAATGTGACAACTGTCACAAAGAGAGCAATGGACAAAATTTGATGCCTATTCCAAGAAGGAAAATGCAGAAAACCAATGCTAGCCCAACAACATGAGGAAAGTACCTTCAACCAAACAAAATAAGGCATCAATAAAATCACATTACATGTGATGACTAAGAGTAGTCACACAAGAGGGATAAATCACCACACAATGCTAAGGAATACATCATCCCAGCAACGTTAGAGAACACACTCACACACATCAAGCAGTATACCATTAAAAACCTCATGCATATGCAGAATACAATAATTTTCTTAATTATTTTCCATGCAATGCAACATTTAGATATCCCTCAATTTTAATACAATTTACATAAGATTTTTAATCAATCAGATTGGGGACTTAAGTCATTAACCTAAAAGATCTCAATACAACACCTACTTAATTGCAATGATTCACATTAGAGACTCATTTTCAATGAAGGGAACCATTTCATTACTATAATGACAAAACACAAAATCACAAATAAGATTCATTTATTTACTTACAATTAGGAGAAAATAGGTAAGAAATGCACCTTACTCTACAAGGAGAAACAAAAAGAGGCACTCAAGGCCAACACATGGATACCAATCAGTGGCTCCATTCAAAAAGGGTCGCACACGCAACCAACCAAACAAGGTACATCAATTTCATCTAAAAACAAGCAAAGACTCATTTCATTCTTCTCATAGTGCTCTAGTCACATATACTAGACATAGAAGTCCATCCCAAGTAGATACTGAAACAACAAGATCATGAGCTCTCACCAAGACACTAGCACTCCCACAAAACATCAACCATATGGGCAACATATACATAGAGAACCCAATATTTGAACATTGGCTCTAATACTAGATGTAATGCCCCACCCGAAGATCCTTGGAATAAGGATGAAATATAAGCCAAGATTAAAAAAAAATTGGACAAGTATGAGTGCACATAACAACATCATACACAGATCACATAAATCACAATGGAAGACTTAACCACCATCCCGACAACCAACGGATCTTCAAATGCCACTACCCAAAATGACACACTCACCATAGGAAATAGAAATCCAAAATGACAATAACACAAATAATATATGATCTATTAGAGCATGGAAAATTAAGTAAACCCAAAGGGTACTAGAATCACCAAAATTTGATTCTTGAAAACCAATGTAGATGCCCCCTATTTTTTGCACGAGGACCACAACCTGACAATTTTTTGTGCGAAGATGTCCAGCATGCCATGTGAGGATGTACAACATATGGTATGATAAAGTGCTTGGCAAAATAGCCAAGACACCCAAAATTGGTGTTGGGTTTTGTGCAAGAAAGTGCTAAAGGCCACATGATGAAACCCAACACACCACGTGAGATCTTGAATTCTCACACAAGAAAGTACGAATTCGCACAAGATCCCAAGATAGCAAGCTAGGAAACAAAAGGGTAAAAAGCTAAGGAATGAAGTTCTTCCACACTATGGAGTACTAGATCCACATCTCAAGGAGAAGACACTCAAACAAAATAATTGAAGAACAAAAATTGCATCTACCCATCTAACATAGTAGTAAAAAGAAATAACTGAAAGCAACATCGCAGTGTATAGAAGCAACATCACAATGTACTAAAATAACAAACTAATTGTGTGGTTCCTCCCAACTATTAATAGCATCATGAGACCATCATGGGTCCTAGCCATCTCTCGCATGTAACATCTCAAACTACCTACCAGATCATCAATTCTATCTTATGAGGATGTCACTAATAAAACATACTACAACATAAGAATAAGGAAATCTAACATGCTAAATGTAAAGCATAAGATAATCCAATAAATCAACCATATCATCTATCATATGCTAAACATCACATGAATAGGAAATCTAACATGTTGAACCAATAAGCAATAGATATGCCAACAAAGCAATCCATATCATATAATCATATGCTAAACATCATACTATAGGAATGTGTCAAATAAACTAGCATCATCTAAACATGATATCCAAGCATTCCAATGAAAGCATAATTCACAAGAAAGCATACTCTGGAACCTAAAGTATCAAGTAAAAATATCTAACAATAGTCACACTAGTACAAAAGACTATCTATGTACATTGGTCCCTAGTAGTGGTATAGGTAGCTATGCCTCCCAACCATGTGAAACTCATAGGTCCACTCCTATCATGCTGATGGAGATAATGATCCAACCACAAACACACATAAAGAAAAACATCTATGGCTAACACTCACACCATATAGTATGATGACTAAAACCAAGAACATAGACAATGCATAAACTAAAAGTCCTGGTCAGACACTAAATGGGCTACTAAGTAGGGGCTGACATTATGGAGAGTCACTTGGCATCAACAAGCCCAAGCTTGGATCATGTAGATCCAACTCACTCAATGGAAGGCTCAAGAATAGAACATTTTTCATTATCTTAAGTTTTATTACTACTCACACATTTTATTTTGTTATCACTTAATTAAAGCTCCCTCTACCAACCTATGGTGCCACAATTGTCAGGCTACAAGATAGAAGCCCCCTCCATATGCTACCCTACCCTACTCATGCTCGTCCAATGATGAGTGCCCATAGGCATGCAAATTCCCAACCCAACCCCAACGATCATAATTACTTTTGGAAGTACAACAGAAGATCAAGCCTTGCAAGTCACCCAATAAATGTATGCACACGTACTCATGTGTGGCACACCACCATCACAAAGACAATAACACAAGGACTAGATGAGAACATAAGAAAAATATCACTCAACCAAAAACAAATTCAAAAGGACAAACTTTACATGAATCCCAAAAAAATAATAAAACCATACATCATGAAATCACTCAACCGGCCTCAATCCAAGAGTATGGATTCTACATGAATCCCAATGATGCAACAAGACCAAACATCATGAACTCACTCAACCAAACTCAATCTAGGAGTATGGATTCTACATGAATCTTAGTGTCCATGACCATTAACAAAGGTCCAAAAGAAACCTAGATTTGGACATTGTATGAAAAAATGGCCAACATAATAGTGTAAAACCCCAAACCCCCATCCTAAAAATAAGGACATTGTTCATACCTAACCAACTAGACAGAACCAACAAATAGAAATAGAGGGGAACACTATTTCTTAGCCTCCTAAAAAATGGCTACCAAAAATAGAAGCTAAAATGCAACAAAAACAATAAAATGGGAGAGCCCTACCTCACTACCAAAACGGGCAAAATAGGATTTTGAACCATAAAATAAAAACCTCATAGAAGTAGCTAGAAATCATGGCAATCCAAAGTCTCCCTAAGCTGGATCCAATGAGCCCAATTTCATGATGATCCCATGCCTATAGCTCCCACAAAAAACAAAATAATAAATCCTCATGAAGAGGATTTTGAGTTTTACTCTCAAACTTTCTAATTCAAAAGTGAGAAGTGAGGAATTAAATTTTTTTTTCAATACTTATTTACTTTTCAAGTGAATAATTGATTAGGACAAATAACCAACCAACCTAGTTAAACCTTAAATTGACTCAAATGAAAATAGGATATTCCTAGTAATAGGAATTCATCTATGGCAAAGCTACGAGAAATTAAAACTAAAATAAAATAAATTCCAAAACCCAAAAATCATAGAATTTCCTAAACAACTTTCGTGAAAATGCAAAACTTTGAATGTACAAACATGCTTACTAGTCTAATCACATAATGCAAATGAGTTTGGATTTAATAATCATCGAAAGGATTATTAAAACGATTAAATCAAGGATACATCAACCATATAGGGATGACATTGGTAAAATATGAATTGTTGAATCACTAACTTCATGTGCCACTACCAGGGACATAAATCCTACACACTAAACAACACGATCATGTTCAATTTCATGTAATAATATAACCGAAGCAATATATGTATTAAATGATTAATTTAACCATTTACCAAAATAGTCCATTTTACATCACTCACGTTCACATATAACATAATGAAGCAACAATGAAGTAAATAACAATAACATTAAATCCATCACATAACATAATTAGGGAAATGTCCAAATACTGGATAACCAGATATAATTATAAAATGCACTCTCATCTCACAATGGCATCATCATGCAAATATGATCAACTGAACAACATAGTAGTCTAATATCTATGATGTTAAAATCAAAGTATAACCTCTGACCCTTAGGTCATCTCAAACATAAAATGTAACATAAGTAGCGAGTATCTCTCATATCAAATAATAACAAGGTAAATATCCACAACACATAACCAATGAATCCAACATGGATAACCCATCTCTAATTATTTAAGAATTTAATGATGGTTGTTTAAACAACAAAAAAAGGGCACTTAAAATGCATAACCAAACAAAATCATAAACATGACTAACCATTGCTACAAGAACCTAGTCCAATGTACCAAGTAATAGTACACAATGCAATCTCTACACACATCTCAGGGTAATCACAGAACAACATCATGATACCACATTGATCCTGGTAACCACTAGCACAAACCCCAGTGAACTCATAAATCACATCATAATCTAATAAATCAGCCATAACCATAATCAAAGTAACTATACAGAACATAAATCAAATCACCTCAATGATGTAGACCACTCATGGCCATAATCATGATCCCTTCTCAAGGAGAAATCAACAAGGTTGCATCCATTGGGATGACTTACATAAGTCAAATGGGTGAGGCACTACAAGGCTAGGTAGGAGCTTTTTCCTTGGAATGCTAGAAAAATTGAGGATGCAACTATCAACTAGCTAAATAGTTTCATATATCGAGGACGTATCAAAGTCTCTTTTACTAACCTAAAGGCTAACCATAATACTCAACATCAAGTTGCCACTATTCACACAAACCATATATTTATCAATTTTCTAGTACATTGGGCATAGTGAATGATATTAACATTGTTATAACCATAAGTACTATGTCCTAAACTTATATTATAAGGCATAAGTATTGGTAATGAGGTTCGCACGAGGATTTGCAGAGAACCACACACAACTTCCACAATCTCGCTCAAGGAAGCAAAATCTCACATGAGGTACCATAATAGCATACTAGGAAAATAAGGAAGAGAAAGAAATAAAATATAGTTCCTCAACACAAAAGAGTACCAAATCTACAAATTGAGGTGTAGACACTCAAACATAATATGTGAACGACGAAAACTACATCTAACCATCTAGACATAGTAGTAAAGGAAATGAACTAAAAGCAACATCACAATGCACTGAAACAAAAAACTAAGTGCACGGTTCCTCTCAACCATAATAGCACCATGAGACCTTGAGGATCCTAGCCATCCCCTACACATAGCATCTCAAACTCCTAACTCGATAGTTAGAGATGTCTTATAAGGACATCACTGCTAATGCATAATAACATCACAAGAATGGGAAATCTAACATGCTAATCTAATAAGAAATAGATACCCCAACTAAGAAATTAACATCATCTAATCATATGCTAAACATTATATGAACAGGAAATCTAGCATGCTAACAAGTAAAGCAATAGATATTCCAACTAATCAAATCACATCATCTAATCATATGCTAAACATCATAATATAGGAATGTGTCAACTAACTAACATCATCTAAACATCATATAAAAGCATTCTAATGAAAGCATAAATCACAAGAAAGCATACTCCGAAACCCAAAGTGTCAAGTGAAGACATCTAGCAATGGTCACATTGGGACAATAGACCATCTCTGTAAACAAATCCCAAGCAATGGTGAAAGAAGCTACACTTCCTAACCACATGAAATACAAAGGTCCACTCCCACTGTACTGATGGAAATAATGATCCAACCACAAAAATATATAAAGTAAATGTTCATGGTCAACACTCATGTCAGATGGTAGTAAGGACTATAACCAAGATTATGAGACAATGCAAGTATAACAGGTCACTGGTCAGACCCTCTATGGATAACTATGTAGGTAATCTAGTGGTGTGTCATTACTTACCATCAAGTGGCACAAGTACTTCAAGCCTTTGATCAACTCCCTCAGGAGGCTAGACTCGGAAAGTATCTTCTATTAACTCCCGTAGGAGGCCAAATATTATGCCTTCAATCAAATCCCCAAGAAGCCATACACACACACCTGCGCTCAACTCCCTCAGAGGCTAGGTGTTTCAAATATTATCTTTTTATTAAGGTTTAGTACCCATTTATTAATTTAGTTATCACTTATTATAACCTCTTCACGTTACCTTTCAGCCATTTCCAGGCTAGAATACATGAGAGGAGCCACTCCACACATCTACCCTACATACCCATGCTCATCACATGATGAGTACCCAAATACAATGCAAGTTTCCAACCTAACCCCAATGAACATAACTCCACTAGAATGCAACTAGGAGTTTGGGCCTCACAAGTCACCCAACAAATGCATGTGCACATGTGCATCTGTAGCACACCACCATCACGAAGATCAACAAATAAGAGTTGGATGAGAACACAATGCCTCAAAAGAAACAATAACACCAAGTATAAAATCACTCAACCAAACACAATGTTGGGAGTAATGATGTGGCATGCATCCCAATGCTAACATAAAAGTGCAAAAATAGTCTAACTAACATCCTAATGGATGAGCCATGTCCACGACCAATATAATGCCAAGAAAACCTAAGAAAACAAGGTGGCACATAAATCGAGGTAAAACCCCAAAACTAAAGATCTCATTCATGTAAAGTGTGTGTGCTCTGGATTTTTCTTTCATGTAATTTCATAACATCTACTATGCCCCAAGTCTTAGCAGGTTGATAAATATATAGTTTGTGTCAAGAGAGGCAACATTATGTTAAGTAATATGGTTAGCCTTTAGGTTAGTAAAAAAGACTTTGATACATCCTCAAAGTATGTAACTAGTCAAAAAATTCATTTTCAAGTGATGTATCTAGGAAGCCTGGGGAGGAGCCTTTTCCCTAAAATGCTAGAAACATCGAGGATGTGACTATCGACCAGCTAAATAATTCCATAGATCAAGGACATATCAAAGTCTCTTTTACTAACCTAAAAGCTAACCATATTACTCAACATAAAGTAGTCATTGTTGACACAAACCATATATTTATCAGTATGTTAAGACATGGGGGCATAGTGAATGATACAACATTGTTATAATCATAAGTACTATTTTTGAAACTTGTATTGTAAGGCATAAGTACTAGTGCTAATGTTTGTGCTAGGATGTGCAATAAGCCACACGAGGATTTGTAGAGAACCACCCTGAACTTCCACAATCTCGCACGAGGAAGTAAAATCTCACGTCACAAACCATAACAACACACCAAGAAAACAAGGAACAAAAAGCAAGAAAAGATAGTTCCTCCACACTGAGGAGTACCAAATGCACAAATTGAGATGTAGACACTCAAACATAATATCTGGAAGATGAAAACTACAAATAAACATCTAAAGATAGCAATGAAGGAAATGAACTGAAAGCAACATCACAATGCACTGAAACAACAAACTAAGTGTGTGGTTCCTCCCAACCATAATAGCATCATGAGATATCAAAGGTCCTAGCCATTCCTTGCCATAACATCTCAAACTACCAACTCGATAATCAGAGTTGTCTTATTAAGATGTCACTATTAAAGCATAATTACATCATAAGAATAGGAAATGTAACATGCTAATCCAATAAGCAATAGATACTCCAACTAAGAAATTAACATCATCTAATCATATGTTAAAAATTATACGAATAGGAAATCTAACATGCTAAAAAGTAAAGCAATAAATATTCCAGCTAATCAAATCACATCATCTAATCATATGCTAAGCATCATAATATAGGAATGTGTCAAATAACTAACATCATTTTAACATGATATCCAAGGATTCTAATGAAAGCATAAATCACAATAAAGAATACTCTAGAATCCAAAGTATGAAGTGAAGACATTTAGCAACGGTCACACTCGGATAATAGACCATCTCTGTACACTAATCCCCAGTAGTGGTGAAGGTAGCTATGCTTCTTAACCACATGAGACACATAGGTCCACTCCTGTCATGCTGATGGAGATAGTGATCCAACCAAAAACACACATAAAGAAAACATCCATGGCTAACACTCATGCCAGATAGTAGTAAGGATTGCAACCAAGATTATGAGATAATGCAAGTACAACAAGCCATCAGTCAGACCCTCTATGGATAACTATGTAGGTAGTCTAATGGAGTGTCATTACTTTCCATCAAGTGGCACAAGTACTTTAAGCCTTTGATCAACTCCCTCGAGAGGCCAGAGTCAAAACGTATCTTTGATCAACTCCTGTAGGAGGCTAGATACTATGCAATTGATCAACTCCCTAAGGAGGCCATACACACACACCTTCAATAAACTCACTAATGAGGCCATACACACACACCTTCAATCAACTCCCTAAGGGGGCCATACACACACACTTTTGATCAACTCCCTTGGGAGGCCAGGTGTTTCAAATATTATCTTTACATTAAGTTTTAGTACCCATTTATTAATTTAGTAATCACTTGTTAGAACCTCTTCACATTACCTTTTCAACCATTTCTAGGCCAGAACATACAAGAGAGTCCACTTCACACATCTACCCTACATACCCATGCTCATCACATGATGAGTGCCCAAAGGTAATGCAAGTTTCCAACCCAACCCTAATGAGCATAACTCTACCAGAATGCAACTAGGAGTTTGCGCCTCGCAAGTCAACTGAAAAAAGCATGCAAATGTGTTCATGTGTGGCAAACCACCATCATGAAGATTAGAAAATAAGGGTTAGATGAGAACATAGTAGCTCAAAAGAAACTAGGTATAAAATCACTCAACCAAACACAATGTCAAGAGTAAGGATGTGGCACGCATTCCAATGCAAACATAAAAGTCCAACAATGGTCTAACTAACATCCTAATAGATGAGCCATGTCTACGACTAACATAATGCCAAGAAAATATGAGAAAACTGGGTGGCACACAAATTAAGATAAAACCCCAAAATTGAGCAACTTTGCAAATAAAACTCATTTGGTCTTAGGGCACAAAAGCCACAAAAATCTAATAAAACTCAGTTTTAGACATCGTATGCAAAAATGACTAGCACAACAATCTGAAACCCCAAACCCTCATCTTGAAAATAGAGAAAACATTCATACTAATGCAACTGGGCAAAACTAGCAAACAGAATTAGAGGGGAACACTAGTTCTCAACCTCCAAACAAATGGCTACCAAAAACTAAAGTAGAAATAGAGCTGAAAAAACAAAATGAGAGAACCCTAGCTCAGTGCCAAAAGGGAAAAATCAAAATCTGAACGATAAAATAAAAATCTTGCTAAAGTAGCCAAAAATCACAACAATCCAAGGTCTCCCAGAACTGGATCCAATGAAACCGATCTCACAATGATCCCTCACCCGTAGCTCCCACAACAAAAAAAATAGTAATTCCTCATGAAGAGGATTTTAGGTTTTACTCTCAAACTTTACAATTCAAAAGTGAGAAGTGAGGAATTAATTTCCTCTTTGGATACTTAATTCACTTTTCGATTGAATAATTGATTAGAGTGAATAACTAGGAAAACTAGTTAATCCTCGAATCTACCCAAAAAAAAATAGGCTATTCCAAGTAATTGGAATTCATCTATGGTAAATCTACAAAAAAATAAAATCAAATAAAATATAGCCTAGAAACCCCTTAAACGAAAATCATAGAAAACCTTAAAGACTTTCACCACAATGCGAACCTATAAATGCACAATCAGCCTCATAGGTCTAATCACATAATGCAAATGAGTTTGGATTTAATCAAATCATGAGAGGGTTTAAATTAAACACTAAAATAAGATATGCCAACCATACAGGGATGACATGGGTAAAATATGAACAGCTAAATCACTAACTCCATGTGTCACTACTACGGATATAGATCCTACCCACTAAACTTTATGATCAAGTGCAATTGTGTATAATAATATAGCCAATATGATAAATGCATTAAATCACCTAATTTAACCATTTATTTAATTTTACTTAAATAATCCGTTTACATCACTCACTTTCACATAAATCATCACAAAGCAATATCACCAAGGTTGCATCCACCAGGATGACTTACAAAAATCTATTGGGAGAGACACTACATCATTCCCCCACAAAGTCTACGCTTACTCTTGGAAGCCTGAAATCCAAGAATAAAACCCAAGCACCATAGGTTCCCAAACACAATTCAGCCAATCATAAAAAACTTCATCTAGCCACAACTCAACACCATAAGACAAGATAAACACTTAGAATCCTAGTTTCCAAAGAATGCAACAATAGAATCTCCATAGCTGCAAGAGAGGAGGAATTTTGACACACCTTACATCCAAATAAGCAAGTAAAAGAATATCCACATACTCTCATTTAACCTAACCAATGTTAAATCACCCTTCTTACAAGCAGTTAAGAACAATAGAAATCAAGAGTTTAACAATTAGCAGTAAGAATAAATAACCATTTAACACTTATACACCTTTTATCAACTTTCTTTCTCCTTCATAAAAATATTGTGTTTATCCACATTGAACCAAACAACATTTTCATAAAAACTTACATTTATAACAAACACACACGTATGTTCTCCACAATGTTATCCCTTGTACATACTATCAATGGTCTGAAATGGACTTGATAGAGTCACAACACACAATTGGGTAGCAGTAAAAGACATTTAGAATAGTCACCAAGAAACATAATGAAAATTCCCAAGAGGGGGAACTATCAAGTCCAACAGTAAGTCTTAAAAATGTGCATAGTTCAACAATAAATTGAGTGTGAGAACAGTCATAAAGAGAGCAACAGAGAAATTTTGATGGCCAGTCCAAGAGAGGCAAATACTGAAAACCAATACTAGCCCAACAACATGAGGAAAGTACCTCTAGCCAAATTAAATAAGGCATCAATTAAATTACTTTATAAGTGATGACTAAGAACAGTCACACAAGAGGGATAAATCACAACACAATGGTAAGGAAGATATCTTCCTAACATCGTAGAACACACTCATGCACATTAGACAATTCACCATCAATAACCTCATGCATATGTAGTACTACAATTTTATTAATTCTTTTCCATGCAATGCAACATTTAGATATACCAAAATTTTACTACAACATTTCACAAGCTTACGAAATAAGCAATTTGGGGATGAAAGTCATTAACCCAAATGATCTTCATGGAACAACCACTTCTCTTTCAAAGATTTACAATATACACTCATGTATTTAACAAAGGGAAACTATTTCATTTCTATAATGAATTAAAAATATATTTCATTTTTTCACTTACAAAAGGAAAGAACACAAAGAATACAATGAAACTTACTCCATAGGGAGAAACAATAGAGGCGCCCAAAGCCAACACATGGACACCAATTAGTGGCTTTGTCTAAAAGGACCACAGAAGTAACCAGCCATGCTAAGGCACATCAATTATATCTACAAACAAAGAAAGATTCACTTCCTTCTCGTCACACTATTCTAGTCGCATCTACTAGAAAAGCAAGTCCATCACAAGTAGATACCAAAGTAACAAAATTCATGAGCTCTCACCAAGTCATTTGCACTCACTGTACACAGCATCAACCATATGGGCAACATATACAAAGAGATACCAATTTCTGAACATGGGCTCTGATACCAGATGTAATGCCTCGCTTGGAGATCCTTCGAACAAGGATAAATAAAAGCCAAGATATTTGTTTTAAAAACAAGTATTGATGCACACAACATACAACATACGAGGATCACAAAGATCACAAAGGAAGACTTCACCAACAATTCTAGCAACCAACAGATCTCTTAACGCCACTACCTAACTTACATGACCAAACTGAGGAACAAAAACTAGGGATGACATTAGAACACAAAATCCTTGATTTGTCAAAGCATAGAACCACTAACATTCCTAAAGGGTACTCAAAAGTCCAAATTGTGTTCTCTGAAGAATAGTGGAGATGACACCTATTTTTTGTGCAAGAGAATCTACAACTGATAGTCTTGCACTAGGGAGTACCTCTTCATGCTATAAATTACATACAACCATGCAAGGAAATACCATCTCACACGAGTAAGTGTTGGGTTTAGCAGCCAAAAGCATTGTATTGGTTTTGAGGTTCACACGAGGAAGTGCAATAAGCCATATGAGAAACCACAGAGAACCACATGAAACTTCCACAATCTCGTGAGAGAAACCATAACACCATCTTGTGTGAGGAAGTGTTAGATTTAGCAGCCAAAAGCACTGCACTGGTGATGAGGTTCACACAAGTCCAATAAGCCACATAAGAAACTACAAAGAATAATGTGAAACTTCTAGAATCTCACGTGATAAATTATAATATCATGTGAGGAACCATAGTAGCATACTAGGAAAACAAGGAACGGAAAGCAAGAAAAGATAGTTTCTCTACATAGGGGAGTACCAGATCCACAAATCTTCTAATAATTTTCATCATCAACAATAGATTAGCTTCATTCCACCATTCCTTGTATTTCAAGCTATCAGCTAGGTATGAGAACCCTGAGAGAATTACTAAGCTCCGACCTCTTAGTTTTTAGATATCCACTATGGTATCAACACTTACTTCAAAAATGTTTCTGATTTAAAGTTTACATCTACAAAGGTAATATAATGCTAGCTAGGGACTTATACTAAAGAATGATTTTTTGCCCTAAGCCCTTGGAGTCTACACTTTGCATCTAGTAGTAGTGCACAAGGATTGATGTCATTTTTAAGATATATTCATATATTGTTGAATTCTTGTAATCACATTTGTCATAATCAATAGATCCACACCCTTTATTAGATTTCAAGCTATCAGCTAGTTGTGAGATCCTTGAAAGAATTACTAAGTTTGATATAAATTATTAGTTATCAACTCCCTTCTTTGTATTTTGGGCTATTAACTAGCTAGGAAACCTTTGAGAGAATCACAAAGTTTAATATCAACTCTCAATTATCACACATCTAGTTGGGTATTGCTTCATTGGTAAGTCTTGTTTTTAAGCTAAAGATTACCAATGATTTGTTAGTTTTTTTATCTTTTTTAAATATAAAGTGTGGGATCTTAATTTCTCATAATTTAGTGTTGAATAATGCATAGGGTGTGCTCTGGAGGTTTCCTTTATGTAATGTCATATCATCCACTATGCCCCAAGTCTTGGCAACTTGATAAATATATGGTTTGTGTCAATAGAGGCAACTTTATCTTGAGTAACATTGTTAGCCTTTAGGTTAGTAAAAAAGACTTTGATATGTCCTTGAAGTATGTAACTATTCAAAATTTGTCATTTTCAAGTGATGTATCTGGGAAGCCTAGGGAGAAGATTTTCCCCTAAAATGTTAGAAAAATCAAGGATAGGGCTATCAACGAGCTAAATTGTTGTATACATCAAGGACATATCAAAGTGTCTTTTACAAACCTAAAAGCTAACCATATTACTCAACATAAAGTTGTCACTATTGACACAAACTATATATTTATCAAATTACCAAGACATTAGGGCATAGTGAATGATATAACATTGTTATAATAATAAGTATGATGCCTGAAACTTATATTGTAAGGAATAAGTATTGGTGTTAAGGTTCACGTGATGAAGTGCAATAAGCCAT
The DNA here is from genome assembly GCA_028749045.1 of Cupressus sempervirens. Taxonomy (NCBI): domain Eukaryota; kingdom Viridiplantae; phylum Streptophyta; class Pinopsida; order Cupressales; family Cupressaceae; genus Cupressus; species Cupressus sempervirens. The sequence continues at coordinate 385,986,221 of CM053791.1, forward strand.
GCGAGGAACTATAGAGAACCATGTAAAACATCCACAATCTCATGTGAGGAAGTAAAATCACGTACAAGGAACTATAATAGTATACCAGGAAAGCAAGGAACAGAAAGCAAGAAAAGACGGTTCCTCCAAATCGAGGAGTACTGGATCTACAAATCAATGTGTAGTCACTTGAACAGAATATCTGAAAGACATAAACTACATCACATAGCAGTAAAGGAAATGAATTGAAAGAAACATCACAATGCACTGAAATAACAAACTAAATGTGCATTTCCTTTCAACCATAATAGCATCATGACACCTTGAAGGTCTTAGCCATCCCATGTGCATAACATCCCAAACTGCCAACTAGATAGTCAAAGTTATCTTATGAGAATGTCACTATTGAAACATAATAACATAATTAGAATAGGAAACTTAACATGCTAATTCAATAACCAATAGATGCTCAAACTAAGAAATCAACATCATCTATATGAACATTATATGGACAAAAAATCTAACATGCTAACAAGTAAAGCAATAGATATTCCAACTAATCAAATCACATCATCTAATCATATTTAAAACATCATAATATAGGAATGTGTCAAATAACTAACAGCATTCAAAGATGATATCAAAGCATTCAAATGAAGGCATAAACCACAAAAAAAAGCATACTCTGGAATCTAAAGTACCAAGTAGCTAGTGTTTTGATCTTTTTAGTTAAGGTAAACCTAAAATGTGAGATCCCAATTTCTCATAGTTTAGTGTTGAATGGTGCATAGGGCGCTGTGCTTAGGAGGTTTCCTTCACCTCTAGGTTTTTTACATACTTGTGTCTATGGGATCAAGCCCTTATTGGTCCTCACTGTAACAAATATGCATGTAGTTCTACCATCCAATTGTTTTCATGGTAAGTTTTCATTTCTTTATATTTACATACCCCTTTGCATACATAACAGTCATCAAACTATTCATGTTAGGCATCCATATGTGAATTAGGTTGCATGTGCATCTTTCAAGTAAGATAGGTAATATAATGTTGTATAAGGAAAAATATAGTTAACAATTTTTTTCCCTAAGCCCTTGGAGTATACACTCCCCTAATAGGCAATGTATCGAGGTTACTATCTCTTTTAGAATATATAGATTGTCTTCAATTTTTGTAATCATATTCATTACAATCAATAGATCCAAACCCTTCTATGTATTTCAAGCTATTGACGAGGTGTAAGATCATTGAGAGAATCACTAAATTTGATACCAAATCTTAGTTATTTCAGTGAAGGGAATTGTTGGTGTAAATAATTATTCACTATTTACACTTACTTAAGTTTACTTAGGTTAATGCATTATTTTAATATTTGTTTAGTCACCTAGGAGTATGCATACTCTTGTGAGTTGTCATGTTGACAACACAAGAGTTCACACCTCCTTTATGCACATGGTGTCTACAACATAGGAGTTAGCATATTATTTGAGCATATGGTGTCTACAACATCTCCACGTGAAGGACACCTTTTCATGTTTATCCTCTCATTTTTGCATGTACATTCATGTGCAATGGAGGACATGTGCTTACTTGTCAAGCTTATCTTCTGGCACCTTTTAGAGACATTCTAGATGCATCTTAGAGGCCTTTATATACAGGCACTCCTAATGTGTATACTCATCTAAAAACATAGTGATGTATCAAGACATGCTATGATATATTGATCATACTCTTTTTTGTCTATACGTGTGCTTGTTTTTGAGTTCTTTGATCTTGGGTGAATTTTTTCCTAAGACAAATTCTTACATGGTATCAGAGCTTGGAGAATTTCTCTTCACATAGTCATTTGAGACCATTCTTGTTTTAGCACCTTGACCTAGATCTAGAGTATCACAGTCATTGGGAGCATTTAGAGCCAAAGCAAACTTCACCATTGTGTCCAGAATGTCAATTTGGTGAATTTTGATTATAAATTTGCCTACCCTAGGCCATAGTCAAATTTGAGGCAAACAATTTTTTTGCAAACTGACACCCAAAGGCTCGATTTGCAAATTTGGTATGATCATTTCAAATCTGTATATTTAATTTTCAAATTTGCATTTTTTTAATCTACATCTCTACAATTTTTTTCAAATCTGCATTATTTTCTAGGAATTTTTTGGCCATTAGACTAGTAGGAGAGATTTTTGTAGGTGAAGATTGAACCTTGCTGGTGCAAATTAGATATTTGTATCACATTTAAAAGTTTAAAAAACCCCCAAATCAAACATTTGAGACAAAATCTAGAGCCATTGATTTTTGGAGGCGCAGCAGTGGCAATTCAGAAAAAATAATAACAGATGTGATTTTCAAACAGTGATATCTCCCTCATACAGACTCCTTTTTGCGAGCAATTTTTTTTGTTTTAGGGTAGAATTTCATGATCTACACATTGGTGTAGGTGGTTTGAGATTTCTATTCCTGAATTTTTTTGCAACTTGCAAATCCCAATTTTTGCCACTTCAAATACTCCACATGGGCTCATCTAGACTCCAAATTAGGTTCCATTTTTTTTAAAGTGAATTTTTTTTTGTCTACTTTCTAGATCTACAATCAAATTATAGGCTTCTATGGATAGAGATACTACTTTCAGAAATAGGCCCTAAATTGTCCATTGTAATTGTGCTACCTATAAAGTGCCAAATCATACAATTGGGCAGGTTCCTTGATTTATTTTGCATCTTTGGGGGTTACATTGGTTATTCCATCATGAAAGAGGAAGATTTAATTATCTTTACACCAAACAACTATAAGGAATGGAGTCAATTGGCTATCACATATCTTAGTTAGCACAATGCATTTCCATATGCGAGAGGACTTACCTACAATATAGACACAAGTGCCCTCATTTGGTGTAATCTCTTTCTATTTATGGATATGGAGGTTATGGATTCACTTTAGGACATTAAGTCATTTGATCCATATGTTTATTGGATTCATCTTTGAGAAATGTATGATGATCCACACATACCTCCATTCCCAAAAGATCGTTTACCTCCAGCTGTAGTTGCATCCTCTCCATATGAGATCACACCTCCTGATGCTCTTGTTCCTCCTACTAATCTTATTCCATCCATAGATGCTTTGGATTCAATGCAGTAGAAACCTTCATGTCTTCCAACTTTACCTTCATTTGACAACTTCCTTCTAGACTTTGTAGTGTTGTTCCTAGAGTCTCACATTAAAGATTTAGGAGACATCCTTGATGATATTCATCATCTCTTTGAGGAAAATTCTTTATCTATTGCCACAATGACCAATTCATGTACTTCAACATAACAAGGAAAACTTTGTCTTCTAGTTCTAGCCTTAGGTGATGACTTCTTGACTGACATTTTAGGTTTGTTCATGGAGTCACACATAGATGATTTGGGAGACTTATTTGATGATATACCACTTTTGTTTGATGAGGTAGATCCTTCTCCAATTGTTGCAAGGGTTCACTTTGACCCTCATGTCCATTCTCTACATGATCAGTGTTTACAGGCTGATGTGATTATGGATCCTTATGTACAACATTTGTAGGAGGTCTCTTTATCATTTGAGGAGACTATTGATTCTTTGAGATAGGTTCTATATACTTCCTTGCTAGTTTTGCACTTCTTCTCAATAATTTTGGAAGGAGCCACCATAAGTATCAACATAGGGATAGATGAGCAGGTTTTAGAGACACCTTTCATCATTGAGATTCTTTCCACACATAGGGGAAGCATCTCACCAGTAACTCTTCCATTGTTTCTTCCAAAGGGGAGGAACATCATTCAACAATCATGGATCAGCTTCTACATTGGAGCATCTTGCATTGGTCAGCACCTTACATTTGGTGGGGGGGGACTACCTTGTCTCCTTCTTCTTCTCTTTTATGGGGGGACTTTTTCCTCTTATGGGGGTTGTTCCTTCTCCTAATTCTCTTTTGTATATACTTGATGTATGTCGTAATGGGGGGGTCTTGATTACTCCATCCATCCATGCATCTTGTCTTTTCATCTCTCTTCTTGGGGGAGGGTTTTTCCCATGAGGTTTTCCCTCTTTCTCCACTTTATGAGAGATCGCATTGCATTTCATTATGTACATGGCCTAGTAGTCGGGACCCATTATGTATTTCATCCTAGTTATTGTGAACTTAAGTGCATTCTCCTAAGTTGTGCTTAAGGGGGGTGTTGGTGTAAATAATTATTCATTATTTACACTAACTTAAGTTTACTTAGGTTAATACATTATTTTAATGTTTATTTATTTAGTCACTTAGGAGTATGCGTACTCTTGTGAGTTTTCATATTGACAACACATGACTTCGCACCTCATTTATGCACATGTTGTCTACAACATAGGAGTTAGCACATTATTTGAGCACATGGTGTCTGCAACATCTCCACAAGTGGTACACCTTGTCATGATTATCCTCTCATTGTTGCATGTATATTCATGCACAATGGAGGACATGTGCTTAGTTGTCAAGATTATCTCTTGGCACCTTCTAGAGACATTCTGGATGCATCTTAAAGGCCTTTATATACATGCACTCCTAATGTGTACACTCATCTAAAATCATAGTGATGTATCAAGACATGCTATGATATATTGATCATACTCTTTTTGGTCTATAGTTGTGCTTGTGTTTGAGTTCTTCAATCTTGGGTGAATTTTTCCCTAAGACAAATTCTTATAGGAATAATAAGTAAAATGTTAATTTAAGTTAATGTAAAGTATACTCTTTGTATACTTTGCGGGAATAATCTCAAATGGAATTGACTAACTCCTCAGACTAAGGCCTCAAGGAATCAATCAAACCAAATCGGGATTTCTGCCAAGGGCACAAGTAATACACTTTATATTTACATTATATTAAGCATTTAGTTCTCACTCCCTTCACTTAGATAATTAACATCATTTTTATTTATTATATTTTCTTAATAGATCATCCTCCATGAGCCCCATCCTTGACTTTCCAACATTTTAGGAGAAAAGCTCCACCTTAGGCTTCCTAGATACATCGCTTCAAAATGATAAATTTTGAAAAGTTACATACATCGATGATGTATCAAAGTCTATTTTACTAACCTAAAGGCTAATTATATTACTCAACATAAAGTTGTCATTGTTGACATAAACCATATATTTATCAATCTCCTAAGACATTGGGGCATAGTGAATGATATAACATTGTTATAATCATAAGTACTATGTCCAAAAGTTATATTGTAAGGCATAACCCTTTGACTAATGCGAGATACCATCTTTACTTACATTTTCATTTGTTTACATATTTAAATATCCCTATCCATACATAATAGTCATCAAACAATTCATGTTAGGTGTCCATGTATGAATCGTGAAGGCCATGCATCTTTTGAGTAAGATGGTTAATATAATACTCTAGAAATAAACTTATACTTAGCAATAATTTTTTTCCCTATGCCCTTTGAGTATAAACTCCCCTAATAGATAGCGTATCGAGATTATTGTCCCTTTTAGAATATATAGATATAGTATTCAATTATTGTAATCACAATCATAATAATCAATCAATCCACACCTTTCTTTGTAGTTAGGGCTATTGACCATTGTTAGATCATTGAGAAAATCACTAAGTTCTATACCATCTCTGAGTTATCAACACCCTTCTTTCTATTTTGGGCTATCGACTTGCTGTGAGATTTTTGAGAGAATCACTAGGTTCAATACCAAACTCAATTATCATGCATCTATTTAGGTATTGCTTCATTTTTAAGTCATGTTTTTTACCTAAAGATTAGCAGTTCTTTTCTAGTATTTTGATCTTTTTATTTGAGGTAAACCTAAAATGTGGAATTTCAATTTCTTGAAATTTAGTGTAGAATGGTGCACAAGAAACTGTGCTTTGGAGGTTTCCTTCACCTCTAGGCTGCCTACATGCCCGTGTCCACAGGATCAAACACCTATTGCTCCTCATTGCAATGAATATGTATGTAGTTCTAATATGAAGTATATTGAGGGTGTCATCTCTTTTAGAATGTATAGACATAGTGTTTAATTTTTGTAATCATATTCATCAGAATCAATAGATCCACACTCTTCTTTATATTTTGGGCTATCGACCAGGAGTGAAATCATTAAAAGAATCACTAAGTTTGATACCACCTCTTAGTTATTTTAGTGAAGGGAACAGTAATTAAAATTTCAATATTAAGTTAATATAAAACATACTCTTGGTATAATTTGCAGGAATAATCTCAAAAAGAATTGACTGACTCCTTGGACTAAGGCCTCAAGGAATCAATCTAACCAAATTGGGATTTCCACCGAGGGAAAAAATAATACACTTTATATTTACATTATATTAAACATTTAGTTCTCACTCCATTCACTTAAATAATTAATATCATGTTTATTTATTATATTTTCTTAACAAATCATTCTCCATGAGCCCCATCTTTGACTTTCTAGCATTTTAGGAGAAAAGCTCCTCCTTAGGCTTCCTAGATACATCACTTCAAAATGACAAATTTGGAATAGTTATATACATCGAGGATGTATCAAAGTCTATTTCACTAACCTAAAGGCTAACCATATTACTCAACATAAAGTTGTCGTCGTTGACACAAACCATATATTTATCAATCTACTAAGACACTAGAGCATAGTATTATATAATATCATTATAATCATAAGTACTATGTTCAAAAGTTATATAGTAAGGCATAACCATTTGACTACGCAAGATATCATCTTTAGTTAAGCTTTCATTTGTTTACATATTTACATATCCCTCTATCCATACATAATAGTCATTTAACCATTCACATTAGGCATCTATGTATGAATCACAATGGGCATACATATTTCAAGTAAGATAGTTAATATAATTCTCTAAAAAGAGACTTATTCTTAACAATTATTTTTCACCCTAAGCTCTTGGAGTATACTCCCCTAATAGGTAGTGTATTGAGGTTGTTGTCTCTTTTAGAATAAATAGATATAATGTTCAATCCTTGTAATCAAAGTCATAAAAATCAATCAATCCACACCCTTCTCTGTATTTTAGGCTATTGACCAAGTGTGAAATCATCAACAAAATCACTAAGTTCTATACCACATCTTAGTTCTCAACACCCTTTTTGGTATTTTTGACTATCGACTAGCTAGGAGATCTTTGA